>OX645060.1:19238424-19838424 GCA_951905685.1 Eumerus sabulonum
ACTTCTCAAACACCATCAACATTATTTGTTGATATCAGTAAGGTCTTTGATATGGTTAATCATACTTTGCTACTCGATAAACTTTACAAAGCGGGTTTCAGAGGCTCCATTTATAAATGGTTTTCTTCTTATTTATTCAACCGTTATCAAGTTGTGAAAATTAGGAATGTTTACAGTTCTATAGACTTCTTAAATATGGGTGTTCCCCAAGGAGCAGTATTGGGCCCAATCCTTTTTCTAATTTATGTTAATTCGTTTTTCTTACAACCTTTTAAAGGCAAAATAACTGCCTTTGCTGATGAAACATCTCTTTTCCACTCAAACACTAACTTAATTGATAGTTTTGCAGATGTTAACTGTGACCTAGATATGTTAAGGAGATGGTTTAATTATCATAAACTAATAATTAGCAACAAAACGAAGTACATGATATTTAATATCAATGGTAGAGTTTTCAGAGACCTTCCCTTATATTATCATGCACCATTGTGTAATCGATTTGTTCTTGAAGATATAGTATTCAACAATCAAGAATGTTTGAGAATTGCTTCTTGATTGAACACGTGGACAGTTTTAAATATTTAGGTGTTAGGTACATTGGACCAACAACTTTGTTGGAAAGACCATTCAATATATTTGAAACATTATCTAAATGGGGTTATAAGATAATTATTCCATCTCAGTATGCACTTTAATCTCTACCCGTTTTAAAATACTAAATGTATACTCGCACCGATATGGAACTAGCAAAAACATGTCCATGTCCGGAACTAAATGTATTATCGCACCGATATGGAACTAGCAAACCATGTCCATGTCCGGACCTGAATGCATACATACACATGTATGACATTCGTTCACGAAATGCGGTGCGGGCATTATATTCTTTCATTTCTTTTCTTCATTTCAGTTCAAGTGTGCTGTACAGTGTACACCAACTGTTCGAGCTTTATCGCCACATCTCCATACTTTTGGGTTTCTTAAAAACCACAGGGTATAAGTCATACCGTATGAGAAGCATGTTCGTTGCATTTATGTTTTTTTTTTTTTCGTTTTGTACATATGTGCTTGATGAATAAGGGTTGAATGGAACTATGGAACTCTTTTCGTTCAATTTGCGGAGCGAGAGGACATGTGTCCGAGAGAGGACATAGTTCCGTGAACTATACATGTCCGGAACTACCCAACTCTACTTCGTAATGTACATATGTATGTATGTATGTATGTATACTTATACATAGCGTAGAGATGTGTGAGTGTATGCACGTATGTGATGCGTATGCACGTATGTACGTGTCGGTTCGTATGTGTGCAAGATCGCTTGCTCCTCTTGCTCACTTGCTCCTCTCCACCTGCCGCGACGTCGTGCGAAAGGGATGCTAGGCCAGCTGCGAGGACTGGTCGTGAGCAATGGCGCCACGCGATTGCCCTCACGCCGACTTACCCGCAGCAAGAATCGCGAATTTGCTACGAGACTCGCGAAATATCCCACGCAAAAGAAAAAAAAAAACACCGTCATCGTTTCCAATTCAATATGTCACAAATTTAATTTCCTTAACCTAACTTTATCTAGGTTTACAATTAATCCTTAAAACCACCCTACACCGTATGTCAATAAAAAAAGTCGAAATAAATAAAAAAAATATATGTAAAATAAAAAAAAAAGGAATTCACTGTTCAAAAAAGTAAACAAACCGCAGCGTGAGTATTCGAACAGTCGTACCGAAACTCCTCTGACCAACGACTTAGCCCGCATCACCAATCGCGACACGCAAATTTGTGATTTCAATACCTTATACAATGAACGTGATATCCGCGACCAACGTAGGCAATAGGACACACGGTACGGCCGCGTACCGGGAACTGCTTAAAACCGTACCGGAGTTCTTCCCCGAAGATCACTCTCCGAGTACTTCGCCGAAGATTTCTCCCCGAGTTCTTCGCCCACTCTCCCTCATGTGCTACTAGGAACAAAAAAAAAAAAAACAAAAACGCTGACCTTCTGCGGATTGAACTCCACTCGTTCGCGTGTCAAGCGCTGATCGTACCCTCGGGCTATCCGCTTTCTTTGAGTTTGGTTTCCCAAAATGGATGACTACGAGCCGCTCACAAATGGGAACTGACCGAAAGATGACAACGAAAACCTTTCGAAACAATTTATTATTGGTTGTTTGTAATTATGTATATGTATAATTAATTTTGTTCTGTTTTTAGTATTTGTCGTGGTAGCGGCAACAGAAATACATCATTCTGTGAAAATTTCAACTGTCTAACTATCACGGTTCATGAGATACAGCCTGGTGACAGACGGACGGACGGACGGACGGACGGACGGACGGACGGACGGACGGACGGACGGACGGACGGACAGCGAAGTCTTAGTAATAGGGTTCCGTTTTACCTTTGGGTACGGAACCCTAAAAACACCTATATCTCAACGTGAATTTGATTATTTAAAACGTGCTGCATAGTTTCAGGCAAAACTATGATTGAACTAAAACAAGCGAAAACCGTATTTTCTATGGGAAATTCAAAAGCTTATACATATCTTTGAAACTAGGCAAGTCCGACTTAAGATATCTATGTATATCAAAATTGCCAGGACAAGGCATATTTTAACATATTCGAAATCCATCCAATCGGCAATTCGGGCCTTTCCCCAAATAATTACCGAAATGCTAAAACAGCATTCTTAGTTGATGAGATATCTCCAAATTTGATGGTTTCTTGATAATTTGAAAAAGGTGGGTCTTGCAACTAGATCACATTGGTTTCTTTTTTTTTTTTATAGTTCGCGCAGGTTCAGGAGTATCTTCTTCTCCTTCTTAATGGGCGCTACAGTTCGGGGTGAACCTGGGCCTCAACTAACATGCGCCTCCAACTAGCACGATCTTTTGCTAGCCTTTTCCATTGCCGCACACCCAGTTGGCTGAGATCCCCTTCCACCTGTGTACGCCATCTTACATAAGTGCGGCCGTCCTCTGTTTCTTCGTCCCTCGGGGTTGGATTCAAAGACTCTCCGGGCTGGAGCAGTGGTGTTCATTCGCTCTACATGGCTTAGCCATCTTAGGCGTTCAATCCGTAGACGCCTGACTAGACTCACTTCGCTGTACAGCCCGTAAAGTTCGTGGTTAAATCTTTAACTCCATCACCCGTCTGGATTTATAGGCCCGAAAATCACGGGCAAAATCTTTCTCTCAAACCGGCCAAGGGCCTCCTCATCCGCTCTTGGGAGTGTCCATGCTTCTGCGCCGTACAACAGAACCGGGATGATAAGGGTCTTATATAGAGCCAACTTTGCCGTTCGGGAGAGGGCTCTATTACTCAGTTGCCTCCTGAGCTCAAAGAAACAGCGATTGGCAAGAGTGATTCTGCGTTTGATTTCGGAACTGATGTTGTTGTTCCAGATCACTGCGGAGCCAAGATAGACGAAGTCCTTAACTATCTCGAACTTATATCTGCCAATACAAACGTTCTGGCCAAGACGTCGGTGGTGAGCGTCCTTTTTTGATGACAGCATATATCTAGGGTTGCCCTCGTATACCGCCGGACCAACTTTCGCCGCCTCGATCTCAATACTCGCAAACGCCTCATTGACATCTGGCTGTGATTTACCTATTATGTCAATATCGTCGGCGTATGCAAGGAGTTGCGAGGATTTGAAATAGGATGTGCCTCTTGTATTGGCCAGTGATTTTTGCACAATGGTTTCCAATGTGATGTTGAAGAAATCACACGACAGCGCATCGCCCTGCCTAAATACTTTTTTGACATCAAAACTATCGGTAAGGTGTTCACCGATTCGGATGGAGCAGCGAGCATTCTCCAAAGTCATCCTGCATAGTTTGATGAGTTTAGCAGGTATGTCAAAGGTAGACATAGCGTTGTATAGTTCGTCTCTAATTACGCTGTCGTATGCGGCTTTGAAGTCGGCAAATAGGTGGTGAGTGTCGACTTGAATTTCATTGTTTTTTTCCAGGATCTGCCGTAGTGTGAAGATTTGGTCGATGGTGGACTTCCCTGGCTTGAATCCGCACTGATAAGGACCTATCAGCTTATTTACAAAAGGCTTCAGGCGTTCACACAAAACGGCAGAGAAGGTTTTGTAGGCGATGTTAAGGAGACTTATTTCTCTATAGTTGGCGCAATCAGAGGGGTCTCCTTTCTTGTGGATCGGGCATACGGTGCTGAGACTCCATTCCTCGGGCATGCTTTCCTCTGAACATATCTTACAGATGAGCTGGTGCATGTTCCTAACCAGGTCATCCCCAGCTGCCTTGAAGAGCTCAGCAGACAGTCCGTCTGCACCAGCAGCTTTATCCGACTTGAGCTTCGATATGGCAATCCTAACTTCGTCGAGGTCAGGGGGCATGTTCGCATTATCTGTTGATAAAACTTTCGAACGTTACGCCTGCAGTAACACCTCTCCAAATCCTCAATCGCGCTCTTCTCGTGCTCTTTCTTCTTTCTTCTAAGAAGCTTATGCTCCTCCCTTCCTTTTAACTCGTAGAGCTCATGAGCTACTCATGTTCTTCTATGCAGCGAGGCCTTATATGCATCCTGCTTCGCTGTATGAATCCTCCTGCACTCGTCATCGAACCAGGTGTTTCTTCGTGGTGGAGCCTTGAAACCCAAAACTTCGGATGCAGAGCTTTTCAGGGCTTGTTTGCAAAGGCTCCACTGCTGTTCTATTGATGTGTGGAGGATTCAGGTGTATTGAGAGCTCAAGGGAGACGCGTTCGGTAAAAGCACTAGAGGTTTCTGGCGATAGTAGCTTTCCGACGTCATAACTTTGTATTCTTACCCTAGTCCGCTGCGTTCGTGATATCCGTAAGCGCATCTTGGCTACTACAAGATAGTGGTCCGAGTCGATGTTACCCTTTCGGAAAATTCGAACATCAAGAATAGTGGAGAAGTGTCAAGAGTATATGCTCTTATAATGTTTATCACACAACCTGAACGGAGTGCAGTGGTTTGAGTCATAGATCATCGCTCACTACTCTATAGGGGTGGTTGTCCTAAATAGGGTTCGAGAGGAAGCGACCGAATTTTTACGTTGGTTGTAGTTCTCAGCAACTGTTCCATGCACTTATGGTGTTATATTAGAATTGCATACACAGAGAATGATTATTATTTGATTATATGACCCCATGATATGATGAAATGCTCTGTATTAGGATGTCCTCCGCAACTTTTTAGAATGTTTGCCAAGGCCCGCGAGGCTTTGTATGGCTGAAGTGATGGGATCCCTAAGGAGTTCTTGAATATTCTCGTAAACACATCTTGCATTTGAACCTGTTAAGCAAGCAAGTTGCTGCTCCAGCTGCCATACACTTATTTACATGGCCCTCCCCTCAGGAGTCACACTACAATCCTGAAGCAATTTAAGCTTCCCAGCGAAATAGTCCACAGTCTATTTCCTACATAGTCTAGACAACAGGCCACTGCAACTTTGGTAGGAACTAATGTATGTAATAATGAAGGAAATGGTTCTTCACCTACTCTGTACATGCCCTTCACTTGCGTGCCGCAGAAAGATGCATCTTGGTGAGTTTTTCTTTGCGGACTTCAATGGACTATTCCACACAGAGTATCACGCTTCGTCAGAAGCATCAACTAATTTTAAAGGTAGCAAGTCAAACCTGCCTACCTACGTATCTAACAAAATAAATCTTAAATCCAAAATGTGATTTTTCACACTCTACGACATATTCAATTCGCTACTTCCATTCAACCGCTTGTAGGTAAGAAACGTTTACGCCATCCAATAGCTTGTGATCCTGTGGGTGGAAGCAGGTGTTGCCTTGGGGTTTTGACTAAAAAACAAAAAGTCAATCCAGTAGCTAGTGAAATCAAACGTATGGATACGCACGACATAAAAGATTCATTTTTGTCACGTTAACCAGTTGGTGTGGTGCCCACCCTTCTACCCACATACATATAGGGAAGTCCTTGCGGGTATCTGAGGACATTCTAATTATTTTAATTACATTGTTGCCACATAATTACCTAATCCAGTTCTAATCGTGCATAAGTACATGCTCGAAAGAATTCCCTTCAAGTTAAGTTTATTAAAATTGTACGTGAGAATCCAACGTGGCTGTATTCAGGAACTGATGACAAGGCTAATAGGTCTGACAGCTGATGGAATTAATTTATTTCTGAAAAAAAAATTATTAGATTGGCTGTTATTAGCCAAAGCCATTATTTCGTGACAACATCTATTATACGATTTTATGATTGAGGTATAAATATTATATATTCAACAATTACATATAATTTTTTTATTGATTTCAATGTTTTATTTTCATATTACAGTATTATACATGTATTTAATTGAATAAGACAATTTTATACTCAAACGTTTAAGTGTTCTTTATTTCTAATATTCATATTTCATATTTCATATTTATTTATTTGTCATAACAATTGTTTCGCATTGAGATCATATCTCATAGTTTGCGAATGCTATATTAATATTGGTAAGAGCTTTAGAGTTCAACAATATGTATGTTTAACTATAGATACAAGGAGAGCGATAAGTACATTAATTGGAAATCAATATTGACATAAATTAAGTAAATTAAATTGACTAATATGTATCTTTTTATTTAACATCTCTTTGGCATTCACATATCACTGGCCAAGTGTTTAAAGAGGTGATTTTTAAAAGTGCTTGTGTTTGTGATTCTCCTTAGTGCAACAGGTAAAGTGTTCCATAGAAGAGTGGCATAGGCGAAAAATGTACGCTCAGATTGCAAGCAGTTGAATCTGGGCCTTATTAATATGGCTGTTCTTTGCGAGCTGGCAAAACTTAGTCTGCTGTACAAGTACTCTGGTTGTTGTGTCTGCATGATACCGTGCAGAAGGATAAGTGTTCTGAACTTAATGAGATTATCGAAGGTAAGGCCCATTATCTGCAGGGAGTAAGATGATATGCGGTCAGTAGAACGCTTTTTAAAGACATATCTCGCTAGGCTATTGTAGGTGACATTTAATTTACGCTTAGTGTTATAGTCGACATCACAAAAAACCTCGCAACCATACAATAGGATAGGTAATAAAAGAGATTTAACAAGTAACATCCTAGTTTTAGTAGGTAAGGAACCTTGTGTGGACCATAAGAGTCGGATACCATTGTATACCCTTCCGATTGTAGCTGCAACATGATCCGTCCAGGTGAGCGTGTCGTTGAAGACTATCCCCAGATTCCTAGCCTTGTGGACATATTCAATTGTTGACTGTCCTAACAAAATCGGAGGAAAATTGGATGTATCTGATTGGTGTTTATAGATACACAGCGTCTTTGACTTTGACGGGTTAAGCGATAAGTTGTGTTTAAGAGCCCACTGCTGGATGACCTCTAGATCTTCATTTATTAGCTGAATAGAGCTACTAATCATATCCAACGGGCAGCGCATGAATAATTGGACATCATCAGCAAACATGTGGACCGTAGAATTTAGTGTAAGCTGTGGGAGTTCATTCACATAAATAGAAAACAATATGGGGCCGAGAATAGAGCCCTGTGGAACTCCGGTAGGTACCCCAAGAAATGATGACCTTGTGTTTCCTACGGTCACGCACTGCTGTCGGTCCGTTAAGTAGGAATGCAAGAGCTTGACAGATTGATATGAAAATCGAAACGTATGCAACAGTTTCTGACAGAGAAGAGAATGGTCCACCGTATCGAATGCTTTTGAGAAGTCCAACAACGTCAAAAACGTAGGACTGTTAGCGTCCAGACCTTTGCGAATGTCATCGACAACAAGTAGCAGTGCAGTCTTACAACTTCTTTTTGCGCGAAAGCCGGATTGAGCGGAACTCAAAAGGTTATTGTTGATAAGATGTGTTTGCATTTGTTTTAGGATCGTCTTCTCAAATGCTTTAGATAAGAACGGTAATATTGCGATAGGTCTGTATTCGGAGCTAGTCCTGTTTTGCAACTTAGGTATAGGAATTATCTTAGCCTTTTTCCACGAGGAGGGGTAATCACAAGTCGTTAATATTTGATTAAAAATATAAGTTACATGTTTAAGAAGGAAAGGGAGAATAAGCTTTATAAATTTAGGATTTATTTCATCCAAACCAATCGCATTCGATTTAACCGAAAGCAATGCTTCTACAACATCCTCGTCCGTTAAGCGAACAAAATTCAAATCGGTTACGCTGTTGTTAGCTTGGTTATCCTGATTATTGGGCAACGGATAATTATGATTTTGTGTTGGCGGTACAGCAACTGACACAAACTGCGAATTGAGAATGTTACAGTCAATATCAGCGGGAGCACCTGATCGCTGCTTCCCATTACCTAATTTGCGCAGCTTTTGCCAAAGCACTTTTCCACTCTGTGTTTCCGGGTTCAGGAAGTGTTCGTAAGCGCGCCGTTTTTCGTTCCTTATACGAAGAACTACCAAATTGCGTAAAGACCGATACGAGTTATATAGAACGGGTAGTTTGTGTCTTTTCCAACGAGCATAAGCAATATTACGCTCTTCCATCAAGTCTAATAAATGTCTATTAAGCCAGGGCGGGGAATTGGATATATATGTCCTTCGTCGGAGGGGAACATGTTTATCGAAAAGTGATTTTATATTGATTTCCAAGAATGATAACTGCTGATTAACTGATGCAATCGTATAAATGTCGTCCCACTGAATTCGGATAACATCGGATCTTAAACTTTGGTAATTAATATTTTTAAAATCTCTATAAGTAATAACAGTATCAGTTGCGTATATTGGGATGTCATAAGTTAGGTAGATCAAGTCATGTTTAGAGAAACCGGGCGCTGTTAGTTGACTGTAACACATGATTTTACTACTGTGGTTTAGAAAAAACACATCGAAAACACAGGATCATGTGCAAAGTGTGCCGCATATGACGCATTGACAGGCGTTAGGCCAATGCTCTTAAAACTGTCAATTAACTGGGCAGAAGACCGGGTGTTAAGCAGATTACAGTTTAGATCACCGGTAATAATAATATTAGGAGTAGAAAGGGTGATTGCTTCCAGAATATTAAAGATGGGTGAAATATCTTGGTGTTTATTTGGTCTGTATATTACTCCCAGTAGCAAGTGGTCGAGGCCATATGTAACATCAAGGAACAAGTAGTCAATTGAACTGTTAACGTTTGATTTGCAGACAGTATTGGCTCCATTTACAATAGGTCTATGATATGATTTTATTTGATTTCATTCCACTAAACGACGCTGAATTTTTTTTATCTGACATGTTGATAATTCTCGCGCGAACTCACTACTACATACTCGCTAGGCCACGCCTACTCACACGGTTAGTCTATATTTTTCTGCGTTTTTTGCGATTCGGCACCCCATATTTCAGCGCTAACCGATTTAATAGACGTTGTCACGTCAAAACCATTTTAGTAATTACAGCATCGTATGCGTGACGAGTCCTTCAATACCTTGGCATTCCTAAGGCACGTACGGATTTTGTCTTGCTATTTATTTATTTATTTATTTACATCTACCGAGTTCGACTCTAACAGATTGCAGATATATAAGTATAATATGTTTATAGTAAATTTAACAATTTTTGGTTTACAATTAGTGTTAATAGATATAGATAATTCAAATAATTATATAAAAAACTACCAAAAAAAAAACTCAAACAATGTATTTACATAGGAAACATAATATTTTATCACAGATTTAGAATTGATTCTTTAAATTTCATTCTATCATCACTTAGCTCTACTTCAGAACAAACCAAATTAAAATTAAGAATGCATTTTGTAAGTGGTTCATTAAGACCATAATTATACAAGTGTCTTGGTTGGAATAAGAGGTTTCTTGATCTAAGATTTCTCTCTGGTGCATACAGCTTAACAGATTCAAGTATTTCCGAGCAATTTATACGATACGAAAAAATATCATGGATCAACATTATAGATTGAATACTTCGTCTTTTTTCTAAGGTATCTAGTCCTATCAAGGCACATCTTGTTTGATATGCAGGCATATAATCAAGATTCCAATTCATTCCTTTCATAACGAATCTTGTAAAGGACTTTTGAACCCTCTCCAGACGTGAAACATACTTTATATAGGCTGGACACCATATGATAGAACAATATTCAAGATAAGGACGTACAAGGGACATGTACACTGCCTTAAGTGCATACGGACTAGAAAATTCATAACATGAACGTTTAAGAAACCCAAGCATTGAGTTTGCTCTAGCGACAACATAATCAATGTGAAGCGAAAACGTCAATTTCGAATCAAAAAATACGCCAAGATCTTTAATTTCAGTTTTACTTAAAAGAGTTGTCCCATATATAGTGTAGTCAAAGACAGTAGGTAAGAAAACATGGAAAACAGAAAACGAATGACATTTATTTACATTTAATCCGAGATGATTGATATCACACCATTTAACCAGTTCATTTAAGTCATCCTGGATTAATTTACAGTCTCGGATACTTCGAATGCGTAGAAATATTTTAAGGTCATCTGCATACATCAAACAGTTAACGTAATTAAAAATTGACGGAATATCATTAACAAACATAATAAATAACAGTGGCCCTAGGTGACTACCTTGGGGAACCCCGGATATCACCTTAATAGTTCTTGACTGACACATATCAATTTTAACAGTTTGAGTTCTATTTGAGAGGTAACTCATTATCCAATTGAGAAGTGTTGAATGAATACCAAACAACTTTAGTTTGTTTATCAGTACAGATTGGCATACTGTATCGAAAGCTTTTTTGAAGTCTGTCAGAATCACATCAACTTGATATCCTGATTCTACTGAATCGGAAAGATATTTGGTGAATAATGTTAAGTTGGTTAAGGTTGATCTTCCAGATATAAATCCATGTTGTTGTGCGCATATTTGTTCTTTAATTGCAAAGTAAATTTTTTTTGTAATAATTAATTCAAACAGTTTGGGAATAGCAGACAGTTTTGAGATTCCTCTATAGTTCTCAACTTTTTGTCGAGAACCAGCTTTGAATACAGGGGTTATAAAAGAGGTTTTCCATTCTTCTAGGAACATGCCAGAGGATAACGACAAATTGAACATTAGTTTCAATGGTAAAGACAAGGATACATTACATTGTTTAAGAATGACAGACGGCACATTGTCCGGACCAGGCGTTTGACAAGAGTTTAGAGATTGTATTCCTTGTATTATATCGTCCATAGATAAGCAAATTGATCCAACACTCATATTATAAACATCATCCTTGAGAGAAGGCATGATAATATTCGAGTGATCAAGATACACCGTTTCAAAGAATTTAGCAAATAGCTCGCAGGTTGTCTCAATGTTATGAGATATAATACCTTTGAACTCCATATTTTGGAAAATATCTTTTACCTGTCTCTTTCTATTTAAGAATAACCAGAAACATTTAGGATTGCTTGAAATTTTTGACTCTGTATTCAATATATAATTTTTAAATAGAAATTTATTTAAGAATTCATATTCCCGACGTAGTTGGCAAAATTGCTTTTTGTAAAGTTCTAAACTTGAGTTTTTCCATCGTTTGAAAGCTTTGTTTTTCGCATTTTTTAAATTGATTAATCTTTTATTATGCCACGGCAGTTTAAAGCAATCTCTTTTTTTAAATGTTGGTACAAACTGATTAAATCCTAAATTTAATATATTAAGAATTGCTGTATACATTTCTTGTAAATTTAGATCGGAAAAAATATTCAACCAATCAACGGACATTAAGTAATTATTTAAACCGCCATAATTGGCTTTGGCAAAATCGTATCTAACTACATAATGAATTGGATTTGGCTTTGAGACTAAAAGAACGCTATAGTCAACATTCAAACATAAAGCTACGTGGTGAACAGAGTTATTCATTAAGGGACATATGACTTCTCTAACTGAGCAATGTAAGGAATTGCTTGCAAATATTAAATCAAGAATCCTATTGATAGAATTTTGGCAATAATTCATTTGGGATAAATTACAAGCAAGCATAGAATCAATAAATATAAATTCACATTCATTTTTCAAATTAAAAGGGATTAAACATTTATCTTCAGTTGAATAAGACCATTTAATATCACCAAGATTAAAATCACCCATAACGACGAGATGTTGTTCAATCAGCTGATCAGCAATGAGGACAATGTTGGCAACATGTCGCTCGTACACACATAATGGGCTACCAGGAGGAATGTAGCTTACAACAAAGACAATTTTCTCTCGCATGCCGCTGATATTTACAGCAACACATAGTTGCTCGCTCTCTACGCCACATTTTGGAAGAGTCATGATATCCATTTGGAAAGTTGAGCTTACAGCAATCAAAACTCCTCCACCACGAAGATAACCACTTTCTGTTGGACGATCAATACGATGGACTATATAATATTCATCAAAGAATTCCGCTATTGAGTAAGTGCTATTCAGCCAAGTTTCCGTGAGTACTATGATGTCATATTCGTGAAGAGAGATGGCTAGGGAGAGATCCTTAATTTTAGTTCTCATTCCTCCTGCATTCTGATAGTAAACAGTCAGATTCTTCGCGGGGAAGGGGACAGTGTGAGAATTTGTTTGTTCATTATTTACATTTGCACCACTGAACTTTCGTTTTTTGGGAAAAAAACGAAACTCCCTTAAATGAACATTCAGTGGCCACTTGTCAGCTTCCATAGCTTCGTTGATGATGCATGACGGAACACCAAGACGGAAATTTATAAATTTAAGCGTTGAAAGATCAGCATCTCTTTTGTGGAGAGGAAAACAAGACATTAAATGTGTTGGTATGCCTAGTTTTTTCGATGCATATGACAGAATTGTGTCCGCTTTCGTTGTTGTGGAAAAACGAGAGAGATGTAGCCATTTCTTTTCCGATATCACTTCAACTCCAGTATAGGTGGTGTCTTTTCCTATGATCTTATTGTTTGTTTCCTTTATGTTTGTTTTTGCATTTCTTCTTGTGTGAACAGTGTTAAATTCCTGCTTCTCTGGGTCAATCATTTCTTTCATGTTGATATTGGAATTTTGTATAGCAACATTTTCTTTTGTGGCAGTGGATGCAACACTAATAGCTGTTTTGACAGTTCCAGTAATGTCGTTAACTGAATTGCTCGATGGAGATACAGTAGTTACTATATTTTTTAATGATTTAATTTCATCTTGTAGGCTAAGAACAATTTTATTCAATTCAGCTATTTTACAGACCAATCCCAAAACGGGAACACTAGAACATGCATTACACCTCCATGAAAAGTTTATGCTTGACTTCAAAAAGTTCAAGGCATTTTCTGTAGTTATAGCACATTTATCGTGAAACTTTAAGCCACAAATTCCACCACATACGATAAAGTCATTCTTGATATTTATATCACACTTTGCACAAACTAAAGACATTGCCTTATATAATTTAAATACACTTTTACAAAGACTGATAGATATACACGTCTGGACGCTTTGACAGTTTCACTCGATTGTCCCATTATTATGTCGATTATTTGCCCCATGTATTCTTCTTTTGGTCGATGGAATGAATCGTGCTGAACCACGAAATACTAATAGCAGCCTTAAGTCAATTAGGCATTCAAAAAATTCCAGGTGACGGGTTGCAAGGTTACATTAGTAAAAGATCTTTCCGCTTGAAGGTGGGAGACAGCTAGAGCAGAAAATACTGGTTCATTTTGGAGTACCACAAACATCGGGACTCAGGCCAATGGTATTTACTCATTTTACAAAACACATTCCCCTTGCATTGGCAGGTGACACAGCCTTAGTTGTTCAACACAAGTTTGAATACTGCTACGAAGTAGCGATTGAGAGAAACATGGCTCTGGCCTAACATGGGCTGTAACGCCACAAAAGCAAGCAAGGATATATGCACGAAAACATTCCTTAAGCTTATGTCAACCCTTGGCACACACTGAGAAAAATCGAAAGATCCATCCACCTCAAGGAATATACCTTGGCAGCCTTCTTGGATATAGAGGGCGCTTGAAACAATGTCTTATTTAAAGCAATAATGGGAGGGCTGGCAAATCTAAAAGTAGAGAGGACTCTTATGGAGCCTTACTTTCACCACGCGAAATCTACTCTAGTAGGGAGAGCCAGGTAACCTTTAGATCAGTCACCAGAGGCACCCCACAAGGTGGAGTCCGTTCTCCCCTTCCCAAGAACTTAATTGCAAACTGAACAAACAGGAGAAAGAAGGCCTCGAGGTTATTGCCTACGCTGATGACGTTGCTAATGCCATTTCGGGCAAATATTTACCCACATTGAGTGACCACATGCGTACGGCATTCTTCATACTGTTCAAGTGGGCATAAAATAATGGACTCGGGATGAATCCTCTGAAAACGAACCGTGTGCTCTTTACTATAAAACACACAATCCTGAGCCACACCACAGTCTTTGAGAAAAAATTCGAGATAACAAGCGGTGAAAGACAGAACTCATTCCGACATGCGCAACCTTGCAAGGGCTGTGTGAACTTTTACACAGATGAGTCGAAAACTAAGGATAGGGCGGATAGCGAAGACTTCCGTTAACAATTAAATATGAGTCGGGCCCTAAAACTATCGGAATATTGCAGTGTCTTCCAGGCAATAAAGTAAGCCCTTTCTTGGCTAAGGTGGAACGTGATATCTACTTAAGATATTCGAATCTTTATCGATAGCCAAGCTGCCCTGGCATCGCTGAAGTCTTATGCTTTCACATCTAAAGCAAGCCATGGCGGCCGTCTATCTCTTAACGAGATGTTCGAACAGTATAACATACACCTCTTATGGGTATCAGGGCACAGCGATATTTCACGAAATGAACTAGCTGACATGGTCGCCAGACAAGGAACGACGCAACAAACAAACAGGGCACAAGCAGGAATACCATTAGAGATGGACCCAAGGACATACCTGCCTAACCACCAGGCAAATCTGGCCACAACTCGAAAGACAGCGAACCAAGGGACTAATTTCCATAAATCGAGAAAATCTTTGCTCTCATCACCGTTGGTATCGAAGAGTCCAGGGACAAAAACCGATAAGAACCTTTCATAAAAAAGCCAAAATCCTCACAGAAGGCTTTAAGATTGGCACCCAGGCTCTTCGAAATCACAAGGAATAGTGGATGTTTTTAAGCAATATTTCCAGCGGCTGCTGAACCAGCACAGAGAGTGATAGTGGACGAAGAGATCTCGCCATCAGGCGATAAAGTTGTCCTTCCTCCCACCATTGTAGAAGTAGGCATAGCTATTAAAAAGCTGAAGAACAATAAGGCCGCAGGCTCTGATGGATTACCATCAGAGCTCTTCAAAGCTCTGGTCTGGTAGGGAGCATGCAACAGACCATCTGTATCTTTGCTCAATGTCGCTTACTAGACCAGCGAGTTTCAAATTTATACACACCATCTCTTTAACCATTTTTAAGGAGCATATGGCAGTACTCATCGCAAAGAATTTTTTGATGCGATGGCCAAATTCGAGATCTCGAAAAACCTGGTCGACTCCAGAGCCTCCGAGCCTTTTGAAACCTGCACCGGATTTCGGCAAGGAGATGCACTGTCATGCGACTTTTCAATCTCGTGTTGGAACAAATGTGCGGCAGGCCAACGTCAACACAGAAGGCACTATCTTCCACAAATCGATCCAGTTGCTGAGCTACATAGACGACATTGATATTGTTGCAAGTTCCCAGCGCACCATTGTGGAAGCGTTCACGGTTATCAAAATCAGGTGAAACGAGCTGTCACCTCATTCGCATCAATGCGGAGAAGACGAAATATGTATATGGTGTCAAAAGAAAAGGCGGTCCGTCACCCATCACCTAGGTTTTGACGTACGGTAGCTACAATTTCGAAGTGTTGAAGGAGTAGAGATCCGACACAGAGTCACCCTCGGCAACCGCGGCAATTTCGACTTGGCAAACAGCTACCCCGAAAAACCAAGGTTATGCTTTACAGGACTCTTATCCTGCCAGTCCTGCTATATGGAGCCGAAAGCTGGACGATGATCAGGACAACAGAGCTGTTCCTTGGCTCCTTCGAAGGAAGAATTTTGCGACGGATATTCCATCCTGGCTGCGAGGAAGACGAATGGAAGAGAAGACATAACCGCAAAATCTATGAGCTGTACAAAGATGTGGATATAGCCCGGAAGGCAAAAATCCGTCGACTACAAGGGCTCGGGTACATCGAGCGCATGGACACTAACGCCCTAGCTAAAAGGGTATTCGAATCCGGGCCTCCTAGTTCGAAAAAAAGGTAGAAATCGAACCGCCGGTATAAAGACCAAGTAAAGTAATCGCAGCGTGCCGGGACCGCCAGGGATGGAAGGCTGTATTAACTCAGGCCCAGACCCTGCACGAGTTGCTGGCCTGAAAAGTAAGTAAGTAATATACCTTTTCTGGTTCTCCTCAGAACTGGTTGCTTTAGCGTAATGTCTTCGTTACAGCTTATGTGGAACCACTTATTATCATTTGGCCTGGGGACGACGGCGTTCACGTCGAGGAAACATGATGAACAATCAAAGCTCGGAAAGAAGTTGTTATGGCCGCGCCAATGGGCTTTCTCGAAATGCCATATTGTTCCTTTCGGAACTTTTTCCATACGTGGGTGGTGGGAATCCGAGAATTTGACTCTCTTATTAGTCTCGAATTCCTTCTCTACGTCTAGAGCGCTTTCATGTAGTACGCCCGCTTTTATTTTTCACAGTATCAAAACCTACAAATGTATCTTATACTACTTATACTACATACTAGAGATTTGTTGGCAAAAGTTGTGCTGTATTTGATGTTGGAGTCCTTTATGCGAAACTCTGTCGAGAGTTTCATCAACTCGTCAAGGTCAAACCAAATGAGTGTCTGCGAATTCTGTTATGTTCGTCCATCCTAGACTGCATTCCTCTGCCGTATAGTGAGGCCCTTCGTGAGGCCGAAAGTTGCGAAGAGGGTAGAACAAAGAACTGGGTGTCCTCAATAAAGACATTCTTCTTCTTCTTCTTATAGGGCGCTACAGTTCGGGGTAAACTTTGGCCTCAACCAACACAAACCTCCGTCTAGGACGATCTTTTGCTAGCCTTTTCCACTGCCGCACACCCAGTTGGCTGAGATCCCCTTTTATCGGTGTGCGCCATCTTAAGTGCGGCCGTCCTCTGTTTCTTCGTTCCTCGGGGTTGGATTCAAAGACCCTCCGGGATGGAGCGGTGGTGTTCATTCGCTCTACAGCGTTCCATCTTAGGCGTTCAATCCGTAGGCGCCTGACTAGACTCATGTCGCTGTACAGCCCGTAAAGTTCGTGGTTGAATCTTTTCCTCCATCCCCTGTCTGCGTCAAATCTTTCTCTCGAACCGACCAAGGGCCTCCTCATCCGCTTTTGATAGTGTCCATGCTTCTGCGCCATACAACAGGACCGGGATGATAAGGGTCTTATATAGAGTCAACTTTGTCGTTCGGGAGAGGGCTCTATTACTCAGTTGCCCCCTGAGCCCAAAGAAACAGCGATTGGCAAGAGTGATTCTGCGTTTGATTTCGGAACTGATGTCGTTGTTCCAGGTCACTGCGGAGCCAAGGTAGACGAAGTCCTTAACTACCTCGAACTTATATCTGCCTATACAAACGTTCTGGCCAAGACGTCGGTGGTGAGCGTCCTTTTTTGCCCTCGCTTACCGCCAGACCAATTTTCCCCGCCTCCATCTCAATACTCGCAAACGCCTCATTGACATCTCGCTGCGATCTAACTATTATGTCAATGTCGTCGGCGTATGCAAGGAGTTGCGAGGATTTGAAGTAGATTGTGCCTCTTGTATTGGCCAGTGATTTTTGCACAATCATTTCCAACATGATGTTGAAGAAATCACACGACAGCGCATCGCCCTGCCTAAATCCTTTTTTGGTTCACCGATTCGGATGGAGCAGTGTGCATTCTCCAAAGTCATCCCGAGCTTAGCAGGTATGTCAATGGTAGACATAGCGTTGTAAAGCTCGTCTCTAATTACGCTGTCGTATGCGGCTTTGAAGTCGACAAATAGGTGGCGAGTGCCGACTTGAAATTCATTGGTTTTTTCCAGGATCTGCCGTAGTGTGAAGATTTGGTCGATGGTGGATTTCCCTGGCCTGAATCCGCACTGATAAGGACCTATCAGCTTATTTACAAAAGGCTTCAGGCCTTCACACAAAACGGCAGAGAAGAATTTGTAGACGATGTTAAAGAGATTTATTCCTCTATAGTTAGCGCAATCAGAGGGGTCTCCTTTCTTGTGGATCGGGCATACGATGCTGAGACTCCATTCCTCTGGCAAGCTATCCTCTGACCATGTCTTAGAGATGAGCTTGCTCCTAAACAGGTTATCCCCAGCTACCTTGAAGAGCTCAGCAGACAGTCCGTCTGTGCCAGCAGCTTGATTAGACCTGAGTTTCGATATGGCAATCGTAACTTCGTTAAGGTCAGAGGGACGGAATTCTCTGCAGTCTTCGTCCTTAAGAAATTGATCATTCTGCATTCTGATGGAGGCATATTGACTAACATCGCAGCTATACAGTCTGCAGAAGTGGTTTTTCATATTCTCAGCATCGACTGCGATTCTACTATTCTGCTATTAGGTGTCCGTTCTCCTTCCTGCAGGCTTCCAATCTGGCTTTATAATCTTGGCATATTCACTTAATCTGTTGATAAAACTTTCGAACGTCAAGTCTGCGGCAACACCCTTCTTTTTAACTCGTAGAGCTCACATACTGCTCTTGTTCTTCTATGCAGCAAGGCTTTATGTGCATCCTGCTTCACTGTGTGAATCCTCCTGCACTCGTCATCGAACCAGGTGTTTCTTTGTGGTGGAGCCTTGAAGCCCAAATCTTGTTTGGAAAGGTTCTACTGCTGTTCTATTAATAGCGTGGGGGGTTGAGGTATATTGGAGAGCTTTAGGGAGACGCGATCGGTAAAAGCACGAGCGGTTTCTGGCGATAGTGGCTTTCCGACGTCATAACTTTGTATTCTTACTCTACTCTGCTGCATTCATGATATCCGTAGGTGCATCTTGGCTACTACAAGATAGTCGTCCGAATCGATTTTTTGCTCCTCGGAAAGTTCGAACATCAAGAATATTGGCGGAGTGTCTGACGTCGATCGCGATGTGATCAATCTGGTTAGTGATTGACTGATCTGGCGACCGCCAGGTGCTTTTGTGTACATCGAGATGCGGGAAACACGTACTGGCTAGAAGGATATTTCGCCCGGTAGCAAGACCAATCTGCCTGTTTCCGTTATCAGATATGTGGTCGCTTGTCGCAATTTTTCAACCGCTTTATACCCGGTCCATTCCACCGCAATTCCTGGATGGCGGTTATGTCCTCTTTATGGCGGTCTAGGGCGTCCACATGTTGTTCGGCTGCACGTGGCCTGTTTAGGTAGGTAGGTAGGTAGGGTCGTAGCCTTCCCAGAATTGGGAAGAACGCACTTAGGCCAGGGAGGCCCGTCGTGCAGCTACGAGGGGGTTTTACCCCCCTATTCGTGGAACCATCTAGTGCTTCTTAAGAAGTTAAGAAGATTAAGTATCCCTACTTTCTGAACATCTGTCAGATCGTTAAGGAAGTAAGAGCCGAAAGCTCTTGGACAGGCGCAGAGAAGGTGGTGAATGGATTCAAGCTCCTCCTCGTCCTGACAGCTTCTGCAGAAGTCGTTTGGAACTATACCTAGTTTTTGTGCGTGACTGCCAATGAGGCAGTGACCTGTGATGACACCGATGACTTTGTAGATGTCAGTTATTTTTAGGGAGATTATACTCCTTGTGCGTTGACTATCAAGCCGAGGCCAGATTTGCCTGGTGATGACGCAGGTTCGTCTCGGCCATGGCGAGATTGGTCAGATTGTGTTTAATGGTTGTAAGGGGTACTCCCTCACAAGCCACGATTGATTGTAGCGTCGTTCCTTGTTTGGCAAGTATGTCGGCTTTCTCATTACCTGTAATGCCGCTGTGTCCCGGTACCAAGATAAGCTGTATATTGAACTGTTCTGCCATCTCGTTGAGAGATCTGCGACAGTCGAGACTAGATTTTGATGAGTATACATAGGACTCCAACGACTTTAAGGCAGCTTGACAATCTGTAAGGATGCGAATATCCGTGGTGGATATTACGTTCCACTTCAGCCAAGATAAAGCCTCTTTTATTGCCAACAGTTCCGCCTGGAAGACGCTGCAGTGATTTGGTAATATAGCTTGAGTTATTTGCAGAAAACTCCACAGCCCACCCCGTCTTTGGTTTTAGACCCGTCGGTATAGAAATCCACACAGTTTCTGCGGGGTTGAGTTTGGCGAGTCCAGTTCTTCCTGTCCTGATAAATCGTCGTGAATTTTTTGTCCAAGACTATGGTGGGTTCTGTGTGGTCCAAGTTTTCTGCCAGAGTTATCCTGTTTTGCAGGATGGATGAGTGGCCAGTGACGTAGCTCGCCCATTTCGAGTTGGCTTTTAGTCTTATGGCCGTGTGTGTGGCAATCCGAAAATATCGAGTGGTGTAAGGTCTAGTATCATGTTGAGCGCAGCCGTTGGTGTGGACCTGAGGGCCCCGGTAATGCACATACATGCCATCCTTTGTACCTTCTCGAGTTGTTTATGGTATGTTGTCTTGTCCAGTGCAGTCCCCCAGACTATCACTCCATACAGTAGTAAGGGTCTGACGACCGTAATGTAGAGCCATAGGGTGATTATGGGGTTAAATCCCCATTTTTTTCCTAGAGCTTTCTTACATGTGTAGAGAGCAATGGTTGCTTTTTTTGCTCTTTCAGTTGTATAACTCTTCCAAGTTAATTTCCTATCGAGTATAATGCCCAGGAACTTGGCACTAGGGGAATAGGTTAACCTGGTATCGAGCAGAGTGATAGGGCAGAATTCCGGGATCTTGTGCTTTTTGGTGAATAGCACGAGCTCCGTTTTCTGGGGATTAATCCTGAGCCCGCTACTATGCGCCCATTTGCACAGGAATGAGAATGCCGTTTGCATGCGGTCATTCAGTGTGGATAGGTATTTACCTGAAATTGAGATGGCAGCGTCATCGGCGTAGGCAACAACGTCCAGGCCTTCTTTCTCTAGTTTGATTATTAGTTCGTTTACAACTACGTTCCAGAGAAGAGGGGAGAGGACCCCACCTTGCGGGGTTCCCTTGGTAGCTACTCTGGTAGTTTCTAGGCTTCCCCACTTAGAGTGAATCTTGCGTGTTAATAGCAACTCGCTGATCAGCCCTATCAGAGTCCTCTCCACCTTTAACTTTTCTAGCCCTTCTATTATTGCTTTCGGAGTGACGTTGTTAAAGGCACCCTCTATGTCTAGGAACGCTGTTAGAGTATATTCTTTGAGATGGATTGATCTTTCGATTTTCCTCACTAATGAGTGAAGAGCTGTTTCGACCGATCTACCCTTACAGTAGGCGTGTTGTGCCTTAGAAATTAGGGAGGGATCCAAGCTGTGCCGTATGTGTAGGTCTATCAGCCTTTCTAAGGTTTTTAGAGCGAAGGATGATAGACAGATAGGCCTTAGATCCTTAGGGGAAGTATGAGAATTCCTGCCGGCCTTGGGGATGAACATTACCTTTGCGCACTTCCACTTTTCTGGAATATGACTCCAAGCTAGGCATCCTTTAAAGATTATCTCTAGCCATGGTATAGTCCATTCCATAGTTTGTGTTAGTTCGATGGGGTAAATTTCATCTGGACCTGGCGATTTGTAGGGCTTGAAACTTTTTAATGCCCATATAATTTTCTCTCTGGAGATAATGTGTTCGTACTGCCCTTCTACGGCAGAGGAGCTCTGAGTTCCTCGCGAGTGCACTGAGTCTTGCGATTCAGAGCAGCCAGGGAAGTGCGTGTTGAGGAGAAGATTTAAAGTTTCTTCCTCGGATGTTGTCCAAACTCCATTTGCTATGTGGCAGTTAGGAGATTGTGGAACTTTCGAGAGTATTTTCCTCAGTCTATAGGCGTCTGAGATTTTCTCCATGTTATTGCAGAAGGTCTTCCAAGACAGCCTTTGTGCTTTCCTCAGGCTGTGTTTGTACACCTTTAGTGAATTTTTGTATAGGCTCCAGTCTCTGTCGTTACTTGTGTTTTTTGCTTTATTAAAGAGCTTACGGCAGGCTTTGTGGAGCTTGCCTAGATCTGCGTTCCACCAAGGAGGGTAAGATTTTTTCCTGATTTGTGGGTTGCGCAGCTGTTGGCCCTTGCGTTGCCCAATGTGATTGTTAGAGTATCGACCATAAGGTCTATATCTAACGTGGTCCGCGGGGTGTTAGGGGTCCTACATATTATAGAGTTACCAATGAAGGCTCTATAACGCTCCCAGTCGATTCTTCTTGGGTTACAGGATGAATCACTTGGGGTTGGGACCGTGTAGGCTAGGTTGAAAACCAGGTAACGATGATCTGAGAAGGAGTGCTCTTCAGAAACCTTCCATTCTCTTACATTATCAGTGATAGAGGGGGATGCTAGAGTTAGGTCTAGTACCTCCCTACGATTTTTCGTAATAAATGTGGGTGTATGACCCTTGTTACAGATAAGAAGGTTAGCGGTTAAGATAAATTCAATAAGCCACTCACCTCTTTCGTTTGTATCACTGCTGCCTCAAATCGTGTGATGCGCATTCGCATCTGCACCGATAAGGAGCCCAGCTTGATGATTCGACGAGTCCTTGACCAGTCTATTTATTTCGTCCGATGGAATGGACTCTTCTTGCGCCATGTATGTGGACGCTATCCATAGTTTGCACCCGGGTGATTGGATTCCAATCACTGTAGTGTCCGGGCAGCTGTAATTTGGAAGAAGGTAAGCATTTAAGGATTTCTTTGCAAGTATGAAAGTGCGGGGCCTACCTTCTTTTTGTGAAGCAAATAGATTGTAGGCTGGAGTTCTTAGTCCACGAACCCTGTGTTCATGCACCCAAGGTTCCTGGATTAAGGCTATGTCTTCTTCTCCTTTGGCCAGCCTGAGAAGAAGGTTTGCGGTTGCCGCTTTGGAATGATGGAGGTTAATCTGAATTAATTTCAGCATCATGGCTATTATTAATTCGATCTGCCTCCACCATGGTGGCGTTGAGGTCTTCCAGATCTGAGTCCAGAAGATCGTCTTCCATCGGCGAGCTAGTGGAATAGTCCTCGCTTCCGGAGTCGAGCAATGACTCCTGATCTTTAATGACCAGGGATGTTGCTGGGGTTTCAGTTTCTACCGGCGCAGGGCCCTTGCTCCCTGAGGGGGTTGGGGGTTCCTGCACTGTAGAGCTACTGTTACTGACCTCGGTGTTAACCGTGTCTGTGTTGCCGGATGGTGGCACTTCCTCATCCTTTTTGTAAATGTTGAGTTTGACTTTTTTGAAGCCAATGTGGTAGTGGTAGTCACATAGGGCCAGAGGTTCCAAGGCTTCACAATTCATAACAATAATTGCCTGTCTTGATTGACCTTTCGGTTCCTCCAGCTTCGCGACTCTCCAATCTCCTGTTGGGAGATTGGGATTGCAGTAGTTGATTGTCTCAACTATTTCTAGGGGGTTGTCTGGTGCAAGCGGGAGCCAGCATCTAGCTCGCGGCCCTTTAGGGATCTGGTCCTTAGTGATGACCTTGAGCCTAGCTCCCTCCCAAATTTCCCCTATTTCGGCAACTGTTGCCTTCAGAAGATCAACGGATCTTTCGTCGGCATAGCTTACCAATTTGACCCTGCCTTGTTACCATCCAGCGTCGTCGCAGATGGGCGGTGGTCCAGGGTTCTTTCTTGCGACTTTAAGGAAGTTTGTCGATAGCGCTTGATCGACATCCTTCCGTTTTTCGGTCGTCATTTTGCCGTCCGGGTCGCTATCATCTATGATTGCGACCGTCAGGCACTCCCTCGCAACCTCACCGAAGGGCTTTGATAGCTTGGCCAGTGTTCCCAGCCTAGCTTTCTTAGCCTCCCGCTTTGGTTCCTCGGGGGACGATCTGGGCCTCTTGGCCTGTTCTGTCTCCTGGGCTAAAATTCCTGTCGCCCAGGTTACCGACTCTTTGTCTTTTTCAGACAAGTCGGTTTTATGGCCCCATCGTTTTATAATTCTCAAGGCCGCTTTGCGATCTTTATAGGCCTTGGACGATGGGTTGATTTTCCTGTCGGAGCGGTTTGATGGTTCTCCGATCGGAGTTTTTACCACTTTTGATGTGGAGGGAATATCATCCCCTTCCGGTTTTTTGTGAGATCCGGACTCATTGTTTTTTTGAAGTTTATTTAATTAATTCATGTCCCACGAGTTGCGGAGAAATAAGTGTCCACCTGTGCAGAGATCCGCAATACCCAGGTAAGGCTGGCTGATCCGGAGGGCGCCAGGTATCCGGATACACCGTTTGCGACTGAGCTATTTTTGGTCTGGGCTCTCAGCCTGGTCGACATCTCGGCACGGTACGGTTAACACCTTATGTCCAGCCCAGGGGAGAGGGAGTGGATAGGTAGGATGGGAGTGTGATGGGATATATGGATTGGGATATGATTTGGGTTTGTGAAGGGAGTGACGGGGGTGATTATCCTTTGGTGAGAAGCCCCCACACCACGGCAAGGTAGATAATCAGGTGGTAGATAATCAGATAAACGTGGCCTGTTTAGGGACCTAACATTCCATGTACAGAGCCGAAGATCATTGTCCTTTTTTGGTTTTTTTGCAGGGGTCGACAAGATTAATCCGGTCCGTTTTATCTGAGGCTTGTGGTTGATTCAGAGTTCATGTTTTTTTATGTTTACGGCTTACTTGGCCGTAGCCCAATCAACTAACCCGTTTGCAATTTCCATAGGAAATCTCCAGATGGCACCACGTGGAGGTGGGGATGGGACTTACTAACAATGCCGCAAGATGTTCGACTGCGGTGGCTCTTCCCGCCTGATAGCCGGACAGCATTCGTCAGATAGATGTTATCCCTATAAGGCCTTTGTTAGTCCTTTGCCATCCCAATAAAGAGATTGCCTTGGTCTAATGTCTATGGACCTAATTTTTGACATGGTGGACCCAGTTGCCTCGCAGAATTTTGAATTCCACCTCCAAGGAACGATGCAGCATAGGATGAATGCTATTTGGCGTGTGTGTGGTTATGCTTCCATTACTTTTCCGTCTTAATACCGTTGTTGTACTCAGAATGGTACAGGAAGGTATACACCCTTACCCTTATTGATTTTCATCAATTGAGTACTCAGTATAGAACTAAAAAGTTGATGTGTAACTTGAAAATCAATACCGATATGATGGAAATTGCATTCCAGAGGTGGCTTTGCCCAGGAAACCTTCTTTGCATCCATCACAAAAACGTTAGGTACTATGCTCGTATGAGTACTATATTCACATGCATACTATCGACCCGGAAATTGCATTCCCAACTTGCGTAATCGACAAGCCGTGGTGTCTTAGCAAACAAGTGGTTTTACCAAAAGAAATATTTAGAAAGTGGCTTTTCGGCATACATTTCTGTTCAAATTCCAAGAAGAGCAGAATCGAGTAAACTAAATTCGAATGTCAGAATGGCTGCTATGGCTATGGCTATAAATCCACCTTGTGCCACTTGATAACACCAGTCTCCGTTGTGTCTGCTGGGGTTGAAATATTTACTCAAATCCTCGGTAAATCCCAACTAGACTCTCCCTCGCAATACGATTAACGAGCAGCCAAGATGAGATTCATTTCTCATCCAAACCTCATGCTCCTGTTCAACCGCCCATGTGGTGATGGTGGGTGGCACAGTACCCCCGATTTCATCTCCTCCATTCGGTGTTTTCACTCAAATGCTTTGTATGTGTTTGTGTAGGTGCACATCGCTCGGCACCCGGATTGTTGTTGAAACCGAAATCATTGCTTGGTCAAGTGAAATCCATATACCCTCACCCCATATATCCGCCTTCAACTGACACATATTCCTCGTGATATGCGCATGATCCTTCTGGCACCAACAACAATTACGACCATTTGATGTGGAACGTATTCAAAGCATCGACCCACAAATGAACATTTTGAGTGAGTTTGTGCGAAGAAATAAAACAACGAAGAAAAAAACAAACACAAACGAGAAGCCTTATCCTGTCCCAGGATCGACTCTGGTGGAGAAGTGGACCAGTTTAAAATGGTCCATCGTGTCGTCAGCATCCTGACCATTTCGACAGCCGTTGCGCTCGCTCCTTGAAGGTGTTGTATTTCTTCGGTTCGGTTTTTTTGCTTGGTTTCCTTTTTGCTCTTTTATAAAGGAGGATTCTATCCGTGTGCCATCAACGGTGTGTTGTCGTAACATTTCCAGCATTCGGTGTGGTCTCTAGTGTTAAGTGCTCAGTGTCCTTTTGGTTTTTTTATTTTTGTATTTTGTTCTTTTTCTTTAGTCCTTTCGTGCGTTTGTGATGATGAAATGGAAAAATAGAAAATAAAAAATAAATTGTATGTAGCACAAGTGGCTGGCACCGGGTGCATGTGTTTGTGAAGTCGTTTCTTGTTATTTTTGTTTTTTCTTTTTGTATCCTTGCAGCTTTTATCTCCTGATGTTTCGTGCCTTTTTTTCGGGTTGACTCCGAGAAATTCCATAAATCCGAACATTGCTGACAGTGAACAAAACAGGAGTAAAAAAACATAGTCCAAGAATCTGTGGTCTCGGAATTTCCGCTATAAGGAGCAACAAGGATATATGTACATATGTACACACGTTCAACTGGGGGGCAGCCTATATGTTCTCCTCCTCATCGTGCTCATTTTGTTATTCTTTTCTCTCATTATCCCTCGGCTTACAATGGCCAACTAGTCTCTGCGGTATGATTAGTATTAGTTCGGGATAAGTAGTTATCGAGAAAAAGGAAGTGGAGACAGAAAACCCGAACCACAGTGTTGTCCATTGTACTTGTACCCGAAGGTAGTAGTGGAAGTGTCCTTTTTTCTCGTGCTTTCCGTGGCTTAGCGGGTGTGTGTTGGTGTGTGTGAAAAGAGACCAAACCGAGAATCAAGTTTGTGGGCAGTCAGAGGATTACGCGGAGAATGGGTGAGACTTTTCGATACGCGATGTGTTACGTGTCCTTGTGACTTTTTTTTTTTTTTTCTTCTTTTTGGTTTTTTGAATTTCTTTTCCAACCGCGTGCTATGCCAAGGTATCCGAGAAATGAGGGGGGAAGTACGAGAAGAAAACATTAGAAATGAATCGAGAAAGGATGTAAAGTCGGCATGGTGTCAAGCCTTTTGATTTCCATTCATCATCGGATTGTTGTGTGTCGTTGTCGAGGATCTTACATAATTGAAATATCGTCATAAACACGTTATTCGTCGTACGTGGGGCATGAAAATGAAATTGGAGCACAATTGATTGGATTGCATCGTGGATGAGAATAAGCAAATTGCAGGAGTATTGGACAAGCAAGGAGCAGGCTACAGAAAAAAAGGTTTGTTTACTCTACTAATCCATTTTGCCTTGCAACTCTGATCCTTTTTTAGTTTTCCATTTTTTTTTTTTATCGTGTGTTTTGTATGCTATTGACACTTGTCGGTGATGTTTAATCTAGGACGTGTCCTGCATGCGAAATAACTTAGTGTCGACATTTCAATTCACGATTTATCGATGGTAATTGCAAGGACTATGGTGCTAGCTTTGATTAAGATGGCGACACGGCGAATTACGCGCCGTGGCATATAATTCTAAAGCAGCTTATAGGGTGTTTTCTTTCGTTATTTTTTATGGTCCTGAGCATGGTGTAGAGCGAATGGACACCACAGCTCCAGCCCGGAGAGTCTTTGAATCCAACCCCAAGGGACGAAGAAGCAGAGGGCGGCCGCCCTTAAGATGGCGCACACAGGTGGAAGGGGACCTCAGCCAACTGGGTGTGCGGCAATGGAAAAGACTAGTGAAAGATCGTGCTAGATGGAGGGGCATGTTGGTTGAGGCCCAGGTTCACCCCGAACTGTAGCGCCCACTAAGAAGAAGAAGAAGAGCATGGTGTATGTACCTACATAGTAAGGATAATTGCTTGTAGTTACTTTTTCCCGTACAAAGTTAGTAATTGTCTGGTTTTATTGACATTCCTCCGGTTCGGAATGGCAAAGGGAGATAGAGAGTGACGAAATGGTGAACGGAAATTGTCTGAAGATTTCGTCACGCAACGGAAGTAAGTTACTTTACTCAAATAGGGTTCCCTTATTTTCATTGCTAGGTGGACTGGTGATGGTGTAGGTTTGAGACAGAAGAGCGATGTCTTAGGCAACTATACATATACATATGTACACATATGACTCTCCGGGCTGGAGCTGTGGTGTCCATTCGCTCTACATGGCCCAGCCATCTTAGGTGTTGCATCCGTAGTCGCCTGACTAGACTCATGTCGCTGTACAGTCCGTAAAGTTCGTGGTTGAATCGATTCCTCGGGCATGCTTTTCTCAAGACCATATCATACAGATGAGCTGGTGCATGCTCCTAACCAGGTCATCCCCAGCTGCCTTGAAGAGCTCAGCAGACTTAAGCATCGATATGGCAATCTTAACTTCGTCGAGGTCAGGGGGACAGAATTCTCTGCGTTCTTCGTCGCTTAGAAATGGATCATTCTGCCTGACAGCGGTATATTGACTAACATCGCCGTTATACAGTCTGCAGAAGTGGTTTTTCCATATTCTCAGCATCGACTGCGATTCTATTACTAGGTGTCCGTTCTCATCCCTTCAGGCTTCCGTTCTGGCTTCATAACCTTGACATGTTCGCTTCATCTGTTGATAAAACTTTCGAACGTCACGCCTGCAGTAACACTTCTCCAAATCGTGCTCTTTCTTCTTTCTTCTGAGAAGCTTATGCTCCTCCCTTGTTTTAACTCGTAGAGCTCACGAGCTGCTCTTGTTCTTCTATGCAGCGAGACCTTATATGCATCCTGCTTCGTTGTGTAAATCCTCCTGCATTCGTCATCGAACCAGGTGTTTCTTCGTGGGGGAGCCTGAAAACCCAGAACTTCGGATGCAGAGCTATTCAGGGCTTGTTTGCAAAGGCTCCACTGCTGTTCTATTGACAGCGTGGAGGGTTGAGGTGTACTGGAGAGCTTAACAGGATGCGATCGGTAAAAGCACGAGCGGTTTCTGGCGATAGCAGCTTTCCGACGTCATAACTTTGTCTCTACTCTGCTCTGCTGCACTTGTGATATCTGTAGGCGCATCTTGGCTACTACAAGATAGTGGTCCGAATCGATGTTAGCTCCTCGGAAAGTTCGAACATCAAGAATAGTGGAGGAGTGTCTGAGTGTCTGGTTGGTAGTCGATTGATCAAAAGACCGCAAGGTGCCTTTGTGTATATCCAGGTGCGGAAAGTTCGTACTGGCTAGAAGGAGATTTCGCCCCGTAGCAAGATCAATCAGCCCGTGTCCGTTATCGGATGTGGTGTCGTGTAGGCTATGATTACCGATGATTCGTTCAAAGATGCTTTCTTTACCCAGCTTAGCATTGAAGTCTCCTAGTACAATTTTGATGTCATAGCTGGGACGTTGGGCATACGTTCTGTCTAGGAGATCGTGGAACTCATTTTTGGTGGAGTTGTCCTGGAGTCTTCCGTGGGGGCGTGGACGCCGATCAGGCTGATGTTAAAAAATTTAGCCTTGATACGGATTGTTATGAGGCGTTCGCTCACATACCGAAAGCTTAAGACTTTTTGCCTTAGTCCACCTCGAACAACAAATCCGCATCCGAACAATCGTTGCCCTCTCCCTATAGCAGTCGCCGTAGTAAATTTCGAAGTTTTTCATCCGCTTTATACCCGGTCCATTCCATCGCATTTCCTGGATGGCGGTGATGTCCGCTTTATAGCGGTCTAGGGCGTCCGCAAGTAGTTCGGCTGCACATAGCCAGTTTAGGGATCTAACATTCCACGTACAAAGCCGAAGATCCGGTCCGTTATATCCGAGGCTTGTGGTTGTTTCGGAGTTTGTGGTTATATTACGGTTACGGCTTAATAGGCCGTAGCCCTACCGACTAATCCTGTTTTTTGGCGCAGGAGGCTCGCCATTCGCCCTTCCCCGTCTGCTATTTCCATAGGAAATCTTCAGATGGCACCACGAGGAGTGGATGGGACTTAGTAACAGTGCCGCAAGATGTTCGACTGCAGTGGCTCTTCCTTGCTTTTTAGCAAGCCAGCATCCGTCGGATAGACGCTACCATACGAAGCCTTTGTTAGTCCTTTGCCATCCATGCAAAAAAACTCGGTGAAGTGATTTTTAGCGGCTGTGTGGTTGCCAATTCTCTGCCACCAAAAGCGTTTCGCAGACAGAAACCGCAACAAATGGTAGTCAGACTTCCCAACCAAGTTCGGTCAGTGTCATGATGGACTTCTCCTCTGTTGGCTAATTTTGGCCGCTCTTACATACTTGATTGTTTCGTTCAAACGGTCGAGTTGTGCACAGTTGACTACTGATTCGATTGTTTCGCCAGGTTTTAGCAATTCATCCAATTCTACCATACACTGTTTGTCGTCAATCCAGACCAGGATCACCGATCTCTTGCTTGCGACCTTAGTAATTCGCTTCACAAATGGTTCGATTTCGTTGTGTTACAGTCCCGGCCTCAACTAACGTTCTCTTCCAGCTAGCACGATCTTTTGCTAGCTTTTTCTGTTGCAGCACACCCAATTGACTGAGGTCCCCTTCCATCTGTGGTCTCCATCTTAATTTTATTAGTTGTTGTTAGTTGGATTCAAATACTCTCCGGGCTGGAACTGCCCTCCATCGCCCGCTGTTTTTTTTTTTTTTTTTTTTTGTTTTATAGTTATAGCACTCAAGGCTAAGGCCTTATCACGTTTGAACGTTGTTGCGACAGCGAAGGTAACAGGGAGAGAGAGAGTTTCGCGCAGGTTCACACACAACCTGAAAGGAGTGCAGTGGTTTTGGGTCGTAGATGGTCTCTATACACAAACTGTAGCAGCTGCGTTCGGATTAACGATAACACCTTTCACCGTAGGCGTTGGACTTCGCCAAGGGTGCGTCTTATCACCTCTCCTTTTCATTTTATATATGGACTGGATGTTTGGATGTTGCAGCGCAGTCGAGGCGAGGAGTGTTCACATTGGGAGAGTTGAGGATAGGCCATCTTCTTTTTGCAGATGACTTAGTTGTCCTCACATCCTTCCAGATGGAACTTCAGCGCACGCTAGATAGGCTTGTGGCCGTATGTGCTGATACTGGAATGAGGGTTAACGTGGACAAATCGGAGGTTATGGTTACTTCCAGAACACCTGTCCAATGCACTCTACATGCTAGTGGAGTCCCATTGAAGCAGGTGGAGAAGTTTACGATGTTTAAGAAATCACACGACCACGCGTCGCTCTGCCTAAATCCTTTTTGGACATCAAAACTATCGGTCAGGTCTACACCGGCCCAGATGGATCCAAAATCATGGCGTTGTATAGCTCGTCTCAAATTACGCTGTCGTATGCGGCTTTGAAGACCTGAAATTCATTGGCTTTTTCCAGGACCTGCCGTAGTGTGAAGATTTGGTCTATGGTGGACTTCTATGGACTAAAGCCACACTGATTAGGACCTATCAGCTTATTTACAAAAGGGTTCAAGCGTTCGCGTTCAAAACGGTGGAGAAGATTTTATATGCGATGTTAAGGAGACTTATTCCTCTGTAGTTGGTGCAGACAAAGTGGTCTCCTTTCTTGCAGATCGGGTCATGCTTCTTTAAAAAGCCCAGCAAATAGTCCGTCTGTGCCAGCAGCTTTATTCGACTTGAGTTTTTTATATGACGATCTTATCTTCATCGAGGGGAGGGCGACGGAATTCTCTGATAAAACCTTCGAACGTCATGCCTGCAATAACAACTCTCCAAGTCCTCAATCGCACGCTTCTTGCACTCTTTTTCTTCCTCCTGAGAAGCTTATGCTCCTCCATTCTTTTTCACTCGTAGAGCGCATGAACTGTTACGTCTTCTATGCAGCGAGGCTTTATATGCCTTCTGCTTCGCTGTGTGACTCCTCCTGCACTCGTCACCGTGGTAGAGCCTTGAAGCCGAAATCTTCAGATGCAGTGCTTTTCTGGGCTCATTTGCAAAAGTTCCACTTCGTTCTATTGACTGCGTAGACGGTTGAGGTATTGAGAGAGTTTAAGGGACACGCGATCGGCAAAAGCATGAGCGGTTTCTGCCCATGGTAGCTTTCCGACGTCATAACATTGTGTTCTTGCTCCACTCCGCTGCGTTCTTGATATCCGTGGGCGCATCTTGGCTACTACAAGACACGTGGTCCTAGTTGATATTAGCTCCCCGAAAAGTTTTGTTGGTGTCTGACGTCGATCGCGAGGTGATCAGTCTGGTTAGTGATTGATTGATCTGGCGAACGCCAGGTGCCTTTGTGTATATCGATGTGCGAGAAGCGCGAAGGCAGCGTTTTACTAATGATCACTTAGTTAATCGAATTACTCTGCGTAACTTCACCCAAACATCGAGCTTCTTACCGTAGCCTGCTCTTTTTATATAATTTCAAACTGTCATGTGGTTGATGTCTAGCTCCTCCGCTATCTCCTGACAGCCTGCGTGGCAAATCCACCAGTTGCAAATTATTATTTACTTTTTCAGTGATGGGACTAGCAGAGTACGGTGCGTCTTTGATAACGAAATTTTCGGAGCAAACCACTCCTTGGTCCGGAGTTTACTCACAGCATTCTTACCGTACACTTCACACAATTTTCGGCATGCCTTTATAGGCTTTTTACTTTTTTATAGTAAAAGACATATCGTACATTGTGTGATATTTCAATATACGAGGCATTGAAGATCCACGAATTCAGTCATGACTCGGAAACTGGCAAAACTGCGTCATTCGTCAGTATTTGCCAAGAAATGTTGGCCCTTCCTTTCCAAAGATGAAGTCCACAGCACGTTTTGTTTGACTGTTCAACGTATTTTTCGAAAAATAAAACTATCTAGTGGCTACATAAAAATGAATGACTGGTGTTATAAGCAACGTGTTTTGGGATACTTTTTTAGTGAAATCTGGTGGGAACCCCTCGGAAATCTTCAGCAGTTGGTGAAGAAAGGTGAGGAGTAGCCAACGAATCCAATTATGTCAAGGAACGATTAATCGATATCCGTGGCACCGTCATTCGTTAATATGTCCTTACCGACAGTGACTGGACACTTCTACTTTGGCATTCTCAAGAGCCTGCGAGTGCAGGTTTTCAGCCAAGAAGTACTGTATCTTGGACCACGACAGTGCGCCGGCCCAATCCTCGTTGATCGTACGAGAGTTTTTGGTCAAAAAAAGTCTTAAGAAGCCCTGATATTGCCTCCTGCGACTCTTTTTATTCCCGAAAAAGAAATCACACTTCAAGGGAACTCACCATCATGGCGGTGTTGAGAAGGTCAAAGAGGCCTGTAACTCTTCTGGGCGAGCCAAATTCGGAAGATTTTCAAGGGCGAATCCTGGGAACAATGTATACTATTGTGAAGGTCGACAGTAACACTGCGATAAACTTAATTTGCTTGTTTTTGGTTTCAAAATTGTTGGAACTTAATTGTGACACCGCATATGCCGCCGGAGGCTTCTACTATCTGTTGGAGCTCTCAGACGCAAATACTGGTCCAATGTACTCCAGACAAACTAATTACATGAATGTATTTTCCGCGGTCTCCGGAGAAAAATGAGAAGGAGCTTTAGTGATTTAATGCACACACCACTTCCCCCCAAGGGTGCGCCACAGTGCGCGAGCAACGGCGGGACAGATTTAGAGAAAATGCTCTGCGAGTCATCCTACTCGCAACATGTAGTACACGTAGACGTCTCATTGATGGCAAGCACGCAGAAATGCTTAGCAAACGTATAATGGCCCGTAATGTCTCCCACAAGTCTTTTGCAGTAAATTCTCCTTAAGGAGAGGAGGAATGCTGCGAATTTCTTGCAAATCACGTATCCCCGATGTTGCTGGTCATACCGCCAACACACTGGACTTGTTTCTTATCTCTCAGCCTGACAAATACACGATCGATGTATTGGAACCCCTAGGCTCGTCTGACCACTGCATGATATCAGCAAAATTCTCGAACTCCCACCATCCAGTTAAAGATAAAGCTCCTAAGAGAACACTATGGCTATACGAGAAAGCCAACTGGTGCGGCCTCAACAACTTCTTTCGGATCTTTAACTGGTCGTTGTGCTTCCTGATATTATCTGATATTATCGTAAACATTATCCGAATCGGCATGGTACATTTTATTCCCAGCAAGATTAAAAGCACCAGGCCTAAGGATAATACGTGGTTTGACTCGAGCTGCAAAGAGGCTTTTAGGCTCAGGGAGCTAAGTTTTCGGGCCTACAAGGCAAACAGTTCAGAGGAAAACCGAAAAAAGTACATACGAGCCAGAAATGACTGCACCACCCACATTCGACGGATTAAATTCCAATCCGACCAAAAATTAAGGCGTAAGATCCTTCAATGTCCCAAAGGTAGCAAAAGTTTCTGGTCGTTTGTAAAAAACGTAAAAAACCCAACTAAGTCGTCTATACAGACGCTCATTCACAATGACATTCCAGCTGTCACCCCCTTAGACAAAGCTAACCTACTTGCTGCCCATTTCGCAACCAGTACTCAGCTGCAAGCTTGTACTTTGTCTCCGCCTGTACTAGAGTGCGTCAATTCCACCATGGGACTAATCCACTTCCGCACTCGTACAGTCGCAAGGGTTCTTAAAGACCTCGACATACACAAATCCGCTGGTCCAGATGATATTGCCCCAATAGTTTTGAAGAGGTGTTCTTCTACGCTGGCAAAACCACTGCGTAAGGTGGAAAACAGCATTTGTCCAGCCTATACCCAAAAAAGGCGAATCATCTTCTCCCTTCAACTACCGACCCATTGCACTTACGTCCCTTCTTTCCAAGGTCATGGAAACGCTGATTAACCGTCAGCTTATGAAATATCTCGAATCACGGAAACTCATCAATGACCGCCAATACGGTTTCCGCAGCAACAGATCCACTAGAGATTTGATGGCATATCTCGCTGAAAAGTGGAATCACTCGCTTCACCAAGCAGGTGAAAGCAAAATTGTTGCACTGGATATTTCGAAAGCATTTGACAGGGTTTGGCACGAAGCCCTTTTGTCGAAAATGCGTGCTTTTGGAATCGATGAATCTCTTCTTCAATGGATTAGAAGCTACCTTTCGAATCGTTCAATTCAAGTTGTTTTGGGAGGATTCAAGTCTGATACTCACTTTGTAAATGCCGGTGTTCCCCAGGGCTCCGTTTTGTCTCCGACACTCTATCTTATTTTTTTTAATGATCTCTGGTCTGTTACTTCTAATCCAATTCACTCCTTTGCTGACGACAGAACCTCAGCTTCTCATATCCGTTCACTAGTTTACAACCCTGCACTTCGGTTGGAGATAGTGAGCGACAGCGTATGTTGAGCTCATTGAATTCCGATATCGAGAGCATCATCCAATGGGGTAAAAACAATAGAGTGGAATTTAATGCTTCCAAAACACAATGCTCTCTCTTGTCGTTAAAGCGTATAAATAACCCGCAGCCATTATCCATGAACTTGCATCTCAGAAACTGAAAAGCTTTCCATCCTGGGTATGAGTGTTGCTCACAATCTTAATTGGAGCGACCATATATTCAGTGTCGCCAAGAATGCTGCGAAATGCCTAGGCTTCTTATACAGATGCAAGAAATATTTCTCACCCTTAGATCTGTCTACAATCTATAAGGCCTTCATTCGCCCCAAATTAGAGTTTAACGCTCATGCCTGGTCCGGTGCTTCCAAGACCACACTGCACCTACTAGACAGAATACAAAAACGAGCCATAAAACTGATAGGTGACTCCAGCATTACCAAAACATTAGACTCGCTGGAACACCGCAGGAATGTTACCTGCCTCTCCCTGTTTTATCGTTACTACCACCAAAAATGCTCTGATGAAATAGCCAGTTGCATTCCGCCCCTTCAGCAATTCTCCCGCAATACACGTCTCTCTAGGAATGCTCACCAATATACCCTGAAGCCCGCTTTCGGACGTACTGTCAAATATAGAGAATCTTTCATTAACCGAACCACACGAATCTGGAACTCCCTGCCGGATTCGGTTTTGCTCCCTCAATGCAACATGCAAGCATTTAAGATCAATGTCCATCGGCATCTCCTCTATTCCTCTTCCTCTCTACCTTCTGCCCGCACTGTGTCGCCGACATAATAAGGTTTTTAGACCTTGAGTGCGCCCAAATTATTAAAAAAAAAAAAAAATATCAGGGCATACGTACTTTGTCATACTGCATCCTGAATAATTCCTCCATCTACGGTTGTGTATGCTAAACACCCAATCGTTAATGTAGGAACTTACCGTGGACGCAGGTAGACCTAGAGCGGGTTCAGGTCCTGAGAAACTCCCCTCTGAACCCATTCTAGCAAGTGCATCAGAGATCTTATTTCCTGGGAGCCCAGAGTGACCTGAAACCCATACAAGCCTTGGTGAATTTACTCTACCGACTCTGTTCGAGAAGGTCTGTGCTACACAACATAATGCATGGCCATTAGGATTGCGTATATCTCTGATTGAAAGACAGGCGCATATTTTCCTAACGAGAAGTGCAGTCGGATATTTTCGCTTTCAAAGAAGACCCCAGCTCCATACCCCCGCCCAGACCTCGAGCCATCCGTGAAAATGCGAAGACTTCCTTTCCAGGTTTCGTATTCAGCCAGGGTCAGTCTTGACACCATGGAAACTCGACTGTGAAATAAGAGCACAGTAGGATAGCAATTTCTCTCGAGACGAGACATGGCTTTCAGAGTACAGGTGTAAGGTTCATCACATCATGTACAACTGAGACAATCTATTCTTTGGTGTTTGGTGCAAGAGGCTACGACATGTTTGCGTGTTATCCTGTTCCACCAGACCAGAGATTATAGGTCATAAACTTGCCATGTAGATCCAGAGGACCTTTGCCGACCCATGTTCTGCCAAAAGCTCCTTTGTATTGCCAGAAGGCTGACAGTGCTTTGGTGGTTTTTGACTCAACATGCTTTGAACAAAGAAGCTGGCTATCTAAGTTGACTCCCAGGTACTTAGCTTCTTTGGATATCCAGATGGAAATGCCTTTTAGCACCCGCTGAGTCATGCCAGTATTTTTCCTACTTGTGAAGAGAACCACATCAGTCTTGAGAGGATTAGTCGACAGCATGTTCGTCAACAAGTGGAAAATTGACCCTGTGTACAAGAAAGGCATCAAAATTTACTCGAACGAGCAACCAAACTTTCAGTTTTAGGTTGCCGTTTGCACAGCCACAGCCCTGTGCATCAAAACCTGAAGGCGGTGGTCTTGCCAGCGTGCGGACAGATGGTCGTCGAGAAATGACGGCCTGTTATGTTACGTTAGACACTTATTAATGTATGTAGATAATGGCTTCAAGAGGCTGGAACATTCTTTAATCGGGCGATCCCACTGCCTTTTTATATTTTCATCTGCGTCCGCCACCTTAATCGTGATCATTGTCCTCTGCAGTGTCGTCTTTTTATTAATCGGAGTTAGTGTGCTTAATTCTAACGAACCAAAATTGACGAATTGGCATGTCTTTAGATCCATATTTCTACCTCGGAATTAGTTCCTCTAAAAGATTAAGGGGCGTTGTATCCATCTTATCGCTGTTATCTAAGAACACAAGATTTGAGACAGGTCATGTGTTTCATGCCATTTCCAAGGGATTTCTGCAAGAACCACAAAACCAAATGCCCACGAGTCGCCTTGTCTACATCCTTTTTTGGCATGGGAGCAATAAGCACACTTCTCCGTCAACTTATACATTGTCCGCTGTAGATATCTGGATAATTGTGAATGGCGTTGGTCTGAAGCCATAACATCGTACTCCGGACAAGCTCCGTAGGCATTGTCCAGGAGATCATGGAAGACCTCCTTGATAGGGTCTTCAGCCTCGTGTGCACATATAAGGCTGATGTTAAAAAATCTGCCTCTGATGCGGATCACAGCCAGGCGATCACTTATAGGTTTAAAGTCGATGACCTTAGACCTTAATCCGCATCCCAGTAAGTGCAATCTTTTGTGACAGCTGTATTAAATGTCGAAATTTTTCTTCCTCATCATACCGTTTCCTATCCAGCGTATTTCCTGGACCACAGTAATATCCGCCTTGTACTGCGTGAGGATTCTTTCTAGTTTATGAGCAGCTCCGGGAGTGTACAGGGTTCTGACATTCCAGGAGCATACTCGCAAATCGTGTTCCTTTTTCGTGCGTTGTCGTCGTCGAGTATCCGTCCGTGTATCCGAGGCATCTTGCTCATTCGTAACTTTCGTTTTTTACGAGGGCGGATCGTTAGCCCGCCGCTCAACCGCCATACTGGTCGGGGTTTTGTTGCTGCATACGTTTTTTCACCTCCCAACTGTTGTTGAAAAGGCTATCCAGAGGGCGCCACGAGGAGGCCGTATGTCAACTTGACCCGGGCTTTTAACCAGGGATCGTTGTATGTTCGAGCCCACGCCCTCTGAATATTCATCTTCTTCTTCTTCTTAACGGACGCCACAGTTCGGGGTGAATCTGGGCCTCAACCAACATGCCCCTCCAACTAGAACGATCTTTTGCTTTTGCCTTTTCCATTGCCGCACACCCAGTTAGCTGAGGTCCCCTTCCACCTGTGTGCGCCATCTTAAGTGCGGCCGTCCTCTGCTTCTATGTCCCTCGGGGTTGGATTCAAAGACTCTCCGGGCTGGAGCTGTGGTGTCCATTCGCTCTACATGGCCCAGCCATCTTAGGGGTTGAATCCGTAGACGCCTGACTAGGCTCATGTCGCTGTACAGCCCGTAAAGTTCGTGGATGAATCTTTTCCTCCATCCCCCGTCTGCGTTCATAGGCCCGAAAATCACGCGCAACAACTTTCTCTCGAACCGACCAAGGGCTTCCTCATCCCCTTTTGATAGTGTCAATGCTGCTGCGCCGTACAACAGGACCGGGATGATAAGGACGAATCTTCATCTACCGTACCATAAAACGATAGTGGTATACATATAGGCGGTAGACGTCGACGGACCGCAACATCAGCTGAGAAGGTAAACCTGATGAGAAACAGATTGATCTGAAATCCATGCCGCAGTGGGAACGTAGTGGCACAAGAGTTCGGTGTGTCGCGTTTTATGGAATAAACTCGTAGTTGCTGAGAAAGCAATATTTGTTCCAAAATATCGAAAGCCTTAAAGTGATGGCTCGTTCGCGGCGTCCTGAAAAGTTGTTTGTTCACTAAGGCGCAGGTGTTCACTATGCAGTGACTCGTAAACAAACAATACGAATGAGATCGTGATATTTTGAGCCGGAGTTACTGAGATTGGACGCACTCCTGTCGTATTTGTGGCATAGTTTATCAAGAAGTTGTGTTGGAGGGTTGTTTCAAGCCGTTTACAGCAAAGTATTAAAAAAAACCCACCGGATTTTCCAGCAGGACTCCTCCATCGGTCACAAGGCTAGGACAACTCAGGCTGGGCAGATTGGCTTTGTCTTTAACCAACCTCAATTCTATGAACTTGACCACATGAGCTCTATAGAGAGCAAGATTAGCATCAAAAAATGCGAAAACGTTGAAACTTTAAAACGTCCTGTTCAATGGTGGTCATACAGCGATATTAAACTTTGCTCGACTTAATCGGCCTAAAGATCCTTTGTCCAATATAGTATATTGATGCATGGATCTGGGAGTTCAAGCTTCAACTTACGTACTTACTTATCAGGCCTGCGATCCATGGAGGATCTGAGCCTGAGCTATAGCTGCCTTCCGTCCTTGACGGTCCCGGGCATGCTGCTTCCAGTTGTCAAGACCAAGATGTCTTCCTCGGAGCTCGGTCTTCTTCTTCTTCTCGAACCAGGAGGCTCGGAGTCGAAGACCCTCTTAGCTGGAGCGTTGATGTCCATGCGCTCGATGTGGCCGAGCCAGTGTAGTCGACGGATCCTTGCCTTCCGGACTACATCCACATCTTGGTACAGCTCGTAGAGTTCGCGGTTGTGTCTTCTTCTCCATTCACCTTCCTCACAGACAGGATCAAATATCCGGCGCAGAATTTTTCTTTCGAAAGAACCCAAAATCAGCTCCGCTGTCCTGCTTATCGTCCAGCTTTTGGCTCCGTACAGCAAGACTGGCAGAATGAGCGTTTTGTAAAGCATGACTTTGGTCTTTCGAGTGAGGAGTTTTGACCCCAGTTGTTTGGACAAGCCGAAGTAGCAACGGTTGCCAAGGGCGATTCTATGCCGGATCTCCACTGTGGTGTCGTTTGTGGAATTTAGGTTTGCCCCGAGGTAGACAAACTCCTTAACTACCTCGAAATTGTAGCTGTCAATTGTTATGTTTTGTCCCAGGTGGTGAGCGACGGATTGGTTTTTGCTTGACAGCATGGGTTTCGTTTTGTCCTCATTGATCTTAAGACCAACTCGTTTCGCCTGTTCTTCAATCGCCGTGAATGCTTCCACAATGCCACGGCGAGAACACGCGATGATGTCGATATCATCCGCGTATCCTAGCAGCTGGATGGACTTGTAAAAGATAGTGCCTTCCCTGTTGACGCCTGCCCGTCGCACTATCTGCTCCAGCACCAGGTTGAAGAAGTCACATGATAGCGCATCTCCTTGGTTCCGAGGTCCTAGAACCGAGTTGCACGGTGCATCGCGTGTTTTTTAGCGTGGCGCGACACAACTGGATCAGTTTTACCGGGATCCCGAATTCGGCCATCGCCCCAAACAGTGCTTCACGATGAATGCTGTCGTATGCGGCTTTGAAATCGATGAAAAGATGGTGTGTATCGATTTGAAACTCGTTGGTCTTTTCCAGGATTTGTCGAAGTGTGAAAATTTGGTCAATAGTTGATTTGCCGGGCCGGAAGCCGCACTGGTAGCTGCCGATTAGTGCGGTGCAAAATGGTTTTAGACGTTCACACAATTCAAGCTTCAAGCAGGACCGATTTCTCAAAGGTAAGTATGAATACCTGACCTCCATCTAACCGGATTTCCATTTTACTACTCCTCGTTCATGTTTGCTGCATTTTATGTCATTTTTAATGGCCTTTTGGCTCTCCACGAACAGTTAGTGGTCCCTTCAGCCAAAACGACCACAATTCCCTTTCACCTCTTTACTTTTTTCTTCTTGTGTTTCACATTTTCATTTAACCTACGCTCCATAAAGCAACCCTCACAATGGCAGCCCCACGTGAAGAGTTATTTTTCACGTGGGGTTCAACCAACAATAGAACTAGGTCAACAGCACCTTATCAAGCCTTTTTTTCCCCTAAACGTCCTTTACGTTCCCCAACTTTACAACTTGCGATGTGATGAAACCGAGCAGCATCCGTCACTTAAGGATCACTCAAAGGAAATTCTTCATCGTCACTGACACTAAGTGCCTCATAACGACATACATTTCACTCCTCTCCTATCCTCTAAAACATTAAGTGTCACATGGAATGCAAAAAATTCTGCAGCGTGTCATCAAATGCATGACAATCATCCCGGCTCGGATACAAACTGACACTTGTATGCATCACCAGTAAAGCGCAAACCTCTATGCACTCCAACTGTGAGTTCCACACTCTGGCAGGAACGAAAACTGGCACGAGGAATTGCGAAATCCCTCGACATATACTGTCAAGGACAACTATCCACCAGGCAAGGGTAACGAACAATAAACAATCCAAGCAGAAGAGCTAGAATAAAAATAAATAAATAAACTGCATCTTGAAAGCACTCACCGAAAATTGTTTTACTCTTCGAGTGAGTCCTTCTCTTGCCTGGAACAATGCCCAGTGCTTGTGCAAGGCGTGTCCTTGTCTATTGCATTCATGGCAATATCTAACTACGGGGCACATTTCGTTGCCATCGCCATTCGACCCACATGTCAGGTCGTATATAAAAAGGTCTCAACCACCAGCTAGTGGATGTCCTGTCATCGTTCACCATAAAGCAATTGTTACCCCATCAAATCGATTTACAATTCAACAGGATCACAAGTTGGACATTCTGCCGACCCGCAGGCGGATCTAATTAAGTCCACAAAGCGTTTAATGGCTTAGGACATTAAGGACAATCGATAAGAGCCCATTGCATTCCGCTAAAGCTCGCAAAAGTGTGATTAAAATTTTATGAGTAACTACTGCAGACACCACTCAGTCAGTCCTTTTTTCTGTTTTCTTACTGTGTGTGCGCCGTTGCCCCGTTCGAAGGATAACGACCAAGCGAAGGCATGCACATGCATGGCGAAGTACATTCTTAAGGACATTGTTTAGAGAAGAGATAGAAAACAACTTCAATATTTCATAGTTTGCCATTTAATTAAGTTAATTAGAGAGATGCGGATGCAGAATAGGTACTACTTAGTCGATAAACAGGATGTAGAGTGTGGGCCAATGGGAAACGAGTAGATGGATGGGTAAATGAACAGATGCGGCTACATGGAATGTATGGAATAGTTGTATCTAACTTTGTCTTGAAGTTTGGACTAATTTGTATGCTAATTCAATACAAGCAGGTTGGAGGGTAGGTTGGAAAACGGCGTTGAGTTGAGTTGGAAACTGTTTTCAAGGAATTTCATTGTAGATTGAAGAGTCGGATCGATGGAGAAATATAGGGACGGAGCTTGTGGCGCACAAATTGTTGCTTAAAATAAATAGATTGTCTTGTGCGGTTTTCAGAATTAGTGTTAAGCAGTAAATTCAGCGGATGAAGATGCTAGACAACCTAGCAGCAGAGGACAGGGAAGGAGAAGGAAGGTTACATGTAAATTCGCTTTTTGCATGTAAATTAGGTACGAGGCGTTAAGACTATATAAAGTTCTTTAAGGGATATGACAAAACAGTAATGGTGGATCTAAGGCCACATTTTGGATGCATATCAATAGCTTCATTGCTCTTCTGGATGTATCCAACTAGTATGTATATGAACGTGAGGGTAAATAAAGGTACACCACAAGGTGGCGTTTTGTCACCCCTCCTATGGCTCCTTGTGGTCGACGGAATGGCCAAGATTCTGGAGACGGATGGTTTTAATGTTACGGCCTACGCCGATGACATTGCCATTTTAGTCTCTGGAAAATTTACGCAGGTCTTCAGCGATAGACTAAGCTATGCACTGATGTTAGTGGATAGCTGGATCAAGGAGCGAGGTCTGGGAGTAAATCCGGCGAAAACAGAGGTAATGCTCTTTACAAAGAAAGGATCTGTACCAAGATACACCTACCCCCGTATGAATTGTATAGATCTGATCCCTGGAAAATCTGCCAAATATCTGGGCATAATCCTGGACTCCAAACTTAGTTGGAGAGAAAATATTGAGGAAAGAATCAAAAAGGCCTATGTGGCACTATATTCGTGCAAGGTAGCCTTTGGAAAGACATGGGGCCTCAAACCGAGGTTAGTACATTGGTTGTACACTGCGGTAGTAAGACCTATCCTAGTCTATGGCTCGGTTGTCTGGTTTAAGGCGCTTGAGAAAAAGTGTCATCTTCAGAGTGTGTCAGAGGTTCAAAGGGCAGGCTGTCGGGCGGTGACGGGATCTATGAAGTCCACACCAACGGCCGCCCTTGAAGTCATGCTGAACCTCCCACCCCTGGACTTGTACTGTGACAGCGCCGCAACCAGATCTGCGCTAAGATTACAGGAATCAGGTCTCTGGAAAAGGAGTCCTCACGGACATGCATCAGTCTTGGATCGATGGGCCGTCTCGAGATTCAGAACCGTAACGGACTATGTCACCCGACTTCCTTTATGGGAGAGGAGATTCTCTATTAGAATTTCCTCCAGGGAGGAATGGACCGGTGATTTGTTACGCAAGGAAAGTGAACTGGCACTCTACACCGACGGATCCAAAATGGATGTTGGCACAGGTGCCGGAGTCTACTTTGAGTCTCGGGATATGCATCGCTCCTACAGGCTTGATGATGGATGCAGTGTCTTCCAAGCTGAGGTCTTCGCTATCAAGCAGACGGCGGACCTGATCAGCAAAGAGAATATTACAAGAAAAAGGATCAGCATCTATGTTGACAGCCAGGCAGCCATTAAGGCTCTGCAGGCAGCATGGATAAGATTCAAACTCGTCAAACTCTGCAAGGAGAAGTTAGAAGTGATATCAAATGTAAATGAGGTGACCCTTTGCTGGGTACCTGGTCCCATGAATATCTCCGGAAACGAGAGGGCGGACAATTTGGCTAGAGTGGGATCAGGTGCTAACAGTGCGCTCTACAGGGAGATACAGACGGAGCTATTGGTGAAAGCCAATAAGCGATGGTGTCGCTTAGATACATGCGCAACGGCGAAATCGACTTGGCCCGTCTATGATAAGAAAAGAACGGAAAATCTGCTGAAGTTCAATCGTGGGAACATTCGACTGGCAGTCGGTGCCCTCACCGGGCACTGCATGCTATCCTATCATGCAGCTCGACTAGGCCAGCCCTACAATGACTTCTGCAGAAGCTGCAGGGACGAAGAGGCAATTGTGTTCGTTCGTCACCTGCTGTGCGAATGCCCGGCGCTAGCCCAAAAAAGGAATATTTTCCTGGGAAGATACTTCCTTTCGGGACTAGAACAGAATACTGGGATTTTTATCCTCGTCTGGCTGGTTCAGCTCGGCGGTAAATGCATAGGTATCAACGGGTTAAACATAACAAGTGGGCACAATGGACTCAACGTAGTCTACGTGAGCCTTGACTTTACGTCAATAGGGCACCCATATACCTAACCTAACCTATGCATATGAACTGGGTACACCAAAGGAAAGGGGAAAGAAAATCTAAAATGCCAAATGGACGAAAGTTTAAAGCATACTTTTTGCAACAGAAACTCTTCGGCATATTCCAAACCCAAACTTCTCGGTTTTTCAACTTCTTTTCCTGTGACTATACCAGCATCCACCAATTAATGTTTTTGTGATATTGTACACGGCTATACGCACTCCATATGTCCTTTCTTCTCCCTGACTGACTATTACGTATTCCAATTGTTTGTTTTTAACATCACCTGACAACACAAACTCTGAACTGAGTTTGAGAACTATGATGGTTACAACCTCTTTGACCTTCTATACATCGCCATGATGAGATCCCTTGATGTGTCTATAGGTAAAGAGCTATAGATTACTTACTTACTTACTTAGGTGACGCTACAGTCCGTGGTGAACCTGGGCCTCAACCAAGAAGCGTCTCCAGCTGGCACGGTCTTTGGCCAGCTGTTTCCAGCGCCGCATGCCCAGTTGGCGTGCGCCACCGATAATGCGGCCGTCCTCTGCCACGCCTTCCTTCCGGAGTGGATTCGAAGACTCTTCGGGTCGGAGCTGTATTTTCCATGCGATCTACATGGCCTGGCCACCTTAGACGCTGTATCCGTAGACGTCGTACCAGGCCGATGTCGCTGTACAACCCGTACAGTTCTTCGTTGTATCTTCTCCTCCATACACCGTTTAAACAAACGGTACCGTAGATAGTGCGCAAAATTTTCCTCTCGAAACGACCAAGGGCATCTTCATCCACTTTTGTTAAGGTCCAAGCCACTGAATAGCGTCATCACCAGTTGTTTTGAACTCGCACGTCCTGTCAGCAAACCTCCCTGCAGGAAATTGGTCCCCTGGTGGAATGCCGAGCTCCAAAGTCTTCGCAGGGAAGCCAGAATTCTTCTGAATAGATCGCTCAAATCGAATTCGGAGGATGACTGGAACAAGTATCGGTCGAAGCAGAAAGAATATAGGAAACTCATTCGTAAATCGAAGAGCGACTCTTATAGGACGTTCTGCGAAGAGATCAAGTCTCTGAGTGCGACTAGCAAGTTGTTTAAAGTCCTCAAACGGGGAAAACCGACAAAGGTAGATGCACTCAGAAAATCTGATGGTACCTTCACTGAGTCTAAAGTGGAAACTCTTTTACTGTTTACTGTTTGGGACTAATTTCCCGGGAAAACAGATCGATATTGGCTCGTTGCACACTCCTTCAAGAGAAACTGCAACTGAAACGATAAAAACAACTCGGCGTAGCTGGTATATTGCGTCGCGCCTGGTTACGCCTGAAGCTATTGAATTTGCTGTGGCATCCTTCGATGGCCTTAAATCGCCGGGCACCGACGGGATATATCCTTTTATGCTGCAAAAAGTTATAAGGCAGCTGCTTCCTACTCTGAAAAGAATTTTCACTGCTTGTCTAGCACTTGCTCACATACCCATTCCTTGGCGCACAGTGAAAGTGGTCTTCATTCCCAAAATAGGAAAAGAGGACTACGGGACTAAGAGCTTCAGACCAATTAGTCTAACATCCTTCCTGCTGAAACGTGGAGAGACTGGTAGAGTTGCACGTGTGAAAAGTTGCCCTTCGAATGCAACCTCTTTCGAAGAAGCAACATGCTTACCAGCGCGGAAAATCTTGCGAGACTGTGCTTCAGAACCTAGTTGGGCAAATTGAATGCGCGTTCGAAAGGAAAGAGTACGCGCTGGGCATTTTCATCGACATTGAAGGAGCTTTTGATAACGCAACTTTTGACAGCATTTGCAACGCTGCCAGACATCATGGTGTAGATGAAGCACTGGTCCTTTGGATCAAACAATGCTCATGCACAGGACATTGACCGCTGATGCAGGCCTCGATTAGTGTGTCAAATCGGGCGTAAACAGGGGCTGCCCTCAAGGTGGCGTCCTGTCTCCGTTGTTATGGTGCATGGTGGTCGATTCTCTGCTTGATGCTCTCAATGCCTCTGGAATCTATGCCCAGGCCTATGCGGATGACGTCGCCATTCTATCTGTCGGCTCATGTTTGGCGACTGTCCGTCTCAAAGCACAGGCGGCGCTAAATGTGATCGATGATTGGTATACCAGAAATGGGCTGTCAGTCAATCCTCTTAAGACCGATGTCGTTCTCTTTACGATTAGGAGGAAAATTACTGACATGACTCAGCTGGTACTAAAAGGCACTTCCATCCCGATATCCAAGGAGGCTAAGTATCTAGGAGTCATCTTAGATAGTAAGCTTCTCTGCCCAAAACATGTTGAGTCAAAAACCACCAAAGCGCTGTCAGCTTTCTGGCAATGCAAAGGAGCTTTTGGCAAAACATGGGGTTTATCGCCGGCAAAGGTCCTCTAGATCTACACGGCAATGATAAGACCTATAAACTCATATGCATCGGTTGTCTGGTGGAACAGACTAAAACGCAAACACGTTGTAGCCTCTTTCACCAAACTCCAAAGAATGGTTTGTCCCAACTGCGGGGGGGCTTTCCCCAGCACGCCGGGTGCTGCTCTAGATGTTATGATGAACCTTCCACCTCTTGATATATTTATCAGAGGGTGTGCTCTGAAAGCCATGTCTCGTCTGAAGAGAAATGGCTTTTGGTACAACTCGCATAGGAATAACGGTGTGCTTGCGCAAGAATTGTCCTGCGACCCCTGTCTCATGGACATGCCTTCTGACGCACTGATGCCGGTTATCCTGTTGCCTCGTAATTTCACAGTCGAGTTTCCATGGTGTCGGGATTGGCTATGGCTGGATACTGAACCTGGAAAGGCTAGTCTTCGCATTTTCACAGATGGCTCCAGGTCTGGGCGGGGGTCCGGTACTGGAGTCTTCTTTGAACGCGAAAACATCCGACTGCACTTCTCGTTATGAAAGTCTGCGTCTGTCTTCCAATCAGAGATATACGCAATCCTAATGGCCATGCACTACGTTGTGAAGCACAGGTGGAAGGGGGAAGACATATGCGTCTGTAGTGACAGCCAAGCTGCACTAAAAGCTGTGTGTAACCCTTAACTAGCTCCAAATTAGTGCTTGAACTCAAGTCCTTCTTGAACAGAGCCAGCAGACTAAATTCATTAAGGCTTGTATGGGTTCCAGGCCACTCTGGGATCCCAGGAATTGAGATCTCTGATGAATTCGCTAGAATGGGTTCAGAGGAGAGCTTCTCAGGACCTGAACCCGCACTAGGTCTACCTGCGTCCACGGTAAATTTCTACATTAACGATTGTGTATTTAACACACACAACCGTAGATGGAGAGATTGTCCGGATTGCAGGATGACTAAGCGCGTGTGCCCTGATGTCTGCAAAAAATTTGCAGCATTCCTCCTGTCTTTAAGGAGAATCGACTGCAGAAGGCTTGTGGGAGTTATCACGGGCCATTACACTTTTGTCAGGCATCTCTACGTACTCGGCATCAGTGAGACGCCTACCTGTGCTGCATGTGGCGAGGAGGAGGATGATACTGCAGAGCATTTCCTCTGTAATTATCCCGCCTTTGCTCGCGCACGGTGGCGCACCCCTGGAGCCGACGTGGTGTGTGCCGAATCCCTTAGCTCTACATCACTGAAGCTCGTTCAAATTTTTCTACGGAAAACGGGGAAAAAACAGTAATGTGAGGTGTCTGTCTGGAGTACAATGGACCCAGTGATTGCGTCTGAGTGCTTCAGCGGATAGCAGAAGCCTTCAACAAACAACAAAAAAAAAAAAAAAAAAGTGGGACTGGGATGATTAAGGTCCTATATAGCGTCACCTTGGTTTTCCGAAAGAGGGCTCTATTTCTCAATTGTCTCTTGAGCCCAAAGAAACAGCGGTTGGCAAGAGTGATTCTGCGTTTTATCTCAGCGCTGGTGTTGTTGTCGCTGGTCATCAGTGAGTCAAGGGAGACGAATTCCTTGACCACTTCAAAGTTATATCCGCCCATGGTGACGTTCTGGCCAATACGTCGGTGTTGCCTGTCTCTTTTAGATGAAAGCAGATATCTGGTTTTACCCTCATTAACCTTGAGACCCACCTTAGCCGCTTCTACCTCAATGATTGCAAAGGCCTCATTGACGTCTCGTTGAGATTTGAACACGGGATCATTGGACTGAGAGTCCAGTGTGTTAACCGTTACCCCACGGTTTCGAGTCGTAATTTGCTCTCTGACAAGGTTGCGTATAGTTGGGAATTTCCCTTTCGTGTGTTTTCATAATAACCCACAACGAAAATACACATTTTGTGTGTTACAGTAACACACTTACTATTTGCTGTGTGAGCTTCGTAAAATTCTTTTGAAAAAACCACACGACAGCGCATCGTCCTGCCTAAATCCTTTTTTGATATCAAAGCAATCGGTTAGGAATGCACCGTTTCTAATGTAGCAGCGAGCATTCTTCAAATTCATCCTGCATGGTCTGATGAGGGATGTCAAAAACAGATATGGTGTTGTATGGCTCGTCTCTAATTACGCCTTTGTGAGTGCCGTGGCGCAGTAGGTAGTGTTTTGACCTCTGACGCCCATGACATAGGATCGAATCCCGACAACAGCCATGCTATCGAACGTGTTTTCACGGTGCTTCACCTCAGCGGAGTTCTTACAAAACCCCCTGTAGTATGATTGTCATGAAAAACTTTTCGAAATTCGTCATTCGGGATCGGCAATAAACTTTAGGCCTCTTTCACCCATTGGTCCTTCATGGACTGTAATGCCAACATACCTACATATGCCTTTGAGTTGACGAGTGTCGACCAGAAATTTCTTCGGTTTTCTCCAGGCTCTCCCGTGATGTGGAGATTTGATAGATGGTAGATTTCTCTGGCCTGAAGCTACACTTATAACGACCTAAATAGGGCAGAGAAGATTTCAGTCAGTCCAGGAGACTTATCCCCCTGTAGTTGGCGCAGTCAAAAGGGTTTTTTTTTTTGTGGACCTTGCAACGGGGCGAAATCTTCTTGTAGCCAGCACACGATTTTCCCACCTCGATATACACAAAGGCACCTGGCGGTCGCCAGATCAATCAGTCACCAACCAGATTGACCACATCGCGATTGACGTCAGACACTCCTCCACTATTCTTGATGTTCGCACTTTCCGAGGAGCGAACATCGATTCAGACCACTATCTTGTAGTAGCCAAGATACGTCAGCGCATAACACGAACACCGCGGAGTAGAGTTAGAACACCAAGATATGACGTCGGAAAGCTACTATCGCCGGAGATCGCCAGTGCTTTTGCCAACCGCGTCTCCCTTAAGCTCTCCGATACACCTCAATCCTCCACTCAGTCAGTAGAGCAACAATGGAGCCTGTGCAAACATGCCCTGAAGAGCACAGCAACGGAAGTGCTGGGCCTTAAAGCTCCACCACGACGAAACACCTGGTTCGATGACGAGTGTGGAAGGATTCATGCGGAAAAGCAGGAGGCATACAAAGCCTCACTACACAAAAAAAAACAAGAGCGGCTCGTGAGCTCTACGAGCTTAAGAGAAGGGAGGAACATAAGCTTCTCAAGAGAAAAAAGAAAGAGCACGAGAAGCGGGCGATTGAAAACTTGGAGAGGTGCTATTGCAGGCAAGACGTTCGAAGATTTTATCAGCGGATAAAACGAATGTCTCAAGGCTATAAAGCCCGAACGGAGGCCTGTAAGAATGAGAACGGACACCTAGTAGTAGAATCGCAGTCGATGCTGAGAATTTGGAAAAACCACTTCTGCAGACTGTATAACGGCGATGACAACGAACATACCGCCGTCAGGCAGAATGATCCATTTTTTAACGACGAAGATCGCAGAGAATTCCGTCTTCCTAACCTCGACGAAGTTGAGATTGCCTTGTCGAAACTCAAGTCGAATAAAGCTGCTGGCGCAGATGGACTGTCTGCTGAGCTCTTCAAAGCGGCTGGGGGTGAGCTGGTTAGGAGCATGCACCGGCTCATCTGTAAGATATGGTCAGAGGAAAGCATGCCCGAAGAGTGGAGTCTCAGCATTGTTTGCCCGATCCACAAAAAAGGAGATCCCTTTGACTGCGCCAACTATAGAGGAATAAGTCTCCTTAATGTCGCATACAAGATCTTCGCTGCCGTTTTGTGTGAACGCCTGAAGCCATTCGTAAACAAGCTGATAGGTCCTTATCAGTGTGGCTTCAGGCCAGGGAAGTCCACCATCGATCAAATCTTCACACTACGGCAGATCCTGGAGAAAACCAATGAGTTTCAAGTCGATACGCACCATCTATTCGTCGACTTCAAGGCCGCATACGACAGCGTAATTAGAGACGAGCTATATAACGCCATGTTTACTTTTGACATCCCTGCGAGGCTCGTCAGACTATGCAGGATGACCTTGGAAAATGCTCGCTGCTCCATCCGAATCGGACGATGCGCTGTCGTGTGATTTCTTCAACATCATATTGGAAATGATTGTGCAAAAATCACAGGCCAATACAAGAGGCACAATCTACTTCAAATCCTCGCAACTCCTTGCATACGCCGACGACATTGACATAATAGGTAGATCGCAGCGAGATGTCAATGAGGCGTTTGCGAGTATTGAGATGGAGGCGGCAAAAATTGGTTTGGCAGTTAATGAGAGCAAGACTAAATATCTGCTGTCATCGAAAAAGGACATTTACCACCGACGTCTTGGACAGAACGTGCATATTGGCAGATATAAGTTCGAGGTAGTTAAGGACTTCATATACCTCGGCTCCGCGGTGACTTGGAACAACGACACCAGTTTCGAAATCAAGCGCAGAATTACTCTTGCCAACCGCTGCTTCTTTGGGCTCAAGAGGCAACTGAGAAGTAGAGCCCTCTCTCGTACGACCAAGTTGACCCTATATAAGACCTTAATTATCCCGGTCCTGTTATACGGCGCAGAAACATGGACTTTATCTAAAGCGGATGAGGAAATCCTTGGTCGTTTCGAGAGAAAGATTCTGCGTTCGATTTTCGGTCCCATAAACACAGAGGAGGGTTGGAGGAGAAGATTCAATCACGAACTGTACGGGTTGTACAGCGACATGAGTCTGGTCAGGCGTCTACGGATCCAACGCCTAAGATGGCTAGGCCATGTAGAGCGAATGGACACCACAGCTCCAGCCCGTAGAGTCTTTGAATCCAATCCCGAGGGACGAAGAAATAGAGGACGGCTGCACCTAAGGTGGCGCGCACAGGTGGAAGGGGACCTCAACCAACTGGGCGTGCGGCATTGGAAAAGACTAGCGAAAGATCGTGCTAGGTGGAGAGGCATGTTGGTTGAGGCCCAGGTTCACCCCGAACTGTAGCGCCCGTTAAGTAAGTAAGTGAGGATCGATTAAAGGATACTAGGTTTCCACTCCTCAAGCATGCTTTCCACTGACCATATCTTACAATTGAGCTGGTGCATGTTCTCAACAAGGTCATCTCCAGTTGTTTGGAACAGCGCAGCAGCTTTGTTAGACTTCAGTTTAGATATTGCAATCTCAACTTCGTTTAGATCAGGGGGACAAAATTCTCTGCTTTCTGCATCATTAATAAATGGAAGATTCTGCCTGACAGCGTCGCTGTTATGCAGTCTCCGGAAGTGGTTTTGCATAGTCTCAAAATCGATAGCGCTTCTACTAGAGACTTTCTCGCTACAGCTCTAGCTTTATAGCCTTACAATTGAGAACGTTAGAGGCAGTGCTTTTCTGGGCTTACTTACTTGTTATTCTATTGACTGAGTGGTAGACACAGGCATAGGAGAGTTTAAGGGAGGCGCGTTTGCCAAAAGCACTGGCGGTTTCTGGCGAAATTAGTTTCCGACGTCACATATTTCTTTCCTGGGTCTATTTCACTGCGTCCATGATATCCGCAGGCACATCTTGTCTACAACAAGATAATGGTCCGACAACTCCTTGGAATATATAATATATCGCGATATGATCAATCTGGTGGGTGATTGATTGATCCTGACGACCACCTGGTGCCTAGCGCGCAATTGCAAGAAGGTAGATGTCGCTGCGTTGCAAGATCAATAAGCGTGAGTCGGGATATGGTGTCGTACAGGCTGTGTTTGCTTTCATTATTCAGTTTTGCGTAAAAGTCCCTAGTCCTATAGCTGGAACATAGGGTTCTTCTACTTTCTCTTACGGCATTGCCCGCCGCCATTGTTCATCCGCTCGCCCTCCTAGCTTATTCTTTCCTTGGTTAAGTTCCTAAATTCCATTTTTGAAGTTTAAAGGTATCGTCAAATAGGAGAAATCTGGCTTTAGACGAACCACGCGAATCAGGAATTTCTTGCCGGGTTCGGTATTCTAGGCGTGCACCTAGATAGCCATATGCTACAAGCTCACTTGATTCCATTAAACTGACAAACGTAGTTAACAGACCACCCAGACTCAGAACATTACAGCAAAACGTCACCTCGTTAAAGGGAACTTGGCGCCATTGACGTAGTTTAAAACATCCTAGACTTCTGGGAGACACTCCTATCGATGGAACTACTTCCACTACTTTACCCTGTCACGTAATGCTTATAATAACATGTCCCTAAGATGATAAGATGACATATGACCCATTGACATTCCCCCATTAGTTCCACAGGCTTCAGCTTCGAAATATTGTACGTCATCTGAAACTTCTCTCATCCGTGGCGTGCGTGCTCTCTAAAAATTGTTACAAGACACTATACCATTGATTCCTTCATCTCCTATGTACTTACGTTAATGGATCACACGCTCGTATGCGTGCGTATGTGTATATGCCTGTCATGAGGAAACTCCAAATGTACCCTTGGAAACCAGAATTTACAACTCACCCGTTGACAGTGGTGCATACCCAACGCCAGCAAGATATTCAATTACCTTCACTCGTCCTTCGACGTGCACACCTACTGGCGTTCGTCCTTTAACATGCAACCGGTGAGTGGTGCATGAAAACTGAAAACAAATGTCCACCGGACATTGATAGATTATGCTTTTGCTAAGTGTAATTCACGGATATCGATCCCGGGAGAATCACTGACATGGAATGAACGCACATGCACTCATATACGTACATATACTCGTATACGAATCGTATGTATACGCCTGTAGCAAGGACACAACATCGTCTACGATGACGTTGACAACAGATAGGAATACAAATTGACAGCCACCTCACATGTGTCCACTGTCCGGTTAACAAAATACTACTCCAGTCCCAGTGAATCAGGATAACTAGGATGTACAACATGCACAACAAGGATGATGGTGGGACGGATTTAAATATCAATTGAAACGCCCATAGCCTGGTTGACATAATTCCCGAAATAACTTCATAAAAATTTAATGAAACCGAAGTCCGGGGCGAGGAAATGGTGAACCGAGGAATCCTGGCAATGGTTATTGGCCGTCATCAGCATCAATAAAATCGTACACAGCTTTGTACTGACTCAGATGGCACGCCGAAATGTTTTTAGCGTTCTCGCCGTTGATATGTCCTTAGTCCTGCTGCCAGTCATGGTCCATCGCCGCAGCCGTAAAGTGTGTAATTGTTAATCTGGGACGCATGGTGTTTGCTGCGTGTCATAAACGTTTTCCTTTTTTTGGCTTTCTTGTTTGCTTTGGCGAGTCATGGAAGATGAGTTTCTTTCCGAGGATTAATCCTGTTAATTATGGCCCAGTTTTTGTTGATAGAGAGAGAGGATGATGTGGCTCGAAGATAATTACCAGGATTAGTAGTAGTAGTTAATTGAAATGAATTCAGGGGTGCGAAGGAGGGTAAACAAATTAGCTGTGGTTGTTTGGTGTCCTTTGATTTCTGGCGCGTTTGTCAAATAGAGCAATTAGCCTATTTTAGTGGTTGAATTGGTGGTGACAGCCAGAAGTATAGACTATAAAGATGCTGATCAATTTGCGTCCATTTCGCAAAGGGTAGATCGAAGAAACCGATGAGCATTGGTTTTAAACTCCTTTTTGTTGTAATGGCTGGGAAACACAGAGCCTGATAGAACGTTCCACATTCATATTCTGGGCCTAAGGAAAGACTCTCTATCCTTGACGTCCGATGACGAGCTTGTTGGTTAGGTGGCTTCTGTCTAGAAAGCGTTGGAGATCACTTAGACCAAGACAGATCCATTGTGCAACCACTCGAGTCGGCTTGGTCACCGTTTTATTTTCTGGTTTTCGTTTTTTTAATTAAGAGGCTAGTGCCAATAAGTAGCACGGGGCACTGCGATCTTTATACGTAGATATATTGTGCATACTAGCCGATAAGACGAGGAGCTTCATCAAGTCCTTAATGAAGTTGAGAATTCCTCTCGTAGGAGTAGGAGCTGAAATGATCCCCTCAGGTGTCATAATTTCACTGAGAAGGATACGCTTCCTGAGATGGCAGTATGTGCCCTGCAGTCTCTTGGTCCTCAAGACAGAGACGACACTCAGTTTCAGACGAGAGGTTCATTTTATTGCGATGATATCTCAGACCACAGTGTCCCGCAAGGTAGCTGACTAGTCTTTTCATATCTACTCTATTAAGCTTGGGTTTATTAATAGGGTGATTGCTCAGGGGCCGTATAAACCGTTTCGATTGGCGAAGTTCTTGAACGTTGTTTCAAAAGGACAGGTGTTTTGTCTAAGAAAAAGTGGATCTTAGACTTGGGAGTGCCGTAGAAAGGTTCAAGACCTATGTATGTACACTTCACTGGAACCTTTCCTGGTGAGTTGATCGACCAGAGTTTGACTTTGGCAAAGTCTTTTGGCAAGAATGTCACCATTTATAAATTTGTCGAAAAGTCGGATGGGCGAAATGCAACTGGTTAAGTCGCAAGACCACACAATGTGGAAAATACGATAAAATAGCGAGAGGTATGAGACACTCCTACGTTGGACCAGATCAGCTTAGGGCGAGTAAGTGTCCTATACCACAGGTGCCAGTTACCCTGAAAAGGCTTTCGTACATATTTTTAAGGCGTCACCTACGGAGTCCGTCCTAGCCACTAAAGTGTTCATGTTACTGACCAACGTCTCTCTGATCACGGTCTGAAACCGCTCTGGTGAAATCGAGTCACTCGGGATCACAGAGCTCGTCTCATAATCGTAGAGGAATCGCTCCACGATAAATATATCAAGAGGTGGAAGATTTACCATAGCATCTAGCATCCGACGTGCTGGGAAATCCCCCATACAGATGAGACAAACCGTTCTTTGGAGTTTGGTGAAAGAGGCCATGAAATGTTTGCGTGTTAGTCTGTTCCACCAGACAACCGATGTATTGGAGATCATCGGTCTTATCATTACTGTGTAGATTCAGAGGACTTTTACTGGAGATAAGCCCCATGTTTTGCCAAAAAGCTGACAGCGCTTTGGTGGTTTCTAACTCAACATGCTTTGACCAAAGAAGCTTCCTACGTAAGACGAGTCCCAGGTCTTTAGGTTTCTTGGTCATCGAGGTGGCAAACCATATACAGAAATACAAACACAATTCCGATAATACTAAGAAGATGAGAGGTGAAGATTCAATTGATTTCACAGGATAACTTAAGAGTCATGTCCGTTCAGCAAGTTCATTTTGTCTGTCATTTCAAAACCCCACACTCATACCCTCCATGCATCGGATGAAACAAAAATGTATTCCACAAACCATGGTGCCAAAGATGAGAAAGAATTTATACGGGAGTTGAATGGCCAAATCTCCCTGTGGGAGTTGTCCGTCTCTGGAACTGCACCCTCTTTTTTTCTATACTTTTTCTGCGCGGCTTTGATGTGGTTTCCGTTTTATTCGTTTTTTGTTTTTGTGGTCAATGGGTGACCACGCGACTTACGTCCCCATTCGTATCAGTTTCGTGGTTAACATCATGCTTATCAAAGGGTTGTGGTCAAATCTACGACCGTTTTACCCTTCAGTCGTTAACCAAAAAATGTCGTGCCACCAAACATCACTCACGTCCATTAAATGGCCTTTTATCGCTGCCGTACAAGCCTTTCAACAAAGTCTGGCGACATATCTGCCCTACGTGACAAGTACAAGTTCCCAACACTCCATAACTACAACTGTAAGCCATCCAACACTTCTTTGGTCGAATCCTATCAAAACTTTCTGTACTGCCCGTCTTTCTTCCTAAACTTTAAATAACCGAACAACGAAAAGCAAAGACAGAGACGCAAGGCAGCTCCATGTCACTTATGCCACATATTCCCGAAAACAACTTTTCTTTCTTCTTAACTGCATCACTATTACTGCTCGCCCACACGTGGGTGACTAAGGAAACCCACCGAATGAATGGTGCCGTCCTAAAACCCCACCGGGGATGAAAGAGGAACAAAGGGAGAACAATCGCAAGGATCGAGAAGATGACAGAGCAGCTCGAGAAGACCGAAACCCCAACAACACAAGATGTAGGTGCCCCATTATGTGATTGCCATTCCATGTAAATGAGATGAATGGAATTGTTACTAGGTTCCTTGGCTGTCGAGAGATTTATGGTATCATAAATCCTTCCAGAATTGGCAATGGCAGGGATATACCAAGCACACTCATATGTGTCTAGTCATGTGTGTGAATGTCGAAGAAAACAAATCACTTTCGTTTCCCCAGTTATTGCCTGGTCACTTCCTCGTCGTTAAACAAAATTGCCCTTATGGACACCATGAAGAAAACCGAAAAGGTCCTCAAATCCTGTTTAGTCATTTGGCAGTCAAATAAAAATTACTCCACCAATCATTGTTTCATGAAAACTGCCATGTAATTAGGTTTCCATCCAAGTCGCCGTGAGTTTTCGTTGTCCAGCTGGCATGTGGCAACGAGCCAAGTAACGAACGTGCCTTGTAAGATGACATGTGCTTATCCCGAACAGTCGTTCGGGTGTAACATCAACCGAAGCGGAAATGATAAGATTCCATCAAGCAGTGGCCGGAGCAACAGCAGCTATTGTGGCCATTCCTGCCGCGTCCATATGGCTGTTGCAACAATTTTTTATTTTCTCCTCTCCGTTTCTCTTTTTTATGCTACAACAGGACACCACATCTGAATTGGTCATAGACTAGCTACTGCTTGTTCCTGTACTTAGTCCTTGTTGCTTCTCTTAACTATTGCGATTATGGGAAGTTTAATTAAGTGTCCTTCATGGCTTGGACGGTTGTTGGGTTTTATTAAAGTCTTATTACTTATTGCTATGTTGCTGCAAGTGTCCTGGTACGACGGAGTGGTATTGTACACATGATATTCACATAAGGCTGGCAGTACATAGTAGTTTCTCGGTTGGCGGTAAGTTCTCTGCCGCTTGGGTGGTGCAGATGATTGGTATTGCGATTAATACTGAAAAGTTGTCCGGGAAGTTATTTCCGGCAACGATGGGGCCTTAAAAGCTTTCGGGTTTTGCTTTTAAGTGCCAATTTGGGGTAAGTACTTGGTGAAGGACTATATGCTATATGCTTTTCTGTCTTTTTAAAGGATATAATGATTATGCTCTTTATTTGGGCATTAGTTCGTGTCCTTCCTGCCAAATGAGTTTTCTGGGACTTGTTTCTTGTGCAGGGGCAGAGTAATGGTATATTCTCCTATTGTGTTAATGACTTCAACAAGTTTGGGAATTATCTCTCAGCTTGATTTTGCAATTGATCTGTTCTCCCCATGGAAATCAGATATACCTATATACATAGGTTCACTACTAAGTTGAGTACTTTAGGTACTTAAGTTAGAAAGTTTTTCTGCATCTTTATCAGTCATATTCACTGACATTCTATCCAGCTAATAGCGAGTCGAGTTAGGGTTTGTTCGACAAACTTCACGCAGGAGGATCTATGCGAAGATTCCCAACTGCTACCAGCTTCTTTGGAAAACGCCCTACATCTATCCGCGACTTTTTACGCCATATGGTCTAGAATTGATTCAGAAGTGAATACGACAATCTTCTCCAAGGATCCTGAGCTAACAATATCCATTGCGCCGTAGGTACTTAGCGAACTATCTGCCAATTTAGAATTAGAATGACCATATAGGCCTACTACCTTGACTCAAGCTCGATGTTATAATCAGCAAGCATATAAGGGGTTGTCCAAATGAGGTGTAGGCTACTAAACGCCGTTTTGTCAAAGAAGCTCTATCCATTTTCCATATGTGGGCAATTTCGTCAGCCAATTTATTGCCATTTAACGTCACATCGTCGTATAGAAACATTCTTATTGGAAGATATCCACAAAAATGTTGACTATCGGATCGACGTCTGTTAAACAAACTAACTTACTCGATCGTTAAACCACCCTAGTTCGAACTTCTGCAACGCGCTTGAGCTACCTCCAATTCTTTCATAAAGACCTCGATTCCGTTTCGACTCTTCTGCGCCATGTATACCTAGGGCAATCCCCTATTCTGCCTGCTTGGGTGAGCGGGTTCCACTGCGTCGCGTATTTCGCAATGACTTGTCATCGTGCCGTAGGGTGTGCCCTATCTACTACCACTTTCTCCTTCGTTTGTAAATGTTATAGGTTCCTGGCCCGTTATGTCATACAATTGTTTGTTGGAGATACGGTTCGGCCAAATTGTTCTTAAACATTGCGTATGTTAGTGGTGTCCACGTTCCAGGTACTGTTGACATATCTGCTTTGACAGACAACCGAAAGTGACGAACTGGGACACCTATAGCCTAGAACTCGCACAATCGATCGGAAATTGTCCCATTAGCATCAGAGATGCTATCTGCCTTTCACAACGCTTGTCCAGAGAAAGTCAAGATAGGCAATCGCACCACCCAATGGTGGAACAGTAAACTGGCCAAGCTAAAAGCATTGACCAGGAAACTGTCCTCGCCAAAGGACACACTAATCGAAATGGACTCTTGAGAAAGGCAGACATGGAAAATGCTACAGAAACATTAAGAATCTTAACCAGTATGCACTTCCCAGACTCTAGCATCATTCCAGCATCAACATCTTCAGGACCAGTTACGCATGGGGATATACATATACCGATGAGCTGGAAAGAGGTAACGGTAAAATTTATTCCCGAATCTTACCGACCGATGAGCCTTACCTCTTTTTTCCCCAATACTGTGAATAGGCATGTAAGGGACGGTGCTCTGAAAATATCGCCAAAACAAGACAAGTATCAGTGCAAGCCAAAGTCAACAAACTGCAAAGACTAGCTTGCATCAGCATTACATAGGCTATGAGAACATCCCCCAGCACTAGAAGTTGTCGTGGACCTACCACCTCTTGACCTTCAACTGGAGAAAGAAGCCATGGTCTGGGCCCACAGACTCGCCGCGGAGGATGACTCTAATTGTAGGTCTGCTTCAGAGAAAATATCAACAGAAACCTATCAAAAAAAAAAAAAAAACATTCTGGCCCTAAAGAGCTACGAAATCACTTCCAAAGTGGTATGGGACTACCTACAACTATGTATTACACCAGCTGGCCAGCACAAACGGAGTTCACCTCATTTGGATACGTGGGCACAGCGGCCATATAGGTAACGAAAAAGCAGACCTACTAGCAAGGAAAGGCTCCGCATCACCGCTCATGATGCCACCACCACATGCTGCATAAACAGATTGTTAAGGAATACGGCCGATCACTACTGGTCACACACGGAAGGTAGGAGATACGCCAAATCGTTCCTCCCAACCTCTTCCCTCAGGAGAACGAAACACATCCTCATGCTTTCTAGGAGTCAGATTCGTACAGTCAGATTCCGTACTGGACACTTCTCAGTCAACAAACACCTCAAAACCATGTTTTGGGTTTCAAGACTCCACCACGAAGAAACACCTGGTTCGATGACGCGTGCAGGAGGATTCACACTGCAAAACAGCATGCATAAAAAGCCTCGCTCCATAGAAGAAAAAGAGCAGCTCGTGAGCTCTACGAGTTAAAAGAGAGGTGCTACCGTGACGTTCGAAAGTTTTATCAACAGATTAAACGAACATGCCAAGGCTATAAAGCCAGAACAGGAGCATGCAGGGATGAGAACGGACACCAAGTAGTAGAATCACAGTCGATGCTGAGAATATGGAAAAACCACTTCTGTAGACTGTACAGCGGCGATGTTAGTCAATATTCCGCTGTCAGGCAGAATGATTCATTTCTAATCGACGAAGACCGCAGAGAATTCCGTTCCCCTGACCTCGACGAAGTTAAGATTGCCATATCGAAACTCAAGTCGAATAAAGCTGCTGGCGCAGTTGGACTGTCTGCTGAGCTCTTCAAGGCAGCTGGGGATGACCTGGTTAGGAGCATGCACCAGCTCATCTGTAAGATATGGTCAGAGGAAAGCATGCCCGAGGAATTAAGTCTTAGCACTGTATGCCCGCTCCACATGGAAGGAACCCTTCTGATTGCGCCAACTACAGAGAAATAAGTCTCCTTAACATCGCCTACAAAATCTTGTCTGCCATTTTGTGTGAACGCCCGAAGCCTTTTGTAAATGAGCTGATAGGTCCTTATCAGTGCGGATTAAGACCAGGGAAGTCTACCATTACCCTTGGCAATCGTTGTTTCTTTGGGCCCTGGAGGGAATTGAGTAATAGAGCCCTCCCCCGAATGACAAAGTTGGCTCTATATAAGACCCTTATCATACCGGTCCTGCTGTACGGCGCAGAAGCATGGACACTATCAAAAGCGGATGAGGAGGCCCTTGGTGGGTTCCTGAGAAAGATTTTGCGCATGATTTTCCGGTCTATAAGCGCAGACGGAGGATGGTGGAAAAGATTCAACCATGAACTTTACGGGCTGTAGAGCATGGACACCACAGCTCCAGTCCGGAGAGTCTTTGAATCCAACCCCGAGGGTCGAAGAAGCAGAGGACGGCCGCAGTTATGATGGCGCACACAGGTGGAAGGGGACCTCAGCCAACTGGGTGTGCGGCAATGGAATAGCTAGATCGTGCTAGTTGGAGGGGTATGTTAGTTGAGGCCCAGATTCACCCCAAATTGTAGCGCCCATTAAGAAGAAGAAGGAGAGTCTCATCTCTAATTTTGCCCTGCTTGATTGCAGGATTCCCTGTTCGGAGGCATTTTAGTTTAAAGAAACCACCAGATGGTAGAGACTTGTACATTACATATTTGGTGGTTTCGGTCCCTGATACACCTGAAAGTTCATCTGAAAGCATACTCAGAGAGTCCCCATTGAGTGTAAGGTCGTAATCGGAGAGTGAAGACACATCTTCTGCTTTCCATCCAGCTGCAATGTCGGCGAAAGATACCGACATCGCTCCAGTTTGTTGAACCGCTGAGGACTCACATTTGAGAGTCCTAATTCTCTTCAAAAATATTTATGTCAGAAATGGTTGCCACAAGGTCACGGGAAAATTCGGTCACCGGCAGCGGAGCCCAAGACACTGCAGGAAGGCTTTATTGAAATCGGAGGTCGTCCGGTATCCGAAGTTCGCTTGCTAATAGCTAAGCACCCTCTTAGCCATGCATCCATCGGCGTATGCTGTTCCACCTTGGAGTTAGGGGAGCGAGGGAGTGATGGGAACAAAGCAAGAGGAGAGGTGAGAAAGGGTCAGTAATTGCTTCTTAGCTTCGGGTTCCTCTAGAGATAGTTTCTCCATAGTCATTTACTGTATCGAGCCTCCGTACCACGGCAAGGTGAGCAATTTTCACGAAAGAACTTTTTACCTTACCCTCGTAAGGGATAACTATTTTTCAATTGAACGGAGCTGTAAGAGCCAGTCTGTGAAAACAGGACGCGATCATTAGTTCCCTAAACGACCAGTTCGAGTGATTGACGCATTTATGGCTGTTTTGGACCATCTGTCACACTTTGTCAGCAGCGATATTATCCATTACGACAACAATCTTTTGATTGCCGGACTTTGCTACATTTCCCACAGAATTTCGAATGACTGAGAGAAAATTGCAAAGCCTCCTCTCTACACATTTTAAATGAACGCATTTCAATTGAACAGGAAAGTCTTCAAAGCCCACAGTATACTGGAGTTGCTCTTTGAATCCTTGTCTCCGCTTTGACATTTCTCGTTTAAATTTCACTCGAAATGTCCTTTCCCCGAATGGAATTGCCTTGACAACCCATTAACTAATCCCCAGCGAGACAATCTGACGTTCACTTCTGATTCCTTTGAAGCCAAAGCACTTAAGGAGTGACTTCGTCAGTAATTAATATGCTCGTAGTACAAAAGGCATAGTTAAGGCCTAAATCTAAACAGTCAGCCTAATCAGTAGCCTTAAAGTAGGATTAATCCAATCAGAATCTGCTTCTAATATCCTCCCTCATACCAACCATTGTCAAGGCTCATTCTCGACCGAAAAAACCATGCATTCGTTTCCATCATGCCAACATCAACCCTCACCCACTACCAGTGAAGGGGAGAAAAAAGAAATTTCGTTTTAACTTTAAAATAGCAATTGAGGGACTTCAGTTCCTTTCTTTCCATCATTATTGCTGCTTCAGCAAGTCGAGGCAATGAGACATGAGTCCTACTGCAAAAGGAAAAACCTTAATCCCGGACAGAATGAAACAAGCTCCGAGTGGATCCCACGCAATTTGCACTCATTCATTACAGTCAGCAGAGGTCCTTTTACAATTCACTTCATCGTCCTCCGCCAACCGTAGCCTGGATCGGTACAACACTATGTTATCCTATTGTTTGCCGTACTGTTCGGTTCCATCGTTACCGCAGAGCTTAAGTCAATATTATGTAATCAAGTTCGAGTCCTTTTGTGTGCTATTTGCTTCACGGTATTGTTGTTCCACTTGGTGTTCGTTCGGAAATCCAGGCAACGAGCGGCAAACTCGTTCCCTTTGGTTTTAGATATCGACGAGTAAATACACACATATGTATGTATATAGATGCTCATGACTGTGTAGGTAAAATTAGAGTATCCTTCCACACTCGGCCCACTGGATTGCACGCATCGTCTTCACCGCCATTGTGTTAGACGACGGATTGTGTTGGAATCAACAACTCATTGCCGAGCATATCGCGCCACTCGACACTCACCATCGCAGGATATCAGATATTAATGCGGTCGTCCGATTAGGGATTTAATTTTTTATCGGCTGTTGGGAAATTTCCCTGAGGTTCTACACCTGTTCGCATGCTGCTGTTCACCCACACATGGCGGTAGACGACACAACTTCTGGATGTTGAATCCTTTACAGAATCTGATTGTTATTCCACCCAATGCTCTGGTCCTGGGTACTTTTATTGCACAAAAAGACCGCGGGGCATTGGTGGATGCTGCCTGAAATAGGAGCGATCTGTGTCTGGCTGGGGAGATGACCAGATTTTATGTGTCTGCCTATTTTCGGAGTGAATCATCACCTACAAGTGGAGGACGATGATATGGATTTTGTAATTTCCGCTTGATGGTGCCTGGAAATATGCGGAGCCAGAGTCGAGGTGGAGGCGTGGGCAGGAAATCGTATTTGCAGTGGTGGTTGTAGATGGGTGAGCCTCGACGTGGAGTAAGGGCGATAGGAGATTGGATACAAGTTGATCGAGTTGGACTGTCGAGTGTATAGAAGGGACGTCGGTCGACACCCAGTTCAAATCAGTAGGGAGAATGAGGTTCAGTGAATCAGTGAGATTCTCATATATGTACATAGCCGTTTTGCTAATGGTCTTTGAAAGTCAATTTGTGATGATGGGATTGTTTGGAGTTTACCCGTAATTACTTTACTTTATTCCACGTTACGAATTTAATTGATTTGTCATTAAGGTTACGCTCGCTGGAAGGTTTCGAGAAGGTAATAGCCAGAGCCTTGTCTTAGTGAGCTGGAGACAAGAACGTCATTCTTGGTAATTAGCTCAATTTCATCGCAGGGCGTGATACTATACGTGCCGCGTCGAAACATATCTCGCATATCCAATGGAATAAATGCGGGAACCAATGTTTGGGTCCCTACCTGATTGACTTGGAAGAAGTCTTCGCCACTGTATGGTTAGAAAGATCGTATTACAAGCCTAATCAGCCAGGCCTTAGTAGACCATTACTATATATAGTAAATGATATGACATGCAGACGGTTCGTTGGGAAAATTTCTAACGTGGTATCTACTCAAACGGTTGACCTTAACAATGGACTGCAATAAGGCACGGCCAACTCGCCGATTCATTTCAGCGTATTCATTAGTGATCTGATAGTCCCTCTTCACCATTCAGTGGAGTACGCGGACAACCTAATCACGTAACGATCAGGATCAATGACCGACATCAATGCTTCCTTGTTTCAACGTGACTTCCATAAAATTCAGCAGTACTGTGATGAATTTGTGGGCCTCTAGGGACATTAAAACATATTGGCAAAAGTTCGCCAATGGAACGGACAGGCATCCACTAGAAAATAAAAATGTGGTCAGATACCGCGGAATCTAGCTGGATCTGGAAAGAGCCCGGTTGAAGGTGCTGAACCTGGGCCTCAACCAACAAGCGTCTCCAGCTGGCACGGTCTTTGGCCAGCTGTTTCAGGCGCGGTATGCCCAGTTGGTTAAGCTCCCCTTCCACCTGCGTGTGGCACCTTAGACGCGGCCGTCCTCTGCCGTGCCTTCCTTCCGGGGTGGACTCGAAGACTCTTCTGGTCGGAGCTGTATTTTCCAAGCGCTCTACATGGCCTAGCCACCTTAGATGCTGTATCCGCAGACGTCGTACCAGTTCTTCATTAAATCTTCTCTCCCATACTCCGTTTGAACAAATGGGGACCATAGATAGAGCGCAGAATTTTCCTCTCGAAACGACCGAAGGTATCTTCATCCGCTTTTGTTACGGTCCAAGCCTATGCGCCGTAAAGGAGGACTGGGATAATTAAAGTCTTGTCTAGTGTCACCTTGGTTTCCCGAGAGAGGGCTCTACTTCACAATTGCCTCTGCTGGTGTTGTTGTTGCCGGTCATCAGTGAGCCAAGGTAGACAAATTCCTTGCCACTTCAAAGTTATATCTGCCCATGGTGTAGTTCCGGCCAAGTCATCGGTGTTGTCCGTCTCTTTGTGATTAAAGCAGATATTTGGTTTTACCCTCATCAACCATAAGAGAGCACCGTGGAGCTCGGGATAGTGTGTGGGCCTCTGACGCCGATGACACCGGATCGAATCCCGACACAGCCATGTCATCGAACGTGTTTTTCGAGGTGTTTCTCCTCAGCGGGGCTCTGATGAAACCCCCTGTAGTAAAATTGTCATGAAAAGCTTCTCGAAATTCTCCGTTCGGAACTGGCAATAAACTGTAGGTCCCTTTCACCTATGGGAAAATGAAATCACACACAACATGGGTGATTGAGAGAAGCTCGACTCAGGTTCTTCATGGACTGTAACGCCAACATATGTACATACATACATACAAACATAAGACCCAGCTTAGCCGCTTCTACCTCAATGCTTACAAAGGCCTCATTGACATCTTGCTGTGTCCTTCCGATCACGTCTATGTCGTCGGCGTACGGAAGCAATTGCGTAGAGTTGAAATAAGTCGTACCTTTTGTGCTGGCCAGTGACTCTTGGACGATATTGAAAAAGTTGCCTGACAGCGCGTCACCTTGCCTAAAGGTATTCTACTATATGACTTTAATTAGGCCCATAATAACCTACGTACATATATCCCGATTGGCTTAATTTGAGCGCATGCTTGTTGGATAAGATCGGGTGTTTGAGAGACGACGTCTTAGAACCTGTCTCAGATTACATAGAACACCACAATTCAAATGAGGTCCTTCACAATAGGGCCTATCCGAGGATCTCTCGGATAGGCACCTTTCTGATAAAGCTTATTCGAGACCACGTTGCAAGGACAATGGCTTCCCTCAATAACTTGATTTCTGGGCCTTACTACTCCATATACCATGAGAGAGTGCAACTGAACGACTTTGTCCCTCTCCAGAAGCATTCCTCTATTTGTATCATTGTGGGCTGATCCAGGATAGATTGGCTCTCGAACACGCGAGCGCTGGTTTGGGAGTCTGGTGTGTTAATCATAATACCATAGGTCCGGGCCACTAATTGCTTCCTGGCAAGGTTGCAGATATGTACATAGTAGGAAATTTACCTTTTGTGTGTATAGTTGGGAAATTTTCCTTTTTGAGGGCTTTCATAATAACGCACTTTGGATTGTGTAAAAAATGATTACAATAAAAACACGCCTTTTGGTGTGTTGCAGTAACACACTTCACTTACCATTTACAGTGATGGAGTAGATGAAGCACTGGTTTGACCAAAGCAATGCGCGTGGATATGACTTTGATCGCTGGTTCAGGTCAGGTCTCGGACATTGTGTCAAATCTGTCGATAAACAGGGGTTTCCCGCAAGCTGACGTCCTGTGTCTGCTGTTATGTTGCATGGTGGTCGACTCTCTTCTCGATGCTCTCAATATCTCTGGAATATAAGCCCAGGCCTATGCGGATGATGTCGCCGTTGTTTCTCTCGGCTCATGGCTAGTGACTGTCTGCCTCAAAGCGCAGGCGGCGCTAAACGTGTTCGACGAGTGGTGCACGTGAAATGGCTGTCAGTTAATCCTCTCAAGACTGGTGCCCTTCTCTTCACGAGAAGGCGGAAAAATACTGGCATGACTCAGCTCGTACTAAAAGGCACTCCCACCCCGGTATCCAAGCTTAGTACCTGGAAGTTATCCTAGACAGCAAGCTTCTTTGGTGAAAGCATGGTGAATCAAAAATCACTAAAGCGCTGTCAGCGTTCCGGTAAAGCAAATGTGCTTTTGGCAAAATATGGGTTTTATCGCTGGGAAAGGTCCTTTAGATCTACACGGCAATGATAAGACTAATAACGTCAGATTTATCGGTTCCTTGGTGGAACAGGTTAACACGCAAACCACCACCATCAAAGTGCGCTATAATTTTAAAGTCGAATTTCCATGGCGTCAGGACTGGCTCTGTCCAGATACTGAACCTGGAAGGTATTTTCGTCGCATTTTCGCAGATGGCTCCAGGTCTGGGCGGTGGCCTGGCGCTGGAGTTTTCGTTGAACGCGTTAACGTCTGACTAGAATTTTTATTAGGGAAGCATGCGTCTGTCTTACAATCACAGATATACGCAAACCTAGTGACCATGTTGTAAAGCACATGTGGAAGGGAAAAGCATATGCGTCTGCAGTGACAGCCAAGCTGCAATCAAACCTTTAACCAGCTCCGTGTTAGTGAATGAACTCAAAACCGTTTTAAGCAAAGCCGAAAGACTAAATTCACTAAAGCTTTCTTGTATCCCAGGTCATTCTGAGATCCTAGGAAATGGGGTCTCTGATGAACCCCCTTCTGAGGGGTTTCTCTGGACCTGAACGTACCTTGGGTCTACCTGGTTCCACAATCAATAACCAAATCAATGATTGGTTCTTTAATGCACGCAATCGTAGATGAAGGAATGTCCAGGATGCAGGGTGACTAAGCGCGTACGCCCAAATGTCTGCAAGAAATCCGCGACATTCATCTTATCCTAAAGGAGAGCTGACTGCAGAAGACTTGCTGGCTCCCTTACGGACCATTACACTTATGCCAAGTATCACTGGTATGCTCGGCATCAGTGAGACGCCGACCTGTGTTGTATGTTGGGAAGAGGACGATATAGCAGAACACTTTTTCTGGGGCTGTCCCGCCTTTGCTCGCGCGCTGTGGCGCACCCTTGGGGCCGCCGTGATGTGTACCGAATATATTAGCTCTACATCACTGGAGCTCCTTCTCAGTTTTCTCCGGAAAACGGGGAAAATATAATAAAGGCAGGTGTCTGTCTGGCAGTACAATGGGCCAGTACTTCCGTCTGAGTGCTCCAACAGATAACAGAAGCCTACAAAAAGAAAAAAAAAAAACAAAACCGGCCAAGTGCGAGTCGGACTCGCGCACGAAGGGTTCCGTACCATCCGTATATATAAATATGAAAGAGACTTTGTATGTTACCTCATCAGTCATCACATTAAATCACATTTTTTGTATGATGACAGATCTTGGTTGCAGGCAGGTTATCGGCATATTACTTTGATAATCAAAAATCTTCATGATGAGACATAGTTGATCATCAAAGTGTCCATTGAATTCAAATCAATTATCTTACTTGACAGCAACGATGTGAAAAGGTGAATAACAATAATGGGAAATATGGGAAAAAGGTTTGCAGCTAGGATTAATTCATCAAAGGCACAAAAGAGATCAAAACTGGGAAGTTTGCTACTGGTCGTGGGATATTGTCGACTAACCTTAGCTCAGTATGTGACCAAGGGGATTTTTTGGATGAAAATCATGTCTGTTGTATGGGAGCCCCCCTTAAATATTCAATTTGTTCTGTTTTTAGTATTTGTCGTGGTAGCGGCAACAGATATGCCGGCATCAACTGTCTAACTATCACGGTTCATGAGATACAGCCTGGTGACAGACGGACGGACGGCGAAGTCTTAGTAATAGGGTCCCGTTTCGATGCTGAGGATTTGGAAAGACCACTTCTGCAGACTGTATAACGGCGATGATAGACAAGATATCGCTGTCGGGCAGAACGAGCCATTCGCAATGGACCACGAAGTAACAGAATTCAGTCCACCGGACCTAGACGAAGTCAAAATAGCGATATCAAGACTTAAGTCTAATAAAGCCGCTGGCGCAGACGGCCTGTCGGCTGGAGATGAGCTGGTAAGGTGCACCATCTCATCTCATCACCATCTCATCTGCAAGGTATGGTCGGAGGAAAGCATGCCCGACGAATGGAATCTCAGCATCGTTTGCCCGGTCCATAAGAAAGGAGACCCCTATAACTGCGCCAACTATGGCGGAATGAGTCTCCTTAACATCGCATATAAGATCTTCTCTGCCGTATTGTATGAACGCCTGAAACCGTTTGTGGATAACCTGATCGGCTCTTATCAGTGTGGTTTCAGGCCAGGTAAATTCACAATAGACCAAATATTTACGCTACGGTAGATCTTGGAGAAGACCCAGGAATACCAAATCGACACTCACCATCTCTTCGTCGATTTCAAGGCCGCGTATGACAGCGTATATAGAGACGAGCTGTACAAAGCCATGTCTAGTTTTAACATCCCTGTCAAACTCGTCCGACTGTGCAGGATGACAATGGAGAATTCTCGCTGCTCCATTAAGGTCGGTAGTGAGCAAACCGAGACCTTTGATGTTAAAAAACGATTTAGGCAGGGCGACGCGCTATCGTGCAACTTTTTCAACATCGTGCTTGAAAAGGTCGTGCAAGAGTCACTGGCCAACACAAGAGGTACGATTTATTTCAAGTCTACGCAATTGCTTGCGTACGCCGACGATATTGACGTAATTGGTCGAAAACAGCAAGACGTCAATGAGGCTTTCGTGAGCATTGAGGTAGAAGCGGCTAGGATGGGTCTCAATGTTAATGAGGGTAAAACCAGATGTCTGCTTTCATCTAAAAGAGACGGACAACACCGACTCATTGGCCAGAACGTCACCATGGGCGGATATAACTTTGAAGTGGTCAAGGAATTCGTCTACCTTGGCTCACTGATGACCAGCGACAACAACACCAGCGCTGAGATAAAACGCAGAATCACTCTTGCCAACCGCTGTTTCTTTGGGCTCAAGAGGCAATTGAGAAGTAGAGCCCTCTCTCGGAAAACCAAGGTGACACTATATAAGACCTTGATCATCCCAGTCCTCCTTTACGGCGCAGAGGCTTGGACCTTAACAAAAGCGGATGAAGATGCCCTTGGTCGTTTCGAGAGGAAAATTCTGCGCACTATCTACGGTCCCGTTTGTTCAAACGGTGTATGGAGGAGAAGATATAACGAAGAACTTTACGGGTTGTACAGCGACATCGGCCTGGTACGACGTCTACGGATACAGCGTCTAAGGTGGCTAGACCATGTAGAGCGCATGGAAGATACAGCTCCGACCCGAAAAGTCTTCGAATCCACTCCGGAAGGAGGGCGCGGCAGAGGACGGCCGCCTCAGCGGTGGCGCACGCAGGTGGAAGGGGACCCCAACCAACTGGGCGTGCGGCACTGGAAACAGCTGGCCAAAGACCGTGCCGGCTGGAGACGCTTGTTGGTTGAGGCCCAGGTTCACCACGGACTGTAGCGCCACCTAAGTAAGTAGTAAGTTTTACCTTTGGGTACGGAACCCTAAAAAGACTGCTTTACCTCAATGGTGGTCTGCGTAAGCGGAAGTCGTACTTTTTGTAAATATTCGCAGAACTTCGTTGATAAACAAAATTAAAAGTATTGGGCCTAGTTCAGAACCTTGTGGGACACCATGGAATCTCTGTTTTTCACTGCTAATTACATTGGACACTTCTTTCCTTATTGGTATAGCTGATAGCTAGATCTCCATTCATTTCTCTTGTTCTATCTCTCACTCCTATCTTATTGAGGAGTTATACTTGATCCCGAGTGTAGAACGACTTACCAAAACGTATGAACGATACTAATACTTGCTGACGTTCTCTCCTTCATTTATTGGCCAGACTATGACTATTTCTAATATGCGGGGGATACGACAAAATTCAAAACTTCTAGTAATAATTGCGCTAACAACAGTCGTTTCAAATCAATTGGGCTTATGTTGTCTGCCCTTGGAGTTTGGCTTGTTTGTCGTTAAGCATATTCAGACCTCATGAACTCACTAGCAAATATGTAAAATGCAACGTCTGAATTCGTCTCCAATATTGAAATTTCCCTCACGTATGCACAAGAAAATTCTTTATTGATTTCCCCAGCAATAAAAATTCATCGAAATGAGAGATAAAACACAAGAAAACGTCTGCCTGCCACACAAATCGAATAACAAACAGACGAGGAGTACACAGATCCTCGTGCACACAGCAATAAAGAAAGTACGCCCCGGCAACGTATCAGCGTTCCATTGATTTACAACAATCCAAACTCCCACCCACGAATCTTGGATGCCTGAGTCAGCACTCGACAGAGACGCTTCCGTGCTCGTCTGGAATTCCTGAATAAAATAAATTCCCATACATAACCGAAGATAGTCTGTCGCGTAGGCGGTTACCGTGACGCGTCATGTCGACGTACCAGCACGACACAACTGGGCTGAGACGGCCGAGTCAAGGAGATAGAATCACCTCCTGAATATGGAAATCATTGCTAAGTAAATGGGACAACAGAGACTCATTAAGTGATTGTTATTTTAGTCCGAACTCAAGGGTGCTACATCGAGCTCCGCCTAACCAAACACCCAGTCGAGGGAATTTAACGGTAACGGGGTTAGTGGTGGTTGGCTACCACCTCGCAATGCACGAATTGTAATTAACGTGTTGATTGCGATAAGCAACAGGGAGCTCTACGTTCGGCTCCTATGTCCTACCAAACTACACTCCTCGGTCGGTGGTAAAAAGGATGGATGGGGTTTGATGAAACTTTTGTCATTGTTTTCGGTAACGCAGGAGGAGGGGTTCTCATCTCTTGATAAATGGATTTATCGTCCAGGCTGTAGTATGGTCATGGAGGAGTTGTGGATCACTCTATTTTAATTATTCACAAGTGTATTTGAGCAATTGACAAAAAGCAATTTACGGATAACGATACTGCCATGGACCGTGAAATATAGTGTGGTCAGCAGCTGGTCTTAATGGGCCAGGTAGAGCGTAAAATCACACAAATCTATTCCCAGTTAACAGCGTTCCAACTAACTTTGTTACAATGGCTTTCCTGTTTCATGCACAAATCACGTTCACTCAAACGCACTCACTCATGGTCAAGTCTGGAAATCAGCAATTTTTCAACACCAATCACGTCCATTGTCCTGCACACTACTGTTGATTCCGCAAACATCAGAAATTAGATTTCTAAATAAACCATGAATCCCGCTTCGTAACCAATCCAAAAAAAAAACCGCATTCTCGTGCAGGAGGGCTCACCACGTTCCAGGAATAAATCGCATTTAGATCGCATTTCAGTTGGTTTTATTCATTTCCTAACCAACGATGACGATGGAAACATTTCACCAATCCAACCGGCTACCATCTACCTAAGCTGGGGTTGGAAACCCTTGAATAATTTACCAGCGTAAATACCTTGTAGTGTAATAGTTGCAGCAGCTTGTCCCGTTTAAGGATTTGCATATTTTAAAAAGACACACCTCCAGCTATCTGGCTAGTATGGTAGCTTATGGCTTCTGGCTTCTGTCGTATTGTAGTTTGTGGCTTGTTTCATGTATCCCTTCCAATGTTAGTTGTCGTTTGTCCTGTACGAGTACAGGGAGTATTATTGGATGGCATCAACCAGGCTAGGGGTAATCGCATTTCCCAATCACCTCACTCCTTCCTCCCATTTGTTTATGCTCCAGTTGTGCCATTACGGATTACTCGTGGATTCCCTTTCTCATTCGGGGGTGTATCTTTTCTTAACTGGACTTGCATCTACATATTTTCATGTCATGACCGAATCTCAGGGGATGGATTGGCTTCGATGTGGCGAGGAAAGGGTTATCTGTTGTAGTAATCGTGGTACTGGATGATTGAAAGAAGGCAACGACGGTGGATGGGAGATATTGATCTGTAGGGATGTACCAAGGATGTTTGTGTCCGTAACAAAAATTCAATTTATTTGGAATTAGCTGATGGGAATTAGGCACATGGAATTCCAGCTAAGGGGCGGATAAGACGTTATGAAATGGAAGCTATTTTGGAAATCAACTTAAAGGGATTGCCGTGTTCTGCATTCGATATATTTAAATTATATTCAACACGTTTCCTGGAATAATAGAGAATTAGAATACCATAGGATACCATGGATTACATAATCCTTGTGTTCGTGCCACGGACGAGTTATCCGGAATTGCATAAATTGACATCAACCGATTACAAATGGAATATAAGATTTTCCTACCGACAGCCATAGTAAGTCATATAAGCATGGAATAGGACAAGGTTAATCCCATCTGTCACTCTTAATATTTGTAACCTTTCCCCCAGTAGAAGAACGAAGACTAGCGTCATTTGGTTGGAATCGTTAACGCAGGACTTACTCGAATGTCACATGCCATCAAATGTTTTTCTGCACGACAGATCTGAACAATGGAACAATGGAATGAGAGTTTAAGGATGTTGAAGAAGGATGTATGAGCGATGTGACTAGAAATCGATTTAACCCCGTTACGGCATCTGACCAGGTCTTTGTCGTTGTGACCTACATCGAAGCCATTAAAAAATCACCCAGCACAGAGGGGTTGGACGCTCCTTTGTTGCAGATGAACTACGTGATTTAAAAGTAATTGGATGTAAGAAACAGATACCCTTCTAGTGAGATAGCTAAGTACAGAAAACGTATATAATTGGCTTCGTTGGGTTAAGCGCGCTCCTGTTAAAGTGAGGGACAGAAACCTACAAACAGGTGTTGAACTATCGATTTAGAAAAAAACTGCCATGAAATCGAAGAATCAAACGGAGATTCTTGTTAGTGGCCTCCCTTCCAGCTTCTAGTTACTGAGTTGGTGCATAGTAACAATGGTCAGTGGTTTTCGCTCCAATTGGTCTTTAACATACGACGAAGATATCTTTGCTAACGTCGAGAGGGCTACAGATCTAATGGTGTCTACTCCGTATCAATGGAATGATTTATGGAGCTTCTCTTCATCGGGGTTTTGACAAACACCCCTGCAGTATAATTGTCATGAAAAGCTTCTCTAAAATTCGCCGTTCGAAATCGGCTATAGACTGTAGGTCCCTTTCAGCTATCTTCCCTTTTTAATGGGCGCTACAAATCAGGGTGAACCTAGGCCTCAACCAACATGCTCCTCCAATTAGCACGATCTTTTGCTAGCCTCTTCCATTGTCGCACACCCAGTTGGCTGAGGTCCCCTTCCACCTTTGTGCGCCATCTTAAGTGCGGCCGTCCTCTGTTTTTTCGTCCCTCGGGGTTGGATTAAAGACTCTCCGGGCTGGAGCTGTGGTGTCCATTCGCTCTACATGGCCCAGCCATCTTAGGCGTTGGATCCGTAGACGCCTGACCAGACTCATGTCGCTGTACAGCCCGTAAAGTTCGCGGTTGAATCTTCTCCTCCATCCCCCGTCCGCGTTTATAGACCCACAAATCACGCGCAAAATCTCTCTCTCGAACCGACCAAGGGCCTCCTCATCCGCTTTTGATAGTGTCCATGTCCCAGGACCGGGATGATAAGGGTCTTATATGGAGTCAACTTTGTTGTTCGGGAGAGGGCTCTATTACTCAGTTGCCTCCTAAGCCCAAAGAAACAGCGATTGGCAAGAGTGATTCTGCGTTTGATTTCGGAACTGATGTCGTTGTTCCAGGTCACTGAGGAGCCAAGGTAGACGAAGTCCTTAACTACCTCGAACTTATATCTGCCGATACAAACGTTCTGGCCAAGACGTCGGTGGTGAGGGTCCTTTTTTGATGATAGCATACAAATATTTAATTTTGCCCTTGTTTACTGCCAAGCCAATTTTTGCCGCCTCCATCTCAATACTCGCAAACGCCTGATTGACATATGCCTGTGATTTACCTATTATGTCAATATCGTCGGCGTATGCAAGGAGTTGCGAGGATTTGAAATAGGATATGCCTCTTGTATTGGCCAGTGATTTTTGCACAATCATTTCCAATATGATGTTGATGAAATCACACGACAGCGTATCGCCCTGCCTAAATCCTTTTTTGACATCAAAACTATCGGTATCAGTGTTCACCGATTCGGATGGAGCAGCGAGCATTCTCCAAAGTCATCCTGCATAGTCTGACGAGTTTAGCAGGTATGTCAAAGGTAGCCATAGCGTTGTATAGCTCGTCTCTAATTACGCTGTCGTATGCGGCAGTGCGGAATCAGTTCAGGGAAGTCGAAACTCACCACCTATTTGTGGACTATTAGTCGATAGTAGACTTCCCTGGCCTGAATCCGCACTGATAAGGACTTATCAGCTTATTTACCAAAGGGCTTCAGGCGTTTACACAAAACGGCAGAGAAGACTTTGTAGGCGATGTTATGAAGAGTTATTCCTCTGTAGTTAGTGCAGTCAGAGAGGACTCCTTTCTTATGGATCCGGCATACGAGGCTGAGACTCCATTCTGGGCATACTTTCCTCTGACCGTATCCTATAGATGAGCATGCTCCTAACCAGATCATCCTCAGCTGCCTTGAAGAGTTCAGCAGACAGTCCGTTTGCGCCAGCAGCTTTATTCGACTTGAGTTTCGATATGATAAACTTAACTTCGTCGTGGTCAGGGGGACGGTATTCTCTGCGGTCTTCGTCGTTAAGAAATGGGTTCTTCTGCCTGACAGCGGTATATTGACTAACATCACTGTTATACTGTCTGCAGAAGTGTTTTTTCCATATTCTCAGCATCGACTGCGATTCTACTACTAGGCGTCCGTTCTCATCTCTGCAGGCTTCTGTTCTGGCTTTATAACCTTGGCATGTTCGCTTTATCTGTTCATAGAACCTTCGAACGAATAGCGCGCTTCTCGTGCTCTTTTTCTCTCTTCTGAGAAGCTTCTGTTCCTTCCTTCTTTTTAGCTTGCAGAGCTCCAATAGTGGAGGACTGTCTGACGTCGATCGCGATGTGATCAATCTGGTTGGTAGTCGATTGATCAAAAGACCGCCAGGTGCCTGGCTAGAAGGAGATTTCGCCCCGTAGCAAGATCAATCAGCCTGTGTCCGTTATCGGATGTGGTGTCGTGTAGGCTATGTTTACCGATGATTCGTTCAAAGATGCTTTCTTTACCCAGCTTAGCATTGAAGTCTCCTAGTACAATTTTGATGTCATAGCTTGGACATTGGGCATACGTTCTGCCTATCAGATCGTAGAACTCATCTTTGACAGAGTCATCCTTGTCTTCCGTGGAGGCGTGGACGCAGATCAGGCTGATGTTAAAGAATTTTGCCTTGATACGGATCGTTATGAGGTGTTCGCTCACATGCCAAAGCTTAGGACTTTTTGCCTTAGTCCACCTCGAACAGCAAATCCGCATCCGAAAAATCGTTGTCCTCTCTCCCTAAAGCAGTCGCCGTAGTAGATGTCGCTTTATAGCAGTCTAGGACGTCCGCAAGTTGTTCGGTAGCACGTGGCCTGTTTAAGGACCTAACATTCCACGTACAGAGCCGAAGATCATTGCCCTTTTTTCGTTTTTTGCAAGAGTCGTCAACATTAATTCGGTCCGTTTTATCCGATGCTTGTGGTTGATTCGGGGTTTGTGCTTTTTTTGCGGTTACGGCTTACTAGGCCGTACCACAACCGACTAATCGTGTTCTTTGGCGAAAGAGGCTCGCCATTCGTCCTTCCCCGTCTGCAATTTCCATAGGAAATCTCCAGATGGCACCACGAGGAGGTGCGGATGGGACTTACTAACAGTGCCGCAAGATGTTCGACAGCGATGGCTTCCGTCGGATAGCTGCTACCCCCACGAGGTATTTGTTACTCCTTTGCCATCCCCCTTTCACCTATGGGGAAATAAAATCACACACAACATGGGTGATTGCGAAAAGCTCGGCTTTGGCTCCTTCATGTACTGTGACGCCAACACACATGCACCAATATCATGATTGGGCATGGGTCGCCTGATTTACACCACCAAATCACCATAGCTTAAATTGTTTGCTTAGTATGTCAACTATGAGGACCATAAAGATCATTTCAGTAATAAGAAACACCAATTAGATTGACTGGGAAAAAATCAGAAATTCAACTCCAAGCTTAACAACTTACTTGATTTAGGAACAGATTCGGTAGAAGTACTGAAGGCGAAAGTAATGACCTTTAAAAGGGCCATGAATACAGCCTTCAAAGTCTCGTGCCCAGTCAAGTATAGCAAAAAAAGTTCCCACAAAAGATGCAAATTTTGGAAACCCTATCAGTGAGGCGAGGTAATAGGCCTGGGCAGAGTATTGCCACTGTTTTGAGACCCTTAAGGACATTGCTAAGCTTAGCAAAATCCCGTCAAAACAACAGTCCAACCCGTTCTTTATTAACCGAAATGACGGTGTATGGGCAGATTCCACAGAAGATTACTTGGAACTCCTCAGGAACACCAACTTCCCTGGATGTGAAGCCTGCGGTGCAAATGTGCAAGTCCCACATTAAACGCAACTTGCACCATCGGACTACACTAAGTCAATCATCACCAACGAAAATATTTTCTGGGCCACTTGCAGCTTGTTGCCATATAAATTACGGGATTTTCCCGATAACGCTCCAAACGAATTTGGATGAGGCCATACCCTGGCTAACGGTGATCTATCGAAGCTCATTTAGACTCAATTACATTCTCCAGACCTGGTGAAGAGTTCGGGTCGTTTTCATCCCAAAGGCTGACAAATGCGGGCATGGGTCCGCAAATGATTTCAGACTTATTAACCTCATATCCTTCATTCTGCTGACCCTCGAACGCATCGTAGACAAGCGCATCCGAGAGACTCTAGAAAACACACAATTTTCGAAGTCTCAACACATCTACCATAAGGGCAAGTCTATTGAAACCGCTCTGCATAAAGTTGTGTGGTTGATCGAAAAATCCATCCACTTCTAGTTACCTTCCTAGTGCAATAGAGCCTAGAGCCTTTAACAACGTCCATACTGAATCGATTCAAGAATCCTTCATCAGGAAAGTGGGTTTTTTTAGCAGGCGGATCATATATGTATATAGTTCGCGCAAGTTCAAGAGTTATACGTTTAGATGCTTACCTCAACGTTCGTTCAGGGGTGGTGACCGAATTTTCACGTCGTAGCTCTCAGCAACTGCTCCATGCACTTATGGTTTTAAATTAAAATTGCACACACAGAGTATGAATTTGAAGGGACCATACACTATGAGCTACAGTTACAGTTACAGCTGTCACAAAACATTGCACTTACTGGGATGCGGATTGGTCGTGGGAAAGCGGTTAAAGTCTAAGGCCATCGACCTTAAGCCTATAAGTGATCGCCTGGCTGTGAGCCGCATAAGAGGCAGATTTTATAACATCAGCCTTATATGTGCACACGCCCCTACCGATGAGGCTGAAGATCCTATCAATGAGGACTTCTATGACCTCCTGGACAGCGCCTATGGAGCTTGTCCGGAGTACGATGTAAAAGTCGTGCTCGGGGACTTCAACGCCAAAATCGGTAATGAGAACACCCTTGGCGGAGTGATCGGAAAGCACAGCCTCCACGATACAACAACAGAAAACGGCTTCCGACTAACGGACTTTGCGATAGCTCGTAATGCGGTGATAAGTAGCACAAGATTCCTTCGTAAGCGAATCCACACAGCAACCTGGCGATCTCCGGACGGTCGAACCGCCAACCAAATCGACCATGTGCTCAATGACGTAAGGCACTCGTCAAACATCCTGGATGTGCGCACCTTCAGAGGGGCAAATGTCGACTCTGACCACTTGCTCGTAGCAGCAGGATTCGGAGCTCGAATGTCTAATGTGAGAAAGCTGCACCAGCCCATCAGAAGGAGGTTTGACATTGGGCGCCTGAGCACACCGGAGGTTGCCAGAGTCTACAGGGAGTAGCTGAGCGAAAGACTCTACGGTATGTCTACGTCGAACACAAATGCCAATAATATGTGAGCCATTGCCGCTCCGCCATTCAGGTAGTAGCCGAAACCACCTTAGGGTACCTACCATCCCCGACAAGGAACCCGTGGAATGATGGCGAGTGTGAGCAGTAAAAGGCAGCAACCGACGAGGCGTACCAAAAGGCGCTGCAGAGGAAAATCAGGGCAGCGCAAGAAGAGTACCGAGCCAGAAGAAGGCAGGAGAAAAAACGACTGCGACAAAAGAAAAGGATCTACGCAGCCTCCCAGCTCAAGGATATCGAGAAGTCTAGGGATTAACCTAAAACACGAGCCTTTTACAAGAAAGCCAAAGGTCTTGCAGGAGGCTTCAAAAAGGGCACCCAGGCTCTTCGAAACTGCGAGGGTAATCTTGTCACCGACCCGCAGGGAATAATGGATGTATTTAAGCAGCATTTCAAGGAGCTGCTTAACGAGCACGACCAAGAGAGAGTGGTAGGGACCGAGGAAATCCCAACTCCAGCCGCTGAAGTAGTCCTCCCACCCAGCATCGAAGAAGTCGGCACAGCTATTCAGAAGCTGAAGAATAACAGGGCCGCAGGCTCAGATGGCTTGCCATCAGATGAAAGCATGCCCGACGACTTGAATACCAGCTCTATTTGCCCCATCCAAAAAAAGAAGCGATCCTACCTCTATAGAGGTATATCCCTGCTCAATGTCGCATACAAGTCCCTGTCCAGCGTATTGTGATAACGTCTAAAGCCATTTTGCACCGCACTAATCGACAGCTACCAGTGCGGCTTTCGGCCCGGCAAATCGACTATAGACCCAATTTTGACACTTCGACAAATCCTGGAATAGACCAACGAGTTTCGAATTGATACACACCATCTTTTCATCGATTTCAAAGCCGCATACGACAGCATTCATCGTGAAGGACTGTTTGGTGCGATAGCATAATTCGGGATCCTGGGAAAACTGACGATTCTAGGACTTCGGAACCGTTTGAAACATGCACCGGATTTCGGCAAGGAGATGCGCTGTCATGTGACTTCTTCAACCTGGTGCTGGAGCAGATAGTGCGACGGGTAGGTACTATCTTCTACAAGTCCGTCCAGCTGCTGGGATACGCGGATGATATCGATATCATCAAGCAAAAACCATTTAATCGCTCACCACCTGGGACAAAACATAACAATTGACAGCTGACAGTTTGTCTACCTCGGGGCAAACGTAAATTCCACAAATGACACCACAGTGGAGATCCGGCATTGAATCGCCCTTGGCAACCGCTGCTACTTCGGCTTGTCCAAACAACTGGGGCCAAAACTCCTCACTCGAAAGACCAAAGTCATGCTTTACAAAACGCTCATACTGCCGAAAGCTGGACGCGCAGGACGGCGGAGCTGATTTTGGGTTCTTTCGAAAGAAAAATTCTGCGCCGGATATTTGGTCCTCTTTGTGGGGAAGGTGAATGGAGAAGAAGACACAACCGCGAACTCTACGAGCTGTACAAAGATGTGGATGTAGTCCGGAAGGTAAAGATCCGTCGACTACACTGGCTCGGCCACATCGAGCGCATGGACACCAACGCTCCAGCTAAGAGGGTCTTCGACTCCGAGCCTCCTGGTTCGAGAAGAAGAAGAAGACCGAACCTCCGGTATAAAGACCAAGTAATCGCGGATGTAAGACATCGTGGTCTTGATAACTGGAAGCAGCGTGCCGTCAAGGATGACCGTCAAGGATGGAAGGCAGCTATAGCTCAGGCTCAGATCCTCCATGGATCGCTGGCCTGATAAGTTAGTAAGTAAGTAAGTAACATAGGCTACCTCTCACTGTTTATAGCCGAAGAGCAAGGTCGTAAAGTAGTGACAGGACGGCGGCGCCATGGGGAACACCAGCATTTAAGAAATGGATATCAGACTTGAATCCATCCCAAACAACTTGAATTAAAGAAATGGAAATGCCGGGAAGAGACTCATTGATCCCGAAAGGGATTGGCTTCATGCCAAACCCTGTCAAATGCTTTCGAAATGTTCAGTGCACCTGTTTTGCTACCATTGGACTGGCGAAGCGAAGAAATGCAATTGCCACGCCGATTCGGATAATATTCGTCGTAATATCAGCTGTGGTGTCCATGTTGTTGCCGGGAAGCACAACGACCAATTAAAGATCTGAAAGAAGTTGTTAAGGTCGGAAGGAAGTTGGCCTTCGGAGCTTTTTCTTTAACTGGGTGGTGGGAGTTCGAGAATTTAGCTGATATCACACAGTGGTCGGACGAGCCTAAAGGCGACAATGCGTCAATCGTGTATTTGTTAGGCTGGGCGGTAAGAAGCAAGTCCGGTGTGTTGGCGGTACGGCCAGGAACATCGGAGCTACGCGACGGCTCATTCACAAGTTGAGTTAGTTGATGTTACTCAGCGGAAACTTCAACATACCTTCCCACATCATTATGGACCTCGTAGAGTTCACGTTGTGTCCTATCTTCCATTCGCAGACAAGACCATATATCCGACAGAAAATTTTTCTTTCAAAAGAGACCAAAATCATCTCCGTTTTCTTGCTTATCGTCCAGCATTCAGCTTCGTAAAGCAGGAATGGAAAGATCAATGTTTTGTAGAGAGTATTTTTGGATAAGCCGAAGTAACACCGGTTTACCAGCGTGATTTCTCGTCAGATCTTTACTAAGTTGTCAATATTTGCCCTGAGGTAGACAAACTCTTTAACTACTTCACAATTATGTCTGCCTATGGTTATATCCTGCCTAAGGCGGTGCTCGACAGAGCGGTGCTTAGTCGATAGTGTATACTATCGTTAAGCCAACGAGGCCTGCATTTTCCTCAATTGCCGCGAATGCCTCTACTACGGCGCCCTAGGATCTTGCAATGATGTCAACGTCATTCGCGTGCCCCTGCAGTTGGACGCTCTTGAAGAAGATAGTGCCTTCCGCTTTGACATCTGCCTGCTTCCCTATCCTTTCAAGGACTAAATTGAAGAAATCACACTACAGCGCTTCTCCTTGCCGAAAGCCAATGCATGTTCGGAAAGGTTTGGATGTATGGGAACCAAATTGCACAGTGCTTCGCGAGTTTTCCAGAGCGGCGTGACACATCCAAATCAATTATCCCGGGATTCCAAAATCGGCGAGCTCTTGACGAAGAATGCTATTGTATACGGCTTTAAACTCAATAAAGAGGTGAAGAATGACGACACGGAACTCGTTGGTCTTTTCCAGAATTCGGCGTAATGTGAAGATCGATTTGCCAGGCGGGAAGCCACACTAGTACATGCCTATTAGTGTAGTGCTTGAAGGCGACATTGAGCAGGGACAGATAGAGCTGGTATGCCAATCGTCGCGCACGCTTTCATCCTCCCGGAATTGACAGATAATCTGGTGCATGATTCCGACTAGAATAACACCGACTGTCTTAAAGAGCTCATCCTCATCCTCGACTTCGTCGAATTTATAACTATTAACGATGAGCATTTGGCCAAGACGTCGATGTTTCGCACCCTTTAATATGGTCGATGTCAGGGAGCAGTTGAAGTAGTTAGTGCTTCTCGACGTACTTGTGTAGGACCTTTTCTTACTATCAAAGATGTTCTTATGTTCCATTGCTACAGATGAACTACCTTAGCCTTCTTAACTCGGAGTAGACTGAAACCTCGTTGACGTCAAGTACAAGTAGTTCGTTTTGCCTGCTTTGCCTGTTCGTTTTGGGCTTCTGACTATCGTTTGCAGTTTGTAGAAATGGTCTTCTACCGTAGCACATCCTACGACTCTGACTTTCGAACTTCGTAATTAAAATAACATTTGTCCATCTCTATCCACCCTCCTTTGAAGCTAGTAAAATGATTGAGCAACTCTCATCTCGTGTCATCAAACAAGGGATTTCTTGAGGGATAATCCCCCGAGCCTTGAGGGATAGCCTTCTAATGGCGACCTCTCCATGTACCCAGGGTTGTTCAGTAGTTAATACGGGCTGAATAGGAATTTAAGGGAGTTCTAAGATGACGCATTCAGCAAAGGACCTAGGTATATTTGGCGTTCGCAGGTTACCAAGTTCGAATTTCGGTATCATCACTCAGTTCCTATGACAACTAATAGTCCAAATCGATGTTAGTTCTCAGAAGAGTGTCTGGTAGGCGGCAGATATATTGAGATGTGGAAAACGGGGGTCAGTTTGAGAGTGTGTTTACCTATAATCCGCTCAAGGTCTTCGTTAATGATAGTAGCGTCAGACCTGAAACATTGTTCTATCTAGGATGTCGTACGATTCGTTCTTTGTGTGGGCCTCTTATGCTTATGGTCCTACAAGTAGCCACAAAGCTGATTGTTGTGAGGCATTGGCTAACAAGCTGAAAGCTTAACCCATTTTGCCTTTTGGTCGGCCTTAGGATCTTCGCAAGTTGTTCGGCTATACGTAGTTTGTTAAAGGGTCTAGAATTCCAGCCGTATCCAATAAGCGTCTGGACAACCAGATTTTACCTTAAGATGCACTCCAATTTAGAGAACCAGAACCCTTATTGACCCCCGAGCACAGATTTAGAGTAATCTTTGCTGAGTAATAGCTCTACGACCCTACACCAAGTAGGTCACGTTCGACTGTACGACTTTACATTCCAAAGTAATACTTTTGACTGTTCTGATTTTTATTGAATGAATACATCACTCTCGATATCCTTAAAACACGTATTCTGTCAACATGTCATAGTCAGGAATATTCACACATCTTTCGCGATGGATAAAACGCCACATTCCAAATGGGAGATGGATTTGTCACGCAGCCACATGACTCACAAGTACCTGTAGAATCAGCCCACAAACTCCCTGGCAACTGTCATCCTTTAACGCCGATAAAACAATTTGCCTTGAAACCCATCCAATAAAGTTAATTTCAATACCGCAGATATGTTCCTGCCTATGTGTTTACCGTCACCGCATATCTTCCTTTCCCAGTGGGAGCACGTATTCCATAGAGAATTCTGCGAACAGTTTCTCACAGCAACATGAACGTGTCCATTTAAAGAGCCACGAATCGCCCTATTCATCGACTCCCAACGACCATCGACATCCATTAGCCACCCTCAGAGAAGAAGCTAAAATAATATGTATCTCCAGCGTTCTTTACGATCCCACAAATGCAGTACACGTCCACAAAGGACATCTTCCCATCCCTCCTGCCACCGCTAAGGCATGAAGTTTCCTCAACTTTTCCGACCCTTGTGGTATTTGCATAAAAAAAAAAACGGAATATCTCCCTCTGAAGAAGATGATACTTGGATACGACTCACGTGAATTACGGTGGTACACCACATGACCTCATTCCGAGCTTTTCATATCCACTTCCATTCAGTCTACCTTGCTCAAACAACTGTTAGCTATAAACCGCACAATCCTTGCGTGATACACAGGCGAAAAAGGAAAAAACCTCAAGAAGGTGCTGTCGTGTGCGAACGTGTCCCGCATGCCAAAAAAGCTCCATATCCGCCCAATCCGATTCGACTCCATCTATGACCAGTAGTCCCCTTACTCGCTCTCCGCAACGACGAAAATATCATCGAACTGTGCGATTCGTTAAACGAATTTCCGAATTCATTCTTCAAACTGTTGATGGAACTATGGAACACCCACGTCCCGGCAATAGAGCCAGGCATACTGGAATGTGCTTAAACGTTGCCACTCATACCATCGGGAAGTTTTAATTTGCCTGGCAAAAGTTTGGCAAATCCACCCAAGACGGACGATAGACGCAATGTATCGCAAGCGAAAGTAACTTGAAACTCGTAAACCCACTAACCTTGTTTCTGTGCTTATAGCCCACCGATTGGGGGGATGTTTTTGTGTTTATTTCTGTCCATGCCATGGATGGTGGTGGGAAGAGCAGACGCCAACTGTCCCCGGATGGATGGCTGTGATTGTAACTCATCGCAGCAGGGACTGCCGTAAACGCCTCGCTGTCTGGGGTGATATCCTGCAAAAATGGAAATACAATTATTGCACTTGCGGATTAAGCAAAGACAGGATAATGAGGTGAGGACTGCCGTAAATAATGCAGGATACAAGGGGGCACATGGGAACTGTTTGCGGAAAATACAACAAACCACCTACACTGGTTGATGGAGAAAAGTATCTATGAAATGGTTGTTGTCAGATATGGAAAAACAAAAAGGTTTCCTTCCGACGCAGCACAAAGGAAATAACTTTTCGATAGAAATTTGGAGTTTGATTTATGCGACTAGGACGCCAAAGTTGCGTTCCTGCCATTCTTTGGATTTGGGGAGGGAAGCCGTCGAGTAGATAGCGCTGAAGGTTGAAACTTTTTTTTTCTTTCTTTCGTGTTCAGCTACAAAGTCAATACCACTTGAGAGTTATATCTAGCGCATTTGAGACAAAGTATCTGGTTATTGGGTGTGCATAGAAGTTTGGAAAGTCTCGGTGGTAAGGACAAATCAGAAATTGTTTGTCATATTTGTGTACAATGTTCCTTTGTCGATGAATTGATTCAGATCCTAGCGAAGATATCTTCGGAACAAGGGGCAAGCGCAGTAGATTTCGATGACCATCTGGTACAAAAAGTTGTCCGGATGACCCCATTTCAGGGGTTGAGGTTGTGAAACTAGTCAAAAGTTCGTATTGAATTATGTAATGAATCATAATAAATCATCCGGAGACGACCAAGGGGGAGTCATCTCTATAGTATCCTTGAGAGGAAGTTTTTATCATTGACGTAGATGGTAGCTTGCTATTATCAAGAGGTTAGAGACGGTCACCCTTATAAAGTACACCATTTGGTCTAAGTGTTTGTGAGCGCCTATTAAGATGAAATGTTGTCACTAAGTCCACTGACGACAGGCTTAAGCTCATGTTGACAAAAGGTATAATTTTAGGTTACTCAAGCCCAAAGCAATAGTTTAACATTGTTTCCTTGGTATTTGCTGAAGATATCGCGTAGAAGAAACTGGCTTTTCCGCAGCCAGTTGATAAAGCCAGAACGGAAGCCTGCAGGGACAAAACCGAAAATCTAAAAGTTGATTCACAGTCGGAACTAAGCATCTGCTGTACTGTGTGAACGCCTGAAACCGTCCGTTAATAAACTGATTGGTCCATATTAGCCTGGTTTCAGATCCGGGAAGTCCACTATCGATAAATTGTACACATTATGGCAGATCCTGGAAAAAACCAACGAGTTCCAGGTCGACACTCACCATCTTTTTGTCGACCGCATACGATGGTGTGCATAGAGACGAGCTATACAGCGCCATGTCTAGTTTTGACATCCCTGCCAAGCTTGTCAAATTATGCAGGATGACATTGGAGATTTCTCGCTGCTCCATCAGGGTCGGAAGCGACTTAACTGGGACCTTTGATATCAAAAAAAGTTTTAGACAGCGCAACACGCTATCGTATAGCTTTTCCAACATCGTCCTTGAAAGGGTCGTGCAAACCTCACTAGTCAATACGAGGGGCACGAGCTTTTTCAAGTTCGTACAACTGCTTGCATAGGCATAGGACATTGGCATAATTGGATGAATGGGTATGGCGGTAAAAGTGGGCAAAACGAGTATTTGAATTTGAATTTGAATTTCATAAATTACAATTTTGAAAGTGCTGATGTTTTAAAAATATGCTGTAGTATTGACAACGTAGCCCTCACTTTAGTGTGTCTGTACAGGCTACATTCTTATACCTTAGAATGTTTCATAGAAGAACTTTCAAGTTTTTTAAACCATAATAAAGCTGCGGATCTTATATTGCTAGGCGATTTTAATCTCGATTTGTCTTCTAACAATGATATTACCGATTTGTATTGCACAGTCTTAGCTGAGTTTGGTTTGTTTTCTCTTGTGAATGACATCACGCGGCCCTGTTCTGTATCCTGTTTAGATCATGTGTTTGCTCGCTTCTCGAATTTTTCACCTAATACTTGTGCCGGTGTAAACCTTGATTTACAGATTACAGATTATTGCATGACAGGTATTTTGATTAATAATCTCAGAAGCAGAACTCATTGCAAAGACAATAGTTTTTCCCTTCCATCAAAAACCATAATTGAATTTAACCATCTGAATCACAGACTTCTCTTTGAAAGTTGGGAGGAAGTATATAATGAGACGGATGTTAACCAAGCATACGAAAAGTTTTTAACAATTCTGAATAACCATGTCAAAGATTCCAGTAGGACCATTAAACCGGAAAAATCTGATATTCGATTAAAACCTTGGTTGAACAGAAATATTTTATGGAAGGTTAAGTTAAAGAATAAACTTGGAGTTAAATGCTCGAAACATCCTCAGAACACCTCTTTGATAAAACGATATAAAAATATTGGCAGGAAACTCAACAAAGACATAAAAGACTGTCGCGACCATTACTATCGGTGTGAATTCGACAAATGTAGGAGGAATCAAAGAAAGGAATGGGAATTGATTAATGATATGTTTAGTCGACGTGTAAAAAGGAACAAACCTATTACTCTTAAAATCGGTTCCTCTGAAACTTCAGACCCTCACACCATTGCTAACGAATTCAACAATTATTTCGCTTCAGTTACATTAACATCTGTAGGTATGTATATTGGCGTTACAGTCCATGAAGGACCTGAGCCGAGCTTCTCTCAATCATCCATGTTGTGTGTGATTTCATTTTCCCATAGGTGAAAGGGACCTACAGTTTATTGCCGGTTCCGAACGGCGAATTTCGAGAAGCTATTCATGACAATTTTACTACAGGGGGTTTTGTCAGAACCCCGCTGAGGAGAAACACCGTGAAAAACACGTTCGATGACATGGCTGTGTCGGGATTCGATCCCGTGTCATCGGCGTCAGTGGCCAACACACTACTCACTCATACACATACAAAGTTGAAAAGTAAAAATCGTGACCTGATGTGCTCGGAAAGTGTAAAAAGTTCTTCGAACATGTTTGCCTCATGCATTAACATCTGTTCCACCTAAAAACTCTATTTCTTGCCAATGTTGCGCTAGCTGGAGAAGAATTCAGGGTGTCTCTGTTTGCAGTAATAGCTTTTATTTTGATCAGATATCTCCACTTGAGATTTTGAAAATAATAGGGACCCTAAACAATACACACTCTCGCGGTGTAGATGGTCTATCTAATCACATCCTAAAGAAAATCTCTTTCAATGTTGTTGACATTTTAGCGCATATATTTAACACAAGTGTGCTTTCAGGAATCTTCCCAAATGGCTTAAAATGCGCCATTGTCATTCCACTTTTTAAGAAGAGTAATCCTAAGGATAAAAGTAATTATAGACCTATTTCGCTCTTACCGACTATTTCTAAAGTATTCGAAAAAGCGATAAAAGGCGGATGCTGAACTTTTTAGATATAAATAACTTCTTTAGCCCTAAACAGTTTGGATTCAGGCATGGTTTATCGACTGAAGATGCTTTGTACGATTTCTGCTCCGCCATCCTTAAAGGGCTTGACGACAATAAACTCTGTGCAAATCTTTTCGTTGATATCACTAAGGCTTTCGATATGGTTGATCATACTATCCTCTTGGACAAATTGTCCAAAATTGGTTTCAGAAATTTTATTTTTAAATGGTTTCAATCGTATTTAAGGGGAAGAATCCAAATAGTAAAGGTTTCCGAGGCTTTCAGTAACTCAGTCAATATAAGTATTGGTGTGCCCCAAAGTTCAGTCCTCGGGCCTATCCTTTTTCTTATTTATATCAACTCTCTTTTCACTCAAAACTTGAAAGGCAACATTACAGCACTTGCTGACGATTTAGGCATTACCTATGTGTCGAACAGCACAATCAATATTATTGCGGATATAAACCAGGATGTGGATATTTTGCGAAGCTGGTTCACCGAACACAGAATGCTTGCTAATGTTTCCTAGTCTCAGTCCCAAACTACCGCCGGATATTGATATTTACTTTCATTCCGCTAAATGTAAAAAACTAAAATCAATTGATAATGTATGCCTCAAGATGGATAGTGAATTATATCTTAACCATTTGTCTTGTGACAATGATTGTTTTAAAATCGAGGTAGCAAGCCATTTTAAGTACCTAGGGATTATTATCGACAATAAATTGTGTTGGTCTGATCAAATCTCATCACTGAAGCAGTATTTTTACTCAACGTTGCGTATCTTTTACTATCTAAAGAAAACGTGCTCTCTGCATGTCTTGAAACGGATATACTTTGGTATATTCCATTCCAAACTACAATATGGAATTTGCTGCTGGGGTGGTGCTCCCCGCAACAAAATGTGTAAGTTAATGACTCTTCAAAAATGTGTAATAAGAAAAATGTGTAATAAGAGCCGTTTGCATCATTCCATGCCACTGTTTATTAGCTTGATGGTACTTCCCTTAAGGCACTTGTTCTATTATAAAGACTTGAAAGTTGTCTTCTTAAGATGTGGTTACCTGAATAGTAGACACTCAGATCGCTATAACCTCAGAAACAATCAGGGCTCTGTTGTCAGTACTCCATCATTTCGCACTACGATTTATAGGAATTCTTGCTTCATTGCATCATATAGATTATTTAACAAACTTCCGGCCGCACTTAAATCGATAAGATCAATAAAAATTTTCATGAATAAGACTTAGTCATGGCTCTTTGAATTTGACCAGAATCAGATCGAGAATCATTTGGATCCCATCATCTAATCGGGTTTCTGGTTTACTGGTGCTCACTCACTGAAATACCAAATAGTTAATTTGTTCTTAACCTGAATATAATCTTCCAATGTTTGTAATTTTTGAATTGTATTATTATTTATCACCCCAAACCATGTTTTTTCCTTACTAATGATGTGGCATTTAATACCATTTTTTTTTTTAAACATACAAAATGTCACTTCTATTCTCCAGAATATCGTTTGAATTGTTAAAAATACATTGTTAATTTTAATTAGTCGAGAATATGAATAAAGATGAATGAATGAATGAATGAATGAAATACATATGCCCAGTCATCGAAAAAGGACACGACGCATCGTCTTGGTCAGAACGTACATATCGGCAGGCATCATTTCGAAGTAGTCAAGGACTTCACTACCTTGGCTACGCAGTGACATGACACCAGTGCTGAAATCAAATGCAGAATAACTCTTTCTAACAGTTGTGTCCTTGGATTCAGGAGGCAACTAAGGGGATAGGGATCTGCTACCCTATCTCGGAAAACCCGGATGACCATATACAAGACCCTTAACTCTACTGAATTTCACTGCCTAAACAGCGACATGAATGTGGCGCGTCTACGGATCCAACGCCTTAGATGGCTAGGTCATGTAGAGCGCATGAACACCAGAGCTCCGGGCCAAAAGCTCTTTGAGCCCAACTCTGAGGGAGGACGCAGTCGAGCGCGGCCGAATTAAGGTTGGTGCACGCAAGTGGAAGAAGACTTCAGACGACTAGATGTGCGGCACTGGAGGCTGCTGGCAAAATATCGTTCCAGTTGGAGAAGGTTTTTAAAGGAGGTCCAGGTTTGCCATGAGCTATAGAGCCGAAAAAGAAGGAGAAGAAGAAGTTCGTAAACTGAAAATTTAATGGACAAAAAACCTGGAACTCGATAGGATTACCAAGCCAATTTTTTACCATCAAGGCATTATTCATTTCTGTTGGCCAACTCTGGTCACACTTTCTTGATTGCTTCATTCAAACGGTCGAGTCGTGCACAGAAGAGGATCGAGTTGATTATTCCGCTATTTCTCTAGACATCCACCAACATTCAGCAAGATCTCGTTTGCGTTACTCCAGACTTTGAAGTTTTTTGTGATGGATCACTGGCCTTTGAACATGGTCGCTTGCATTGGACATACATACGTATTTGTATTTGACCTATTTTTCGTTGAGCGGACTATTTCCTTCCAAAATGGATAGGTGGCGCCTAATCTTAAGCTTCTTTGAGTATCCTGCTCTTTTTAGATGATTCCGAACTGTCATGTAGTACCTTTGTCAGATTGTTTGCGTGCAACTTCTGCTTCACCAGATGCAAAACTTCATTTATCGTTTCAGTGATTGGCCGTCCAGAGTGAGATGCATAATTGACACCGAATTTTCCGGAACGGAACTGGGCAAACCATTCCTACGTCCGGTGTTAACTCGGACAATTGAGCATGCTCCATCAATAAAAACAAGTGAGTATTGATTTCGGTGTTTTTAAAGTGGCGATTTTGACACCAGTGACAAAGAACGCGAAGGAAGGCCAGTATAGTTTAAAGGCGCTGAGCTGGAGACATTATTGAATCAGGATCCATACCAAACTCAAAAGGAGCTTGCCGAAAGTATGGGAGCCATTAAACAAGTGATTTCAAACCGCGTCAAGGCCATGGGTATGGTGCAAAAACAAGGACATTGGTTCCCGCATGAACTCAAACCGGAAATCGTCGATCACCGTTTCTTTCAACTTCTAACAACTGCTCCAAAGACAAGATCGGAAGAGTTTCTTTCATCGAATAGTGACGACGGCGCGTGAAAAGCGGATCGACTATGATAATCCAAGGCGAAGAAGGTCGTGGAGGAAAGCCTACTATGCGTCAACGTCAATAACCAAACTGAATATTCATGGTAAAAAGGTAATGTGCTGTGCTGGTAGATCAGCTCGGAGTGAACTATAGGGTCTTCCCATTTTGACAGTTGATTTCGGAGATATTATTGAAGCTACATCTGTCGAATTGGCCATTGTATATTCAGCCTGTTTTATGGAATCCCCATGGAAGGATACTGCGTTCAACAACCCATGCAAATGGTAAAATTGTTTTATCAAAATTGGTGTTCTGTTTGGGTAACGTTCTGCAGCTTCGTCCATTTTACGGTCCATACGGCTATTACTTTGGATAACTATGAGTCCACTGGCTTAGTAAGCGATAAACCAACACCCATAAGTCGACGAAACGCAAGATCTGCCGAAAACATCGCCACTGTCCGTGAGAGTGTACAGAAGAATCCGAAGGAGTCGATTTCGCATTACTCACAAGAACTCGGCCTTTCGCAGGCGTCGTGACTTGGTCCTGAACACACAAAAAAATCAGCCGACTCAGGGGATGAAGGTAAACGACAACGACGTGTAGTAGCTGAATGGGCTCAGGAGCAATCGAAAACTGGCACTAATTTTCATCGAAAAATCCTCTTCCGCGGTGAGGCTCATTTCTGGATGAATGAGTACACAACGAACAAAATTGTCGAATTTGGGACGATACCGAAAAAGTCACTGTTTGGTGTGGATTTTGGGCTGGCGGCGTCATCGGTCCATTTTTCTTTGAGAACGACGTTGACCACGCGAGCCGTCAACGGCGAGCGCTATAGGTCGATGATTTCCAACTTTTACTGACCTAAATTGGTTGATATCGACACCAGCGATATGTGGTTTCAACAGGATGGCGCTACGTGCCACGCAGCTTCTGCCACATTGGGAATTCTGCAAAAGCTATTTGAGGGCATGGTCATCTCACGTGGAGGTTATTTGAACTGGTCACCGAGATAGTGCGATGACTCCTTTAATTTTTTTCTTGCGGTGTTTTCTGAAGTCGAAGGTTTATGCGAATAAGCTACAAGCCACAGCGGCCATCAAAGGCAACATGATCCATTCCATCGGTCAAATTAAGACTGATTTTTGCACCAGAGTCATGAAAAATTGAATATTTCGGATGCGCGCCTCCTAGAGAAGGCGCGGCGGACATTTGAAGCTAGTAGGGACATCTGGACTTCTTAACTTTTAGGCCTAAGCCACTTAAGTTCTAAGTGGTTCCATGAATAAACCCTCCTCGTAGCCGCACAACGGGTCTCTCTGGCCTATGTGTATTCTTCTCCATTCTGGGAAGGCTACGAATCTACTTACCTACTTTTCATAACGGCATCGATGGTTTTTTCAAACGAATAAATAATGTCGATGATATCTCACATGCACTTTGATTTATATAAATTGAAAGATTGGAAGAGCTTACTGAAACACCCTGTACTATAAGCTACTCATTCTTAACGAAACCATCACTGCGGATTGAAGCTCAAACGTTCAATATGACAAAAGGTCTTGATCTTTCTACACGACAAGGCTCGGCCACATGTTGCTAAAGTCGTCAAGGAAACTTTGGAGGCACTTATCTGGGATGTCCTACCCCACCCTCATCCTTCCGAATACCACTTGCTCCGGTCGGTGGCTCATGACCTAGCCGAGGAGATCTTCTCAAAGATAAGGAATTTCTTGAAATTTTTTTAAGGTAAATAGTAGAAAGGACGCCGTGGCGCAGTGGTTAGTGTGTTGGACTCTGGCGCACGATGAGCGAGTTCGGATCCCGATAACACCAACGCCATCGAATGTTTATTTCGCGACGTTCCTCCTCGGCGGGGTACTGGCAAAACCCCTCGTAGAAAACTTGCCATGAAAAAGCTTCGCGACTCATGCCGTTCGAAATCGGCATTAAACCACTCTAGGTCCGTTTCACCTTTGTGAAAAATAAATCACACACAACATGGGTGATTGAGAGAAGCAACCCATGGAGTGTTGGAGCCTGAATTAACACAGCCTTCCGTCCTTGGCGGTCCCGGGCACATTGCGTCCAGTCGGAAAGACCAAGTCTTTATGCCGGAGGTTCGGTCTCCCTTTTGTTATCGAACCAGGAGGCTCGTATTCGAGGACCCTCTTAGCTGGAGCATGCGTTCAATGTGGCAGAGCCAATGTAGTCGACGTATTTTTGCCTTCCGAACTATAATCACATCTTTGTACAGCTCAAAGAGATCGCGGTTATGACTTCTCCTCCATTCGCCTTCCTCGCAGGCAGGACCGAATATCTGCGGCAGAATACTTCTTTCGAAGTATTGTATAGTAGGACTGGCAGGATAAGAGTCTTGTAGAGCTTAACCTTGGTTCGTCCGGACAGGAGCTTGGACGCTAGCTGTTTTCACAAGCCGAAGTATCAGCAGTTGCCGCGGATGTTTCTGCGCCGGATCTCCACTATGATGACATTCGTGAAGTTTATGTTTACCACGAGGTATGTGAACTCCTTCACCACCTCGAAAACCATCGTTTTGTCATGTCCTAGGTGATGGGTGACGGACCGCTTTTTTGTTGACAGCATATATGTATTTCGTCTTCTCCTTATTGATGCGAACACCAGCTCGTTTCGCCTGATCTTCAATGGCCGTGAACGCTTCCACAATGGTGCACTGCACACGCGCGACAATATCAATTGGACCGATTTGTAGAAGACAGTGCATTCCGCGTGGATATTGGCCCGCCGCACTAGGTATTTCAACACGAGATTGAAGAAGTCACACGACAGCGCATCTCCTTGCCGAAATCCGGTGCGGGCATCAAAAGTCTCGAAGGTTCTGTAGACGAATTGCATGGTGAATCGGGGGTTGTTAGTGTGGCTTGACGCATCCAGATCAGCTTTTCCGGGATCCTGAACTCGTTAAATAAGACTTTGCGATGGATACTGTCATAAGCGGCGTTAAAATCGATAAAGAGGTGGTCGGCTTATAACTCCCTGGTCTTCTCCAGGATTTGTCGCAGAGTGAATTTTTGGTCCAAAGTCGACCACTGCACTGGTAGGTGTCCATTAGTGCGATGCAAAAAGGTGTTAGACGTTCACACAATACAATGGATGGGATATTGCAAGCGACATTAAGGAAGGATATGCCTCTGTAGATTTTGCAAGAGGTGGGGTCACCTTTTTTGTGGATGGAGGATATAGAGCTGGTATTTCAGTCGTCAGGCATGCATTTGTCCTTCCAAATTCTACCGATGATCTGCTGGCCTACCAGAATATCGTCTCCAGCTTTGAAGAGCTTTGATAGTAACCCTTCCAGAACCAGCACCCTTCTTGTTCTTCAGCTTTTTAATAGCTATGCCTATTTCTTCAAAGCTGAGAGGGGCACAACTTCGTCGACTGGAGGCGGGATCTCTCCGTCCACTGCCACTCTCTCTTTACCATGCTCGTTAAGCAGCCGCTGGAAATATTGCTTGAAAGCATCTACTATTCCCTGCGGGTCGGTAATTAGATTGTTTTCGCAATTTCGAAGAGCTTGGGTGCCGTTTTCAAAGCCCGCTGCGAGGTTTTTGGCATTTTTGTAAAAGGTTCTTATCGCCTTTTTATCCCGGGACTCCTCGATCTCCTTGAGCTGGAGATTCTCTTCTTTCACCCCACCGCCTTTTTTCCTCCCTCCCTCTAGCTCGGTTTTCCTCGCATGTTCTTCTTTGCAGCATCTTTTGGTACGCCTAGTCGATCGCTTGCTTTTAATGCTCACCCTCACCATCGTACCACGGGTTTCTTGTCGGTGGTGGTGCGTAGCTCATAGTAAGTTCAGCTGCTTCCTTGATGGCTGAGCGGCAGTGGAGCCATATATTGTTGGCGCTAGGGTCCGACATAGGCATACTTGCGGGTCGTCCGCTCAATTGCTCTCTGTAGCCTCTGGCGATCGCTGTTGAACCTCCTCTTGGTGGACTGATGTAGCTTTTTTAACATTAAACAGTCGGGCTTTGGGTCTTACTGCCACTGGTCGGAGCTGAAATTACTCTGATCGTTCTAACATCCAGGATGTTTGACGGATGTCTTGCATCTATGAGCACATGATCAATTTGGTTGGCAGTTCCACCATCTGGAGAGTGCCAGTTTGCTGTATGGATCTTCTTGTGAGGAAGTCTTGTGCTACTTATTACCGCATTACGAGTCGGAAGCCGTTGCCTGTTGTCGTATTGTGGACTTTCCGACTACTCCGCCAGAGATGTTCTCCTTACCGATCTTGGCGTTGAAGTACTTAAGTAAGATTTTGATGTCATACTCCGGACAAGCTCCGCATGCGTCGCCCAAGAGGTTATAGAAATCCTCTTTGATGAGTTCTTCTGCCTCGCTGGTAAGGGCGCGTGCACAGATGAGGCTGATGTTGTAAAATCTGCCTTGTATGCGGATTACAGCTATTGGCTTGAAATATATGACTTTCGCCGTTAGCCTTTTTCCCACGACAAAACCGCATCCCAATAAGTGCAGCCCTGTGGCAAGTGTAATCGAAGCCGCACTCCTTCTACCTTACCATTCCGCTAATGCGATAACATCTCATTCTTCCCTTCCTGTCATCTAAACGAACCCACATTTTAAGCAAACACACATTATTCAGCTCCCCAATATCCTGATAAGGATATAGGACTGACATTGCTGCAAAAGTAAATAAACCCACTCCATTCGAAACAGATCACGCCGATATCATAGCCCCAGGTTGGGCATAACAATGAAAAAAAAATCCTTTTTTCGTCCCATTATCCTGACACATGTCAAAAATATGAAATTTTAAAAACCCCCATCGGCAAAAGGCCCTGAAGCACTGTATACGTACGTACGCGTGGCGGACTCAATATATTTTTAGATCTGGCTCACTTCGGTGGGTATTATTTATGATGTGGCGGGTAGTAGATACAGATACAGTTCGGCCTAATGTAATTATGGCGTGTCGTTGTACATGTAATTTAATTTAATTTGCACCATGCGTTAAATATCCTGTTTTTGGACTTTTTTCTCAGGGAGCAGGATAGGAACGAAGAAGGATTTTTGCGACGCTACTAAGTGGTATTTCAACAGGAGAGATCAGGAAGGCCGCTGCGAACTTTAAAGCAACCGCTACTTGATGCTTCTGCTTCAAAGGGAGTATAGAAAGTTGCATACAGTCAAAAAACACGATTACAAGACAGCTTTCAATCAATCATGAGATTATAAAAGAGCTTGTTCCACGGCGTCAGTTTCGCGGCCAATATTCTCTTGCAGAGCCTGAATTGTTCGAGGATTGTTTGTGTTAACCCTTGACTTAAGGTATCCCCACAAGAAAAATGTCGCTTCGTGCGAGGTCCGGAGAGCGAGGTGGCCAGAGCCACCTCCATACTTGCTGTTAGGGCCAATTATCCCTCGAGCAGAAATAGCACACCATTTCAATGTAGGTATTTTTGATGGCGTTATTTGAGGTCGCGTGGTCACCAGTAACGCAAGTTCTGTTTAGCCGCCGAAATGACAATGTATTTCATCACTAAACAACTTGTTACCAAGTGTTCGTGGTGTTCAAAAACGTTCGAGCATTGTTCTTGCGAAGGTTTCTCGCAAGGGATAATCGCTTTCCTCTAGACCTTGCATGATTTAGATTTTGTGGGAGCGGAACACTAATTTTTTTTTATTTTTTTTTTCAAGATGACGTGCACAATCGATTTTTTTTCAGTCCCGTAGAGGCCATAGTTCCATAGGAGTAGCTTCTGCCGACAGGTGTCGGTCTGGTAAAAAAAAAACAAACAAGAGCCTCTGCCGCCGAAAACCTTGCAGCTCTCTTAGCCAGGGCCTACTTCCACCTCCTCGTGGTACCATCTGGAAATATCCTGACCATGGAAATTACTAACGGAAGAGAACGAATGGCGAGTATCTTGCTCCACAAAACAGGATTAATGCCGGTTGGGCTATGGTCTAGCAAACTGTAATCGGGAAACCCCATAATTGCTCAGAAACAACCACAAGACTGAACTACTTTTGACGACTCTTGCAAAAAAAAAACGAAAAAAGAACAGTGACCTTCGGCTCTGTGCTTTGAATGTGCGGTCCTTAAACACACCACGTGCAGCTGAATAACTTGTGGACGCCCTAGACCGCTATAAAGCGGACTTAACCGCCCTCTAAGAAATGCGAAATGGACCGGTTATACCGCTATGTGGACCGGGCGGCTGTTATCGGAAGAGAGGACAACGATTGTTCGGATGCGGATTTGTTGTTCGAGGTGGACTAAGGCAAAAAGTCCTAAGTTTTCGGCATATGAGCGAAAGCCTTAACGATCCGTATGAAGGCTAGATTTTCTGACATCCGCCTAATCTGCATCCACGTCCCCATGGAAGACAAGGCTCCACCACGAACAAACGCCTGATTCGATGACGAGTTCAGGAGGATTCATACAGCGAAGCAGAAGGCATATAAAGCCTTGCTGCATAGAAGAACAAGAACAGCTCGTGAGCTTTACGAGCTAAACAGATGGGAGGAGCAGATGCTTTTCAGGTTAGGTTAGGTTAGGTTGACGTGGTAGGCATAAGCCACACTTAGGCCGAAGCCGGCCCATTGTGATAACACCTGGATCAGGTTACCCTGATCCGCTACCTGGGAACCAACCGGTGCCTTTAATAAAGCGGTGGAGTTGAGCTATTTTAGATTATCGAGCTCACATAGATTATCGAAGAAGGGCACGCCGAGGTAAATCCTCCTGCTATTCGCAAAAGAGGGATATGAGCAGAGGAGGTGGTGTATTGATTCCTCCTCCTCCTCGTCCATGCAGCCGCGACAGAAGTCATTGTAGGGTAGCCCCAACTTGGCGGCGTGTTTTCCAATGGTGCAGTGATCTGTAATGACACCCACTAGAGTACTTAAGGTTGCCCTTTTGGTTGACACCAGGTCCCTGGGTCGTCCTAAATTTAACTTAGGCCACAATTGTTTGGTGTTAAAGCCGATATTGCTCTCATTCCATTGGAGTTTGATACCTCCTCTATGGTTTGAAGCTTTATCGAGTGCTTTACCGTACTTAGTGGTGTTTCTAGGTACCCGAGGGTAGGTAGGCTGAGTGTGCTTGACCCTAACTTTGCGAGATCGTCGGCCACGCAGTTTCCTGGAATATCCCTATGCCCGGGAACCCACAATACTTTAATGTTGAACTGTTCAGCCATCTCGTCTAGAGATAGGCCACAGTTTAGGATGTCTTTGATTTGTGGGTTACCGCTGCCAGGGATAGCAGATTGGCTATCCGTGCAAATGATAATATCCTTGGCGGATATTACATTGATCCTGAGCCATGCCAGGGCCTCGGTTATCGCTGTTATTTCTGCCTGATACACACTACAGTAATTTGGGAGTCAAAATGATAGGCTGAGGTTAAGTTCCTTGGAGAAGACCCCACTACCTACACCCGACTCCATCGGTATAGTGGGAGATCGAGTCCTTTGGTATAACTTTTCCTTCAGCCCATTCATCCCTGGATGGAAAGGCGACCTCGAAGTTCCTAGTGAACGCATTCTGCGGGATGATGTAGTCTGTGTCCAAGGGTACTTTGGAGGGTTTTTTAGAATGGTGGTATGTCCTTTTTGTAATGTGGGCCATTGCCCCTAATTCGTAGGGCCGCGTAGGCAGCAACTTGCTTGCTGAAGAAGTCGAACGTTGGAAAAGGTCATAAGATATTGAGGGCCTCCGTGGGGGTTGATCTGATCGCTCCGCTTATATGTATATAAACAGGCCGATCTATGTACCTTCCCCAGAAGGTCTCGGTAGACTGCCTTTTCCAGAGCAGTCCACCAGACTACGATGCCATATACATAGGAGAATGGGCCTTATGATTGCTCTATAGAGCCAGTGTATAATGCTTGGTTGGAAACCCCACCTTCTGCCCACCACTTTCTTACAGCTGTAGAGGGCAGTGGTTGCTTTCTTGACACGATCAAGAATGTTAGGCTTACAATTACGCCTCCTGTCAAGGACTAGGCCCAATTTTATATTTATTGGTAAACAGTACTAAGTCAGTTTTCTTAGGATTGACCCCAAGACCACAGTACTGCGTCCAGGTTTCTACTCTACGTAATGCACCCTGCATTAGGTCGCTCAGAGTGCTGGGAGATTTTTCTGTGGCGGCAATAGCAATGTCATCTTCGTTGACCACCACGTTCCAGAGGAGAGGGGAGAGTACTCCGCCCTGTGGTGTACCTCTGCTGAACCTTCTAGTTGAGACGGCACCATCGAAGTTCTCCTTGACCACTCTTAGCGTTAGCAGTTGTCGTACCAGTTCTATCACTGATCCCGTAACGCCCAGATCAGACAGCGCTTTGTTGACGGCCCATGATTCAACATTGTTAAAGGCGCCCTCAAAGTCGAGAAAGGCGACTAAAGTATATTGCTTACGTTCCGTTGACCTTTCCATTTTGCTGATCAGTGAGTGAGTACTGTTTCCACCGATTTGCCTTTGTTGTAGGCACCGCCCAAGATTTGGACAGTGCTCTGTTGAGGGTTCCAGTCACCACATTTACTTAGTTGTCTAATTCCGCAGGGTTGTGCGGATAGGTCGGGTATTTTGTCCCTAGGTAAGGTTCAACATAGGTTCTATACTTTTGCCAATCAGTTGTACTGTAGTTCCTGAAGGGAGCAGGGGCACTGACGTGGCTAACTATGCTGAATTGAATATAGCGATGGTCAGAGAGGGAGTGCTCTTTTACGACTTTCCACTCCCTGACTTTGTCGACAATGTCCTGTGTTGCAAATGTTACATCTAGAACCTCCTGTCAATTCTTAGTAATAAAAGTTGGTTCGCAGCCGTTATTACAAACGATGAGGTTAGTATGTAGTAAATAATTAAACAAAGACTGATCTCGATCGTTGATGTTACTACTGTCCCATATCGCGTGGGGTGCGTTGGCATCACACCCTGTTATAAGTCCGGCATTAGCTTGCTCAGCATCCTTGACCAGATTCACCACGTTGGCCGGAGGGGGAGGACTTGGATGGTCGTGGGCTAAATAGGCCGAGGCAATCCAGAGCTCGAAGGAGTTGCCGCAACTAACTACAAAATCGATTACTTAATGGGTGTAGCCTTCTTTTAACTCAGTTCCCACCTTTAATTTAAGAGTTTCAATGGCTCTGTTTAAAAAAGCGTAATAACAGTCTTTTGAAATCTTTCATTTTCAGCAAGCTTCAATCCCTAGGGCCAACGTAACAAGCAAACAATATAAAGCAAATCAAAAATCAAATAACCGAACCTCACACAAGGACCTCTGTGTTCAGCCTTCACACTAAATCGCACAACTTACGCAATAATAAATAAATTAAAAAGTAAAACCAAGAAAGCAAGGGAGGAAGGAATCGGTCTTGGCAATATTGCATGCCTCTGAAGTCGTCCCAAAATCACTGACATCTCAGTAGTCACCACCAACCCCAACGCGTACTAGTCGTCGTTTTGCACACAATACCGTCAATCAACGTCCGGCCATTGGAGAGGAGATCTCCAAGTTCGCGTGGCAACCCCAAGGGATACAACTGTTCGCCATTCACTCAATTGCAGGCTCCGAGAGTGAAGGCAAGCCGGAAGGAGCGGATTCAACGTCGCGCTGGAATTGTGGAAATTGTAAAAAGAAAATCAACACGAAAGAGCGGTGGAAAACATTTTGTTTTTTTTTTTTTTGTTTTTTGTTTGTGTTTCGTTTGGTTAGATTGTTCGATATCCGTGGGTGACACGGGGGGATATTGATTGAATGATGTGGAGCACAATATCGCCGACAAATTCAAAGAAATTACTTATCGGCAGTACACGAAGCGTTGATTATGTTGGTGATAGTGTGGCAGCGGCAACAAAATCGACAAAAATCTCAATCGCAATGGAAATTCATATCCAGAATAAGTGTATCTCAGCATAGCGCATCACTCTGGAGGGTGGTGCAGAGCCCCCATGGCTGCAGGGCCCCCTCAAAGCGGCATTTCTGGGGGCCTCGGGCGTCGGCAAAACAAGTATTCTACAGGTAAGTGGCCCTCACATTTTAATGTAAAGTGTTTAGTTTAAGTTATCTTGTGAGATAGGTTTTTAACTGCCTACACAAATCCGCCAGATTGACTATTTAAGTGGAAAATAACGGTGTATCTCGGCAGAGATGATGCTAGGTACTACGCTGTACCAATTAAGCGTATTTCTTGATACTGAAAACGAATCGGTGTGACCATCTTTCCTTCGCTGAATTGTTTTACTTCTTCTGCCAACCATCGTAATTGCTAGATTCTCATGGAAATTCTCACGCTTGTTGTTTCGGTCCTTTAATCAATGCCAATATTCTGGATAAGGCAGCTATTACATGAGTAGTCATGTGGCACTTTACATCGAGTTGCTCCTTGAAGCTTAGATTATATAACTACTCCAGCGTGACTGCCTATCCTTGTGGTGATTACGAGCAAAGCTTTTATTATACAATACGCTTAGGCAGATCCAGCGTAGGTAAACTAAACTACAGTATCGCTCTTTTCGTATACAAACAATAATACAATACATATGCTACCAAGTCAATCGCAACAGCCTTGTTAACGACCTACCATGTAGTGCGGGCCCTAATACTGATCACTGAGGAACTCCAAATGATGAAACCGTCACTGGTTTCGAATAGGACAAGTCCGTTTTCGCCGTTATTTAATTGAAAATAAGGATCGTGTGATTTCGATGTAGGAGAATCACTAGTTAGCATAATTGTATGCAAAACTTACAGTGGTTTCATATATCTTGGAATATCTACGTCTACTTCTGAACAAAGAACTTATGCGTTTATAAAGCATCTACCAAGGATCGAGTCGTGAAATACAGCGAGACATTAATGAAGACTCTTGATGCGACGGACATCAGTATTAAGAACAGCAAGGTGGGGAAAAACATAATATGAATTTTAAAAGTTCACTTTTAACAAAAATAACACGGACCGTGGTGAACCTGGGCCTCAACCAACAAGCGTCACCAGCTGGGACGGTCTTTGGCTGTTTCCAGCGCCGCCCAGTTGGTTAAGGTCTCCTTCCACCTGCGTGCGCCACCATATTTTCCATGCACTCTACATGGCCTAGCCACCTTAGACGCTATATCCGTAGACGTCGTAGCAGGCCAATGTCGCTTTACAACCCGTACGGTTCTTCATTAAATCTTCTCCTCCATGCTCCTATTGAACAAACGGTACCGGAACATCTTCATCCGCTTTTGTTAGTGTGCAAGCCTCTGCGCCCTAAAAGAGGACTGGGATGATCAAGATCTTATATAGTGTCACCTTGGTTTTCCGAGAGAGGGCCTCTTGAGCCTAAAAGAACAGCGGTTGGCAAGAGTGATTCTGCGTGTTGTGTTGTTGTCGCCGGTCATCAGTGAGCGAAGGTAGACGAATTCCTTGACCACTCCAAAGTTATATCTGACCAAGCTGACGTTCTGGCCAATACGTCGGTGTTGCCCAAACAAATATTTGGTTTTACCCTCATTAACCTTGAGACCCATCTTAGCCCCTTCTACCTCAATGCTTACAAAGGCCTAAGTGACGTCTCGCTGTGTCCGTCCAATCAAGTCAAAGTCGTCGGCGTACGCAAGCAATTGCGTAGACTTAAAATAAATCGTACCTCTTGTGTTGGCCAGTGACTCTTGCACGATCTTTTCAAGCACGATGTTGAAAAAGTTGCATGACAGCGCGTCACTTTGCCTACATCCTTTTTTAAATTCAAAGGTCTCGGTTTGCTCATTACCGACCTTAATGGAGCAGCGAGAATTCTCCATTTTCATCCTGCACAGTCGGACGAGTTTGGCACGGATGTTAAAACTAGGCATGGCTTTGTATAGCTCATCTCTATACACGTTGTCATATGCGGCCTTGAAATCGACGGAGAGGTGGTGAGTGTCGATTTGGTATTCCTAGGTCTTCTCCAAGATCTGCCGTAGCGTAAATATTTGGTCTATTGTGGATTTACCTGGCCTGAAACCACACTGATAAGAGCCGATCAGGTTATCCACAAACGGTTCCAGGCGTTCACACAATACGGCAGGGGTCTCCTTTCTTATGGACCGGGCAAACGATGCTGAGATTCCATTCGTTGGGCATGATTTCCTCCGACCATACCTTGCAAATGAGATGGTGCATGAACCTTACCAGCTAATCTCCAGCCGCCTTAAAAAGCTCAGCATACAGGCCGTCTGCGCCCTCGGCTTTATTAGACTTAAGTCTTGATATAGCTATTTTGACTTCGCCTAGGTCGGGGGGACGGAATCCTGTTTCTTCTGAGAAGCGTGTGTTCTTCTATTCTCTTCTGCTCATAGATTTCGCGAGCAGCTCTCGTCCGTCGTTACAGCGTGGCTTTATATGCCTCTTGTTTTTCTGCATGGGCTTGTTCGCATTAAAACCCAGCACCTCTGAGGCAGTGTCTCTGACGGCGCTCTGGCAATGCGCCCATTCCTGCTCTATTGTTTGCGCTGCTGTCAGCGGGCTTTGAGAGAGCTTGAAGTAGACATGATCGGCACAGATTCTGACAGTCTCTTGCGATTGTAACTTTCCGACGTCAAAATTAACTTGTCCTACTCGACTCCTAAGCATTCTTGAAATCCTCATTCGTACCTTGGCTACAACAAGGTAGTGGTCCGAGTCGATGTTGGCTCCTCGGAAGGTTCGTACGTCGAGTATACTGGAGGCGTGTCAGTCGTCGCTATGTGATCAATCTGGTTGGTGGTCGTTTGATCAGGAGACCGTCAGACACCCTTGTGGATGTTGAGATGAGTGGATCGTATGCTTGCTACAAGGAGGCTTCGCCCCATTAGGAAATCGATTAGCCTGTTGAGCGACCTCACTTTCCAGGTGCAGACTCGTAGATCCTTATTGCCTATGCAGGGGTCGTCAACGTTGGAATGGTCCGTATACGAGGCTTGATGTCGATTCGTAACAAGATGGTTTTTCCGTAATGGGGATGTCTACCCTAAGCACAACCCCCAACCTGGAGGAACAGGTTCCTTTTACCCCAGGAACAACGGGCTGGTCGCTGCACACAATAGTTCAATGTCCGGCGGGTGCTTGAGCAGCTATCCAGGATAGGCCACTCGGAGGCTGTGTGTCAACTTGGATTGAGCAGGGACAGAGATCGAAGCTGGTGTTTGCCGTGTTAGACACGATCAGCTTCTTTGCTCTGTTTGCTCGCTCCCTCCCTCCACACGGACGTATGTACAAGGGTAAAAAACAACCCTTCATGGGTATAGCAAAAAAACGAAACACAACTCAACTCCGAGGTGACTCGGAAGTACATACGCTTACGATCTGGAAGCAGCCGATCTCGTTAAAGGTGAGGCAATGCCAAAGAAGTCGCTCAAAAATGAAGGCCATGTGGCTGTTTTCTTACATTATCCTGATATTGTGCATTTCGAGTTCCTTCCACCGGGTCAAACTGCTAACAATATTACTTGAGCTTTATACGTGGTTTGATGCTGGTTAGTCATCAACGGTATCCTAGTTGAACTCGACAGCAAGGGAATAAAAGTGGAAAAGTGGAAGCGTATGTGGACGAGACGTGGTATTTTTAGTATCAAGGATGTTCCCTTCTGTAATTAGTGAAATCACAGAGCGGGGTTTTACCCTTGAGCCACAGGCTGGGCACGGCTTCCTAGTTTGGTGGCCAGCCCCAAGTATAGCTTATAACACCGACAGACTTAACAAGATTTCAAGATCAGCAGGAATCGGAATCACGGGAGCCATTAAAACATGCGCTTAATATCCTACTGCATCTTCTCCCCTTGGATCTTTCCATGAAATACACTGTGGCGTGCAGTGCCACCAAGCTCAAAGAAACGGACTGCTGGTCACACAGCTGGAATGAATAAAAATTATATCTATCTATCTATCTATGGCCACGGCAAAGTTCTGTCTTTTGCGAACGGATCTGACCTCGCTTCCTACGGACTACAACACACCTTCCCTCGACTTCAATAGTGTCCCTCACATTCCTTCCAGAGAAAAACGGAAAGCGCGCACTGATGGCTTCAAGCTGGAACACGGTGTGGGATGATCAATGTTTTCGACACACCTGAATATCTCAAACTCATTCCGTCTCCCCGACCACTCAAGCATTTTTCAAGCTGAAGGGCTAGCGAACCGGGAACCGTGCAAGATACTCAGTGCGGCCCGCCCCATTTACACATCCACCGCTATTTGTAACGACGGCAAAGCCGCTTTTCTTAACTGGTAGACCAATACAACAAAGAAATTAAACGACCGGCCGACTGGACTAATAACCAATATCGGGGCCATCTCAAACTTCCCTTCTGAAACTGGAAACATGTCGCTGAACCTTCTCAAAAGCAATATGCTGCAACACTTTTTCAATATAGCCAATCGTAGTTGGGCCAAATCAACTAAATTCGAGATAACAAGGAAAACCTGGCGCTCCTATTTGAAAAGCAAAACAAACGACATCCTTAATAGACACGGTTCCAACATTGCTAGAGTCGGGCAGTCAGTGAGTGCCATTGACCTATGGGAACTCATGCTGCCAGAATAGGCATCCGGTCCAACACCCACTGCCATAATTGTCAGCATATCCACGCAGAGGAAATCCTGCACCATTTTCCAGCACTGGTAAATCGCAGACCTGCGCCATTGGCAAATACTTCCCCGACGACCTCCCACCAGTTTTGTGGCATCAAAACGGCGCCTAGGCGCCAATTGCACCTCATAGCCGACTAGCCACCTCAACCTTGCTACCTATGCGTCGTTTGCATAAAGTTATTCGCCTACTTCGCCCAGGTTCACCCCGAACTGTAGCGCCCATTAAGAAGATTCGCCTAAAGAGGCCGGACAACTCTGGGTTTCTGCATCACGATGTGCACCGTCTCACACTCACGGACTGGAGTAGGGCCTTGAACTCAAAATCAGACTGGAGAAAGAAGGCCTGGACGTTATTGCCTGCGCTGATGACGTTGCCGTTTCATTCTCAGGCAAATACCTATCCACACTGAATGACCGTATGCAAACGACATTCTCTATTCTTTACAAATGGGCGCCATTGCTATGTGTGCAGGGTAAATCCCCAAAAGACGGAACTCGTGCTAGTCACCAAAAAGCACAAAATTCCGGAATACTGCCCAGTCACTTTGCTTGGTACCAGGTTAACCTACTCCTTCAGTACCAAATACCTTGGCATTATACTAGATAGGAAATTAACCTGGAAGAGCAACACGAGCAACTATAGCTCTCTACACATGCAAGAAAGCCCTTGGGGATTCAACCCCAAGATCACCCTATGGCTCTACATCACGGTCGTCAGACTCATACTAATGTATGGAGTGACAGTCTGGTGGACAGCACTGGACAAGACAACATACCTCAAGCAATTCGAGAAGGTACAAAGGCCGGCATGTATGTGCACTACCGGGGCCCTCAGGTCCACCCCAACGGCTGCGCTTAACATGATACTCCACCTTACACCACTCGATATTTTCGGCAAGCTAATTGCCAGACACACGGCTATAAGACTAGAAGCCAACTCAAAATGGACGAGCTGTGTCACTGGCCACTCCTTCATCCTGAATAACAGGATAACTATGGCAGAAAACTTCGACCACACAGAACGCACCATAGTGTTGGAGTAGAATTTTACGACCATCTACCCCGACAGACAAAACTGGACCCGTCAAACGCAACCCCGCAAGAATTGCGTGGATTTCTACACTGACGGATCAAAAACCAAAGACGGGGTGGGTAGCTCTAAAATTACCAGATCACTGCAGCGTCTTCCAGACGGAGCTGTTGGCAATAAAGGAGGCTTTGTCTTGGCTGAAGTGGAACGTGATATCCCCTACTCCTATGTGTACATATCAAAAACTAGTCTCGACTGTCGCCTATCTCTTGACGAGATGGCCGAACAGTTTAACATACAACTTCTCTGGGTACCAGGACGCAGCGACATCCAAGAAAACGAGAGAGCCGACACACTCGCCAGACAAGGACCGACGCTACAATCAATCGTGGCGTGTGAGGGAATACCCTTGCAACCATTAAACATAATCTTGCAAATTTCGCCACGGCCGAGACGAATCTGAGATGGAGGCAGTGACACACCTGCCTCATCACCAGGCAAATCTGGCCCCGGCTCGACAGTCAACGGACTAGGAGTATAATCTCCCTAAAAGGAACTGACATCTATAAGATCGTTAGTGTTATCACAGGGCACCCTGCCTTATTGGCAGTCATGCGCAAGAACTAGGAACAGTTCCGAATGATTTCTGCAGAAGCTGTCTAGACGAGGAGGAGGTCGAATCCATTCACCACCTCCTCTGCGCCTGTCCGGCATTCTGCACAATCAGGAAAAGATACCTAGGATCTTATTTCCTTAATGACCTGACAGATGTTCAGCAAGTAGGGATATATGACCTTCTTAACTTCTTAATAAGCACAAAATGGTTCCATGAATAGGGGGATAAACCCCCTCGTAGCTGCACAACGGGTCTCCCTGGCCCATGCGTATTCTTCTCAATTCTGGGAAAGCTACAAACCTACCTACCTACCTAGAAGTATGTAACTCTAGGGTGTTCGCAAAGTTGCGTGTCAAATTTCTATTTTAGCTTTTAAGTAGACCAAGTGAGTCGTGCCTAGCCTTGAAAACTCATTCCATTTCCGGTGAGTCTTTTAGGTTCTCATAATAGTTTTTCCACGATTTCTTCTTGGAGGATCCGATTTCTTTATTATAGTCAGTAAGAGCATCCCTATTGAACTCTCGTCTTGCTGACCTTCTTAGTCCGCTCAGTTTAGAGTTCCGACAGGGCATAGACTCTGTGGTATTCTATTCTCTCAAGGGGCAGGTATCATGAGAGGAAGATATGAGATTCGATGGGGTTGTCAATTTCCTCAGGAGTATTGGTATTTATGTGTAATCCTGATAGTTTACTATCAAGTAGGAATTTGTACATATGTATCCCAGTTTGTGGATTAAGGTGATCTGTGGCTCACTGGGGTCGTTATGTCAATGTGTCAATGAGTTTTGAATTTTGAATATTGAGCTCAGACCTCGTAAGCTCGGGTATCAACGCTATAAGAGTAAATCCAATAAGTGACTGATTGCCTCTGTGACGTCGAGAGCTTTTTTACACTTGAATTCCATTATCCTCAGTTTTGTCATGAATGCGAATGTCTCCAAGTACTTTTCCACTTGCCAGCCAAGTTGTCTCAGATAGAGGACCATCATTTGTCCTTAGACCTACTTTGCTAAGGTTTCATGTGTTAGGCTATTAGGAAGGATATAAAATGCTGTCAATGTATTCGCACTTTCCAAATTTCAAAGCCTTTTATCCGCCTCAAATTAGCATTTAGCTCCTAACCACCAAAAGTAATTCGTTTTATCACATCAGACCAAGCCTTCGCTGTTCCATACGCTGACATTCATCTAAGTCTAATCGACATATTTTTGTCACGTAAACTCCATTCCAAGCACTCACGACGACCATAGAAACAACACATTTTAGATTATTCAGACTGCAGGCTGATTAGCTGGTTGAATACTTCAATGTGTCTTGTTCCTGCCTCGTGTCACGTACCATCAGTGTTTCCACAAAAAACAAACTTCCATTTCATGCGAATACCCTGCATCCACCTCCACAAGGCCGCCCTATCGTATAAGTTTGAGATAGTCAAAATCAAATTGTAGCCTGAACAGCAATAAAAGCCATCCGCCATGACAGCCACCGTTGGGATCGCTAACTTTTCTCTAACCCTCACGTCTCACGACTTATGCCACGTTGTTCCATGAGCCTCCAGAAGCGCCTCTAATACCTTACTTAATCTCATTAGAAATCCAACTGATTGGAACGATAAGGTAATACGGTAAACAACCCCAAAACCATCCAAATCCTCCACATATCCTCCGTCCATCGTCTTCCCTGCTAAGCGAGCAGGCCTGGAATTGATGCACGTTTGTATGGCAGGACCCACATAAGACTGCTGTGAAGCCGCCAACTTGCATTAGTACCATGATCAAGATATTTAATAAAGCGATTAAGATATCACCTCCACCTGGCAACAACAATGGCAACCATTCAATAACAACGGATACGATGAAGGAGGAAATCGAAAAGTTTCAATTCAGTCCTGATAACGAACATAGTATCGTTTCAGGTCCATAGTCGTCCTAATTTCGTAAAGCACGGGCAGGAAGGCAGGCAGACATCCCCAATATGATGATAATCTGAAGAGGAAACCCAACTCAAGGACTTTGTTCTTACTATCCGAGGGCAAACGCTTGAGTGAAAGTAAGAGGAAAAAAACTCAAACAGATGATGAAGCGGATATGAGTGTGGTGGTTGTCACGATCCACATTCATTTATTGCATTCATCCGTGAAGTGAACATACTCAAGTGGCAGATGTTGCCAATGAAGTGGAGGCACGAGCAAAGTGTACAACAATGGGCTTTAACTTTGGGCAAGTCTGAAACGTGACGAATTAGCTTGGCGGAGGCAGGTGTTGCCCGAAATGGAAGAGATTTCGAAGTCATTAAGGGTGACAAAAAGGAATAACGAAATATCCGGTGGAGTTTTTGAGAAAGTATGTGTATGGCGAAAAGTGACTGAAAGGGATAAAAGGCTGTGAATATTCGTGGGAGTATCAGTTAAAGTGTCGTTAGGTGAACATAATACTGAAAAAGGGAAAAATGTGTAAAGGGACACGTTCCGTCGTCTATATTTATTGTTATTGTGTAGACCTATCTAAACCATTTGTACACGAAAGGAAGATGTAACCTCAGTTAAGCCTGAAACAATTGATTGCAATTATCCGACATAGTTGAATTTGGCAATGTCCATGGATTAGCATGACTACGATATTGGGACTATTGGCGTTTGGCTTTTGCAACGAAGTTCACGGCTACCTCAAATAATTTATTTTACTTCTTCTTCTAAGGATTTTTGTTTTTCAGTTGCGCAAAAATGATGTGTAAATCTTCCTAGATACCATCGACCCGTCTTACGACCAGGTACGATTCGCAGGCCTTATTGATTTGTTTTTCTAGTCTATGCCTAACTACAGCAAAACCGACTTGCAAAAGTATAGAGCCTATGTTGAACCCTATCTAGGGACAAGTCACCCTACCTATTCGCACAACTCTGCGGAATTAGACAGCTTAGTAAATGAGCTGACAGAAACCCTTAAGAGAGCACTGTCTAAATCTTGCTCGGTTAGCACCCCAGAGGTAAACCCAAACCTCCTTGGTCGAATAAAGAGATAGTCTCCCTTAGGAAAGATAGCAGAAAGCTCTTTAACAAAGCTAAATGTATCCGCTTGGAAGAAGATTGGGACCTCTAAAAGGAGGCACTCAAATCTTTCAAAGCAGCGACCAGGAAGGCCAAAAGACAATCTTGGAGAAACTACTGCGACAATATCAAGGCGGTCTCCGAAGCCTCAAGAATAAGTAAGATTCTGGCTTCGGCCCCGTATAACCCAAGCCACCTAATACGAAATGATGGTTCCTGGACGACTTCCAGTACGAAAGCCATGGAACTTCTTCTAAGCGCACACTTTCCGGGCAGTAGTGACTCGGCTATGACACCTCCTCCGGTCATCCAGCCGACAACATCCTCCATCGAGCGTGCTCCCAGCCTGGTCAACAAAAACAATGTCCTATGGGCCATAAAAAGCTTTGAACCCTGCAAGTCCCCAGAACCGGATGGAATCATACCAGCAGAGCTTCAGCAGGTAGCAGATATCATCCTCCCCTGGATCTGGAGTGATTGAAATGGCACGACAACTACTAACACAGAGAGTCGTCAAGGCCAACTTCGCTTGTGCCGTCTGAACTATAATGTTTAGCAGAACGAACTACTGCTGAAGCTTGAACAGGAATGGTACGCTGTGGCCGCCTATGCGGATGACATTGCTATTGCCGCCACAGGAAAATTTCCCAGCGACCTTATGCAGAGTGCACTACATACAGTAGAAACCTGGACGCAGTACTGTGGACTTGGGGTAAACCCTAAGAAGACCGATCTACATAGTACTGTTTACTAACAAATATAAAATTCGCCCCTCAACCCACCGAGGATGGGTGGAACCCAACTAATAATCAAAGAGCAATATCTAGGCCTAGTCCTTGACAGGAGGCTGAATTGGTAACCCAACATCATTGATCGCGTCAAGAAAGCAACTGTTGCCCTCTACAGCTGGAAGAAAGTGGTGGGCAAGAAGAGGGGTCTCCAAAGAAGCATTATGCACTTGCTCTACACAGCAGTCATAAGGCCCATCCTCCTGTTAGGTGTCGTAGTATGGTGGACTGCTCTGGACAAGGCAGTCAATCGAAACCTTCTGGGGAAAGTACAAAGATCGGTCAGCTTATACATAAGCGGAGCGATTAGATCAACCCTCACGGAGGCCCTAAATATTCTATTACATCTTCCACTATTGGACCTTTTCAGCAAACAAGTTGCTGCCTGCGCGGCCCTAAGAACGAGGAGCATAAGTAAATGGCCCACATCATAAAAAGGCCATCTAAAACAGTTCAAACTACCCATGGACACAGACTACATCATCCTGCAGAATGTGTTCACTAGGAACTTCGACGTTGTTCTTCCATCCAGCGAGGAATGGGCTGAAGGGAAAGTCATACCAAAGGACTCGATCTACCTCTACACCGATAGCTCAAAGATGAAGTCGGGTGTAGGTAGTGGAGTATTCTCCGAGGAAATTAACCTCAACCTATCTTTCAATCTCAGGCAGAGTGTGTATCAGGCAGAAATAACAGCGATAACGGAGACCCTTGCATGACTCAGGATCAATGTAATATCCGCTAAGGATTTTATCATTTACACGGATAGCCAAGCTGCGATAAAATCCCTAGCCACGGTAACCCACAAATCAAAGACATCCCTAAACTGTCGCCTATCTCTAGACGAGATGGCTGAACAGTTCAACGTTAAAGTATTGTGGGTTCCCGGGCATAGGGATATTCCAGGAAACTGCGCGGCCGACGAACTCGCAGAGTTGGAGTCAAGCACACTCAGCCTATCTACCCTCGGGTACCTTTCTTCTTTTCTTTTCGTGGCGTTACAGCCCATGAAGGACCAGAGCCAAGTTTCTCTCAATCACCCGTGTTGTGTGTGAATTATTTTTCACACAGGTGAAAGGGACCTACAGTTTAATGCCGATTCCGAACGGCGTGAGTCGAGAAGCTTTTTCACGGCAAGTGTACTACGGGGCGTTTTGCCAGTACCCCGCCGAGGAGGGATGCGGCGAAATAAACATTCGACGGGCGTTGGTGTTATCGGGATCCGAACTCGCTCATCGTGCGTCAGAGTCCAACACACTAACCACTGCGCCACGGCGCCCTCACCCTCGGGTACCTAGAATCACCAATAAGTACGGTGAAGCACATGAGAAAACTCCAAACCATAGAGGTGACCAACCTCCAATGGAATGAGAGTAATATCGGCATTATCACTAAACAAATTTGGCCTAAGTTAAACCTAGAACGAACCAGTGACATAGTTGTAACCAAAAGGGCAAGTACTCTAGTGTCATTACAGGTTACTGCATCATTGGAAAACACGCCGCCAGACTAGGGCTACCCTCCAATGACTCCTGACGCGGCTGTATGGAGGAGGAGGAAGAGAAATCAATACATCACCTCCTCCGCTCATTCCCCTCTTTTGCGTATCGCAGGAGGATCTACCTCGGCGCGCACTTCTTTGATAATCTAAGTGAGCTAGCAGACCAAAAAATAGCTCAACTCCACGCTTCATCAGAAGCACCGGTTGGTTCTCAGGTAGCGGATCAGGGTAATATGATCCATGTGGTATCTCAATTGGCCGACTTCGGCCTACGTGTGGCTTATGCCAACCACGTTAACCTAACCTAGTCTATGCCTACGTACTAAAACCACATGCGGCAGACTTCAGCCACTCTCCCCGTGGGTCTGGCGTTAGGTATTCACGGTATTGGCCAGCAATCCATTTCTGTGCTCCTGCTTCTTGCATTGCTTCTCTGGTTTCTTCAACGGCTTCGATTGTTAGCAGCTACATTCGAAGATTGTGTGCTTCACGTCCTCCTCCTGATTTCGGCATACTGGGTAAAAGGGATAGTCATCGTCTCTGAGATAGTGAAGGCATTTACGATAACTTGCGCGGCCGGAGAGTAACTGTGTAAGGGGGAAGTTAGAGTCTCTTGTATCCGGTTAATCCAAACTTCGATCGATGGATCAAGATATACATAGGTCCGTCTACCCTTGGCGGTATTTTCTTTATTTTTATAGTATTGAGCCAAAGGTTGTGGAAGAAACCGGGTTACCAACAGGCACAACTCGCGACTTTCGCTATATTTCGGGTGGCGGCCTCCTGTACTCTTCTCTTTGCTTCGGTCTGCCGTAGCCTCGAATGGACTAACGCAATGTTCGGGCATAGCTCATTCCAGTTATCTACCGAGTCCATAATGTATGGAACCAGATTTTCGGAGCTGGATATGTTCCCCATTTGTCTATCTAGCACAAATCGACTGCACTCAAAAACTGCAAGCTCTGCGTCCTCTTCAGAATTTGGACATCCTGGACACAGCCTGGACCTATCATGTACACATCTATGAAGATACTTTCGATAGCCGCCGTGTCCAGACAGAAATTGTGAAAGGTGGTAGCTCCAGTCTACAAGTCCCCAGCCTCGATAGCGGGAATGAGCATATGCGTCCACCTTCCCTTTGTGGAGGCGTCCCATCTGACTTGCACATTAGTAATGATGTTGCCCATTCCTGCCTGCTGACGATCTGACGCTTGCTTGCGATATACCCTATTGAGCATGTCTGCATCATATGATATGATCCTGAATCCACTGATTGTCCTTATTGCACAAAGTCTATAGAATGACGTCATAGTCCATTTCATTCGTCCTACTGCGAATACTCCAGGCCAAATTGGGGCAGCATACACTAGGACTGAACTGACTGAACTGACAACTCGTGAGAATAAGATTCTGCGCGCATATCCGGGCCCGCCTACATTTGGGAGCATTTCTGCTAGTGGTCCTTGTGTAAGTGATGTCTTTTTGCTGGCGTACCCTTTGTGTTGCCTAAAGAAGAGCCTGTTGTCCGGCATAACTACAAGGTACTTCACTGATTTCTTAGACCTAATCGTCTGATCTCCGACATATCTCACCTTCTTGCGCTAATCCCAGGCCGGCATTTACAAGCCAATCATTCACTTCCTCTATGTGCTTGGACACTGTGACATGACAGCGGCAATGTCGTCGGCATAACCGATGATTCGTACTCCTTCGGGAAGCGCTAATCGTAGAACGCCATCGTACATAATGTTCCACAGTAGAGGTCCGAGGACTGCTTCCTGTGGAACTCCCGCCGATAACTCGTTCTAGTATCTTCACTAATGTGTCCAATAGTCAAAATGGGCGATACATGAACGGTTCTTCAGGTGGTTTCTTTCCTTTTGGCAGAGCAGTATCAGGTGCTGCAATTTCCACTGTATGGGGAAGACCGCCTCTTGTAGGCACTTTTCAAACGTATGCTGGAAAGCGTCTGATCTCTAGCCATAGTCTCCTCTTTGGAATACCATCTGGTCCAGGTGTTTTGTCAAACAGTGGTGGTGTTGTTCCATAGGATTTGCCACAGCGTTAATGAGTGGGTCCTCCCCTCTTGGATTCGTCTTCCTCTTACCACGGCTTCATATGGTGCTGAGGATCCTTAGGATCTGCTTAGGTCAGCTATTTTCATCTCTTCCACTACGATGGGGATCATACCAGCGGCTTCGTCTGATATCGTCCAGAATCCATTTAGTGTTCTTAGTGCACATAGCCGGTTGACTGATGTCATTTTCCGGGGAGTGTTTTTTCGTTTTAGCACTTTCGCTCAGATTGATGCAGGATATAAGAGAATATAACTGACTTGACGCGAGGACGGCGTGGCGCAGTGGTTAGTGTGTTCGACCCTGACACACGACGAGCGAGTTCGGAACCCGATAACACCAACGCCATCGAATATGTGTTTCGCGGTGTCCTTCCTCGGCGGGGTACTGACAGGATCCCCAGTAGTATACTTGGCATGAAAAAGCTTCTCACTCACGCCGTTCGGAATCGACATTAAACTGTAAGTCCCTTTCACCTGTGTGGAGAAGCTTGGCTCTGGCTAAGCCTCTGGTCGAGGTGGATTTAGGTAAAACAATCCGTATAACATAGCCTTCACGACATCACTTCTGAAAACGGAATCAGCGTAACAGACTTTGTGACGGGGCGTAATCTCCCAGTAGCTAGCACACGATTCCATAAGGGGACCTGGCGGTCTCCTGATCAACTATCTGTCGATCATATTGCGATAGACACTAGATCCTCATCGAGTAGGACAAGCTAAATTTTACGTCAAAAAGCTATAATCGTAAGAGACCGCCAGGACATTGGTCGATCGTGCCTCCCTTAAGCTCTCTCAAGAGCCGATGCAAACTAAATAAAGAATAGAACAGCCATAGAGACGTTATCAAAGCGCCATCAGAAACGCTGCCTTTGATAAATTAGAGGCAGAAGAAACGAATGATGACGAGTGCAGACAGGTACATGCACGGTGAGAAGGGTAGATGGTTAAAATGTCGCTGTCGGGCACGACGATGAGAGAGAATTCCGTCCACCCGACTTAGACGAGATTAAGGTAGTGATATCAAAACTAAAGTCTAATAAAGCTGATGGCGAAGACGGCCTGCCTGCTGAGCTATTTAAAGCGACTGGAGATGAGCTGGTTGGGAACATGCACCAGGTCATCTGTAAGATGTGGCCGGAATCGATTGCCCGGCCCATGAAAAAGGAGAATAAACCTCCTTAACATCGCGTATAAGATCTTTTCCGCCGTACGATGCGAACGCCTGAAACCATTCGTGGACCGTTTGATAGACTCCTGTCAATGTGGCTTCAGGCTAGCAAAATCCACGATAGACCCAATACTCACACTGCGGCAGATCTTGGAGAAGGCCCATGAATCTCAGGTCGACACACACTACCTTTTCGTCGACTTTAAGACCGCGTATAACAGTGTCTATAGGGACGAGTTATATAAAGCCATGTTGTACAGGATGACAATGGAGAATTCTTGCTGCTCCATTAAGGTCGGTAAACAGCTAACCAAGACTTTCGATGTCAAAAAAGGATCCAGACAGGGCGACGCACTTCCGTTAGTTTTTTCATCATCGTCACATTGAAAAGATCGTGCGGGATTCACTCGACAATACAAGAGGCACGATCTCCTTCAAGTCCGCACAGTTGCTCGCATACGTTGATGATGATGATGTCAATGAAGCTTTTGTGAGCATTGAAGCAGAAGCGCCTAAAGTGGGTCTGAAAGTAAACGAGGGAAGAACTAAATATATGCTGTCGTCAAAGAAAGACGCACCACATCGACGTCTTGGCGAGAATGTCACTATTGGGTCAAGGATCAGGGGTTTTTTCCTACCTTGGCTCACTGGTAACAAGCGGCAACGACACCAGCGCTGAGATTAGATGCAAAATAACTCTTGCCAACCGCTGTTTCTTCGGGCAATTGAGTAGTAGAGCTCTCTCTCTCGGAAAACTAAGGTGACCCTCTATAAAACCTTAATCATCTCGGTACTCCTCTATCGCGCAGAGACTTGGACCTTGTCAAAAGTGGATGAAGAGGCCCTTGGTCGTTTCGAGGGGAAAATCCTGCGTACAATCTCCGCCCCCTTTTGCGTCGACGGAGAGTGTAGGAGAAGATTCAGTCACGAACTGTACGGGCTGTACAGCGACATCGGCCAAGTACGACGTCTACGGATGCAACCTCCTAGATGGCTGGGCCATGTAGTGTGACTAGGTAGCACAGCTCCGGCCCAAAGTCTTTGACTCCAACCCGGAAGGACGACGTTGCAGAAGACGGCGACGCACACAGGTGGAAAGGGACCTTAACCAACTGAGCGTGCGACACCGGAAACAACTAGCAAAAGATAGTGTTGGCTGGAAAGGCTTGTTGGTTGAAGCCCAGATTCACCCCGAGCTGTAGCGCCACCTAAGTAAGTAGTTAAGTAAATACTTGTAGTTCTCAACTCATTGGACCTTAAAGCAGATTAGGTTGCACGTTAAGTTTTAGTGGTAGCTATATTCACCAAACGTATGGACCAACTAAGACAGTCTTTGACCAGAGCTTGTAGCATCACGGTTAAGTGGAAAATAACCTTTTAAACCAGTAAGCCTACAAAGAGGCACTTAAATCTTTCAAATCAGCGACCAGAAGGGCCAAAAGACAATCCTGGAGGAGCTACTGTGACAAAATTAATACGGTCTCCGAAGCCTCAGTAATAAGGAAGATTCTGGCCTCGGCCCCGTACAACCCAAGCCATCTGATGCGAAATTATGGTTTCTGGACGACCTCCAGAACTGAAGCCCTGGAACTTATTCTAAACGCACACTTTCCGGGCAGTAGTGCCTCCGCTGTGACACCTCTTCAGGTCATCCAGCCGACGACATCCTCCCGTGCTCCCAACCTGGTCACCATCAACAGTGTCCTATGGGCCATAAAAAGCGTTGAACCCTACAAGTCCCCAGGACCGGATGGTATCATACCAGCTGAGCACCAGCAGGTAGTAGATGCCATCCTCCACTGGCTTGTAGTCATATACAAGAGTTGCCTCTCCCTGTCATACATCCCTAGCAAGTGGAAGGTAACCAAAATCATTTTCATACCCAAGACAGGCAAAAGCTCCCATACGTATGCAAATGACTTGAGGCCTATTAGTCTTACTTCTTTTCTATTCAAAACTCTTGAGAAGATTCTCGACGCACACATTCGCTATAGCTGCCTCTCAGGAAGGCTGTCGGATAATCAACATGCCTACAACAAAGGCAAATTGGTGAAAACAGCACTCCACTCACTGGTCAGCAAAATAGAAAGGTCACTGGAAAGTAAGGAATATAGTCTAGTCGCCTTTCTCGACATTGAGGGTGCCTTTAACAATGTTGAACCATGGGGCGTCACCAAAGCGCTGACTGATCTGGGTGTTACAGGATCAGTGATAGAACTGGTACGACAACTGCTAACACAAAGATTGGTTAGCAGAGGTACACCAGAGGGTGGAGTACTTTCCCCTCTCCTGTGGAACGTGGTGGTTAACGAGCTACTGCTGTTGCTTGAACGGGAAGGGTACGCTGTGACCGCCTATGCAGATGACATTGCTATTGTCGCCACAGGAAAATTTCCCAGCACTCTATGCGACCTTATGCACAGTGCATTGCATACAGTAGAAACCTGGACTGTGGACTTGGGCTGAACCTTAAGAAGACCGATCTAGTACTGTTCACTAACAAATATAATATTCCGCCCCTCAACCCACCGAGGTTGGGTGGAACCCAATTAATAATCAAAGAGCAGGCCAAATATCTAGGCCTAGTCCTTGACAAGAGGCTGAATTGGAAACCCAACATTCTTGACCTCGTCAAAGAAAGCAACTGTTGCCCTCTACAGTTGCAGAAAGTGGGGTCTCCAACCAAGCTTATGCACTGGCTCTACACGGCGGTCATAAGGCCCATCCTCCTGTATGGCGTCGTAGTCTGGTGGACTGCTCTGGACAAGGCAGTCAATCGAAACCTTCTGGGGAAAGTACAAAGATCGGCCAGCTTATACATAAGCGGAGCGATCAGATCAACCGCCAGGAAGGCAACTTTAAATACTCTAGTGTCATTACAGTTCACTGCATCATTGGAAAACACGACGCCAGAATAGGGCTACCCTCCAATGACTCCTGACGCGGCTGCATGGACGAGGAGGAGGTGGAATCAATACACCACCTCCTCTGCTCATGCCCCTCTTTTGCGAATCGCAGGAGGATCTACCTCGGCGCGTCCTTCTATGATAATTTAAGTGAGCTAGCAGACCATAAAATAGCTCAACTCCATCGCTTCATCAGAAGCACCGGTTGGTTCTCTGGTAGCGGATCTGGGTAAAACGACCCATGTGGTATCACAATGGGCCGACTTCGGCCTACGTGTGGCTTATACCGACCACATTAACCTAACCTAACCTATCCTTTTAGACCACAAATGATAAGTTTGTCTGCTGATTAGTAGGTCATACGGTCATAGGTCATAGGTCAATACGGAGCTGTATCTTCCTTGCGCTCTACATGGTCTAGCCGTCATAGACGTTGTATCCGTAGACGTCGTACCAGGCCGATGTCGCTGTACGACGCGTACAGTTCTTCGTTAAATCTTCTCCTCCATACACCGGTTGAACAAACGGGACCGTAGATAGTGCGTAGAATTTTCCTCTCGAAACGACCAAGGGTATCTTCATCCGCTTTTGTTAAGGTCCAAGCCTCTGCGCCGTAAAAGAGGACTGCGCTGATCAAGGTCTTATACATTGTCACCTTGGTTTTCCGATAGAGAACTCAGCCAAGGTAGACGAATTCCTTGACCACTTCAAAGTTATATCTGTGTTGACCGTCTCTTTTAGATGAAAGCAGCTATGTGGCTTAACCCTCATTAACTTTGAGACCCATCCTAGCCGCTTCTACCCCAATGCTTACAAAGGCCTCATTGACGTCTCGCTGTGTCCGTTCAATCACGTCAATGTCGTCGGCGTACGCAAGCAATTGCGTATACTTGAAACAAATCGTACCTCTTGTGTTGGCCAGTTATTCTTGCACGATCTTTTCAATCACGATGTTGAAAAAGTTGCATGACAGCGCGTCACCTTGCCTAAATCCTTTTTTAAAATCAAAGGTCTCGGTTTGCTCATTTCCGCCTTAACGGAGCAGCGAAAATTCTCCATTGTCATCCGGCACAGTCGCACGAGTTTGGCAGGGATGTTAAAACTAGACATGGCTTTGTATAGCTCATTTCTATACACGCGTCATATGCAGCCTTGAAATCGACGAAGAGGTGGTGAGTGTCGATTTGGTATTCCTGAGTCTTCTCCAAGATCTGCCGTAGCGTAAATATTTGGTCTATTGTGGATTTACCTGGCCTGAAACCACACTGATAAGAGCCGATCAGGTTATCCACAAACGGTTTCAGGAGTTCACACAATACGGCGGTCTTATTTGCGATGTTACTTACTTACTTACTTACTTATCAGGCCTGCGATCCATGGAGGATCTGAGCCTGAGCTATAGCTGCCTTCCATTCTTGACGGTCCCGGGCACGCTACTTCCAGTTGTCAAGACCAAGATGTCCTACATCCGCGATTACTTGGTCTTTATACCGGAGGTTCGGTCTTCCTCTTCTTCTCGAACCAGGAGGCTCGGAGTCGAAGACCCTCTTAGCTGGAGCGTTGATGTCCATGCGCTCGATGTGGCCGAGCCAGTGTAGTCGACGGATCCTTGCCTTCCGGACTACATCCACATCTTGGTACAGCTCGTAGAGTTCGCGGTTGTGTCTTCTTCTCCATTCACCTTTCTCACAGACAGGACCAAATATCCGGCGCAGAATTTTTCTTTCGAAAGAACCCAAAATCAGCTCCGCTGTCCTGCTTATCGTCCAGCTTTCGGCTCCGTACAGCAAGACTGGCAGGATGAGCGTTTTGTAAAGCATGACTTTGGTCTTTCGAGTGAGGAGTTTTGACCCCAGTTGTTTGGACAAGCCGAAGTAGCAGCGGTTGCCAAGGGCGATTCTACGCCGGATCTCCACTGTGGTGTCATTTGTGGAATTTACGTTTTCCCCGAGGTAGACAAACTCCTTAACTACCTCGAAAGCTTAGCTGTCAATTGTTATATGTTATATATATGTGAAACTCTTAATAGTTTTTATGGTTGATTTATTGAATATAAAATGAAAAGGGAAAAGTAATTCAGAAAATGGGACTTGATTGAGTAGAAGAAAAGGAATGCGCGCCGTCCTGTCGTCTTCGCTGATGTCTTCGCAATGCCGCCAATGAAAGAAAAAGGAGAAAACAAGAGGTGTTCGTGTTGATAACTTGCTGTTTGACGTTCTGATTCTTAGGGTCATTCCACAACCGGCCCTCCTGTGATCAGCTGACCACAGCTGATACTCCGCTAGGCGGAATCTTCCTCGGACAAACTGTTGTCGAAGTCGGTTTGTCGCCACGGCTTCATCATCTCTGCACATGTTGTTGATAAGTTCGGGCCCTCATGGTCACCCAGTTTTTGGACCCCGTACCGATCGTGTTTGGCGACTGAAATTACCTTATAAGGCCCAAGATACTTCTTCGCTAGCTTAAGATTCGGCCCGAATTGTGTACGCTTGATTGCCACCAAGTCCCCCAAGTTGTACGTTGTAGCTTGCTTCCTATTACGATTGAATGAATCACGATTCTCCTGTTGTGCCTTCCGGATTGCTTCACGTGCCTGGTCTCTTCTTTCGTCTCGCTCTGCAATGAATAATTCCTCGATCTCTTCATTAATCAAACTCACCAATTCAGGATCGGCGCTTCTCCGCATCTGCGTGCCGAACATAAGCTCGAATGGAGTATGTTTGACGCTTCGCTGCCTAGTAGAATTGATGCATTGCTGGACTTTGCTTAGGTACGTGTACCACTTGCCCGGATTATCCACTGAGAGTTTGGACAGGACTGAAATTATTGTCCGATTGGTTCGCTCCACTTGACCGTTGCCTCTCGGGACGCCGGTTGTTATCACTAAGTGTTGGATTTTGTTGCTTTTGCAGTATTCCTCAAATATGTTGCTCGTGAAAGCGGCTCCGCGATCTGATATAATCCTTTGAGGGTTTCCAAACGTTGCACTTTGAATCTCCAGTTTTGCTATGGCTTCGGCTGCTGATGTTGTTTTTGTGGGGTACAGCCAAGTAAATTTAGAAAATGCATCGACTATACAAATAATGTAGGAGTACTGCTTGGTCGTCTTCGAAAGTGGGCCCAGATGGTCTATGTGATACGTCCTGAGCGGCGCACTTTCTTTGTCTATGGGGCATAAAAAGCTTTCCTGCTTGCCTGCTTTTCTCTCGGCCAATATGCACGGAACACAATTTTGTCGCACCTCTTCCAGTTTCTTCTTCAACTGCGGGATGTAGTAATCTCTCTTGACTAGCTCCACCATCTTTTTCAACGCAAAATGCCCCTCCTGGTGTATATTCCGTAGCAGCTCGGCTTGCATCTTCTTTGGGACCATGAGTAGTCGTCGTCCTTCCTCGTCCCTTTTAAATATGACCCCCCTTTCACAGAAGAAGTTTTCGTATTCGCCATGTGGCAGAAGTGCTCGGATCAATTTCACCTGTTCGTCGTCTTCTTGAGCTTTGGCTATCCTGCATAGAAACTCGCTGGTTACCACATTTACCGCACAACGGCTTAGTGCATCCGCATGTCGTAGTCTCACCGCACTCCGATGCTCCAGGGTGTACTCGAACTCTTGCAAGATGAGAACCCAGCCGGCTATGCGCGAGGAAAACTCTTTCTTCTCGATGGTTCCCTTGAATGCTGCACAATCCGTTACTATCTTAAAGCGTAGCCCGAGTAGATAGTGCCTGAACTTTTTGAGCGAATTTACGACCGCCAATGCTTCTAGCTCATAACTACTGTACCTCTGCTCGGTTTCCGACGTCTTTTTGCTGAAGTAGGCGATCGGATGAAAATGACCGTCATTTTTCTGAAGCAAAACTGCACCGAAACCCCATTTGGAAGCATCCGTGTGTAGCTCCGTTTCCGCTTCTGGGCAATATAGTTTGAGTACCGGTTCTTGGGTGAGACTTCTTTTTAATTCCTCTAACGCAGTTTTCTCCTTCGACCCAAAGTGAAACTTTACATCCTTCTTTAGCAAGTCAGTCAGCGGTCGGGCGATGAGTGAATATGATGGTATGAACCGTCGGAAGTACCCCGTGAGACCTAAGAACCTCTGGATTTGCAACCGATCTACGGGTTGTCGAAATTTTCGTACTGCATCGATCTTATTCTTCGATGGTCTCACTTCACCATCTTGGATGCGAAAGCCCAAGTACTCGATTGATGTACACAAAAATTGGCATTTTTTCCATCGGAAGGCGAGCCCATACGCTTTCGCAACCTCCAGAACTGTCCTTAAGTTGATGATGGCATCCTCGTAGTCCTTGCTCATGATGACGATGTCGTCCATATACAGCAACACGATCTTCTTTTCCATGAGCTCCTGGAAAACTTGATAGAGGTGTCTTTGGAATACCGCGGGCGACGTACAGAGTCCAAATGGAACTTTGTTGAACTCGTATTGGCCCAGCGGCGTGACGAAAGATGTAAACTTCCGGCTACTCTCGCTGACACTGACGTGGAAAAACCCATTCTCTAGGTCCATTGTTGAGAAAATCTTCGCCGAACTAATTTGGTCGATTTGGTCATCCACCAACGGTAACGGGAATCGATCCCTAACTACCAATTTGTTCAGGCTTCGGTAGTCGATGCACAAACGTTTGCTGCCGTCCTTTTTGTTTGCCAATACAATCGGCGAGGCGTAGTCAGAAGTGCTTTTACGTATAATGCCTGCTTTCAACCACTCGTCGATTTGTTTTTGGACAATCTCCTTTTCCATTGGTGCCAACCTACGCGGACGGTGAGCGACTGGATTTTCGCTGGTTAATACTATCTTCATTTTGACGTTTTTCGTCTTCGTCGGTTCCGGAGAATACTCGTAGATCAGTTTTTCGACCTCGGCCCGATACTGAGAATTGCCTACATTAATTTCTAAATCATTTGCACTCACCTGCATGCAGTTGCACCAATTCGGCTTCAAAGGTTCGACCTGTACACCCTCGTCGGCTAAGGTAATTCTCGTCCCCCGTAGAACGTCTTTTCCAATTAGTAGCGGTGGCCTTAAGGACTTGGATGATACGATGTAGATGTTTGGTTTGTAGCTGAATCCGTCTAGGTTAAGTGTTGCGACAAAGTACGCGTATGTTGTTGTCGGTGTTTGTGACAACCCTTGCAACATTTGGCTATCCTGGCAAAGGGGCGGGGATCCGATTCGAAAATACTCATCGGATCCCATTACCGTGACGTCGCTGCCTGTGTCGATCCGTGCTTCTACTTCAGTGCCGTTGACAATAACCGACTTTACTTCCAGCTTATTACCGTTCGTCTTGACTAAATGTACTGCTTTGGAGACGTCTTTTCGATTCGGGCAATCTGCTGAAATATGTCCGAAGTCTTCGCAGCTGAAACATTTGGGTCCTCTGGTCTTAAATTCACACGCCTTGCTTTTGTGACCTGTTCTTCCGCAATTAAAGCATCGTTGACGCTGTTTATCTTTGGTCTTTGTCGCGTGTGCGGGTGCTGCATTCCTACTCGCGTGTTGAGCCTTACAGGATTCACGAAAACGTTCGTACTCACCGAGCTTGGTTTTGAAATCGCACATCGTCACAGCGCCATACAGCATAGTCTTGTTAAACGGCGAGTCGTCGATTCCCTCGATGCAGTATTGCATTATGGAGCGATCGTCTACGTTGCCTCTTGCCCCCAGTTCGCGCATAGCGTAAAAGAATTCCACCACTGATTCACTCTGGGACTGTTTTTTAGTTGATAGTTTTCTGTGGACATCTGCCGCGGAAATAACTTGGCCAAACTCCTCAAGCAATCGAACCTTAACTTGGTTCCACGTCGTCGTTGGTGGCCCAGCTTTCAATGCCAATTTTGCTACCCCTGTCAGTAACCTCTTGGCAAATAAGATTTTCCGCAGATCGTCCCACTTCATCGATTGCGCAGCTGTCTCGAATTCTTCGATCCACCCCCTCACGTCTTCTTTGCTGCTGAAAAATGAAATCACATTAACGGCGTCTTCGAAGCTACCGACACTTGCCCGTTCATTCTGTTGTTTTAGGTGCTCTATTTCGTTTCGCAGCGATGAGATGATCGAGTCGTCGACTGTTTTAACAGTTTCGCCTTTACCGTTTGTCACATCCACTGCCGTTGTGCCGTTACCCATGTCGTCAATTCGTTGTTTCGTCGTTTCGTCGTCTCTCTGCATTTTTGCAAGTAATTCTGAGAGTTCAATCCCTGAGTCCACCGTCGTACTATTCTGCATAATGTCCTTTTTCTCTTTTTACTGCAAATACCGGTTGAGCCCCCAGGTTGTGAAACTCTTAATAGTTTTTATGGTTGATTTATTGAATATAAAATGAAAAGGGAAAAGTAATTCAGAAAATGGGACTTGATTGAGTAGAAGAAAAGGAATGCGCGCCGTCCTGTCGTCTTCGCTGATGTCTTCGCAATGCCGCCAATGAAAGAAAAAGGAGAAAACAAGAGGTGTTCGTGTTGACAACTTGCTGTTTGACGTTCTGATTCTTAGGGTCATTCCACATATATATATATGTTATATGCTTGACAGCATGTATTTCGTTTTGTCCTCATTGATCTTAAGACCAATTCGTTTCGCCTGTTCTTCAATCGCCGTGAATGCTTCCACAATGCCACGGCGAGAACACGCGATGATGTCGATATCATCCGCGTATCCTAGCAGCTGGATGGACTTGTAAAAGATAGTGCCTTCCCTGTTGACGCCTGCCCGTTATTTGCGATGTTAAGGAAACTTATTCCCATATAGTTGGCGCAGTTATAGGGGTCTCCTTTCTTATGGACCGGGCAAACGATGCTGAGACTCCATTCGTCGGGCATGCTTTCCTTCGACCATACCTTGGAAATGAGATGGTGCATGCACCTTGCCAGCTCATCTCCAGTCGCATTAAGAAGCTCAGCAAACAGGCCGTCTGCGCCTGCGGCTTTATTAGGCTTAAGTGTTGATGTCGCTATTTTGACTTCGTCTAGGTCGGGTGGACGGAATTTTTTTACATCGTCGTCCATTACGAACGGATCGTTCTGCCTGACAACGCTATCTTGTCTCTCATCGCTGTTATACAGTCTGCAGAAGTGGTCTTTCCAAATCCTCAGCATCGACTATGACTCTACTACCAGTTCTCCATTTTCATCCCTGTAGGCCGCCGCTCTGACTCTGTAGCCATGGCATGTTCGTTTTACCTTACGGGCGTCATTCGTGCGGAAGCATCTCTCCATCTCCTCGATCTCACGCTTTCCGTACTCTCTTCTTTCTTCTGAAAAGCGTGTGTTCCTCTCTTCTCTTCTGCTCATAGATTTCGCGAGCTGCACTCGTCCGTCGTTGCAGCATGGCTTTATATGCCTCCTGTTTTGCCTCATGGGCTTGCTCGCATTGTTAATCGAACCAGCACCTCTGAGGCAGCGTCTAGGACGGAGCTCTGGCAATGCGCCCATTCCTGCTGTATTGTTTGTGCTGCTGTGGGCGGATTTTGAGAGAGCTTGGAGGAGGAGGATCGGCAAAGATTTGGCAGTCTCTTGCGATTGTAGTTCTAGCCGACTCCTAAGCATTCTTGATATCCTCATGCGTACCTTGGCTACAACAAGGTAGTGGTCCGGGTCGATGTTGGCCCCTCGGAAGGTTCGTACGTTGAGAATACGGGAGGAGTGTCTGGCGTCGATCGCAATGTGATCAATCTGGTTGGTGGTCGATTGATCAAAAGACCGCCATGTACCCTTGTGGATGTTGAGATGGGGGAATCGCGTGCATGCTACAAGGAGGTTACGCCCCGTTAAGAAATCGATTAGCCTAAGTCCGTTGTCGGATGTGGTGTTACGGAGGCTGTGCTTTCCTATGATCAACTCAAATATATCCTCTTTGCCCAGTTTTGCATTAAAATCTCCTAGAACTACTTTTGTGTCGTACCTGGCGCAGTGGGCATAGGTTCTATCTAGGAGATCGTAGAATTCCGTTGGGGCGTGAGCGCATATTAGGCTAATGTTTGCAGATTTAACTCTGATGCGGATTGTTATGAGGTGTTCGCATACATCCCGCAAGCTTAAGACTTTTTGTCTGAGTCATCCTCTAATGTAGCAGTTCCCGTAGTAGATGTAGATGTCGCAGTTTTTCATCTGTCTTTTGCGGTTATATCTGCTTTATAGCAGTTGGGGGTTTGCTCCAATTGATCGCCTGCACCCGGTCTGTTAAGGGACCTCACATTCCAGGTGCAGACTCTTCAGTCCGTTAGTCGTTTGCAGGGGTCGTCAGCTTTGTATCCATCCGTATCCGAGGCTTGTGGTTGTTTCGGAACAAATGGGTATTTACTTGATAGGGGTGTTATCCCTAAACACAACCCCCAACCTGGAGGGCTAGGTTCCTCTTTCCCCAGGAACAAGTGGTTTGGGTCGCTGCACACATTGGTTCACTACCTGACGGGTTCCAGGGCAGCCAGGGATAGAGATCGAAGCTGGCGTTTGCCATGTTACACGCGATGAACTTCTTTGCTCTGTTTGCTCGCTCCCTCCCTCAAGTTTTGAAGCCGGGGCCTATATTGAGTTTTTAAATTTCTGTTTCGTTTTTAGATTCATTCCATTACCTCGACCGTCGAGGTGCTTGAGGCGGTTTGATGTAGGCTTCAGCCTCCTTCTAGTTGGCGATGTATTAATCTGTGCGCCTAGTGAGGTCCTTTTGGAATTTTTTTGATTGATTGTCTTCCGATTTGAAATTTTCTATTTATTTATCGATTTGCCAGGTAAACACCGAACTGACAAATAATCCAATTATGGACTCAATCAACAGCTGTACAGCTGAGTACATCCTACATAGATTGAAACCATTCGGAACGGTGAAGGTGACTCGTATCTATACACTTGAATAGCAATATGCCTCAAGCACTAAAATCTGTGTCAACAACGTATTCGCTTGAAATAAGCTTGAGATAGGGTACCGTGTTCTTTTTTTTTTTTTTATTCAAACCAGTATTGATTTCTCAAGTGCTGTTTCAAGACATAGAGACAGGAATTCCAGGGTATTCCCAATTGAAAATATTCCTTTGCTGTTGTATACTAAGGAACAAATGGAAATGGTAGAAACCTGGCAAGAGAGTGTTGTTCGGTAAGTAGTGTACTGAATATTGGCGCTACAGTTCATGGCGAACCCGGGCTTCCTTCAAAAAACCTCTCCAACCTGCACGGTCTTCCACCAGCAGTCTCAAGTGCCGCACGCCTAGTTGGTTAAGTTCCTCTTCTAATTGGTTGCGCCACCTTAAATTTGGCCGTCCTCGACCGCGTCGCCCCTCGGGGATCGATTCATCGACCTTCCGGGCCGCAGCTGTGTTTTCCATGCGCTCAACATGACCTAGCCATCTTAGGCGTTGGATCCGAAGACGCTGTGCTATCTTCATGTCGCTGTACAGCCCGTACAGTTCACTGTTAAGTCCTCTCCTCCACTCCCCATTTATGCAGGCGGGGCCGAAAATCGCACGCAAAATTTTTCTCTCAAAACCACCAAGGGCCTCATCATCCGCTTTCAATAAGGTCCATGTCTCTGCGCCATAGAGCAGGACCGGGATGATAAGGTCTTGTATATGCTCACCTTGGTTTTTCGAGAGAGGGTTCAGCTTCTTAATTACCTCCCGAGCCCAAAAAAAACAGCGGCTTGCAAGAGTATGTCATTTCTGTATGTCAATGCGGAGCCTAGGTAGACGAAGTCCCTGACTGCCTCGAAATTATACCTGCCAATATGTGCACCCTGACCAAGACGCAAGGGGTTCGTGTCCTTTTTCGACGACAGCATATATTTCGTTTTGCCCTCATTTACCGCCAGTCCCATTTTAGCCGCTTCGGTCTCAATGCTCGTAAAGGCCTCAATGACATCTCGCTGACTTCGTCCAATTATGTCAATATCATCCGCATATGTGAGCAGTTGTATGGACTTGAAAAAGACGAAAAGTCACACGATAGCGTGTCGCCCTGTCTAAAACCTTTTTTGACATAAAAGGTATCGGTTAGGTCGCTTCCGACCCTGATGGAGCAGCGAGAATTCTCTAAAGTCATCCTGCACAATCTGACGAGCTTGGCAGGGATGTCAAAACCAAAGATGGCGTCTCTATTGATACTATCGTACGCAGCCTTAAAGTTCGTAAACAGGTGGTGGGTGTCGATCTGGAACTCGTTTGTTTTTTCCAGGATCTGCCGCAGTGTGAATAATTGATCTTATAGTGGACTTCCCGAGCCTGAAACAACACTGATATGGACCAGTCAGTTTATTAACGAACGGTTTCAAGCGTTCACACAGAACAGCAGGGAAGATTTTATAAGCGATGTTCAGAGGACTTATTCCTCTGTAGTTGGCACAGACAAGAGGGGACCCCTCTTTCTTGTGGATCGGGCAAACGATACTAAGATTCCATTCGGCGGGCATGCATTCCTCTAACCATATCTTACGGATGAGCTGGTGCATACTCCCTACCAGGTCATCTCCAGCTGCCTTAAAGAGCTCGGCAGGTGGTCCGTCTACTCCAGCAGCTTTGTTGGACTTAAGCTTAGAAAAAGCATTCCTAACTTCGTCCAAGTCAGGGGGACGAAATTCTCTGCTATCATCGTTCGTTGTGAAAGAATTATTCTGCCTGGCAGCGGGATATGTTTCGTCATCGCGGTTATATAGTCTGCAGAGGTAGTCTTTCCAGATTCTTAGTACCGACTGTGAATGCATTACTAGGTTTCCATTTTCGTCCCTGCAGGCTTCCGTTCTGGTCTTATATCCCTGGCATGTTTGTTTTATTCGTTGATAAAACCTCCGAACATCATTCCTGCGATAGCATCTCTCCATCTCTACGATCGCGAGCTTCTCATGCTCCCTTCTTTTTGTTTTAAGAAGCGTATGCTCCTCCCTCCTCTTCTGCTCATAATAATGCTCACGAGCAGCTCTCGTCCTTCTATGCAGCGCCTCTTGATAGGCTTGCTGCTTTGCTGCGTGTGCCCTCCTACACTCATCGTCAAACCATGGGTTTCTTGTTGGTGGCGGTTTGAAACCCAGTACCTCAGAAGCAGCACTTTCTAAGTCTTGTTGACAACGGGTCGATTGGTGTTGTACGGTCTGAGCAGGTGTTGGAGGGTTTTCCGAGGGCTTAAGGGAGACGCAATTGGCATAGGCTCTGGCGGTCTCTTGCGATTGTAGCTATGCGACGTTGTATGCCCATGGCCTTAGTCGATTTTTCTGGGCCAGGCATATCCGAAGTCGCAACCTGGCTGCCACAGGATAGTGGTCCGAGTTTAGCATATAAAACCCTTTAATTCTGCTGCATGGGTAAGACTTTAATCGCCTTGCACGTGCCACCATTTCAATGCTCCATTTCTCAATATCACACACTGTTCATCCATCAAATCCTGTCACTCCAGTGCCGCAGATCCACCGTCACACAAGCCAGAATATTATCGATCCTTGAACGAACTAGGCCATTAAATCTACAGCCAACATCGACAAATACGAGTACACCACTCAGTGGCTGAGTCGAGTCCCACATACAAGTCTGGCACAGCCACACGACATGTTTTTTTTAACGACTTGTTTCACGAGTACTTAGTCCTTTGACTCAGTTGTGGGACATTAGCTAAACTAGGGGGATAAGAAAGTACGAATACAACAAGGACAACGGGAACAATGCCAAGAATGAGCGACAATACATCATGTCAACGCAATGTATTCGTATTCCATGTAAGAGCGTGTCTGACATTGTTCCTAACGCTCTAACATATACATGCATACATATGTCTTCACATAATTGATGAGCCATCATTAGACAGAAGTAAATCGAGAGGATCCCAAGGCATAAGGCCCAAGTCGTACATTAATCCGAAGCGCCTTCCTGCCTGACGGTGTCATTATCTTTTTCGTCTTCCATCCCCCTTTCGAGTTTAGGATATTTTTACACCACCGCATGTCCTTCAAGCGGCAGGAGCTCAACTCGCGAGGTCGTAGAAGTAATAAGCGTTAGGAAAAGTGAAAAACGTGTTCATAATCACATTGAAATTAAGCACAGGAGTAAAGTTGGGACAGCGATACCATAACAGGCAGACCGGGCAAGGATTAGAGAGAGAGTGAAAAAAAAAAAAAAAAAAAAGAAGCAAGGACGAAGGAAAAATAAACTTTAAATTAATCATCGAATTTGTAATTCCTACCCATATGAAGCGTCCTTTTTCCCTGGTCCCCACGTTTGCACACGAGACTCCTTCCCACTCGGCTTTGTTCCACTCGGGCACGTATGCGAATAGGGCGATGCCACTTTCACACACGTACACTGTACAGTGTACACACAAGTTGTAGAATTCGCTCCTTGCGACATAATTAATTGGAATTTAAAGCTCTCGCTGACGAGTTATCATTGTTTAGCAAAACTTGTTTCAAATTGCCTATGGCAGACACCCACGTTTGCACCCGTGAAGGCACACGGATATTTGGCAAAGGATCAAGACGAACATAAAGTTTTTTTGTGCCCAAGAAATGCAAATCAGGCAGACAGACAGACAGACTTTATTTCCGGTCTCATCCTTTTCCCCTCTTGTCATCGTTGTTGTACGTGAAGTAGTTGATGTCCTTGTTTTCGTTGCGGTCGTTGTTGGCCTTGTTTTTACCATTGTCATTTGGAAAGCATTCCATTTTGAATAAATAAAGAGAAGGCACCCAGTAAACATGGGATGGGGCACTCAGGAAACTCTTCTTTGCCAAACCTACAAGTGCTTCTATGCGATAACGGTTTATTGTGCCTTGTGTGGAAAATTGCCTACCGGTGTAGGGGTTTATATCTTTGTTTTGGGGATAGGCGGTCTTAAAACTTGATGAGTAAATAATGCTCTGTTGAAGTTTCGGAGGTGGATTTATGGAACAACTCTCTCAGGAATAGTGAAATTAATTCGCATTAGTCTGCTGCTTCATTACGCCGTCTGAGTGCGGGGGATAGGTATGATTCGACAGGTTGGAGCTTCGTCTTGTTGTTGTTAGTAAAGAAGTGGAATGTGCGTAGGAAGCTTGCGAGGCATTAAACAAATAGCTATGGCAAGGCTTAGGAGCAGAGGAGGAATGATTCTCTAGTGGGCCAGAAAAAGGTCCTTGCCCGGTAATGAATTGCTTCGAAGATATAGAAAGTAGGATTCCTGGGATTTAACGGATTTCACTAGATTGTTACCATCGAAAGATACAGATATCTTTTTAGAATAAGCTAGGGGCATATAAATCCTTTTGTTTGAGAGAAGTACAAGGACACCAGGGGTAGTTAGTACGAGTCAACGTCATTGAGGTATTATGTAAGGATATTGGTGTCTGTGAAAAGTCAGAAGGCGCTTTGAATACTCGGTATGCTGTTTGGTTCTAGGTCAACGAGTGTGCCTTATCTATATAAACAGAATGGAATGGGTGGTCTTTTTGTTATTTGGTTTTGCAATGTTTTATTTTGTACAGTTCACACATGACTTCTGACATGCGGTAAAGTCGGACGGACGCAATAGACATTGCCATTTTAACAAGGAGAGACTTACAACCGAAGAAAATCCGGATTCTGAGGCAAATATTTTTCGCACTTTTGACTCTTTTACGGTTATTAAATCGACCTATCAAGGAAGCCACCTACTCCTACTCGACCTACATCAAGCCACCTACTCCCATGCAGGAAGCGCATACAGAGAAAAACATTGCTGCTGTATCCGCCTGTCCTTATGAAGTGATTTGTCCATTTTTCATCATTAGCAGCAATTGGCATGGACTTAGTCGACTTAGCATGGATCTTGATCTACGACCTAGGTTTGGTTAGGTTATACGTAGCCTCGACAGGGAGTATACACTTAGGCTAGAGATGCCGAGGAAGGTCGACCCCCTATTCACGGAATCATTCTGCGCTCCTTACGTAGTTAAGAAGGTCAGTTGTCCCTATCCGCTGAACGTCAATCAGGTCGTTAAGGAAGTAGAGTCCTAGATATTGTTTCCTACTTTGGCAGAGAGCCGAGCAGGCGCGGAGCCAGTGCTGAATATATTCATCCTACCATCGTCTTCACGGCTCCTGCAGAAGTTGCTCGACATTTGCCCTAGTATTTGTGCCGACAGTGACTAGTTTCGGCATCAACGATTATCTTGATGTTAGTTCGCCTTAGGGAGATTAGTCCCTTGGTTCCCTGACGATCAAGTCGGGACCAGAATTGTCTGGTGGTTAGGTCGGTGTGCCCTTGTCTCCATCTCAGGTTCGTCTCGGCCGTGGCTTGAATCGTTAGTTTAAGTTAAATAACCTCTGTTGGTATACTGGTAGTAGAATCACAGTCGATGCTGAGGATTTGGAAAGACCACTTCTGCAGACTGTATAACGGCGATGATAGACCATATACCGCTGTCAGGCAGAACGAGCCATTCGTAATGGACGACGATGTAACAGAATTCCATACACCCGACCTAGACGAAGTCAAAATAGCGATATCAAGACTTATGTAAGTCTAATAAAGCCGCAGGCGCAGACGGCATGTCTGCTGAGCTTCTTAAGGTGGCTGGAAATGAGCTGGTATGGTACATGCACCATCTCATTTGCAAGGTGTGTTCGGAGGAACGCATGCCCGACGAATGGAATCTCTCTCACTCTTGCCAACCGCTGTTTCCTTAGGCTCAAGAGGCAATTGAGAAGTAGAGCTTTCTCTCGGAAAACTAAGGCGACACTATATAAGACCTTGATCATCCCAGTCCTCCTTTACGGCGCAGAGGCTTGGATCTTAACAAAAGCGCATGAAGATGCCCTTGGTCGTTTCGAGAGGAAAATTCTGCGCGCTATCTACGGTCCCCTTTGTTCAAACGGTGTGTGGAGGAGAAGATTTAGGTTAGGTTAGGTATATGGGTGCCCTATTGACGTAAAGTCAAGGCTCACACAGACTACGTTGAGTCCATTGTGCCCACCTGTTTTGTTTAACCCGTTGATACCTATTCATTTACCGTCGAGCTGAACCAACCAGACGAGGATAAAAATCCCAGTATTCTGTTCAGCCCGATATTACCTACCTCTTCTAGTCCCGAAAGGAAGTATCTTCCCAGGAAAATATTCCTTTTTTGGGCTAGCGCCGGGCATTCGCACAGCAGGTGACGAACGGACTCAATTTCCTCTTCGTCCCTGCAGCTTCTGCAGAAGTCATTGTAGGGCTAGCCTAGTCGAGCTGCATGATAGGATAGCATGCAGTGCCCGGTGAGGGCACCGACTGCCAGTCGAATGTTCCCACGATTGAACTTCAGCAGATTTTTCGTTCTTTTCTTATCATAGACGGGCCAAGTCGATTTCGCCGTTGCGCATGTATCTAAGCGACACCAGCGCTTATTGGCTTTCACCAATAGCTCCGTCTGTATCTCCCTGTATAGCGCACTGAGTGGTGCTTTGGCCTCAGCTGAGATCTGCGCACTGTTAGCACCTGATCCCACCCTAGCCAACTCGTTCGCCCTCTCGTTTCCGGAGATATTCATGTGACCAGGTACCCAGCAAAGGGTCACCTCATTTACATTGGATATCTCTTCTAACTTCTCCTTGCAGAGTTTGACGAGTTTGGATCTTATCCATTCTGCCTGCAGAGCCTTAATGGCTGCCTGGCTGTCAACATAGATGCCGATCCTTTTTCCTGAGATATTGTCTTTGCTGATCAGGTCCCCCGCCTGCTTGATAGCGAAGACCTCAGCTTGGAAGACACTGCATCCATCATCGAGCCTGTAGGAGCGATGCATATCCCGAGACTCAAAGTAGACTCCGGCACCTGTGCCAACATGCATTTTGGATCCGTCGGTGTAGAGTGCCAGTTCACTTTCCGTGCGTACCAAATCACCGGTCCATTCCTCCCTGGAGGGAATTCTAATAGAGAATCTCCTCTCCCAGGAAGGAAGTCGGGTGACATAGTCCGTTACGGTTCTGAATCTCGAGACGGCCCGTCGATCCATGACTGATGCATGTCCGTGAGGACTCCTTTTCCAGAGACCCGAATCCTGTAATCTTAGCGCAGTTCTGGTTGCGGCGCTCTCGCGGTACAAGTCCAGGGGTGGGAGGTTCAGCATGACTTCAAGGGCCGCCGTTGGCGTGGACTTCATAGATCCCGTCACCGCCAGACAGCCAGCCCTTTGAACCTTTGACACACTCTGAAGATGACACTTTTTCTCAAGCGCCTTCCACCAGACAACCGAGCCATAGACTAGGATAGGTCTCACTACCGCAGTGTACAACCAATGTACTAACCTCGGTTTGAGGCCCCATGTCTTTCCAAAGGCTACCTTGCACGAATATAGCGCCACATAGGCCTTTTTGATTCTTTCCTCAATATTTTCTCTCCAACTAAGTTTGGAGTCCAGGATTATGCCCAGATATTTCGCAGATTTTCCAGGGATCAGATCTATACCATTCATATGGGGGTAGGTGTATCTTGGTACAGATCTTTTCTTTGTAAAGTGTACTACCTCTGTTTTCGCCGGATTTACTCCCAGACCTCGCCCCTTGACCCAGCTATCCACTAACGTCAGTGCATAGCTTAGTCTATCGCTGAGGACCTGCGTAAATTTTCCAGAGACCAAAATGGCAATGTCATCGGCGTAGGCCGTAACATTAAAACCCTCCGTCTCCAGAATCTTGGCCATTCCGTCGATCACAAGGAGCCATAGGAGGGGTGACAGAACGCCACCTTGTGGTGTACCTTTATTTACCCTCACCCTTCCGCATGCTCTCACCCGGGTTTATTCGGGCCATATGAAGGCTGGACACTATTGCCTCGGTACTAACGTTATTAAAGGCACCCTCAATGTCCAGGAAGGCATCTAGAGGGAATTCCTTGATACTGAGCCATTTTTCTATCGTAGAGAGCAGAGCAGTATCCACCGATTTTCCCCTTATGTACGCATTATGTGATTGTGACAGATAACCGTCCCCAATCTCTTCCCTTACGTACAAATCTATTATTCGTTCCAGCGCTTTCATCAGGAAGGACGACAGACTGATAGGCCTGAAGTCCTTTGCAGTAGTATGGTTGACTTTACCCGACTTGGGTATGAAAACCACCCTAACTTCCCTCCACGCTTGAGGAACATAACCCATCCTGAGGCACCAGGAGTAGATGCGCTTCAGCCATGGAAGAATGACTTCGCATGACTCCTGCAACATGATCGGAAAGATCCCATCCATTCCCGGTGCCTTGTAGGGATCAAAAGACTTGATTGCCCACAGGATCTTATTCTCCGTAACAATCTTATCGACTGTCTCATGTTCAATACATTCCCCTGGCAACGCGTCCGCCGAATTGAAGATTCCTGCGTCCTCGCAGCCAGGAAAATGACATTTCAGTAGTGAATCAAGCACGCTATCGTTTGAGTCTGTCCAGCTACCATCAGATCTCTTTATAGAAGACATCTGTGTGGGAGCTTTTGCAAGGACCTTCCTCAGACGAGCTGCACCCGTACATGATTCAATGGAGCCGCAGAAGCTTCTCCAAGAGTCCTTCTTGGCGAATCTAATTTCTTTTTTGAGTCGCTTAACACTATCTCTATAGGTTGACCATTCAATGGCCTCCTCTTTTGCCAGGTTCCAACTGAGCCTAGAGATACGAAGCCGCTCCGCTATTTTAGCATTCCACCATGGTGGGTGGTTTCTTTTACTGGGTCGTCTGTTAGGACATGCCTTCTCAAATGACCGATTTAGCTTGCTGGTAATGTTTAGTACCATCTCATCGATGTCTTCCGTGGAGTCGGGGTTCCCATCCGGAGGTCGGTTAAGGGTCCCACCCAGCTCCGCGTTAAACCTCTGCCAGTTCGCCTTCCGGGGATTCCGGAATACTTTCCTATCCGGCCTGCGGACATTCAAGTCGAAGAGGATCCAACAGGGATCAGACAGTGATGCTTTGTCAGATACTCTCCAGTTTGAGATCTCCGCAGTACCGTTATCATTTATAAGCGTTATGTCTAGGACTTCCCTTCTGTTACTAGTAATAAATGTTGGTGAATCACCCCAATTACATATAACTAGGTTAGTACTAAGGACAAAACTGAACAAAGCCTCACCCCTACTATTGGTATTAGAGCTACCCCAAGTAGTGTGATGGGCGTTAGCATCACACCCTACGACTAAGTTCTTCTTACCTTGTTCGGCCATTGCGATCAATGACCTTGTTTCCCTAGAGGGGACGTCCGTGCCATCGTTCGTCGTACGGTAGGTAAACCGAAGCCATCGTTAGTGCACCCTCCTTTCCCGTAACCTCCACCACCGGCTGGTCACCCGAGCTGAAATTAGTTAACATTAGTACGTGGAGATCTTTGCTAGCAACGATACAATTTCTAACCTTGCCTTCGCTACTGTTATAAAAGAGGCTGTATTTCGATGACCCTAATCCCTTAACCCGATTATAGAGGATCCATGGTTCTTGGATCAGGGCCACATCAAGCTGCTCCTTGTTCATAAGCAGCATGAGGTTGGCTGATGCGGCCTTACTGTGATGCAGGTTTATTTCCACTACTTTCATTTTCAGTAGCACTGTCCTTCACCACAGCTGCCGTACCGCCAGGCTGCGCCTTCTTCATGAGTCTCACAGGAAACTCACCAGCCCCGAAGAATAGGCGCATATGCCTCTCTTTTTTCATCGTTTCCGGCGGATCCTCGATAACAAAGATTATGCTCTTTGTGCCATCTTCGTTGCTCTCAATTGCGACTACTTCCCAGTCATCCATAGGGACCGCTGGGTTTTGTGCTTTTGAAAGCCGGGGATCTCGCTTTTCTCGAATTCCGTTTCCGGTACGCTCATCTTGGCTTTAGGCCTCTCTGGTACCTCGTCCAAGGGGACTGCCTTTAGAGCAGCCCCCTCCCACAACTTGAAGGTGGGTACGACCTTCTTCGCAAAGTCATGCGATAGCTGGTCCTTTCAGTCCAGCCTACTCACACCTCGCCTCCAGTTAGTGAGACCAAACGTTGGCGCAGTTTTCCCAGCATTCCCTCGAATGTGGTCGAAGATCGCTCTAGCCAAGGCTTTCTCGATCATCTTCCCCTGTTCGAAGGTATACTGGCCACTCGGCCTGCCGGAATCTATCACAGCTAGCTGTAAAGCATTCCGAGCAGCCCCTCCGAACTGCACTGCCGTGCTGACCGTTACTCTTTTTGATGGATTTCCGGCTTCCTCTTGGGATCTTACCCTTTTCGCCTTGAAATCCTCTCTTCTCTTAGGAGCTGGCACGGTTTCTGGTTTGCCTTTACCAGTCTTATCGACCGCGTTAGGGGCTACCTTAGTAGAACCTGCCTTAGCGGCTACAGTCCTTCCCGTGCCCTTGGTTTTCAGGTTCTCACCTTCGCCTAGGGTCTGGGGGCAGCTAGAACCCGCCTTATCGGCTTCGGTTCCACCCGGCCCAGCCTTCCGCTCCCTTTTCTTGGGGGGATTTTTGGTCTTTTTATCCCCCTTGCCTTCTCTGGCTTTTTTGCCGGATGTGCCCTTGTCAGCCCTTGGTCTTGTTAGGACATCCTTGGCAATCACCTCTCCTGCCCAAGCGAGCTTCTCCTTCTCCATATCGGAGAGCAGGGGTATGCCCTTTTCCTCAAGCAAGCGCTTAAGGTGTACAGCTTTTTTGTACTCCTTAAGCCTCAGCTTTCCTTGAGTTAGTTTCTTGGGTTTCTTGGCATCCTTTTTCCGTGTTAAACCTTCTTGGGCTGTCTCTTCAGAATCAGCGAGTAATTCCTCCTCTAATTCCTTGGAGATGACCTCGTCTAACACGCTGGATCCCCTTGGTTTGGCTTCTTCCTCTCTGCCACTGGCCACGGCAAGTAGTGCGTCTGCCACCGACTCGAGAGAGAGCTCTTCCTCTTTGCTTCCTTTTTTTGATTTATTTATATTGTTAGAAATTTTGTACCCCAGAGTACGGCCGGAAATATGGGTCCACTCCGACAGAGCCGCCGAATATCGGAGTAAGGTATCGGACATAAGGGGACCTTAACCAACTGGGCGTGCGGCGCTGGAAACAGTTGGCTAAAGACCGTGCCAGCTGGAGACACTTATCGGTTGAGGCCCAGGTTCACCACGGACTGTAGCGCCACCTAAGTAAGTAAGATTTTACCTTAAATAGGAGACACACGCCGGAAGGACTTTTAAAATGGCCGCACTATGTTCATACCTTTATTTCGACCTTCCCAATTCCCCTGTCACATATCCTAGATATCTCAACAGTTTCACAACTGATTTAGCATGTCGTCGCGTTGCATTCATGGCATTTTGACTATTCACCGCAGTTTTCGATTCACATGAACGAAAGGAGACCATTTGCTTCCTAACTTTTCAAAGTAAAGCACTTATCATCTCTTCAACTGACATCCCCATGCCATACAGGAACTGGTGACTTGAAGCATCCATCATCATCCGTTCTACCACCCCGAAGCCATGATGCAAACTTTACCGCAAGCCAGATGGATATCATAGCATCTCCACCGAAAAAGGATACGTTTCTCCTGCTTTCTGCACCGGAAATTGTATAAAACGCAAATACACGTGCAATTTTCTTTTGCTTTTCCGCCTGACTTGACTGCGGCGGCGAGCGGCAATATGACGACGCCAAAGGAGAAAATGCAAATTAAAACGGAAGAACTTGTTCCTTTGTTGTTGTTGTTGACCAACACAAACTCATCATAGTCGATGCTCGTGTCACGACATCGATACACCATTTCTACATAGGATTCGCCGTGCCAAGTATGTCTACTATACTCAGTTATGCCCTTCGTGTCCCGACCAGTTGGATGATTTCCTTATCTCCGCGAGACACACTCCCTCCATCACTTAAAGTTAGGCATTCAACACACAATTGAATTAGTACCATTCTATACGCGGCATTCGCCGCGAAAGATACATACGGAATCCTTGCGATTCTGCGTAATAAATCAAACTGCGTACCGTACGAAAAATTTAATCAGATTTATCAACGGCACGCTATAAATCCTTGTCTCCTTTCCCATTTCCCTTTGTTACATCGTTCCTTCTTCCTTTAATTCGATTGTCGGTGTCAGAGTCCTCCCCTTTTGTTTGGCAATCTTCCCACAAAAGAAGAAAACAATCAAAAAGCGACAAGGAAAGAAGGCGAGGATTTGCGTAGGAGCCTGCTTTCCTGGCCCCTGTATCATGTTTGTCGTCAAATGGTAAACGCAAAAGGGCCATCAAATTCAATTGATGATAATTCATCAAATAAATTGATTTTGCAATTGCACTTTGGCGAACAAGTGCTAATGGACGCTTTTCACTTTCGTGGGACGTGTCACATTCATCTATCACTCCATGTATCTGTGTTGAGATTTTATACATTCCGGCGATTCGATTAGGGATTTTTTTTATGTCCATTCGTGAAAGGATATATGTATGCGAAGATGGTCTAGGATGCTAAGATTCGGTATGTTGATAGAGATACATAGACGATTTGGTTGGATTCAACCAAGTCAGGGAACCGTGAGATTTTCATAGCATTTATCCTACGGTGAGAGGTTGTTTCACAGTCCATAAAACCTAAGCGGATTAAGGCGCTTCGCTCGGAAGACTATTACCAGATGACTGGAGGTCACTTGGATCCGTAAATCGAAATTAGTGTTCGTTCCTCTTCAATTTGCTTCTATTCGATTTGGGATTTGCCATTTTTAATCGACTTATTTCCAATGTGTAGTCATAGACACTTAAAGAGTAAGGAAGAGGATTTTTGTAAGAGAAAACCAAGTCCATACATTGCGGGTGATGAACACAAGCTCTAATTTAACAAAGGACCATGACCGCAGAAGGTCTCATACGACATCTTGTTTCCTCTTCTTCTTAGTGGGCGCTACAGTTCGGGGTGAACCTGGGCCTCAACCAACATGCCCCTCAATCTAGCACGATCTTTCGCTAGCCTTTTCCATTGCCGCACACCCAGTTGGCTGAGGTCCCCTTCCACCTGTGTGCGCCATCTTAAGGGCGGCAGTCCTCTGCTTCTTCGTCCCTCGGGGTTGGATTCAAAGACTCTCCGGGCTGGAGCTGTGGTGTCCATTCGCTCTACATGGCCCAGCCATCTTAGGCGTTGAATCCGTAGACGCCTGACTAGGCTCATGTCGCTGTACAGCCCGTAAAGTTCGTGGTTGAATCTTCTCCTCCATCCCCCGTCTGAGTTTATTAGGCCCAAAAATCACGCGCAAAATCTTTCTCTCGAACCGACCAAGGGCCTCCTCATCCGCTTTTGATAGTGTCCATGCTTCCGCGCCGTACAACAGGACCGGGATGATAAGGGTCTTATATAGAGTCAACTTTGTCGTTTGGGAGAGGGCTCTATTACTCAATTGCCTCCTGAGCCCAAAGAAACAGCGATTGGCAAGAGTGATTCTGCGTCTGATTTCGGAACTGGTGTCGTTGTTCCAGGTCCCTGCGGAGCCAAGGTAGACGAAGTCTTTAACTATCTCGAATTTATATCTGCCAATACAAACGTTCTGGCCAAGACGTGGGTGGTAAATGTCCTTCTTCGACGACTGCATATATTTAGTTTTGCCCTCATTTACTGCCTAACCAATTTTTGCCGCCTCCATCTCAATACCCGCAAACGCCTCATTGACATCTCGCTGTGATATACCTATTATGTCAGCGTCGTCGGCGTATGCAAGGAGTTGCGAGGACTTGAAATAGATTGTGCCACTTGTGATGGCCAGTGATTTCTGCACAATCATTTCCAATATGTTGTTGAAGAAATCACACGACAGCGCATCGCCCTTCCTAAATCCTTTTTTGACATCAAAACTATCGGTAAGGTGTTCACCGATTCGGATGGAGCAGCGAGAATTCTCCAAAGTCATCCTGCATAGCCTGACGAGTCTAGCAGGTATGTCAAAGCTAGACAAAGCGTTGTATAGCTCGTCTCTAATTACGCTGTCGTATGTGGCTTTGAAGTCAAATAGGTGGTGAGTGTCGACTAGAAATTCATTGGTTTTTGCCAGGATCTGCCGTAGTGTGAAGATTTGGTCGATGGTGGACTTTCCTAGCCTGAATCCGCACTGATAAGGACCTATCAGCTTATTTACAAAAGGCTTCAGGCGTTCACACAAAACAGCAGAGAAGATTTTGTAGGCGATGCTAAGGAGACTTATTCCTCTATAGTTGGCGCAATCAGAGGGGTCTCCTTTCTTGTGGATCGGGCATACGATGCTGAGACTCCTTTCTTCGGGCATGCTTTCCTCTAACCATATCTTACGGATGAGCTGGTGCATGCTCCCAACCAGGTCGTCCCCAGTTGCCTTGAAGAGTTCAGCAGACAGTCCGTCTGCGCCAGCAGCTTTATTCGACTTGAGCTTCGATATGGCAATCTCAACTTCGTCGAGGTCAGGGGGACAGAATTCTCTGCGGTCTCCGTCGATAAGAAATGGATCATTCTGCCTGACAGCGGTATATTGACTAACATCGCCGTTATACAGTCTGCAGAAGTGGTTTTTCCATATTCTCAGCATCGACTGCGGTTCTACTACTAGGTGTCCGTTCTCATCCCTGCAGGCTTCCGTTCTGGCTTTATAACCTTGGCATGTCCGCTTTATCTGTTGATAAAACTTTCGCACGTCACGCCTGCAGTAACACCTCCCCAAATCCTCAATCGCGCGCTTCTCGTGCTCTTTCTTCTTTCTTCTGAGAAGCTATGCTCCTCCCTTCTTTTTAACTCGTACAGCTCACGAGCTGCTCTTGTTCTTTTATGCAGCGAGGCCTTATATGCATCCTGCTTCGCTGTATGAATCCTCCTGCACTCGTCATCGAACCAGGTATTTCTTCGTGGTGGAGCCTTGAATCCCAAAACTTCGGATGCAGAGCTTTTCAGGGCTTGTTTGCAAAGGCTCCACTGCTGTTCTATTGATAGCGTGGAGGATTGAGGTGTATTGGAGAGCTTAAGGGAGACGCGATCGGTAAAAGCACGAGCGGTTTCTGGCGATAATAGCTTACCGACGTCATAACTTTGTATCCTTACTCTACTCCGTTGCGTTCGTGATATCCGTAAGCGCACCTTGGCTACAACAAGATAGTGGTCCGAATCGATGTTAGCCCCTCGGAAAGTTCGAACATCAAGAATAGTGGAGGGGTGTCTGACGTCGATCGCGATGTGATCAATCTGGTTGGTAGTCGATTGATCGAAAGACCGCCAGGTGCCTTTGTGTATATCGAGGTGCGGGAAGCGCGTACTGGCTAGGAGGAGATTTCGCTCCGTAGCAAGATCAATCAGCCTGTGTCCGTTTTCGGAGGTGGTGTCGTGTAGGCTTTGTTTGCCGATGACTCGTTCAAAGATGCTTTCCTTACCCAGCTTAGCATTGAAGTCTCCTAGTACAATTTTGATGTCATAGCTGGGATATTGGGCATACGTTCTGTCTAGGAGATCGTAGAACTCATCTTTGGCGGAGTCATCCTTGTCTTCCGTGGGGGCGTGGACGCAGATCAGGCTGATGTTAAAAAATGTAGCCTTGATACGGATTGTTATGAGGCGTTCGCTCACATGCCGAAAGCTTAGGACTTTTGTCATAGTCCACCTCGAACAACAAATCCCCATCCGAACAATAGTTGTCCTCATTCCCTATAGCAGTCGCCGTAATAAATATCGCAGTTTTACATCCGCCTTATACCCGGTCTATTCCATCGCATTTCCTGGATGGCGGTGATGTCCGCTTTATAGCGGTTTAGGGCGTCCGCAAGTTGTTCGGCTGCACGTGGCCTGTTTAGGGACCTAACATTCCACCTACAAAGCCGAAGATCATTGTCCTTTTTTCGTTTTTTGCGAGGGTCGTCAACATAAATCCGGTCCATTATATCCGAGGCTTGTGGTTGTTTCGGAGTTTGTGTTTTTTTTACGGTTGCGGCATACTAGGCCGTAGCCCAACCGACTAATCCTGTTTTTTTTTTTTTTTTGGGGCGGGAGGCTCGCCATTCGCCCTTCCCCGTCTGCAATTTCCATAGGGAATCTCCAGATGGCACCACGAGGAGGTGGGGATAGGACTTACTAACAGTGCCGCAAGATGTTCGACTGCGGTGGCTCTTCTCGCTTTTTAGCAGGCCAGCATCCGTCGGATAGATGATACCCCTACGAGGCCTTTGTTAGTCCTTTGCCATCCACATCTTGTTTAGGAGGGAAATTTACTATCTTTTAAGCCCGGGAGAGATACTCTAGATGCGAAAATGGTCCTTTGATTTATTGTGCACGGAGATTTCCTTGATGAAAGAGTCCGAAACCGTTTTGAGAAGTTTCTAAGAACCTACATATACGATTTAGATATAAGCACTGGATCACCACAAATCTGTCTGCACTGTCATCCCGCTTCATTACGCTTAAAGCGCCCTTGAAATAATCAGAATTGCAAACTTTTTAAGTCGCTAAAGAAGATTTTTTTTGTTTTTACACATGGGGCTAGTGCGACCTTTGAAGATCTATTGTGCCTGCTAGCCGATTAGCCGAGTAGCCTCTCCACCTCTATAATGAAGTTGAGAATGCTTCTCGTAGGAGCCAGGGTGATCCCCTCAGGAGTCATAACTTCACTGAGAAGGATACGCTTCCTAAGATGGCAGAGAGCAGCACACTCACACAGTATGTGTTCTGCCGTCTCATCGTCCTCTAAACAGAGCCGACACTCAGTTTCAGACGGAAGGCTAATTTTGTTTAAATGATATCTCAGACCGCAGTGTCCCGTTAGATAGCTGATTAGTCTTCTGATATCCCCCCTATTGAATTTGAGTATGTCAATAGGGTGTTTGTTCAGGGGTCGTATAGGTCGTTTAGATTGACGGAGTCCCCGAACACTGTTCCAGAAGGACAGGTGTTGCGATTTTTCCCACTTGTCTGAGAAGTAATTTATCTTTGACCCGGGAATGCCGCAGAAAGGTTCCGGACCTATGTATTTGTCGCTGGAACCTTTTTTGGCAAGTTGGTCGGCAATTTCATAGTCTTTGATACCTTTATGGTCTGGCACCCACCAAAGTTTAACAGTGTTTCTTTTGGCGAGGTCTTGTAGGGCGTCATGGCATTCCTTGACGGTTTTTGAGTTCGTGCTGTACGAACTCAGTGCTTTAAGTGCTGCTTGGCTATCAGAGAGTATGTTGATGGTTACTCCTCTGATGCCAGTCTCGAGATTTAGAGAGACGCATGTTAGGATGGCATGCAGCTCTTCTTGGAAGACGCTGGGGCTTATTCCCAGGGCCTTCGAGATCTGGCGTTTTGGTCCAAAGATGCCGGCGCCAACGCCAGAAGTCATCTTGGAGCCATCCGTGTACCACCTGAGGCCTTTGACATTTAGCAGGGGATCACTGTTTTCCCATGCTGAGCGGTTTGGGATCAGTATCTCAAATCTCTTGTCAAGGGTGAAGGTGTGTATCAATGCGTGTAAGACTGTAGTAATCATATCCAGCTCGGGAAAGTGTTGTAATATAGACATGTGGCCTGCAGGTCTACATGGCATATTTGTTCCCGAGCAGAGGATTCTGATTGCACTGCGTAATGCCACCTTTTTGATAAAAAGGTGCAGTGGAGCGAGTCCAATGAGTGCTTCTTGTGCTGCCGTAGGGCAGGGTGGCATAGCGCCTGTGATGCCGAGACACGCTAGTCTCTGAAGGCGTTGAAGCTTAATAATTGTAGTTTTTTGCTCAACTTTTGTCCACCATACGGTTGACCCGTAGGTGACGATAGGTCTTACTATTGCGGTGTATAACCAGTGGACTACCTTAGGCTTAAGTCCCCAGGTTTTACCGTAGTTTCGTCGGCAAGCCCACATAGCCTTAGTCGCTTTCATGGGTTTATTTTTCATGTTGGAGTTCCAGTTGAGTCTGCGGTCTAGGTCAGACCGCAGATACCTTACCTCCTCTGAAAATCCTATCTGTGTGCCATTTAGAAAGATTGAGCAGGGTTGTACCTTTCTCCTCTTTGTAAATGGGACTAAGATTGTCTTATTGGGGTTAATAGATAACCCCTCTCTGCCACACCAGTCAGAGGTAAATTGGAGCGCAAGCTGCATGCGCTCACAAGCAGTGACCTCGCACTTGCCCGTAACAATGACTACTAGGTCATCAGCATATCCGATGACCTCGTAGCCCCGAGTGGTCAGCTTGCGTAGTAGATCGTCGATGACTATCGACCAAAGCAGTGGTGAGAGGACTCCCCCTTGTGGGCATCCTTTAACCGCCGATACTGTCACTGAGACCTCTCCGCATGTGGCTGATATGATACGGCTATTTAGCATCGCCCTAATCCAGTGATTAGTGGGATGGTCCACACCCCTGCAGGATAGTGCAGTGGTGATCGAATCATAGCCAGCATTATCACAGGCTCCCTCTATATCGAGGAAGGCGCAGATTGCGAACTCCTTTTGTGTGAAACTATTTTCAATGCACGTCACCAAGTGGTGTAGTGCAGTTTCGGTAGATCACTCTTTGCGATATGCATACTGGTTGGGATGCAGAGGTGTCTGATTTTCCAGGATACCTCTAATATGGAGCTCTGTCAGTTTCTCCATTGTTTTTAGAAAGAACGAAGTCAAACTGATAGGGCGATAGGATTTAGGTTTCTCGCTTGGTTTCCCAATCTTGGGGATGAAGACAAGATTGGCCTCTCTCCAAGTTTGGGGTATGTATCCCAGGTTGAAGCAAGACCTAAAAAGAACTATCAGTGATGGTAGAATTGTATTCAAGCCTTTCTGTAAGATCGCAGGAAAGACACCGTCTTTGCCTTGAGCCTTGTAGGGTTTGAATTAACTAATTGCCCATTTAACCCTGTCAGGGCTGAATAGTCTTCCAGAGAGGCTATTTGTTCTACTGTCGATGCTTTCTATGACGTTAATCTGATCGTCAGAGGGCATCGAATAGGGAGTAGAACCAGGGAAGTGCGGTTGACGGCAAAGGTGCCGTCTGATTTGCGAAGCAGCCCGAGCCCATTTGTGTGCTCTCGAGAGAGTGCTTTGTGGAGTCGGGCCGCAGTTGGAAGCGAATCTATGTTCTCGCAATGTTTCCTCCAAGACGTTCTCTTGGATTTCCTCAATTCGAGGTTGTATTTAGTTAGAGCAGATCTATAATCAGTCCAACTATTGTACCGTTTTGCTCTGTTAAACAACTATTCCACCAAGGCACACATCGTTTTGGTGTAGTTGACCTGGGTGTACAGCTGTCTCTAAAGGATGAGATGAGTGCTGCATTGAGCTGGTAGGCCGCTTCGTCGATATCGTTTTTCGATGTAACTTTTATCACTTTTGGAGGACTTTGATGAAACTTGACATAAAAATGCGGATAACCAAGCAACGTCCCCCCGGCAGGTGACCTCCTCGCGGCGGGTCCTGGGCAACCGGTTTGGGGTGTGCGAATTTATTTTCGTACGGCCCAAACCTGGCTAACGAAGCACAAAACCCCCCATGATGACACGAAGATGTCTTGCCTCGGAAATTGCCTACCCTGGTATGCCAGGGCCCCATTCGAAGCCAGGCCTAAATGGCGGCATTATGCGAGCGTCTGGTGGCCGGTTTGTCTCGCTCGACAGCTGGTCGGGCTTAGCCCGAAGAATTTACGAAAAACCCGGCAGTGGCCTCGTGAGCCATTATGGTAGTAGGGCGGGCGGACACACGCCATGCACCAACCAGTACGTGCGGGGAGTAAAAGGCAACGGACAACGGCATCGACTTAGGATGGACATATGGAACGTCTCGACGCAGATCCTGGAAAAAACCAATGAATTTCAAGTCGGCACCCACCACCTATTTGTCGACTTCAAAGCCGCATACGACAGCGTATTTCAAGACGAGCTATACAACGCTATGTCTAGCTTTGACATACTTGCTAGACTCGTCAGTCTATGCAGGAGGGGGCATGTTGGTTGAGGCCCAGATTCACCCCGAGCTGTAGCGCCCATTAAGAAGAAGAAGAAGAAGATAGTGCGCAGAATTTTTCTCTCGAAACGACAAAGGGCATCTTCATCCGCTTTTGTTAAGGTCAAAGCCTCTGCGCCGTAAAAGGATGATCAAGGCCTTGTACATACATATAGTGTCACCTTGGTTTTCCGAGAGAGGGCTCTACTTCTCAATTGCCTTTTGAGCCCAAAGCAACAGCGGTTGGCAAGAGTGATTCTGCATTTCATCTCAGCGCTGGTGTTGTCGCCGGTCATCAGTGAGCCAAGGTAGACGAATTCCTTGACCACTTCAAAGTTATATCCGCCCATGGTGACCTTCTGGCCAATACGTCGGTGTTGATCGTCTAATTTAGATGAAAGCAGATATTTGGTTTTACCCTCTTTAACCTTGAGACCCATCCTAGCCGCTTCTACCTCAAAGCTTACAAAGGCCTCATTGACGTCTCGCTGTGTCCGTCCAATCACGTCAATGTCATCGGCGTACGCAAGCAATTGCGTAGACTTGAAATAAATCGTACCTCTTGTGTTGGCACGATCTTTTCAATCACGATGTTGAAAAAGTTGCATGACAGTGCGTCACCTTGCCTAAATCCTTTTTTAACATCAAAGGTCTCTGTTTGCTCATTACCGACCTTAATGAAGCAGCGTGAATTCTCCAATTTCATCCTGCACAGTCGGACGAGTTTGGCAGGGCTGTTAAAACTAGACATGGCTTTGTATAGCTCATCTCTATACACGCTGTCATATGCAGCCTTAAAATCGAAAAGGTGGTGAGTGCCGATTTGGTGAAATATTTGGTCCATTGTGGATTTACCGGGCCTCAAGCCACACTGATAAGAGCCGATCAAGTTATCCACAAATGGTTTCAGGTGTTCACACAATACGGCAGAGAACATCTTATATGCGATGTTAAGGAGACTTAATCCCCTATAGTTGGCGCAGTTATAGGGGTCTCCTTTCTTATGGACACACATTCCATATTCCACAAAAAATGCTCTGATGATATAGCCAGTTGCATTCCGCCCCTTTAACATTTCTCCCGCAATACACGTCTCTCTTAGAATGCTCACCAATATACCCTGAATCCCGAATCGGCATTTTCTATCAATCTGCCTTAAATGCTTTAATAAATTCTTCTCTAACGATATGTACGTCATCAGTTATTTGTTAGCCAATTTATTACATCCCCCTTCATTCCTTTACGATCCCGTTTCAAATAAGTCCCTCTAGCCCATTGGTTAAAGGCAATTAGTCCTTATCTTCGACAACTACCACAAAAGTCCACTTTAATCTACAATTCAGCATTCGGAAAATGTCCATGCCATGACGTCGGTCGTAGCTGGCACTGATGTTCATCATCCGGAAAATTGTCACTTCATTAGCCTACGCCCATTGATACCAATCATTTTTCTGACACATCAACTGTCCAATAATAATTTATGTCGTTGATGCCCGCATTTCGTGAGAGCCATTCAAACGACAACGTTGATGGCAGTGACTCCAACGCGCGATATGAATAACGTCAATCAGATTCCTCTTTGACATATGCAATTGTCACTGTCGTCCTCAACTAATTTCATATATTGACTTGACGGTGCAAGTCAAGTCAATATATGAAGTGCAAGTCAACCTTCAAAGTCTTACAAGGATTCAGAGGGCTGGCTGTCTGGCGGTGACCGGATCTATGAAATCCACACCAACGGCGGCCCTGGAAGCAATGCTGAACCTTCCACCTTTAGACATGTATTGTGAAAGCATTGCAGCCAGGGCTGCGCTAAGGATGCAAGAATCCAATTTTTGGAAAATATGTCCTTATGGCCACGCATCAATCCTGGATCGATGGACTATCCTGAGGTCCGCAAACGAAACGGACTATACCACCCCACTTTCTTGCTGTGAGAGGAGATTCTCTATTAGGATTCCCTCCAGGGAAGAATGGGCCAGTGGTATGGTAAACACGGAAGAGGAACTGGCAATCTATACCGACGGATCCAAAACGGATACCGGTACAGGAGCCGGAGTCTACTTCGAATCTCAGGACGCGCGTCACTCCTACAGACTTGATGATGACTGTAGCGTCTTCCAGGCTGAGATCTTCGCAATCAAAAAAGGCGCGGATCTGATTCTTAGGGAGAATTTCTCGGGTAACAGAATCAAAATCTATGTTGACAGACAGGCAGCCATTAAGGCTCTGCAAGCAACCTGGATAAGATCCAAACTCGTAAAACTCTGTAAAGAGAAATTAGAAGAAATATCGGATGTCAATGAGGTAACCATCTGCTGGGTACCAGGGCATGTGAATATTTCCGGAAATGAGAAGGCGGACGAACGAGCCAGAATGGGATCAGGCGCAGATACTTCGCAGATCACAAATGAGGCTAAAACGCCACTCAGCACACTATTCAGAGAAATAGGGGTGGAACTACTAGGAAAGGTCAACAAGCGATGGTGTCAATTAGATACATGCGCTACGGCAAGGCTAACATGGCCCGTCTATGACAAAAAAAGGACGGAAAGTCTGCTAAATCTTGGTAGAGGGAATATACGACTGGTAGTCGGTGCCCTCACTGAGCACTGCATAATATCATATCATGCAGCTGGACTAGGCCAGCCCTACAACGACTTTTGCAGAAGCTGTAGGGACGAAGAGGAAATAGAATCCATTCGTCACCTACTGTGTGAATGCCCTGCACTGGCCCGAAAAAGACTTACGTATCTCGGGAACTATTTCTTTTCGGGTTTAGAGGAGGCAAGAGACATTAAGCTGAGCAAACTGCTAAGGTTCTTAATTGAATGTGGATGGTTCAGCTCAGCGGGTAACTAACAGGTTCCCCTCGGGTTAGTCTTCAAAATGGGTACAATGGACACTTAGTAGTCTAAGTGAGCCGTGACATCATGTCAATAGGGCACCCAACTAACCTAACCTAACCTTGACTTGACGGTCAATCTCATTCGCTCCATCGTTTAAAAGTCCAAATGTATGTACTCGTATATGCGAGGGATTTGCATAAAAGCGTCCTTAGCTTATTTCGATTTTCCATTTCCTGGAATAGCCCTCATTTAGGGCCATTCAGCGGAATTCATCTACATTCAGCACCATTCAGTGCTATCCTGTGCCCCCAAGCAATTTTCAATGCATTTCAATTTGAATATCCCCCACCACCGACTATCATAGAATTGCTTCGTAGAATGGAAATCGAAACAAGAAATCTCCATCAAGGATTCAGCCTAGTAGTGTGTTTCAAAAGAATAAGGACGAAGCCATATAGACCGGAGCTTTTGTTTTCCTTCTCCCTCCTTTGTTATTTGTTATCCAAACCTACACATCATTATTGTTGGTCGTCCGCACCACGTACGCAAAGTGGCCATTTGACGCTCGTGTTGGAATATTTATGCCTTTCAATAGTAGAGTAGTCCTGCCGCATAAAAAAAGCAAATCTATGTCCCCACTACCGAGCCATTGGTTTACTTTCCCGCTCTCCAATTGGGTTTTTATTGCTCGCAATTGGTCATCCGGACAGTGCTCGTGGGACGCGAGAGTCATACATAAATTGTGTGTCCGATTCCTTAACAAAGTGTTTTCCTTTTAGAGCGATTTTCCTTAAACGCCTTCCGTCTTAAAGTTCCCAGTGGTTTGTGTACTCGATTAGAATGCAAATTCACCCTACGGTTGTTGTCCGTAATTGGGATTTCGAGCACGTGTCCTAAGGACATGCATTTGCGTCACATTTCGTATGATGAAATTAAAAAGGATAATGGGAAGTCCCATCCCGTCCAAAATAGACTACTCGGACGATTGAGATAACTTCCTGGGCTTTATGGGATGCAATTAAATGTTGATTGTAGCCTGTATTGGCTTTGTTATGTGATGTTCGTGGCGTTGGTTGCTCGTTAATTTGGCGCGTGATGCTTTAAGCGGATTCGTTCGAGTTGGAATTTTACGACGAATTATTTCCTTAAATAACTCGCCGTTAATGGGCTGTTAAGCTTTTGTCGAAGCAGAATGAGTACGGGTCAATCATTCAAGGAAGTAAATGTTTCGATATCAATATCGACCGTCAACGTCGACTCGTTTCGGGGCATCGTAGTTAACAAAAGGGAAGGTGAAATGGGCTTGATCCATGTGGGCTATAAATACATTGGTTATGAATGAGAATTGAATGGAGAACGCTTTCCAGCTTATCCAGAATTAGATATTTGTCAAGTGATGGAGGTACATGCCACGTTATCGAATTCTCGTTTTAATGAGACAGCCAGTCAAAGGATAGAAGGACAATAAACTACGATTTAAGGATACAGTCAAGGTGGAATGTATGGTAATATATCTCTATCAAAGCGGACTATTTACATCGATAGGGAAGGGGAGGTTTGGTTAAGTTAGGTTAACGTGGTAGGCATAAGCCAGACGTAGGCCGAAGTCGGCCCATTGTGATACCACCTGGATCAAGTTACCCTGATCCGCTACCTGAGAACCAACCGGTGCTTATAATGAAGCGATGAAGTTGAGCTATCTTTTGGTATGCTAGCGCCGAGGTAGATCCTCCTACGATTCGCAAAAGAAGGACATGAGCAGAGGAGGTGGTGTATTGATTCCTCCTCGTCCTCGTCCATCCAGCCGCGACAGAAATCATTGGAGGGTAGCCCCAGTCTGGCGGCGTGTTTTCCAATGGTGCAGTGACCTGTAATGACACCCACTAAAGTACTTAAGGTTGCCCTTTTGGTTGCCACCAGGTCCCTGGTTCGTCCTTAGTTTAATTTAGGCCACAATTGTTTGGTGATAAAGCCAATATTGCTCTCATTCTTCCATTGGAGGTTGGTGTCCTCTATGGTTTGAAGTTTTATCATGTGCTTTACCGTGCTTATTGGTGTATCTATGTACCCGAGGGTAGGTAGGCTTAGCGTGCTTGACCCTAACTTTGCGAGTTCTTCGGCCGCGCAGTTTCCTGGAATATCCCTATGCCCGGGAACCCACAGTATTTTAATATTGAACTGTTCAGCCATCTCATCTAGAGATAGGCGACAGTTAAGAGATGTCTTTGATTTGTAGGTTTCCGCGGCCGGGATTTTATCGCGGATTGGCTGTCCGTGCAAATGATAATATCCTTAGCGGATAATACAAGGATCCTGAGCCATGCAAGGGCCTCCGTTATCGCTGTTATTTCTGCCTGATACACACTGCAGTAATTTGGGAGTCTGAAAGATAGGTTGAGATTAAGTTCCTTGGAGAAGACCCCACTACCTTCACCCGACTCCATCTTAGAGCCATCGGTATAAAGGGAGATCGAGTCCTTTGGTATTACTTTCCCTTCAACCCATTCCTCCATGGATGGAAAGACAACTTCGAAGCACCTAGTGAACACATTCTGCGTGATGATGTAGTTCGTGTCCATGGGTACTTTGAAGTGGCTTAGAATGGTGGTATGGCCCTTTTGAGATGTGGGCTCCTCATCCTTAGGGCCGCGCAGGCAGCAACTTGCTTGCTGAAAAGGTTCAATGGTGGAAGATGTAACGTTTAGGGGCTCCGTGGGGGTTGATCTGATCGCTCCGCTTATGTATAAGCTGGCCGATCCTTGTACCTTCCCCAGAAAGCTTCGATTTACTGCCTTGTCCAGAGCAGTCCACCAGACTACAGCACCATACAGGAGGATGGGCCTTATGACTGCTGTGTTCCTGCCCACCAGTTTCTTACAGCTGTAGAGGGCAGTAGTTGCGTTCTTGACGTGATCAAGAATATTGGGTTTCCAATTCAGCCTCCTGTCAAGGACTAGGCCTAGCCTGCTCTTTGTTTATTAGTTGGGTTCCACCCAGCCTCGATGGGTTCAGGGGCGGAATTTTGTATTTGTTAGTAAAAAGTACTAGATCGGTCTTCTTAGGATTCACCCCAAGTCGACAGTACTGCGACCAGGTTTCTACTGTATGTAATGCACTCTGCATTAGGGAAGGGGAACAACTCAATGAGTCCTCGAATAGCAGCCATTTGATTTGATGTGAATAGCGAAAAATATGAAAGCAGCGAGTGTTTAGAAGATGCTACTGGTCGATCCATCTACTTACTTACTTACTTAGGTGGTGCTACAGTCCGTGGTGAACCTGGGCCTCAACCAACAAGCGTCTCCAGCCGGCACGGTCTTTGGCCAGCTGTTTCCAGTGCCGCACGCCCAGTTGGTTGAGGTCCTTTCCACCTGCGTGCACCACCGCTGAGGCGGCCGTCCTCTGCCGCGCCTTCCTTCCGGAGTGGATTCCAAGACTTTTCGGGTCGGAGCTGTATCTTCCATGCGCTCTACATGGCCTAGCCACCTTAGACGCTGTATCCGTAGACGTCGTACCAGGCCGATGTCGCTGTACAACCCGTACAGTTCTTCGTTATATCTTCTCCTCCATACACCGTTTGAACAAACGGGACCGTAGATAGTGCGCAGAGTTTTCCTCTCGAGACGACCAAGGGCATCTTCATCCGCATTTGTTAAGGTCCAAGCCTCTGCGCCGTAAAGGAGGACTGGGATGATTAAGGTCTTATATAGTGTCACCTTGGTTTTCCGAGAGAGGGCTCTACTTCTCAATTGCCTCTTGAGCCCAAAGAAACAGCGGTTGGCAAGAGTGATTCTGCGTTTTATCTCAGCGCTGGTGTTGTTGTCGCTGGTAATCAGTGAGCCAAGGTAGACGAATTCCTTGACCACTTCAAAGTTATATCCGCCCATGGTGACGTTCTGGCCAATACGTCGGTGTTGTCCGTCTCTTTTAGATGAGAGCAGATATTTGGTTTTACCCTCATTAACCTTGAGACCCATCTTAGCCGCTTCTACCTCAATGCTCACAAAAGCCTCATTGACGTCTTGCTGTTTTCGTCCAATTACGTCAATATCGTCGGCGTACGCAAGCAATTGCGTAGACTTGAAATAGATCGTACCTCTTGTGTTGGCCAGTGACTCTTGCACAATCTTTTCAAGCACGATGTTGAAAAAGTTGCACGACAGCGCGTCGCCCTGCCTAAATCCTTTTTTAACATCAAAGGTCTCGGTATGCTCATGACCGACCTTAATGGAGCAACGAGAATTCTCCATTGTCATCCTGCACAGTCGGACGAGTTTGACAGGGATGTTAAAACTAGACATGGCTTTGTACAGCTCGTCTCTATATACGCTGTCATACGCGGCCTTGAAATCGACGAAGAGGTGGTGATTTGGTATTCCTGGGTCTTCTCCAAGATCTGCCGTAGCGTAAATATTTGGTCTATTGTGGATTTACCTGGCCTGAAACCACACTGATAAGAGCCGATCAGGTTATCCACAAACGGTTTCAGGCGCTCACACAATACGGCAGAGAAGATCTTATATGCGATGTTAAGGAGACTTATTCCCCTATAGTTGGCGCAGTTATAGGGGTCTCCTTTCTTATGGACCGGGCAAACGATGCTGAGATTCCATTCGTCGGGCATGCTTTCCTCCGACCATACCTTGCAGATGAGATGGTGCATGCACCTTACCAGCTCATCTCCAGCCGCCTTAAAAAGCTCAGCAGACAGGCCGTCTGCGCCAGCGGCTTTATTAGACTTAAGTCTTGATATCGCTATTTTGACTTCGTCTAGGTCGGGTGGACCGAATTCTGTTACTTCGTGGTCCATTGCGAATGGCTCGTTCTGCCTGACAGCGGTATCTTGTCTATCATCGCCGTTATACAGTCTGCAGAAGTGGTCTTTCCAAATCCTCAGCATCGACTGCGACTCTACTACCAGTTCCCCATTTTCATCCCTGCAGGCCGCCACTCTGGCTTTGTAGCCATGGCATGTTCGTTCGGTCGATCCATCTAACAGGATAAAAGTTGCGAATCGCAAGTTTTGTGTGATTACACAAGTCAATTCAAATTGGAATAATCTCTCGAGTTGTTCACTGTAGAGTTGACAACGGACTACCAGTGTCATTAGATGCACGGTAGTATCTCTTGTGCTATCAATCCTGACTGCTTCCGTGACGCCTGATGATTCTTTCCCCGATTCCAGTTGTCGTTAGTAACACATTTTTCGTTAGTTCATTCGCCAGGGAATAGATCGTTTATGCACAGCGTTGTAGTATAGATGGCGACACTTTGATGGACATTGGCTGAAAACAGTTTGAGCTCTGATTTGAATGTGGGATTTAGTGGGATGCAAAGCTGTTCTGCGTGTGGCGAGAAGAACTATTATTGTCCAGTCCTTGCTTACATTAGAGAGCGTTCCAATCAGGTAGTATTTAAGGTCCCGCAATAGACCATGTACCGCCGGACGATCAGCGGAAGCCCTACAGCGCCAGAAACCAGAAATCGTCGCCACCCAGATGGATCAGGCAATTAATTCTGGTTTTGATATCTGAGGCGCGCATGTGGTAAAGGTTCTTACCGTTTGACATGTGAGCGAGGGCCCCATAACCATTCGCATAAGAGCAGTGTAATGATCGAATTGCATACTAACTTACATACATAGGAGGCGCCACAGTTCGGGGTGAATCTGAGCCTGTTGGTTGAATCCTTTCCAGCTAGCACGATATTTTGCTAATTGTTTCCAGTGTCGCACGCTCAGGTGGTTAAGGTCCCTTTCCACCTGTGTGCGCCACCTTAGATGCGGCCGTCCTCTACAACGTCTTTCCGTCGGGTTGGTGTCTAAGATTCTTCGGGCCGGAGCTGTGGTGATCATTCGCTCTACATGACCTAGCCATCTTAGGCCTTGGATCCATAGACGCCATGCTAGACCGTTGTCGCTTAGTTGCCCCTGTTTCTTTGGTCTTAGAAACAGCGGTTGGCAAGAGTTATTCTGCGTCTCATCTCGTTGCCATTTGTTACCAGTGAGCCAAGGTAGACGAAATCTCTGACTACATCAGCTACCAATAGTTACGGTCTGGCCAAGACGTCTGTGTTGTGCGCCTTTCTTTGATGACAGTATATATTTGGCCTTGCCCTCGTTTAGCCTCAGACCTACTTTAGCCGCTTCTTCTTCACTGCACACAAAAGCTTCAATGACATCCCGCTGTGTTCTCTCAATAACGTCAATGTCATAAGCGTATGCGAGCAATTGTGCAGACTTGAAGTAAATCGTGCCTCTTGTATTGGTCAGAGAATCCTCCGTGATATTTTTACTTGACAGTGCGTTTCTCTGTCTGAATCATTTGTTGACGTCGAACGGTCAACTCCCCACCGAATTTAATGGAGCAGCGAGAATTCTCCATTGTTATCCTGCACAATCTGACGAGTGCGGCAAAGATGTCAAAACTAGAAATGGTGCTGTATAGCTCGTCTTGATGCTCACTGTCATACGCGGTTTTGAAATCGACGAAAAGGTGGTGTGTGTCGACCTGAAATTCATGGGCCAATCGTAGATTTTCCTTCTCTAAAGCCACATTGATATGAACCTGTCAAATTGTCCACGAATAGTTTCAGGCGTTCGCACAATACGACATTGGCTCCTCGGAAATTTCGGACATCCAAGATGCTGGAGGAGTGTCTGGTGTCGGTCGCAATATGATCGATATGATTAAGAAAACGGCCAGGTACCCTTGTGGATATTGAGATGTGCTAGCTACTAGGTGTCACAAAGTGAATTAGCCTGAATCCGTTTTCGGACGTGTTGTCGTATAGGCTGTGCCTTCCTATGACTCGTTCGCCCAGCTCGGCGGTGAAATCTCCTAGAACGGTCTTGGTGCCACCGCACCTGGTGTATAAAGGGACTTAACATTCCAGCTGAGGAACAAATTTTTTCTTTTGTTTTTTTTTTTTTGAAGGCTTCTACTTCCGCTGACGCACTCAGATGCAAACCCTGGTCCTTTGTACTCCAAACAGACACTTTCCATTACTGTATTTTCCCCGTTTTCCGGAGAAAAAATTGAAAGAGCTTGAGTGATGTAGAGCTAAGGGATTCAGCACACACCACGTCGGCTCCAAGGGTGCGCCACTTTGCGCGAGCAAAGGCGGGATAATCACAGAGGAAATGCTCTGCAGTGTCATCCTCCTCTTCGCCACATGCAGCACTGGTAGGCGTCTCACTGATGCCGAGCACGTGGAGATGCTTGGCAAGAGTGTAATGGTCCGTGCTACATAACTCCCACAAGCCTTCTGCAGTCGACTTTCCTTAAAGACAGGAGGAATGCTGCAGATTTTTTGCAGACATCAGGGCATATCCCTCCATCTACGGTTGTGTGTATTAAATACACAATAGTTAATGTAGGAATTGATCGTGGACGCAGGAGACCTAGAGCGGGTTCAGGTACTGAGAAGCTCTCCTCTGAATTCATTCTGGCGAGTTGGTCAGAGATCTCATTCCGTGGGATCCCAGAGTGGCCTGGAACCCATACAAGCCTTAGTGACTTTAGTCTGCCGACTTTGTTCAGGAAGGACTTGAGTTCAAGCACTAATTTGGAGTTAGGGGTTACACACAGCTTTTAGTGCAGCTTGGCTGTCACTACAGACGCATATGCTTTCTCCATTCCACCTGTGCTTCACAACATAGTGCATGGCTATTAGCATTGCCTATATTTCTGATTGGAAGACAGACGCATATTTTCCTAAGGAGAAGTGCAGTTAAATGTTTTCGCGCTCAAAGAAGACCCCAGCATCGGATCCCCGCCCAGACCTGGAGCCATCCTTGAAAATGCGAAGACTATCCCTTCCAGGTTCAGTATCCAGCCATAGCCAATGCTGACGCCATTGAAACTCGACTGTGAAATTACGGCGCAGTAGAATAACGGGCGTCAGTGCGTCAGAAGGCATGTCCATGAGACATTGGCCGAAGGACAATTCATGCGCAAGCACGCCGTTATTCCTATGCGAGTTATACCAAAAACCATTTCTTTTCAGACGAGACATGGCTTTCAGAGCTCATCATAGCATCCAGAGCAGCGCCCGGCGTGCTGGGGAAGGCCCCCGTGCAGCTGAGACAAACCGTTATTTGGAGTTCGGTGAAAGAGGCTACGACGTGTTTACGTTTAGTCGGTTCCACCTGACAACTGATGCATAAGAGATGCATATTAGAAGTCCTTTGTATGTATGTTGGCGTTACAGTCCATGATGGACCTGAGCCGAGCATCTCCTTCAATCACCCATGTTGTGTGTGGTTTCATTTTCCCATAGGTGAAAGGGACCTACAGTTTATTGCCGGTTCCGAACGGCGAATTTCGAGAAGCTTTTCATGACAATTATTAGAAGACCTTTGCCGGTGATAAATCCCATGTTTTGCCAAAAGTTCCTTTGCATTGCCTGAAAGCTGACAACGCTTAGCCTCCTTGGTTATCGGGATGGAAGTGCCTTTTAGTACCAGCTGAACGACATCGGTCTTAAGAGGATTGACTGACAGCCCATTTCTAGTACACCAACCATCGATCACATTTAGCGCCGCCTGTGCTTTGAGACGGACTGTCGCTAAACATGAGCCGGCAGAAAGAATGGCGACATCATCCGCATTGGCCTGGGCATAGATTCCAGCGGCGTTGAGAGCATCAAGCAGTGAATCGACCACCATGCACCATAACAGCGGAGACAGGACGCCACCTTGCGGGCAGCCCCTGTTTACGCCGGATTTGACATACTGATCGAGGCCTGCATCAGCGGTCAACGTTCTGTGCGTGAGCATTGCTTTGATCCATAGGACCATAGGAATTGGTCTGAAGCTCTTGGCAAGTGAGTAGTCCTCATTTCCTATTTTGGGAATGAAGAACACTTTCACTGTGCGCCAAGGAATGGGTATGTGAGCGATTGCTAGACTAGCAGTGAAAATTCTTTTCAAAGTAGGAAGCAGCTGCCTTATACCTTTTTGCAGCATAACAGGATATACATATCCCGTCGGTGCCCCGGCGATTTGAAGCCATCGAAGGATGCCACAGCAAATTCAATAGCTTCAGTCGTAACCACGCGCGACGCAATACACCATCTACGCCGAGTTGTTTTCATCGTTTCAGTTGCAGTTTTTCTTGAAGGAGTGTGCAACGAGCCGATGTCGATCTGATTTCCCGGGAAATGAGTCGCAAACAGTAAACTAAGAGTTTCCGCTTTAGACTCAGCAAAGGTACCATCAGATTTTCTGAATGCATCCAGCTTTGTCGGTTTTCCCCGTTTGAGGACGTTAACCAACTTGCTAGTCTGCAGAAGGTCCGATGAGAATCGTTCTTCGATTTACGAATAAGTTTCTGATATTCTTTCTGCTTCGACCGATACTTGTTCCAGTCATCTTCCGAATTAGATTTGAGCGGTCTAATCAGAAGAATTCTGGCTTCCCTGCGAGGACTTTGAGCCCGGCATTCCACCAGGGGACCAATTTCCTGCAGGGAGGTTTGCTGACAGGACATGCGAGTTCAAAACAACTGGTGATGACGCTATTCAGGTTATGAACAGCGTTCTCTACCAATTGATTCGTTCTAAGTTTAGCTAGGGCCTGAGTGGATTCCTCAAGCTCCTCTCTAAACCGTACCCAGTCCGTCCTTCTCGGATTCCGTCTAGGTTGCAAGGAAGAGATCGCACAACCTAATCGGAATTCGATATATTTATGGTCCGACAACGCAGCATCAGACAAGACCAGCCAGTTAGTGATGTCCTTCACATATCTGTTGGATAGGGTCAGGTCAATCACCTCCTGTCGTACACTTGCTGCTGCCCAAGCAGTGTTTTGGGCATTTGCATCGCAACACAGGAAGAGACCAATCTTTCTGGCTTCACAGTACTCTACGAGTTTAGAGACTTCCTTCGTTGGTGGAGGTAGTAACGAATCGTAGAGGAAGTAGACAAACTCAACGACGAAGTGTTCTATTGCTCCGTGCGTTTTGTAGCTTACTTTAGCAGCCACCAGATCCTGTCCACAAAAGTGCCCAAGTTTGGTTGCCGATAGTGCGTTCAATATGATGAGGCCGGCCCTAGGACTTTCGGAGCATCACGTATACCACCAAGGCCACATAGGCGTTTATTCCACACCCACGGTTCTTGAATGGATACTGTTCGCGCAATGTTGAAAGAAAAATTAATAAGAAAAGATATGATATGAAACTATGTATGTACATGTATGAATCCTTTATTGATCGTTAAACAATGCAACAGCGAAAAGTTAAAATAATGAAATGAACGTCCGAGTCGTCTGGGAACTTCTGCGCGAATGAATTAATTTCGTGAACGAATTGTCGAGTGTAAGAAGGGGACAGCTACATTCCGCCCGCCTTGAACGAATGGATGAGTTCAACATTTAGAGCCACCTAGGAAGAGCCATTGTTAAGAGTACCATGAACTTCTGGTAACGGAGATAGCTTGACGATGGGACGAGTCAGCATTCCATCCGCTGTTTTAAGCGTGACTACGCGCACTTTCCCATCCGTTCCGGGATGAACATTCGTCACTCTTCCTAGTTTCCACTTAGTTGGAGGAAGTTTCTCATCCCTGATAATAGCCAGGTCCCCTATTTTTAAATTAACGTTGGCACGATTCCACTTCGTACGTTGTTGAAGTTGGACGAGGTACTTGAACTCCATCTTCTCCAAAAGTGTTGCCGCAGATTGGAAATGAAATGCCATCTGTGCATTATGGTTCCCCCATGATCAGTCATATCGGGCTCCGGGATCATTTTCAATTGCTCGCCGATTAAGAAATGGCCTGGAGTTAAAACGTGAAGATCATTGACGTCAGAAGATATCGAACAGAGAGGTCGCGAATTTACACAGGCTTCAATCTCTGCCAAAAGAGTCGAGTATTCTTCGAACGTCAGTAAATTATCTCCTAATGTACGACGCAGATGGTATTTGACACGTTTCACAGCAGATTCCCAATAACCGCCCATGTGAGGAGAAGCTGGAGGAATAAAATGCCATGTGGTGCCGTCATCCTGAAGATATTTGGCTAAAGTTTCGTCCTTAATGGCATCCGATAGGAGATTTTGGAGTTCCTTTTCAGCTCCAACAAAATTGGTTCCGTTATCACTATACAGCTCCTTGCAGTGACCGCGACGGGACACAAACCGCTTAAAAACGGCAATAAACGTTGACGACGATAGGTCACTTGCGATTTCAAAATGCATAGCACCAGTTGCCATGCAAATGAATATCGCAATATATCCTTTTACAGCTCTCGAGCCGCGGCCCTTGGAAAAACGAAGTTGTATTGGACCCGCAAAATCCACCCCGCTGCGTTGGAACGGTCTGCATGCTTCCACACGAGCTGTCGGCAAGTCCCCCATCAGTTGCAGCTGGACCATGCTGGAATGTCGGCAGCATTTTACGCACGATCTGGATATTTTTCGTAGAATGTTACGAGCACCGATGACGAAAAAACGGCTCTGAAGTATTGCTTGCTTAGTTTGTGGACCAGCATGAAGAGTTATGCGATGAATGTCTTCGCAGATGAGTGTAGTAATTCTTGCGGAAGCAGGTAGCAGCAGAGGGAATTTCTTGTCCGTGTGTATAGGCGCGTTACTCAGTCTTCCACCCACTCTAAGGAGTTCTCTTTCGTCTAAAAAAGGGCACATTCTTAAAAGTTTGCTTCTTTGGCTCACCGGTTGTCTATTCTTCAGCCGCTTGATGTCATCTGCGAAGAAAGATGCTTGAGTTAGTTTTACCCAGAGTATAAGAGCTTCGTTTAATTCAATAAGTTGTAGACGTCTGCCTGTGCGAAAAGATCTGTGATTTTTGTTTTTTCGCTTATCAACAGCAACGCGAATGTTGTGAAGAAATCGTAAGATGTAGGCGGTGACACGTTTCAGTTTTCTCAAAGATGAATAATTATTAGCAAGTTCCCATATTTGCGGTGTTCGGGACCCACTTGACAGATGTGAAGTATCTGAGCGCCGATCCAAGTTCGTGGTGAACACCTGCTGTTGAGGCCATGCAGATTCGTCCTGTTTTAGCCAATGTGGACCATTCCACCATAGCGGATGATCAGCCAAATGCTGTGGCTGTACACCCCGAGTAGCACAGTCAGCTGGGTTATCAGTTGATTGAATGTGAAACCAATTTTGTGCGGGTATAACTTGTTGAATTTGCGATACTCGGTTAGCCACAAATGTGCACCATTTGCCAGGATGTTGCCGTATCCATGCGAGAGCTACAGTTGAATCAGTCCAACCAAATACGTTTCGTATGGGAGTTTCAAAGCAGAGTTGCGCATGTTTGATCAACTGGGCCAGTAAAGCGGCGCCGCATAATTCCAAACGGGGAAGGGATAAGGTAGTCAACTTTGTGGGTGCGACTCTTGTTTTGGCTGCTAGAAGGTGAATGTGGGAACGGCCTTCGGGGGTGACTGTGCGGATATATACAGCAGCTGCATAAGCGGTTTGTGAAGCATCTGCGAAACCATGCAGATCTGATATGGCATTAGGGATACCGGTGCCAACCCACCTCGGCACTTTAATTGAGGCTAGTTCTTTTAAGTTTTCCCTAAAGTGCAACCATTCACGTTTAATGTCATCTGGAACAATTTCATCCCAGTCCACTTTTGGCTTCCACGATCGTTGGAATATCATCTTGGGGATAATTGTGCTTGGAGAGAGTAGGCCTAAAGGATCAAACAATTTTGATGCGTCTGAAAGAAATAAACGCTTAGTAAGATTTGTGATATGTAATTCATAGACCTGAACAGTAAATGACAGACTGTCGGTCGAAGGTTCCCACTGTAGTCCTAAAGTTCGCACCCGATCAGGTTCAGAGAAATCCAAGGACCGCAGAACTTCGCGTTGATCTTCTGGAACGGTGCTGAGCGCCAGCGAAGAGTTCGTTGCCCACTTGCGAAGACAGAAACCACCACGCGTCAATACAGTGGATACTTGAGCTTGAAGGTGACACAGATCTAGTTCCTCAAAGCAACCGGTTAGCAAGTCATCCATGTAGAAGTGATGCAGTATGACATGTTTCGCAGCAGGAGAGTTGTGAGCTTCATCAAGTGCAGTCTGTTGAACACACTTCACTGCGAGATGAGAAGACGAGGCAACGCCGTATGTAACTGTCAAGATCCTATAATCTTCGATGTCATCTTGAGGACGGTCACGCCAGACTATTCGTTGGTAGTCCAAATGTTCTTCGTCGATTCGAATCTGGCGATACATCTTAGCAACGTCAGCGGTCATTGCGTAACGATAGGAACGGAAACGAAGGAGAGTTACGAAGAGGTCTGTTTGAAGCTGAGGACCAACCATTAGAGCGTCGTTAAGCGAGAACCCAGATGTAGTACGACATGAAGCATTGAAAACAACTCTGAGTTTAGTTGTCGTGCTAGTTTCCTTAATGACTGCTCTGTGTGGCATGTAGTAGTGTTTGCCATGGGTCGGAGCGTGAGAGATCTTTTCCATGTGGCCCAGCTGAATGAATTCATGGATGAACTCCTTGTACTGAGTCCTAAGTCCATCGTCCTTGGCAAAGAGTGTTTCCATTCGAGAAAGAGCTCGGACAGCGAAACGACGAGACTCACCCAGTGGACAATCAGGCTTGAATGGTAGCTTGACGACATAGCGGCCGTCCTCTCTACGATAATGAGTCTCCTCGAAGTGCTTCTCACACAACTTTTCTTCTACAGTAAGATGTTTCAGCTCAGGTAGCGACTCAATTTCCCAGAATTTGGAAACTGCTTTTGTCAATGAACTATCCGTGTACATGCAGATGGCTGTTGCAGCGGTCGATGTGAGCTCTGTGTCAGCTATTTTCCCGAATAAGACCCATCCAAGAGTAGTCTGCTGCGCTATAGGCGTACCTCCTGGGTCCTCGGACTAGCCCCGAGCGAAGAAATTGTCCCAGTTCGTCGGATCCTACCAATATATCGATTGCACCCGGAGTATGGAAATATGGATCAGCTAGTTTTAAGCGTTTAAGATGCGGCCACTCGACACAAGTTTTATGGGCGGTAAATTATTAGTAATTTTTTGTAGGACTTGTGCATGGATCGTTGTGACAAAGCTGTGGTCGTACGCAGATAATGTAAGTTCAACTTCGCCTTTTGAATCCCCAGCTGCAGCACCGCCTATTCCTTCAATGAATGTTGAAGAGGGTGATCTTCTCAACTTCAATCTCTGCAAAAACTTTTCGTGAATGAAGGATAGATGTGATCCGTTATCGAACAGGAGTCTGGCTGGTTGATATCTTCCGGATTGGTCGGCGACTTTAACAACTGCGGTACCGAGTAGCACTTGGTGTTCAGTGTGCACGAAATGCGACCGAATGAACTGACTGGTTGTGCTTGGTTCCACTGAAGTTGTTGGTGTGTCTCGATGTAAGAGCGTGTGATGGCGTTGTTGGCACACACGGCACGAATTGTTACTGCGGCATCTATCGAGGTTATGACCAGCGGCAAGACAGTTGATACATAGGTTTAGATCTTGAACGATCGATACCCTTTTTGGAATCTCAAAAGCTCGAAATTTGTCACAGCTGTATAGTTTGTGTTTAGATGAACAGTATATACATACTTCCGGCTGCTTAGGAGGAATGGTATGCAGTGAGTTTGTAACGGGCTTGGGCTTGCTGCGAAGTTGTGGACTTGGTTTGTGGTTGGAAGTCTGTGTTTGATGATGTGAAGCTATCGCGTCCAAAGAACGACACCGTATTTCGATAAATGATACAAGTGAGTCAAAACTTGCAACATGGTCGTTCGTTTGAGAAAGTTCCCATTGTCGATGTGTCTCGGCGTCGAGCTTGCTGACCGTCAAATGTACTAACCAATCGTCCCAATTAGCAACAGGTCTACCAAGAGCTTTAAGGCTTTGGAAATGCTCTTGAGTTGTATCCAATAGTGTTTTCAGAGCAGCAGATGATTCGCTACTAACCTTTTTCAAGGCGAACAGCGCTCGAAAATGTGAATCGATGATGATCCGTTGGTTATCGTAACGCTTCCTCAAAAGCTTCCATGCTTCCTCGTAGTTTTCGTCCGTTAAAGAGAAACCTTTGACAACTTGGAGAGGTTCCCCCTGCAAACTGGAGCGCAAATAGTGCAGCTTTTGCGATCCATTCAGCGAGGATTCATTATGAATCATTGGTTCAAACGCATCGTTAAATGGTCGCCATTCCTTTGGGTCACCAGAGAAATGCGGTAGTGGAATTACTGGTAATTTTACATCGGCGCGCGGTTTGTTGACAGGTGTTGATAGAGATTGAGGTGTGTTGTGGTTAGCAAAGTTCAATTTGAGCGTGCGTTTGTAGTTCGCTAGTGCTTGGCGGTACCACTCCTCACCCTGTTCTCGTTCCGCTTCTTGCTCGTCCACTGTGTCACTTCCACAAGCACGTTCCACTTCATCCTGAGCTTGACAGAACTGAGTCCACATGTCTGCTAAAAGCTGAAGATGCGCTTCGATTTCGGCTTCGTCCAATGATTCAGCACCTTTGCTCGCGTTGAGGCATCTCTTTATGGCTTTTCTTGCACTATCCCTTTTCACCAAACAATTTTTAGTCATGTTGACACTGCACTGGGATATTTTGCTTTTATTTAATACGAGTTTTCTGTTTTTCTTTTTTGTTCTTATAGGAAAAACGCTAACGGTACTTTATGTGGCGCCACTCCGTAATCGCGTTACTTATATCACGCCACTGCACGTTTACGTATGCATGTAAAGGAACGAAAAAAAAGGTCTAACGGTTACGAATGCTGGTTTGCTACTGGTTTTTATTATTTCGGTTTGAAGGACCAATGTTCGCGCAATGTTGAAAGAAAAATTAATAAGAAAAGATATGATATGAAACTATGTATGTACATGTATGAATCCTTTATTGATCGTTAAACAATGCAACAGCGAAAAGTTAAAATAATGAAATGAACGTCCGAGTCGTCTGGGAACTTCTGCGCGAATGAATTAATTTCGTGAACGAATTGTAGAGTGTTAGAAGGGGACAGCTACAGATACAATATGACAATTTGTACTACTGCATGCAATTCTCCTACTTAAAAGAGCAGTGGCAGCCTTGCAATGCTGTAGATTGATCTGGATAAAAACTATCCTGGCCTTTTCAGAGGAGATGACCGCCTCTTTATATAAGAGCTGCTTCTCTCGACTCCCGCCTCCGAGGAATGGTTTTTGGCTATCTTCTTCTTCTGGTCTATGCTTTGATCCTTCTGGGTCGCCACATCTGCCGTTAAGGAACCGATACTCTTGTCCCTTTATGCGTCCCTTCTCAATATAGAATGCAAGTATTAAGATCAACGTCCATCGTTATCTCCTCTTTTCTTCTTCCTCTTTACCTTCGACGCGTAATGTGTCGCCGATATAACAAGGCCGGCATAAGAAAACTAGCTTCATGGACGATATGGTTGATGTCGAACATCAAAGGAACATTTAGCCTTCTATCAGGCATGTTTTCCAGGCCCCATATCAAAAAGACATGCTCTTTAGGAAGGTAATATGTTCTAGGAGCTAGCTGGGGAGAAGCATTTTCGAAAAAAAGTAATGAAGCATAAGTAGCACTTATCGCCGTTTTAAGCTCCAGGAAGTTATTATCATACCAAGTACCGATGGAATTATGGTCGTTTTGGAGTGCGATCGGGTCAGATCCAGTAGATACTGTATTACGGATTTTTATATCTGTAAGACAGTCTACAGGGCGCCGTGGCGCAGTGGTTAGTGTGTTGGACTCTGGCGCACGATGAGCGAGTTCGGATCCCGATAACACAAACGCCATCGAATGTTTATTTCGCGGCGTCCCTCCTCGGCGGGGTACTGGCAAAACCCCCCGTAGTATAACTTGCCTGGAAAAAGCTTCTCGACTCACGCCGTTCGAAATCGGCATTAAACTGTAGGTCCCTATCACCTGTGTGAAAAATAAATCACACACAACATGGGTGATTGAGAGAAGCTTGGCTCTGGTCCTTCATAGGCTGTAACGCCACCAAAGAAGAAGAAGACAGTCTACATATGATAAAGTCGATACCATTGACGGTTGAGACAAAAATTAGAGGACCGAAATGACTGCCTTGCAGAACACCAGTAAGAGAATGCAATGGGGTCAGAGATTGAGTTTCTGAAAAATGTTCTGTTATGGCGATTCTCGATAGAGGATGCCATGCGATGATTTGGACCCGGGGGCCTAAAGTCTTGAGTTTAAGATAGATTGGTGGATGGCTGATCTTACCAAATTATTTGCTAGAGTCGGTAGTATTAACATCTACCTCATTGCCTTGCTCCAATGTTAAAAGCGTTTTGGAGACAATTTGGATAAGGTTGGTTGTGGTGGGCCTACCTTTTAGGATGGATGTACTGCAGTGGAAGGACATTATGTCATATACAGAGGACTCGAAGACTTTAATCTTAAGGATATGGACTGTGTCAATATACTTGTTAAAGTCCAAATACGACTTTATACTTATCCGCCGCTCCGACTAGTTTGGTTCCAGTTTTCAGATGACAAGACTAAATTCGAAATACAAGGGCAAAGGATAAATGTTCTCAGACATTGTTTCAACTTGAAAGCTCCATCGATCGGTTTTCCCAATGCCTCTCGTTCATCATCGTTCATTACTTCAAAACCACTCCCGCAATTCGATTAATTTAACCAACAGGAAACCCATCGATTACCAATGGCCAACAACCTCCAACCCGCAATCAACCACCGAGCGCTTTGTCTTTTTTTTTTTTTTCTTTCTTTTCTTCCAGGATCCCGTCCAAGGATGCGAGGTGTCTATTTGAAAGAAAATCATAATTTATCTTCATGTAACCATCTGCACTACATATAACCACTTCCAGCTTGCACATCGGCGTAGTCCTTGTTAGGAACTCTACAATCTACCCGGATGGTACTGGTCTTTTGTAGAGCTTTTCACTCGACTCCCATGACGCACCATGATTAATGAATGTTAAATGTCGTCCTGATCTATTTCAATTTTATTTACACAAGACTTGGAATGGTGTGCCGGATGCTAGGTGGTATAGAGGGGTATACCATGCTCACCAGAAATCAACGATTTCAGGACCATTTGTTTTCATTTATTTTGCGCATAGATTAAGCAAGGACATGACAAAAATGGCGAGTATCCCCAATCGGGAAACACTGGCTCTAGGGGAAAATAGTATGATGACGGATTGACGACGTGCGATCTAATTCGCCGTCATCTTGCAGTTAAACGAACAAGACATTAATTGGACGAAATTTATGATATCTCAATTCCAGGCTGACACCGACTATGGGTAGGTGGCAAGATGCCATCCTCGACCGAACCCGATGACGTGGTGGGAAACCACAATTAATTAGGGTCCATGTCTGATCCTTATTCCATCGGGGAAATGAAATACTTTCCTGTAACAGAACGGACGATAACGTTGACTCCATTAGCTCCGATGGCCATCCGAGCCATGTCTGTATTTGTCGACCGGTTGATAACTGATTTATGAGTGTTTCCTTCCATCGGGTTGTGTGTGGTAATTAATTGCCTCCGATGCAGATACATATATACAAATACCACATTCAATTACTTTAGTTGCATGGAACGTACTGATAACTGCTGGGTTCTTGTGTCGTTTCAGCAATTTTTCCATCATGACTTCCCGAAGACTCACGCAAGCACGACCAGACGACGCGTGTATAAGAACTGCCTCGTCTGCGACACATGCATTCGGGAGCTGATAGTACTCGATGTTCCACCCCAGGTGAGTCTAATATTTCAATAACTTTTTGTTACATATACGAGCTGTGTGTTTGGCTGGGATTTATATGTTTGCTTTTGCTCGAGATTTATGTGTGACCTCTAATGGGATCCTAAGTCAACATGTCGATAAATAAAAATCGCCTGAGAGCAAGGACGCCGTAACCCTGTTTGCGGTTGAGATATGTATGCTTTTAGGTTAAAGTTCATTTATTGATTTTTACATATTACCCACGGTGAGGCTATTTATTCTAAATGATTTATGGCTGGGACACTGATGTTTTAATTTGTAAGAACCGTCTCCATTTTTGTAGGGAGATTTTTTCCCAGTGGGGTTGATAACAACACTGCCAATGTCGGTCTATACCATTTTCCTACAGCATGGTTGGTTGGTTGTTTAGGTGGCTTCCCTTCTTAAAGCGGCAGGGTTCACTTAGACCAAGATAGTTCCATTGTGCAGTCACTTGAATCGGCTCGGTCAGCGTTACTCCTGGAACCAATTTGTGCCTTGAATAAAATTCGATACTTTGCTGACCTCCGTTTCGGACAGTTCCTTAAAGAAGTGTTCTCTCAGAAATCGTCTTCTTAAAAAGGCTAGAGCAGGACAATTGCATGGAGATTCTTCCTCTTCCTCATCATGACATCTACCGCAATAGTCATTATATGGCAGTCCTAATCTAGCGGCATGTTTCTATAAACCGCAGTGTCCTATTAGGATTCCAATTAGGCTGCTTATACCTTGCCTGCGTATTTTTAGCAAGCCTGTTGTTTTACGTTGACAGTACTGGGCCATGTTTATCTCGCGTAGTTGCATGTATCAAGGCCACGCCATCCTTAACATTTTAATTTTTTGTTTTCATAGTTCGCGCAAGTTCAAGTGTCACACTCTTAGCTGTCACACAACCTGGACGGAGTGCAGATGGTTTGGGTCGTAGATGTTCGTTCACTACTCTCCAGGGGTGGTTGTCTTAGATAGGATTCCAGAGAAAGGCGACTGAATTTTGACATTGATTGTAGTTCCCAGCAATTGTTCCAATGCCATTATGGTATTATATTACTTACTTAGGTGGCGCTACAGTCCGTGGTGAACCTGGGCCTCAACCAACATGCGTCTCCAGCTGGCACAGTCTTTGGCCACCTTTGGTTCCCTTCCACCTGCGTGCGCCACCGTAGATGCGGCCGTCCCGGCCGCGCCTTTCTTCCGGGGTGGATTCGAAGACTCTTTGGGTCGGAGCTGTATATTCCATGCGCTCTACATGGCCTAGCCACCTTAGACGCTGTATCCGTTGACGTCGTACCAGGCCGATGTCGCTGTACAACCCGTACAGTTCTTCATTAAATCTTCTCCCCCATACTCCGTTTGAACAAATGAGGACCATAGATAGAGCGCAGAATTTTCCTCTCGAAACGACCAAGGCCATCTTCATCCACTTTTGCTAAGGTCCAAGCCTCTGCGTCGTAAAGGAGGACTGGGATGATCAAGGTCTTATATAGTGTCACCTTGGTTTTTCGAGAGAGGTCTCTACTCCTCAATTGCCTCTCCAGCCCAAAGCAACAGCGGTTGGCGAGAGTGATTCTGCGTTTTATCTCAGTGCTGGTGTCGTTGTCGCCGGTCATCAGTGAGCCAAGGTAGACGAATCCCTTGACCACTTCAAAGTTATATCCGCCCTTGGTGACGTTCTGGCCAATACGTCGGTGTTAACCGTCTCTTTTAGATGAAAGCACATATTTGGCTTTACCCTCATTAACCTTGAGACCCATCTTAGTCGATTCTACCTCAATGCTTACAAATGCCTCATTGACGCCTCGCTGTGTCGGTCCAATTATGTCACTGTCGTCGGCGTACGCAAGCAATTGCGTAGACTTTGAATAAATCGTACCTCTTGTGTTGGCTAGTGACTCTTGTACGATCTCTTCAAGCACGATGTTGAAAAAGTTGCATGACAGCGGGTCACCTTGCCTAAATCCTTTTTTGACATCAAAGGTCTCTGTTTGCTCATTACCGACCTTAATGGAGCAGCGAGAATTCTCCATAGTCATCCTGCACAGTCGGGCGAGTTTGGCAGGGATGTTAAAACTAGACATGGCTTTGTATAGCTCATCTCTTTACACGCTGTCATATGCAGCCTTGAAATTGACGAAGAGGTGGTGAGTGTCGATTTGGTAGTCCTGGGTCTTATCCAAGATCTGCCGTAGCGTAAATATTTGGTCTATTGTGGATTTACCTGGCCTGAAACGACACTGATAAGAGCCGATCATTTTATCCACAAACGGTTTCAGGCGTTCACACAATACGCAGAGAAGATCTTACATGCGATGTTAAGGAGACTTATTCCCCTATAGTTGGCGCAGTTATAGGGATCTCCTTTCATCCTTTCTCCTTTTTTGAACGGTTACAGCTTACTAAGCTGTAGCCCAACCGACTGAACCTGTTTTTTTTTGGCGTTTGCAATTTCCAGAGGAAATTTCCAGATGACACCACGATGAGGTGGGGATGGGTCTGACTAACAGTGCCGCAAAGCATTCTTCTGCGGTGGTTCTTCTCGCTTTTTTAGCAGGCCAGCATCTCTCGTATTGATGCTACCCCCATGAGGCCTTTGTTAGTCCTTTGCCGTCATTCGATGGTAGGTAAACTCTCATTTTTCCTCACCAAAAAGAGAAAGTTATTTAGAAACGCATACGGAAAGTGCTGCTATTCCTTATACAATATACATACCTACGGATGCCATCACCTTGCATGCCTGTAAGAAAGGAAGCGCGGGAAGAAGGAAAAAGGACATTCGAAACCGGGTTCGATTGGGCTTTCCTATGCCGACTTCTTCCTGTTGACCGATGCCGCAAAAAAACTGTCATGGATGTCTTCGACTTTGATTGCATCCCCCTCAGCAAGGAAAGTGAATTAAATTCGCTAACGAGGCCTCGGGTCGAAACATCTACAATTCTATCTAAAACAAATGGCTTCAAAGGGACAATCCCTCTTAATTTCCCATTAAATCTCTTTATTTCTTAATTTTTTCTCAAAATCCTTCGTCAATCCTTGAAGTGTCCTCTTACTAATTACCATTGCCTCCATTCCCGCCCATCCCCCACACAGGCTGGACGAATAAAATGAACACAACAGGAACAAACCCCTCTTAATGCTGGTAATTTAAAAATACATCTGTCCGAAGAGACAAGATCTCGGCCATAATCCAGCACTTAAGTGTGTCAACCAGACCTGATGTCTTCTACACACTCAAGGGGTTGTAATTAAATTTACGGCCAAAGCAGAGAAAGGACTAAAATAAAAAGAGAAAAAGAGAATACTGGAAAAAGGACGAGAGTGGAATGCTAATGAAATTATCTAGTCCATTTGTCTCGTGCCCAGGCATTGGCCAGCATCACTCGATATCCTCGGAAGCGAAGGGAAAAAAGAAAACAAAAATGACAAGTGCATCAGACCATGTCGACCAGTGCTTCCTTTGTCTACCGGCTCGTTGGTGTGCTAAAAATAGACAGTATCTTTCTCGAACATGATGCGCTCACTCAACATGTTTTTATTGAGCTATCGATGCTTGTCCCACTTGTCAACCTACGCATCCTTAATGCCTTCGTTATGGTATTGGGTATATGGAGTTACCGAACGGCGACAGTCTTTTATCACGTCGCCCGTGGATGTCGTCCTTCTTAAATATTATACCAGCAAGGATGAAGTGGCCGGTTACGAGTAGTAACAACAACATGAAGACAATCCCCGTGGGGCTAGTCCGCCTTTGGGTAAGAGTTATCTCCGAATAATTGAGTTAAGCCATTAAACAAGGTTGGCCGGTGACAGAAGCGTAAAGCGAACGAACCTTTGGCGATACTTAATTTCTTTTCCGGCGTGTAACACATCCACACGCTCAGGATATTTCGGAAACGACGAATGAAGATTTAATTATTTTTCGTTTTGTCGTCCTTCGGTTTTTTTTCCGTGCCACTCCTGAGAGCTTTTTTGTACAAAAGTAAAAATGTGTGCAGTCATTAGCTGACAAGGTATTAGTACGAGAATGAACAAGGACTCAGAGACTCCAGGTGGGTGTAGCAAAAAGGAAGGAAATTGATTCCATTATCGAACGTCGTTTGAAAAACCTCACCCATTTAAGCCAGCACTGTTGATGCGACATTGAACACGTTGCTTTAGCTCCTTGATGCACTCAATCCTTATCCACAGAAACCATTCCACCCTTTTCAAAATGCAAAACGAAAAAACAACAACGACTTGAAACAGGCCTCCAGCTAAACCACAGATTGAAAATCTCATCCATTCAACAGCCCCCCGTTTCGAGTATGTGCTAACGATAACAGACCGGACAACAACAAAAATCGCTGTCCATTTGGCATTTAACTTTCTCACGACCTGACACACTCAATCCAGCTGCTTTCAGTACGATTTCTGGACTGTGTTGCATGTGGTTTCACGGTCCGACATCCTCCACTTCATAATAAGGATGAGCATAAATAAATTGGAATCGGTTATGGGGCGGTTGGGTTGTGTAACTTGGTCATCAGCAGCATCGCTGCTTTCACACGCACACTGAAATGAAGTATGACTCGTACTCGTATGTCCTGCAAATCTGTATCCGATGCATGAGTGCTATTGTCCACTTGGGCGTCCATTCACTTGTATAGTGTGTCGTAGTCATTTGGTTTTAATTGTCCTCGGTTGATGGCCTTTCTCTGCCTTTTCACTGATCTCATTTTTCTATCTTCTTCTATTCTGTTTTTTGGGACTGTTTCCGGATTTCATGCTGACGCTGTTTTGGCAATGGAGAAGAAGAGATTTCCGGCAGACAATTTTGCCGAATGGAATAATGGTCATCCACTGGGGCTGCGAACAGTACATGCTTATGTTTTGGTTTTTGATATGGGTAACTTGGACACGTTTCAAGTAAGTTCTCAATGTCCTCCCTTGATGATGACAATAAATGATTTTCTTTTTTTTTTCCTTCCTTTTTCAGTACTGCCGATCGATGAGAGACCAGATTTTGGACAGTTTTTGTCATCGTGATTTTAGTATAATTGTTGTTGGTAATAAGTTCGATGCAATCACCGAAGCTCAATCGAATTCTCAGGTAAGTTGTCCAAGTGAGGTACATACATACAAGAAAGTAAACGTCAATTCCTCAATGGTACTAGTGATAGTGCCGGTAATTGTTGACTCGAGGAGTCTTTGTATTAAGGCAAAACCAATACCCAATATTGCTAGTCACATCGCCAACACACTGGACTTGTTCCTTAACTCCCATCCTGATATCGTTGATGTATTATTGACTCTTGGCTTGTCCGACCACAGCGTATGTAATAGCCAAAGTCTCATACGTTCACCATGCATTTCACAAGGGAAGCATAAAATGGGCCATCAATTCATTTGACCCCTACAAATCCCCGGGGGAGGATGGCATCTTCCCAGCCCTTCTTCAGAAGGGGAGTGCGCAAATCAGCCCCATGCTCATTAACATCTTTAAAACCAGCTATGCATGGGGACACATACTAACGAGCTGGACAGAGGTAATGGTAAAATTCATTCCCAAAGTAGGCCGTATACCCACAGACCTGCCTAAGTCCTACAGACCGATAAGCCTTACCTCTTTCTTCCTAAAAACAATGGAAAAATTCTGGAGAGGCATATCAGGGACGGTGCCCTGAAAAGATCACCACTTCACAAAAACCAATATGCTTACCAGCCTGGGGAATCGACCACGCATGCTCTTCAGGAACTAACAGCCCGGATCAACAAATCCCTGAGCGACAAAGAAATTACAATAGGTTGCTTTCTCGATATTGAGGATGCTTTCGATAACATCGAATACACCCAAATAAAACGTTGCACCCTCAGCACTGGGTTGGATAACACCACATGCAATTGGATCCAACACATGCTTAGCAACAGGAAAAAAACACCTCACTAGGCAATGACAAAATCAGCGTAAACGCCGCGAAAGGATGCAGTGGTCAATGAACTAATCAGCCTACTTAGCAACAATGGCTTCTATGTTCAAGGCTACGCTGACGATATAGTGATCCTGGTTAGAGGCAAATTCGAAGACACATACTCGGAACTCCTCCAACGGGCATTAAACCTTGTTGCAAACTGGTGCATAAAGGTTGCACTAAATGTCAATCCTAGGAAAAGCACCATAGTCGTCTTCACCAAAAGGAGGAATAAGCACAAACTTACCAAACCTCCCCTCTTTGGTGAAGCGATAGAGTTCTGAAAAAAAGTCAAATACCTAGGGATAACCTAGACGAAAAGCTCACGTGGAACTCTCACATTACAAAGACAATAGAGAAAGCCAGGATCTCCTTATGGACTAGCAAAAGTCTCACTGGCAAAAACTGGGGCACAAACCCCAAGATATCTCGCTGGCTATATACAGCTATCACCCGACCAATTCTCACATATGCTGCGTCCGTCTGGTGGCACAAAACAAAACAAGTATCAGTGCAAGCCAAGCTCAACAAATTGCAAAGACTAGCTTGTATCAACCCCCACAGCGGCACTTGAAGTCACCACGGACCTGCCACCTCTTCATCTCCAACTGAAGAAAGAGGCAACAGTCTTCGCCCGGTTACTAATCGCAGAGGATGACTCTAACCATAGGCTCTTTCACCCTGATATACTCACCGAACTAAACAGGCATGAAATCCTAAAGATATCCCTCACAGACAACTGTCTGCCCAGATACATCTTCAGCCAAAGGTCACAAGGTCACATTCCCAAAGAGACAAAACTGGGAACAGAATAGACCTTCCTTCAATCGTGGATCCTACGTTTGGTACACAGATGGCTCCAAAACGAACGAAGGCGTTGGGGCTGGAGTTTACGGAGCAAATACTGGCACATGCATCTACGTCAGCATGGACAGATATAACTCCGTTTTTCAAGTGGAGATATTTGCTATAGAACTCCGCCTCAGAGAAAATATAAACAGAAATATACTTAACAAAAACATTTACCTTCTCTCTGAGAGCAAGGCTGCACTCCTAGCCCTAAAGAGCCACGAAAACACTTTCAAACTAGTATGGGACTGCCTACAGCTGCTTCACCAGCTGGCCAGCACAAACAGACTTCACCTTATTTGGATACCTGGACACAGCGGCCATACAGACAACGAAAAGGCGGACCTAAAAGCAAGGAAAGGCTCTGCATCACCATTTATAATGCCACAGCCCTTTTGCGGCATCAGCGCCATCAAATGCTGCATAAACGATTGGTTAAGGAACACGATGGATCACTACTGGTTACAAACGAAAGGTAGCAGACAAGCCAATTTGTTCCTCCCAACTACATCCCTCAGAAGAATGAAACACCTTCTCATGCTTTCGAGGAGTCAGATTCGTTTAATCACAGGTTTCCTAACTGGGCAATGGGCATCATACAAGGTGACGTAATGAAGACGAAGAAACAGCAGAGCACATACTATGCAACTGTAACTGCCTGGTCAGTACACCTCATCGTCACCAAGGCAAGTATTATCCTGAAGCAGAAGAAATCGCTGCTAGCTCACTCAAAAGCATACTAAGTTTTATCGCGAACTCAGGATTTTTGAGTGAACTGTAAGTTGGGGACATCACAATAGGCCCACTCGTGGCCGCAGTGGTCAGGCGACTCTGTCCCACCCCCTTATCCTATCTATCTGTCTTTCTATGCATTTAGGGATAAAGCTACGAAAAGAACTGTATGGCTATGCGAGAATGCCGATTGGTGGTTCTTAACAACTCCTTTCGGAGCTTTAGCTGCTGTTCGTTGTGTTTCCTCGATAACGACGAACCACCGCTGATATCGCTCATATCATCCGAATTGGCTTGGTCAGTATTATTTCCAGTAGGATTAAAAGCACCAGGCCAAAGAATAATAAGTGTTTTGACTGTAAAGAGACCAAAAGCCTAAAGGAGGTAAGTTTCCGGGCCTATTAGGCAAACAACTCTGAGGAAAATCGGAAAAAAAAAATGTATACGAGCCAGAAACTACTACAAATCTCAATCCGGCCAAAAACTAAGACGCAAAATCCTCCAATATCCCAAGGGTAGTAAAACTGTCTGGTCATTTGACAAAAACATTCAAAACTCGTCCTCGTGGTCTATAGGTACCAACACGTCGTTCTCAACGACATTCCAGCTGTCACACCATTAAACAAAGCCAACCTTCTTGCTGCCCACTTCGCAGCTTGCTCGCAGCTCCCATCCTGAAATCTCGACATACAGAAATCCATTATCCCATTTCCCTAGTAGTTCTGAAGAAGAGTTCTTCAACGCTGGCAAAGCCAATGCGTAAGTTTTTTTTATTTTCCCAAATCTTCTGAGCTCTTTCCGAGTGAGTGGAAAACCGTATTTGTCCGTCCCCAACAAAGGCGAATATTTTTCTTCCTTCAACTACTGACCCATTCCACTGACGTCCCTTTTCTTCAAGGTCATGGAAACGTGATCAACGTCAGTTATTGACATACATATCTTGAATCGCGGAAACTCATCAATGTCCGACAGTATGGTCTCCGCAGCAACAGATCCACTGATGATTCGATGGCATATCATGAAGCCCTTTTGTCGAAAATGCATGCTTTTGGGATCGATGAGGCTCTTCTTCAATACATCGACAGCATTATTTAAAGGGGAAGACAGAAATAGAGTGGAATCTATTGCTTCCAAAACACAGTGCTGTCTTCGTAGAAACAAAACCCTTTTCATTCTGGGTATATGTGTCACTAGCACGAGCAAATATTTGACGTCGCCGAGACAAATGCAAGACATTATCCTCACCCTTGGATCTGGCTACTGTCTATAAGGCGTTAATTTGCCCTCCTGTGGAAGTATCGATAATATATGGACAGACAGGAGACATTCCTGCGATGTTCCAGCGAATCTAATAACTTAGTGATGCTGGGGTCTGTTGTTTGTTTTGTGGCGCGATTTTGTACATATTCTGACTAGCGCAATGAGGCCTTGGAAGCACCGGATCAGACATGAGCGTTAAACTCTAATTTGGGGCGAATGATCGCCTTATAGCTTGTAGCCAGATCTAAGCGTGAGCAACATTTCTTGCATCTGTATAAGAAGCCTAGGCATTCCGCAGCATTCTTGGCGACACTGAATAAGTGGTCGCTCCAATTAAGATTGTGAGCAACACACACACCCAGGATGGAAAGCTTTTCGGATTCTGAGATGCAAGTGCCATTCATGGATAATGGCTGCGGGTTAGTTATACGCCTTAACGACAAGAGACAGCATTGTGTTTTGGAAGCATTAAATTCCACTCTATTGCTTTTACCCCATTGGATGATGCTGTCGATAGCGGAATTCAATGAGCTCAACATACGCTGTCGCTCACTATCTACAACCGAAGTGCAGGGTTGTAAACTAGTGAACGAATATGAGAAGCTGATGGTACTGTCGTCAGCGAAGGAGTGAATTGGATTAGAAGTAACAGACAAGAGACCATTTATAAAAATAAGAAAGAGTGTCGGAGACAAAACGGAGCCCTGGGGAACACCAGCATTTACAAAGTGAGTATCGGACTTGAATCCGTCCAAGACAACTTGAATTGAACGATTCGAAAGGTAGCTTCTAATCCATTGAAGAGGAGACTCATCGATCCCAAAAGCACGCATTTTCGACAAAAGGGCTTCATGCCAAACCCTGTCAAATGCTTTCGAAATATCCAGTGCAACAATTTTGCTTTCACCTGCTTGGTGAAGCGAGTGATTCCACTTTTCGGCGAGATATGCCATCAAATCACCAATGGATCTGTTGCTGCGGAAACCGTATTGACGGTCATTGAGGAGTTTCCGTGATTCAAGATATTTCATAAGCTGACGGTTAACAGGGACGTTAGTGCAATGGGTCGGTAGTTGGAGGGAGAAGATGATTCGCCTTTTTTGGGTATGGGCTGGACAAATGCTGTTTTCCACCTACTCTGAAAGAGTCCAGAGGTGTGGGAAAGATGAAAAAGCTTACGCAGTGGTTTTGCCAGCGTAGAAGAACACCTCGTCAGAACTATTGGGGCAATACCATCTGCGCCAGCGGATTTATGTATGTCATGGTCCTTAAGAACCCTTGCGACTGTACGAGTGCGGAAATGGATTAGTTCCATGGTGGAATTGACGCACTCTAGTACAGGCGGAGACAAAGTACAAGCTGGGAGCTGAGAACTGCTTGCGAAATGGGCAGCAAGTAGGTTAGCTTTGTCTAAGGGGGTGACAACTGGAACGTCATTGTGGATGAGCGTCGGCATAGACGACGTAGTTGAGTTTTTTACGTTTTTTACAAACGACCAGAAACTTTTGCTACCTTTGGGACATTGAACGATTTTACGCCTTAATTTTTGGTCGGATTGGAATTTAACCCGTCGAATGTGGGTGTTGTATGCACGCTGTCCTATGCGATCTTGAAATCGACAAAAAGGTGGTGAGTGTCGTTTTTCATTTCTTGAGTATTTTCCAGAATCAGGCGCAGCGAGACGATCTGGCCTATCGTGGGCTACCATGGCTTAAAACCACACTGGTAATGACCTATTCGATTTTTGACGAACGGTTTCATGCGTTTACAAAAAACCGTAGAGAGGATCTTTGTGCGATGTTCAGGAGACTGATCTCTCTGTAATTGATAGTCAAAGGGGTCTCCTTTCTTGTAGATCGGGCAAACTACACTGAGATTCCACTCATCGGGCATATATTCCTCCGATCATATCTTACAGATGAGCTGGTGCCCAACAAGATTATTTGCAGCTGCTTTAAACAGTTCTGCGGCAGTTCGTCCGATCCAGGAGCTTTGTTCGACTTCAGTCTCGATAATGCTATCTTGACCTCGTCTAAGTAGTGGGGACGGAATTCTTGTCCAACGTCGTCCAAAGTGAGTGTACCGTTCTGCCTAACAGCGGTATTTGGGTCATCATCGCCGCTTAACAGTGTACAGAAAATAATTTCCTAGATTCTCAGCATCTATTTCCATTTTCAGTCGCTCAGCATGAGCCGACAGAAAGAATGGCGACATCATCCGCATAGGCCTGGGCATTGAGGCATTGAGAGCATCAAGCAGAGAATCGACCACCATGCACCATAACAGCAGAGACAGGACCCCACCTTGCGGGCAGTCCCTGTTTACGCCGGATTTGACATACTGGTCGAGGCCTGCATTAGCGGTCAATGTCCTGTGCATGAGCATTGTTTTGATCCATAGGACCATTGCTTCATCTACGCCATGATGTCTGGCTGCGTTGCACATGCTGTCAAAAGTTGCGTTATCAAAAGCTCCCTCAATGTCGATGAAAATGCCCAGCGCGTACTCTTTCCTTTCGAGCGCGCGTTCAATTCTCCCAACTAGGTTCTGAAGTGCAGTCTCGCAGAATTTTCCGCGCTGGTAAGCATGCTGCATCTCCGAAAGAGGGTGCATTCGAAGGGCAACTTTGCGCACGTGCAACTCCATCCTTTTCAGCAGGAAGGTTGTTAGACTAATTGGTCTAAAGCTCTTGGCAAGTGAGTAGTCCTCCTTTCCTATTTTGGGAATGAAGACCACTTTCACTGTGAGCCAAGGAATGGGTATGTGAGCAAGTGCTAGACTAGCAGTGAAAATTCTTTTCAGAGTAGGAAGCAGCTACCTTATACCTTTTTGCAGAATAACAGGATATATCCCGTCGGTGCCCGGCGATTTAAGGCAATCGAAGGATGCCACAGCAAATTCAATAGCTTCAGTCGTAACCACGCGCGACGCAATATACCATCTACGCCGAGTTGTTTTCATCGTTTCAGTTGCAGTTTCCCTTGAGGGAGTGTGCAACGAGCCGATGTCGATCTAATTTCCCGGGAAATGAGTCTCAAACAGTAAACTAAGAGTTTCCGCTTTAGACTCAGCAAAAGTACCACCAGATTTTCTGAGCGCATCCAGCTTTGTCGGTTTTCCCCGTTTGAGGACTTTAACCAACTTGCTAGTCCCTTCGCAGAAGGTCCTATGAGAATCGTTCTTCGATTTACGAATAAGTTTCTTATATTCTTTCTGCTTCGACCGATACTTGTTCCAGTCATCTTCCGAATTCGATTTTAGCGGTCTATTCAGAAGACTGCTTGTCTGCGAAGATTTTGGAGCTCGGCATTCCACCAGGGGACCAATTTCCTGGAGGGAGCTTTGCTGACAACAACTGGTAATGACGCTATTCAGGTTATGAACAACGTTCTCTACCAATTGTTTCATTCTAAGTTTAGGTAGGGCCTCAGTGGATTTCTCAAGCTCCTCTCTAAGCCGTACCCATTCTGTCCTTCTCGGATTTCATCTAGATTGCAAGGAAGAGATCCCACAACCTAATCCGAATTCGATATATGTACATATTTATGGTCCGACAGCGTAGCATCAGGCAAGACTCGTCAGTTAGTTATGTCCTTCACATATCTGTTGGATAGGGTCAGGTCAATCACCTCCTGTCGTCTTGTCGTAACAAACGTTGATTGAGAGCCAACATTGTTGATGGTAAGGTCAGACGAGAGAATAAAGTCTAAAAGACGGTCCCCTCTTGTGTTACACTTGCTGCTGCCCCAAGCGCTGTTTTGGGCATTAGCATCGCAACACAGGATGGGACCAATATTTCTGGCTTCACAGTACTTTACGAGTTTGGAGACTTCCGTCGGTGGTGGAGGTAGTAACGAATCGTAGGGAAAGTAGGCAGATGCAACTACGAAGTGTTCTATTGCTCCGTGCGTTTTGTAGCTTACTCTAGCAGCCACAAGATCTTGTCCACAAAAGTGGCCAAGTTTGGTTGCCGATATCGAGTTCGATATGATGAGGCCGGCCGTAGGCCTTTCGGATTGCTCATCATAAAGAATCGTAGCATCACGTATACACCAAGGCCACATAGGCGTTTAATGCACACCCAATGTTCTTGAAAGGATACAACATGATGATTTGTACTACTGCATGCAATTGTATTACTTAAAAGAGCAGTAGCAGCCTGGCACTGCTGTAGATTGATCTGGATAAAAACTATCCTGACCTTTTCAGAGGAGATGGCCACCTCTTTATAAAAGAGCTGCTTCTCTCGACTCCTTACGGTCGTTTGGATCTCCTTCTCGGAGTAAGGGGTTTTGTTGTGTGATGTGCCCGCCTCCGAGAAGCAATTTTTGGCCATCTTCGCCTTCTGGCCTATACATCTGTCATTGGACTCCGATTTCCCACCACCCCACATAAGGAGAGGCATCGCACACGCTTTTACCTTTTTCGGTTAAAGCTCCTGCTCCCTTCGGACGCCGGCTTCGGACAGCCTTACCAGTTGGAGGATTGCTAGGACCCGTATCGATTTCGCCTTCTGCGTTCGGAGTCTGCCTGTCAGCCCCGCCACCTTTTTCGGCGGCAGCGCCGGCCATAGCAGAAACCTGAAAGCTTCCGGCTCCATCATTACGGAAACTGATCACGCTCTTACTGGGTAGTTGAACCTTCCCAGTAAGAGAAATAGAGTTGGAGGCGCATGCCTAAAGTGCAGACATGCTTATGCCTCCTTCAGCAGCCTTTCCCAATCACCGACGATTTCCGCGCTTCGAGAGAGCGGTGGAGCTCAGGAAGGAGGGTCGGATCGATTTCGGTACGAGATACCTCCGTCGACCTAACTCTCTTAACTGGTTCCCCCAGAGGTTTAGCCTCGACCATTGTGCCTTCAGCTTTGTCAGCCTCTTTGCACATTTTTCGGACACGCCTCTTACCTCTACTTTTTTGGCACTTAGCAGTGCATTCAGCAGTATGTCCCAATTTTGGGGCACGTTCCACCTTTGCGGCTTCTCGTGCCGCGCCATCGTTCGTGTCGGCTCCGCTGGATGCACCGCTCATGCTCAGTCGGACCAGGTGGTCAGATAGTTAACCGCAGGAGCCGGTGTCGTTCCGGGCTGCCGTAGGGTTAAAAATTAATGTTGGGGCCTCCAGAATCCTTGCCCCGGCCGCGATCACAGAGATCGCGGATGGATCTCCGCTGCTTCGGGTACCACCTGGAGTACAAAATTCCTTTGGTTTGTCCATTCATTTGGGTCTTCGAGTCATACATAGTTCGAGGTTTACGACCTCTTGAGCGTCCCGCCACGGCAAGGCGCCCGAAGAAGGGATGTTGATGGCCCTTAACAACGCTTTTGTTCTTCTTCGATTGTTAGTGCAGGCGGTGTCGAACACCGTCCTTCTCTCAATATCCAGGTTCTTAAGTTGGATACAACAAGGAAATGATCCGATTCAAAGTTGACACCACGAAAGGTTCGTACGTCGAAAATACTGGGGGAGTGCCTGATGTCGATCGTAACGTGATCAATCCAAATAACGGTTTATGATTGATCAGGGTACCGCCGAGTATATTCATGGATGCTGAGATGGGGAAACCCTTTTCCCGGCTTTTTTTTTCTATTTTATAATTCGAGCAGGTTCAAGAGTCATTCTCTTATTATGCTTCTTATTATGCAGATGGTTTGGGTCGTAGATGTTTGTACACCACTCTCCAGGGGTAGTTGTCCTAAATAGGATCCGGGAGAAACTCAACTGGATTTTCATGTTGGTTATAGTTCCCATGAGAGCACCGTGGCGCAGTGGGTAGTGTGTTGGCCTCTGACGCCGATGACTCGGGATCGAATCCCGACACAGCCATGTCATCGAACGTGTTTTTCACGATGTTTCTCCTCAGCGGGGTTCTGACAAAACCCCCTGTAGTAAAATTGTCATGAAAAGCTTCTCGAAATTCGCCGTTCGGAACTGGCAATAAACTGTAGGTCCCTTTCACCTATGGGAAAATGAAATCACACACAACATGGGTGATTGAGAGAAACTCGGCTCAGGTTCTTCATGGACTGTAACGCCAACATACATACATACATACATACATTATAGTTCCCAGCAAATGTTCGATGCCATTATGGTGTTATATTAGAACTGCACGCACAGAAAATGAAGATAAAGTGACCATATCTTGTGAGTGTTATGCCTTCATCAGCATTTTGATCACTTCCCATTCACAACAACTGTGTTGCACACAGCACAATTTTTCGGTATAAGAATTGTGTTTCTTGGCCATGGACAGACTTTGAACTACAGAACTACTGCTCGACAGTCGGTGATATTTACCACTGGACCACGGCCACCGCCGTGTACTAACCAAGAGAGGTTCTGCCCCGAGGCGAAATCCACAAGCCTGAGTCCGTTTCCGGATGTGCTGTCTTGCAGGCTGTATTTTTCAATAACTCTGTGCATTGGAGTCTCCTAAAACGATATTGGTGTCGTAGCTACGGCATTGACCGTATGTCCTTTTTAGGAGATCATAGAAGTCATCCTTGCTATTGTCAACCTTTACTTGTCGGGGTGTGAGCCCAAATCAAGCTAATGTTGCCCAATTTAGCCTTAATGCGAATTCTTATGAGGCACGCACTTATATATGTACTTAAAGATTGTTCGCCTTTTTTTTTTTGTTTTTTTAGGAACTCGCGCAGGTTCGAGAGTTTATATTATCTCATGATGTGTAATATGTTAACTCTCAGGGGTGATTGTCCTAGATAAGACGAGAGCCGACCAAATCCCATGTTGGTTATAGTCCGTAGTAATTCGTTCAAGCACTTTAAATTGCATACGCAGAGAATGAATTTCAGTTGACCATATACTGTGAGTGTTATGCCTGCAACAGTACGTCTGGTCACTTTCCATTCACAATTGCGTTGCATACTTAAGCGAATTTAAACTATAGACCTTCCGCTCGGCGGTCGATGATGTTAACCACTGCACCACGGCCACCCCTTAATCTGCCTCGAACAACAAATTCAAATCCAAATAAGCGCTGCCTTCTCTCCCTATGGCAATCGCCGTAGTAGAGATCGCATTTTCTCATCCCCGTTATGCCCGGTCCATCCCACCGCACTTACTGGATTGCGGTAACGTCTGCTTTGTAGCAGTCAAGGGCTTCTGCGATTTCATCGGCTGCACGTGCTTTTTGAAGGGACCCACATTTCACCTTTTCTCGATTGCTGGAGTTGTCAAGGGTATATCTGTACCGTCCAATATAAGAAATATTTCCTTGGTCGAAACACATGAATCTGGAATTCCAAGTATAATTCGGTCATCCTGCCTCAGTACAAAAGACAGACATTCAAGAGCAATGCCCATCGCTATCTTCTTTATTTTTCTTCCGCATTACCCATGCATAACAGACAAAACTGGACTCGCCAGACTCAACTTTGCAGAAACTGCGTAGACTTCTATACTGACGGGTCTAAAACCAAAGACGGGGTGGGTAGTGGAGTATTCTGCAAACAACTTAAGCTGAACAAAGCTCTAAAACTACCAAATCACTGCAGCGTTTTCCAGGCGGAATTTTTGGCAATAAAATAGGCTTTGTCTTGGCTGAAGTGGAACGTGATATCCACCACGGATATCCGCATTCTCACGGATAGCCAAGCAGCCTTAAAGTCGTTGGAGTCCTATGTGTACATATCCAAAACTAGTCTCGACTGTCGCCTATCTCTTAACGAGATGGCCGAACAGTTCAACATACAACTTATCTGGGTACCGGGACACAGCGACATTCCAGGAAACGAAAGAGCCGACACACTCGCCAAACGAGGAACGACGCTACAATCAATCGTGGCTTGCAACCCTTAAACACAATCTTATAAATCTCGCCAGGGCCGAGACGAACCGGAGATGGACTCAGGGACATACCTGCCTCGTCACCAGGCAAATCTGGCCCTGGCTCAACAGTCAACGGACTAAGAGTATTATCTCCCTAAAAAGAACTGACATCATCACTGGACACTGCCTTATTGGCAGTGAGTCAAGGAATGGGTATGTGAGCAAGTGCTAGACTAGCAGTGAAAATTCTTTTCGATTAACGAATAAGTTTCTGATATTCTTTCTGCTTCGACGGATACTTGTTCCAGTCATCTTCCGAATTCGATTTTAGCGATCTATTCAGAAGACTTCTGGCTTATCTGCGAAGATTTTGGAGCTCGGCATTCCACCAGGGGCCAATTTCCTGCAGGGACGTTTGCTGACAGGACATGCGAGTTCAAAACAACTGGTGATGACGCTATTCAGATTATGAACAGCGTTCTCTACCAATTGTTTCGTTCTAAGTTTAGGTAGGGCCTGAGTGGATTTCTCAAGCTCCTCTCTAAACCGTACCCAGTCCGTCTTTCTCGGATTCCGTCTAGGTTGCAAGGAAGAGATCCCACAACCTAATTGGAATTCTATATATTTATGATCCGACAGCGTAGCATCAGGCAAGATTCGCCAGTGAGTTATGTCCTTCACATATCTGTTGGATAGGGTCAGGTCAATCACCTCGTGTCGTCTTGTCGTACACTTGCTGCTGCCCCAAGCGGTGTTTTTGGCATTAGCATCGCAACCCAGGATGAAACCAATCTTTCTGGCTTCACAGTACTCTACGAGTTCAGAGACTTCCTTCGGTGGTGGAGGTAGTAACGAATCGTAGAGGACATTACCATATAGGCAGTCACGCGGAAAAACTAGGTATAACTCCGAATGATTTTTGCAGGAGCTGTCTAGACGAGGAGGAGGTCGTATCCATTCATCACCTTCTCTGCCCTGCCCGGCATTCTGCACAATCAGGAAGCGATACCTAGGATCTTACTTCCTTAACGATCTGACCGAAGCTCAGCAAGTTCGGATATCTGATCTTCTTAACACAATATGGTCAAAATGGTCCCTCATAGCTGCACAGCGGGCCTCCCTGGCCTATGTGTGTTATTCTTATTTTCTTTTTGAGAAGGCTACGGTCCTACCTACCTACCTACCCATGCATACTGTGCGATCGACATCATAAGGCTGTAACCTAGGTTGCTTAATTTAACTGAGAGTCATTGACTTAAACTGCAGAAATTATCACACTCGCTACGAGTGTACGTGTCCCCATCATATTCACATCCCTTCAGCAAAAACGAATTCCCTTTCCGCAGGATAACAGCTTTCGATTCCGCAGCTCTTACACTCACTCTGACTGAATTCAGCAAGTTCCTCCATTTCTCTCCTCATGAATACGCAATATGCACCAAGTCAATTACAAAAACCGAAACTTAATTATTATAAAAAACAAAACTCAAAAACAATGGCTCCCCCTTATCGTTAAAATTAATGAAAACAATTGGATTCCGTCGAAGCATGCGAACTTCACGGATCGCAGCGCAACAGACTTAATCACATTAATACTAACCCAATTACCGTAATAAATGAAAATCACTTTTCTAACACGTGCACAATGAACCAGAAAGGGAAATTAATGAATTAATTTGAAAGCAAATGAAAAGCAGGAATTATGATGCAGAAAGACAAATGAACAAATTAAACCATAAAATCTGCTTGCAGGAACTGAAGGACATCTCGACCCTGGTGCGGAAACATTGGCGATGCGGTTATGTTGAATGTTCCGCCCGGTGAGTACCTACCATCCGAGGTCCTTATTTCCCCTCTTTCATTAAAAGTTTCATTTTTTTTTGCTCATTTTAGATACAATTATAAAATCGGCGACGTATTCCGGGAATTAATGGGATGCACAACAGCAGGCGGAATTGGTATGACAGGCGGAATGGGTAGCAATATCGTTGGAACTGAATTCTCACAATCAACTAGGAATAAAGGACGTTGCACAATCCTCTAGCAATTTCTCAATAAATTCATAAATCAACAATCGTGGTAGTAGTTCAATAAGATACACGCATACATACATGTTCGAATATTTAGTTTCTACCAATTCAACCAAGCCTAACAGCCCCGACAGACCGAATCGCATAGTGGGAAGAGGAGCCATGATGAGGATGACGAACGAAGGATTCACCCATGGGGAATCAATAATTTATTGAATGAAAAAGTCGTAACCTTCTTTTATCGTAAAGTTTTGTAGCTAAACTTAGAGTTGAGAGTAGTAATACGAGTAGCGGATAGAGATAGAGGGAAGTAATGAATTTCTGAGACGAAACTCGAGCACAAGATGCACACGGATATCAGTGAATGAAATTGTATCTTTTACAATGTTGCAGTCGACATTGGGCTCTTCACTTTACTCGGACTTTTATACTATATGTTGTTAAGTTTTTATGATAACATCTGTATTCGAAATGAAAGTGAATGCAGGGAAACGAGTAGTAAACGAAATGAATTGGAGTTAGAAGTTGTAACATCCGAGTGAGCATGATGTTGCCTTGGCACAACGTCTTGACGTACAAGTATTATGTATATTTCACCGTTATATTAGATATTTAGTCCTGGGTCGTGTGTGGGAAGATGTACCTATACTCTTTTCTCGTTCCTATAAAACCCCGTTCTTCAATGTGTCAAGATCCCATTCAAATTTCACTTTACACAGCTTAGGTCCTTAAATTAGATGAACTTTGGTTGACTACTTGTATTATGGAAACAGATAGTCAAAGCATATTACTCAAGCATTGACTCTGAGATCAGGGTTACTGATTGCTTTCTTACTACTTCTTCTTCATAGTGGGCGCTACAGTTCGGGGTGAACCTGGGCCTCAACCAACATGCCCCCCCATCTAGCACGATCTTTCGCTAGCCTTTTCCATTGCCGCACACCCAGTTGGCTGAAGTCCCCTTCCACCTGTGTGCGCCATCTTAATTGCGGCCATCCTCTGCTTCTTCGTCCCTCGGGGTTGGATTCAAAGACTCTCCGGGCTGGAGCTGTGGTATCCATTCGCTCTACATGGCCCAGCCATCTTAGGCATTGAATCCGTAGACGCCTGACTAGGCTCATGTCGCTGTACAGCCCATAAAGTTCGTGGTTGAATCTTCTCCTCCATCCCCCGTCTACGTTTATAGGCCCGAAAACCACGCGCAAAATCTTTCTCTCGAACCGACCAAGGGCCTCTTCATCCGCTTTTGATAGTGTCCACGCTTCTGCGCCGTACAGCAGGACCGGGATGATAAGGGTCTTGTATAGATTCACATTTGTCGTTCGGGGCAGAGCTCTATACTCAATTGCCTCCTGAGCCCAAAGAAACGAAGATTGGCAAGAGTGATCCTGTGTTTGATTTCGAAACTTATGCCGTTGTTCTAGCCACTACGGAGCTAAGGTAAACCAAGTCCTTAAATACCTCAAACTTACATATATCTGCCAGCATATATTTGGTTTTGTACTCATTTATCTACTTACTTCGATGGCGCTACAGCCTCTCCAGCCGGCACGATCTTTGGCGTGCCTCATCCAATGTCACACGCCCAGTTGGTTGAGATCCCTTTTCACCCGTGCGCGGCACCTTAGATGCGGTCGTCCCTTGGGGTTGCCGACGAAGACTCTTCGGGCCGGAGCGGTGATGTCCATTCGCTCTACATGGCCCAGCCATCTTAGACGTTGGATCCGAAGACGTCTAACTAGGCCAATGTCGATGTTGCACGTCTTTCTTTGATGAAAGCATATATTTGGTCTTGTCCCCACTAACCCTTTTAGCCGCTTCTGCTTCAATGCCTGCGAGTGCCTCATTGACGTCTCGCTTTGTCCGTTCGATAACGTCAATGTCATCTGCGTAGGCAAGCAATTGTGTAGACTTGAAGTAGATCGTACTTCTTGTATTGGCTGTAGAGTCCCGCACGATCTTTTCATGTATGATGTTAAAGAAATCACATGACAGCGCGTCACCCTGTCTAAAACCTTTTTTAACATCGAAGGTCTCGGTTAGTTCACCTCCGACCTTATTGGAGCAGCGGACATCCTCTATAGTCATCCCGCATAGTCTGACGAGTTTGACAGGAATATTTAAACATGACATGGCGCTGTATAGCTCATCTCTATAAACACTGTCATATGCGGCTTTAAAGTCGACAAAAAGATGATGCGTGTCGACCTGGAATTCACGGGTCTTCTGGAGGATCTGCCGTAGTGTAAACAATTGGTCTATTGTGGGTTTACCTGGCCTGAAACCAGTCTAATAAGAGCCGATCAGGTTATCCACAAACGGTTTCAGGCGTTCACAGAATACGACAGAGAAGATCTTATATGCGATGTTAGGGAGACTTATGCCCCTATAGTTGGCGCAGTTATAGGGGTCTCCTTTCTTATGGACCGGGCAAACGATGCTGAGATTCCATTCGTCGGGCATGCTTTCCTCCGACCACACCTTGCAGATGAGATGGTGCATGCACCTTACCAGCTCATCTCCATCCGCCTTGAGAAGCTCAGCAGACATGCCGTCTGTGCCTGCAACTTTATTAGACTTAAGTCTTGATATTGCTATTTCGATTTCGTCTAGGTCGGATGGACGGAATTCTCCTACATCGTCGTCCATTACGAATGGCTCGTTCTGCCTGACAGCGGTATCTTGTCTATCATCGTCGTTATACAGCGACTCTACTACCAGTTCTCCATTTTCATCCCTGCAGGCCGCCGCTCTGGCTTTGTAGCCATGGCATGTTCGTTTTACCTTATTGTAAAACTTACGTCATTCCTGCGGAAGCATCTCTCCATTTCCTCGAGCTCACGCTTTCCGTGTTTTCTCTTCTTTCTTCTAAAAAGTGTGTGTTTCTCTCTTCTCTTCTGCTCATAGCTTTCGCGAGCAGCTCTCGTCCGTCGTTGCAGCATGGCTTTATATGCCTCTTGTTTTGCCTCATGGGCTTGTTCGCATTGTTCATCGAACCAGGGGTTTCTAGTTGGTGACGGTTTGAAACCCAGCATCTCTGAAGCAGTGTCTCTGACGGCGCTCTGACAATGCTGCTGTCGGCGGATTTTGAGAGAACTTGGAGGAGACACAATCGGCAAAGATTCTGGCAGTCTCTTGCGATTGTAGCTTTCCGTTGTCCTACTCGACTCCTAAACATTCTTGATATCCTCATGCGTACCTTGGCTACAACAAGGTAGTGGTGCGAGTCGATGTTGGCCCCTCGGAAGGTTCATACATACGTCGGGAATACAGGAGGAGTGTCTGGCGTCGATCGCAATGTGATCAATCTGGTTGGTGGTCGATTGATCAAAAGACCGCCGGTACCCTTGTGGATGTTGAGATGGTGGAATCGTGTGCATGCTACAAGGAGGTTACGCCCCGCTAGGAAATCGATTAGCCTAAGTCCGTTGTCGGATGTGGTGTTATGGAGGCTATGCTTTCCTATGATCGACTCAGATATGTCCTCTTTGCCCAGTTTTGCATTTAAATCTCCTAAAACTATTTTTGTGTCGTAGCTGGGACATTGGGCATAGGTTCTGTCTAGGAGATCGTAGAATTCTTCTTTGAGCCGACCGTCCTTTTCTTCCGTTGGGGCGTGAGCGCATATTAAACTAATGTTTCCAAATTTAGCTTTGATGAGGATTGCTATGAGGCGTTCGCTTATATCTCGGAAACTTAAACGTTTTGTCGGAGTCTTCCTCTAATAACGAATCCGCACCCGAATAGGCGCTGTTTGTTCTCCTTGTAGCAGTTCCCGTAGTAGATGTCGCAGTTTTTCATCCGTCTTTTGCCTGGTCCATCCCATCGCACTTCTTGGAGTACGGTTATATCTGCTTTATAGCAGTTGGGGGTTTGCTCTAATTGATCTCCTGCACCCGATCTGTTGAGGGACCTCACATTCCAGGTGCAGACTCTCAAGTCCGTTTGTCGTTTGCAGGGGTCGTCAGCTTTGAATCCGTCCGTATCCGAGGCTTGTTGTCGTTCCGGAACAACTAGGTTTTTACGTGATAGGGATGTTACCCCTAAGCACAACCCCCAACCTGGAGGACCAGGTTCCTCTTTCCCCAGGGACAAGGGGTTGGGTCGCTGCACACATTAGTTCACTACCTATCGGGTACCCGGGTAGCTATCGGGGGATTAATATTGCGCCACTGTGTAGAATGACCAACATTTCTACTAACAACATTTTTTCCACCCACTCCTATTTAAGCCGACTGATTCGCTTTCCCTTTGACCATCAGTTAGACAATTGGGATATATTTCATTTCAGGGCAAGAAATGTTCGCTACAGTATTTGATTAATTTCAATTTTGAGATGATATTCTCCACTAGGAAAGCGTTAATTTTTTTTTATGTTCATATTACAACCACAAGTTTTTGAAAATTTCCTTGCAATATCCTGGCTGGGACGAGAACGAAATAAATAAATGAATATTCCCTTCCGTATACGACCCTCTGTTATAAGCCTTATCGATAGTAGTTATTTCACGTAAAGCAATTTAACAATAACATTAAAACAAAATACAAAAACTCATACCCCTCACAAAACGATATTGGAAATAATTTTCAATCTGTTTTAGAGTTTTTAGCATTTTCTATAACCTCTATCCCACTTTGTAGAGTTTTTTAGAAAATAAAACTAAATCCCACCATAGTTTACACCGACAAAAAAAATTGTATATTGTGAAGATCGAATTTCTAATTAAATAAAGAAAAACAAAAAACAGGAAGAGGAATAAACGAAAAGGTTTACAAAAAACCCAAAACTATTATAACCACTTGCAATACGTTTTTTTTTTTTTTTTTTGTTTTAATTACAAAAACAAAAATATAATGAAATGGAAAGTTGTGATCTTTTTGTAGTAGCCTCTATGACATAGCCTCCATTGAGAAATAAATAACCGCAATAATAAACGTATTTGTATGATAAAAAACTAAATATAAAAACAAAATTAAATAAAAAAATAAATTCAAAAATGAAGAAATGCTAGCAATAAGTGTAAACATTTAGTGAAAATTTGTAATTTGGTAGTGTTTACATGACAGTTGTACAATACGCACAAATGGAAGACAGTGTTAATAAATCCATAATTAGAATATTAAAATACGTATAGGTATCTTAAGGAGAAATGCAAAGAATAGAATGTTAAATAACCAATTTAGTGTTAAAAATAAAAAATATACATATATCTGTAAACTTAGAAAACAAATTGTATTGTTAAAGAAGACAGATGTACTAAAACACAATTGCATGCCTCAGTTTACAATTTTAAAAAAATGCTTAATATAACCTTCCGTCCTCCAACTTGTTTTTTCTTACAAGTTCCTCCCATTGGGGTGCGTCATACTTACTTAGGTGGCGCTACAGTCCGTGGTGAACCTGGGCCTCAACCAACAAGCGTCTCCAGCCGGCACGGTCTTTGGCCAGCTATTTCCAGTGCCGCACGCCCAGTTGGTTGAGGTCCCTTTCTACCTGCGTGCACCACCGCTGAGGCGGCCGTCCTCTGCCGCGCCTTCCTTCCGGAGTGGATTCGAAGACTTTTCGGGTCGGAGCTGTATCTTCCATGCGCTCTACATGGCCTAGCCACCTTAGACGCTGTATCCGTAGACGTCGTACCAGGCCGATGTCGCTGTACAACCCGTACAGTTCTTCCTTATATCTTCTCCTCCATACACCGTTTGAACAAACGGGACCGTAGATAGTGCGCAGAATTATCCTCTCGAAACGACCAAGGGCATCTTCATCCGCTTTTGTTAAGGTCCAAGCCTCTGCGCCGTAAAGGAGGACTGGGATGATCAAGGTCTTATATAGTATCACCTTGGTTTTCCGAGAGAGGGCTCTACTTCTCAATTGCCCCTTGAGCCCAAAGAAACAACGGTTGGCAAGAGTGATTCTGCGTTTAATCTCACCGCTGGTGTTGTTGTCGCTGGTAATCAGTGAGCCAAGGTAGACGAATTCCTTGACCACTTCAAAGTTATATCCGCCCATGGTGACGTTCTGGCCAATACGTCGGTGTTGTCCGTCTCTTTTAGACGAGAGCAGATATTTGGTTTTACCCTCATTAACCTTGAGACCCATCTTAGCCGCTTCTACCTCAATGCTCACAAAAGCCTCATTGGCGTCTTGCTGTTTTCGTCCAATTACGTCAATATCGTCGGCATGCGCAAGCAATTGCGTAGACTTGAAATAGATCGTACCTCTTGTGTTGGCCAGTGACTCTTGCACAATCTTTTCAAGCACGATGTTGAAAAAGTTGCACGACAGCGCGTCGCCCTGCCTAAATCCTTTTTTAACATCAAAGGTCTCGGTATGCTCATTACCGACCTTAATGGAGCAACGAGAATTCTCCATTGTCATCCTGCACAGTCGGGCGAGTTTGGCAGGGATGTTAGACCTAGACATGGCTTGGTATAGTTCATCTCTATACACGCTGTCATATGCGGCCTTGAAATCGACGAAGGATGTGAGTATCGATTTGGTATTCCTGGGTCTTCTCCAAGATCTGCCGTAGCGTAAATATTTGGTCTATTGTGGATTTACCTGGCCTGAAACCACACTGATAAGAGCCGATCAGGTTATCCACAAACGGTTTCAGGCGTTCACACAATACGGCAGAGAAGATCTTATATGCGATGTTAAGGAGACTTATTCCCCTATAGTTGGCGCAGTTATAGGGGTCTCCTTTCTTATGGACCGGGCAAACGATGCTGAGATTCCATTCGTCGGGCATGCTTTCCTCCGACCATACCTTGCAGATGAGATGGTGCATGCACCTTACCAGCTCATCTCCAGCCGCCTTAAAAAGCTCATCAGACAGGCCGTCTGCGCCAGCGGCTTTATTAGACTTAAGTCTTGATATCGCTATTTTGACTTCGTCTAGGTCGGGTGGACCGAATTCTGTTACTTCGTGGTCCATTGCGAATGGCTCGTTCTGCCTGACAGCGGTATCTTGTCTATCATCGCCGTTATACAGTCTGCAGAAGTGGTCATTCCAAATCCTCAGCATCGACTGCGACTCTACTACCAGTTCTCCATTTTCATCCCTGCAGGCCGCCACTCTGGCTTTGTAGCCATGGCATGTTCGTTTTACCTTGTTGTAAAATTTACGGGCGTCATTCCTGCGGAAGCATCTCTCCATCTCCTCGATCTCACGCTTTCCGTGCTCTCTCTTCTTTCTTCTGAAAAGCTTGTGTTCCTCTCTTCTCTTCTGCTCATAGATTTCGCGAGCAGCTCTCGTCCGTCGTTGCAGCACGGCCTTATATGCCTCTTGTTTTGCTGCATGGGCTTGTTCGCATTGTTCATCGAACCAGGGGTTTCTAGGTGGTGGCTGTTTGAAACCCAGCACCTCTGAGGCAGCATTTCTGACGGCGCTCTGGCAATGAGCCCATTCCTGCTCTATTGTTTGTGCTGCTCTGGGCGGATTTTGAGAGAGCTTTGAGGAGACACGATCGGCAAAGATTCTGGCATTCTCTTGCGATTGTAGCTTTCCAACGTCAAACTTACGTTGTCCTACTCGACTTCTAAGCATTCTTGATATCCTCATTCGTACCTTGGCTACAACAAGGTAGTGGTCCGAGTCGATGTTGACCCCTCGGAAGGTTCGTACGTCGAGAATACAGGAGGAGTGTCTGGCGTCGATCGCATTATGATCAATCTGGTTGGTGGTCGATTGATCACAAGACCGCTAGGTACCCTTGTGGATGTTGAGATGGGGGATTCGCGTGCTTGCTACAAGGAGGTTACGCCCCGCTAGGAAATCGATTAGCCTTAGTCCGTTGTCGGATGTGGTGTTATGGAGGCTATGCTTTCCTATGATCGACTCAAATATGTCCTCCTTGCCCAGTATTGCATTAAAATCTCCTAGGACTATTTTTGTGTCGTAGCTGGGACATTGGGCATATGTTCTGTCTAGGAGATCGTAAATTTCTTCTCTGAGTCGATCGTCCTTTTCTTCCGTTGGGGCGTGAGCGCATATTAAGCTTATATTTCCAAATTTAGCTTTGATGCGGATTGTTATGAGGCGTTCGCTAACATCTCGGAAGCTTAAGACTTTTTGTCGGAGTCTTCCTCTAATAACGAATCCGCACCCGAATAGGCGCTGTTTGTTCTCCTTGTAGCAGTTCCCGTAGTAGATGTCGCAGATTTTCATCCGTTTTTTGCCTGGTCCATCCCATCGCACTTCTTGGAGTGCGGTTATATCTGCTTTATAGCAGTTGAGGGTTTGCTCCAATTGATCGCCCGCACCCGGTCTGTTAAGGGACCTCACATTCCAGGTGCAGACTCTCAAGTCCGTTAGTCGTTTGCAGGGGTCGTCAGCTTTGTATCCGTCCGTATCCGAGGCTTGTTGTCGTTTCGGAACAAGTGGTTTTTTACGTGATAGGGATGTTACCCCTAAGCATAACCCCCAACCTGGAGGGCCAGGTTCCTCTTTCCCCAGGAACAAGGGTTGGGTCGCTGCACACATTGGTTCACTACCTGGCGGGTGCCAGGGTAGCTATCCAGGGGGGCCACGCGGAGGCTGTGTGTCAACTTGGATTGAACAGGGACAGAGATCGAAGCTGGCGTTTGCCATGTTAAACGCGATCAACTTCTTTGCTCTGTTTGCTCGCTCCCTCCTGGAGCGAGCGCCTGGTTGGTGCGTCATACCCCAACCAGAAATTGCACAAAAATATGAGTTTTGTTTAAATTTTCTTTTTATTAATTCTATTCGTTTAACAGTCAAGAGGAGAGTGTTTTATTTCGGCAATTCAAAAGTCTATAAAAATACAATATGACATACGACAGTGAAGTTGAATAAAGCAAACTATTACACGTACACAGGGATGTGCTGTTGGACGAGAATACAATGTTAATGTGACTCCAACACTCCCGCTCATTAATATTTTGTTCACAAATTTATATTTCAGCTTGGAATACAACAAAAGAAAAATGTGGCCTAGATGCGACCCGTAAGGCCCACACGACTAACTTCCCAGTGGGAAAAATGGAAACACTCATTTCGTTTCATTTTTAACCGCCGACACAAAAAGGAGTGTTATAAGTTTGAGGTGTCTTTGTGTCTGCCTGTTGCATCGTAACTCCTGAACAAATGGACCGATCATAATACTTTTTGTTTTTCTTAGACGAATGTATCGGTTCTCGTCCGATCACCGCAATCAACCAACATCGGGTGCGGTCAGAACTTAGATGGGGAACCGCTTCGAAACAACGCGTGTTCATTTTTTTTTTTTTTTGCCTATTTTTTAGTTATTTAATTTCTAACAAAAAAACAGCTGTACCGATTTTGCTGAAAACTAAGTTAGTACTAAGTTGCGTAATTACGCGTGGAATGAACCCAATCTTATGTCAATACGATTTTTGGTTCTCGAGATAATCGAGCGGGAAACGCACATGCGCACATAGGTACATACAGTATCGGACAAAACATTTGCAACTTCTAATCCAAGTCAGAAAAATTGAAAAATATTCAATATTTCATGGCAAATCCTCTATTTTCAGTCACTGCCTTGCATCGCCATGGCATGGATTCGATTAAATTCTTTAAAATATTCATTCCGGGCTTTCTCTATTTTTGAGAAAAAATCGTCCGCATTTCGAACATCAATCCGATTTATTCTTTATTACGAAATTCTCCAAAGATTCTCAATTGGGTTTAAATCAGGCCAGTCCATAACAGTGATGTTTCGACCACTGAGCCACGATTTGACAAGCTTTGATGTGTGTTTTGGTCATTATCCTGCTGGAAGACGTGTGTATATTGCGCAGAGGAAATGTGACCCTCCACTCCATATATGAAACTATTCTTAACGAGTTAACTCCAATAAACCCCAATAAACTCACTCACTCATGTGACCCCTCACTTTTCGTTAACGTTTGATTTTACTACCTACCCATATATTTTTCATACCGTGCTCTACATATATATGAAACGATTCGGTTCATTCCCACTTCGCCAACTATTTCGCCAATTATTTCAGACATATACTTACTTACTTACTTTGAAGGCGCTACAGTTCGGGATGAACCAGGGCCTCAACCAACAAGCCTCCCCAGCCGGCCCTATCTGCGGCCAGCCGCTTCCAGTGCCGCACGTCCAGTTGGTTGAGATCCCCTTCCACTTGTGCGCGCCACCTTAAATGCGGTCGTCCTCTGCTGCGTCGTCCCTCGGGGTTGGAGTCGAAGACTCTTCGGGCCGGAGCGTTGACGACCATTCGCTCTACATGGCCTAGCCATCTTAGACGTTGGATCCGAAGACGTCTAACCAGGCCGATGTCGCTGTACAGCCCGTACAGTTCTTGGTTGAATCTCCTCCTCCATTCTCCGTTTACACAAACGGGACCAAAGATTGCACGCAGAATTTTCCTCTCGAAACGTCCAAGAGCCTCTTCATCCGCTTTTGACAACGTCCAAGCCTTAGCGACGTGGAGGAGGACCGGGATGATTAAGGTTTTGTAGGGGAAAACCTTAGTTTCTCGAGAGAGGGCTCTACTACTCAATTGCCTACTGAGCCGGAAGAAGCAGCGATTGGCAAGAGTTATTCTGCGTTTTATCTCAGCGCTGGTGTCGTTGGTGCTTGTCACTATCGAGCCAAGGTAGACGAAGCCCTTGACTACTTCAAAAATATAGCTGCCGAAGGTGACGTTCTGACCAAGACGTCGGTGTTGTGCGTCTTTCTTGGATGACAGCATATATTTGGTCTTGTCCCCATTTACCCTTGGACCCACTTTCGCCGCTTCTGCTTCAATGCTTGTGAACGCCTCATTGACGTCTCGCTTTGTTCGTCAATGTCATCTGCGTAGGCAAGCAATTGTGTGGACTTGAAGTAGATCGTACCTCTTGTTTTGGCCGCAGAGTCCCGCACGATCTTTTCAAGAATAATGTTGCAGAAATCACATGACAGTGCGTCACCCTGTCTAAAACCTTTTTTAACATCTAAGGGGTCGGTTAGTTCACCTCCGACCTAAATGGAGCAGCGAGAGTTCTCCATAGTCATCCTGCATTGTCTGACGAGTTTGGCAGGAATGTTAAATCATGACATGGCTCTGTATAGCTCGTCTCTATAAACACTGTCATACGCGGCTTTAAAGTCGACGAAAAGATGGGCGTGTCGACCTGGAATTCATGGGTCTTCTCCAAGATCTGCCGTAGTGTAAATATTTGGTCTATCGTGGATTTTCCTGGCCTGAAACCACACTGGTAGGAACCTATCAGATTGTCCACGAACGGTTTCAGGTACTTACACAGTACGGCAGAGAGGATTTTGTACGCGATGTTCAGGAGGCTCATCCCTCTGTAATTGGCGCAGTCATAGGGGTCTCCTTTCTTATGGACCGGGCAAACGATACTGAGATTCCATTCATCGGGCATGCGATCTTCCGACCATATCTTGCAGATGAGTTGGTGCATGTTCCTAACCAGCTCATCGCCAGCTGCTTTAAAAAGCTCCGCGGGGAGTCCGTCTGCGCCAGTAGCTTTATTCGACTTGAGCTTCGATATGGCAATCTTAACTTCGTCGAGGTCAGGGGGACAGAATTCTCTGCGGTATCCGTCGATTAGAAATGGATCATTCTGCCTGACAGCGGTATATTGACTAACATCGCCATTATACAGTCTGCAGAAGTGGTTTCTCCATATTCTCAGCATCGACTGCGGTTCTACTACTAGGTGTCCGTTCTCATCCCAGCAGGCTTCCATTCTGGCTTTATAACCTCGGCATGTTCGCTTTATCTGTTGATAAAACTTTCGAACGTCACGCCTGCAGTAACACCTCTCCAAATCCTCAATCGCGCGCTTCCCGTGCTCTTTCTTCTTTCTTCCAAGAAGCTTATGCTCCTCCCATCTTTTTAACTCGTAGAGCTCACGAGCTGCTCTTGTTCTTTTATGCAGCGAGGCCTTATATGCATCCGCTTAGCTGTATGAATCCTCCTGCACTCGTCATCGAACCAGGTGTTTCTTCGTGGTGGAGCCTTGAAACCCAAAACTTCGGATGCAGAGCTTTTCAGGGCTTGTTTGCAAAGGCTCCACTGCTCTTCTATTGATAGTGTGGAGGATTCAGGTGTATTGGAGAGCTTTAGGGAGACGCGATCGGTAAAAGCACGAGCGGTTTCTGGCGATAGTAGCTTTCCGACGTCATAACTTTGTATTCTTACTCTACTCCGTTGCGTTCGTAATATCCGTAAGCGCATCTTGGCTACTACACGATAGTGGACCGAGTCGATGTTAGCCCGTCGGAAGGCTCGAACATCAAGAATAGTGGAGGAGTGTCTGACGTCGATCGCGATGTGATCAATTTGGTTGGTAGTCGATTGATCAAACGACCGCCAGGTGCCTTTGTGTATATCGAGGTGCGGGAAGCGCGTACTGGCTAGGAGGAGATTTCGCCCCGTAGCAAGATCAATCAGCCTGTGTCCGTTATCGGAGGTGGTGTCGTGTAGGCTATGTTTGCCGATGACTCGTTCAAATATGCTTTCCTTACCCAGCTTAGCATTAAAGTCTCCTAGTACAATTTTGATGTCATAGCTGGGACATTGGGCATACGTTCTGTCTAGGAGATCGTAGAACTCATCTTTGGGCGTGGACGCAGATCAGGCTGATGTTTAAAAATGTAGCCTTGATACGGATTGTTAGTCCACCTCGAACAACAAATCCGCATCCAAACAATCGTTGCCCTCTCTCTCTATAGCAGTCGCCGTAGTAAATATCGCAGTTTTTCATCCGCTTTATACCCGGTCCATTCCGTCGCATTTCCTGGATGGCGGTTATGTCCGCTTTATAGCGGTCTAGGGCGTCCGCAAGTTGTTCGGCTGCACGTGGCCTATTTAGGAACCTAACATTCCACGTACAAAGCCGAAGATCATTGTCCTTTTTTCGTTTTTTGCAAGGGTCGTCAACATAAATCCGGTCCGTTATATCCGAGGCTTGTGGTTGTTTCGGAGTTTGTGTTTTTTTTACAGTGACGGCTTACTAGGCAGTAGCCCAACCGACTAATCCTGTTTTTTTTGGCGCAGGAGGCTCGCCATTTGCCCTTTCCCGTCTGCAATTTCCATAGGAAATCTCCAGATGGCACAACGAGAAGGTGGGGATAGGAGTTACTAACAGTGGTGCAAGATGTTCGACTCTTCTCGCTTTTTAGCAGGCCAGCATCTGTCGAATAGATGCTACCCCTACGAGGCCTTTGTTAGTCCTTGGTCATCCATATGAGATTATTTTTATTTAAAAAACTTCAAAACAGTCACACGAACTGCAAACTGGGGTGTGTGATACCCAACAAAAAGTTTTGAACACAAATACAGAAAACTGAGACGAAATTTTTGCTCAAAGTCACCGGGTATGCAGAAAATGTTGAACTGGATTTACATGCATATGACGTGGCCAAAAAAAATAAATTCAAATAGGAACGGCCTACTTTTAAATTTTCGACGGGGTATCTCATACCCCAGTAGGAGGACGGAAGGTTAAATCTAATTTATAGACATAACTATCATTTCCAATCAAGGCCGAATTTATCTCGTACAAGGATTTCCTTTTATTCTGTCGCAACACTCTGCTACTTCCCTTTTGCATCATATTAGAATCTTAATTTCAGCTAAGTTTGTTATAGCAAATAATCGTTAAATTCCCATGTTAAATTAAATTAAGAAATTAAAAATTACGAAAACAAAGTAATTGCATCGTCAAAACGGCTGTTAATATTGACAACTATCTGAAAACACAAAATAGTATCTCCGTCATATACATATATGAGATACTTAGCAATTAGCGCACTTACATTAAACAAAAACCCCAAAAAACACCCGCTGAACATAAATCGTTTGTTGCATTTTAGTGTAAATAAACAAAAAAATTTAAATTTAATTTAAGCAATACCTGGAAAGAATCCACTATTTGTTAACGTTTTTAAGGACAATGAATACAAATTTTGAGCGGCTAACAAAAACCAAAAATATGTGTAAAAAATCCGCTTGCAGTTACGTTATAGATTTTTAGGACACAAAAGTGTGACAAAAGATATAGAAAAAAGTGATAAGAAAAAACAATAAGTGAGACACGAGGAATCAAGAAATGTAATAAATAAAAAAGAATTAATTAACTAATTTGGCAAATAAAATTTAGAAAACAAAAAACAAAACAACCAAAGTGTGATTGTTGAGAAATAAACAAAATTATAAAATACAATACAATGGTTACTTACTTACTTACTTAGCGGGCGCTACAGTTCGGGATGAACCTGGGCCTCAACCAACATGCCTCTCCACTTAGCACGATCTTTCGCTAGTCTTTTCCAGTGCCGCATGCGCGGTTGGTTGAGTTCCCTTTCCATCCATGTGCGCCACCTTAGATGTGGCCATCTTCTGCATCGTCATCTCTCGGAGTTGGAATTGAAGACTCTTATGCCCGGAGTTGTGGATCCGTAGACGTCGTACTAGGTCGATGTCGCTGTATAGCCTGTACAGTTCCTGGTTGAATCTTCTCCTCCACTCGCCGTCAACACAAACGGGACCGAGATACTTACTTACTTAACGGGCGCCACAGTTCTGCGTGAACTTGGGCCTCAACCAACATGCCCCTCCGCCTAGCACGATCTTTCGCTAATCTTTTCCAGTGCCGCACGCCCAGTTGGTTGAGTTCCCTTTCCACCTGTGCGCGCCATCTTAGGTACGGCCGTCCTCTATTTCTTCGTCTCTCGGGGTTGGATTCAAAGACTCTACGGACTGAAGCTGTGGTGTCCATTCGCTCTACATGGCCAAGCCATCTTAGGTGTAGAATCCGTAGACTCCCGACTAGACTCATCCACGCTTCATCCACAATGACATTCCAGCTGTCACCCCTTTAGACAAAGCTAACCTACTTGCTGCCCATTTCGCAACCAGTTCTCAGCTGCCAGCTTGTACTTTGTCTCCGCCTGTACTAGAGTGCGTCAATTCCACCGTGGGACTAATCCACTTCCGCACTCGTACAGTCGCAAGGGTTCTTAAAGACCTCGACATACACAAATCCGCTGGTCCAGATGGTATTGCCCCAATAGTTCTGAAGAGGTGTTCTTCTACGCTGGCAAAACCACTGCGTAAGCTTTTTCACCTTTCCTACACCTCTGGCCTCTTTCCGACTAGGTGGAAAACAGCATTTGTCCAGCCTATACCCAAAAAAGGCGAATCATATTCTCCCTCCAACTACCGACCCATTGCACTAACGTCCCTTCTTTCCAAGGTCATGGAAACGCTGATTAACCGCCAGCTTATGAAATATCTTGAATCACGGAAACTCCTCAATGACCGCCAATACGGTTTCCGCAGCAACAGATCCACTGGTGATATGATGGCATATCTCGCTGAAAAGTGGAATCACTCGCTTCACCAAGCAGGTGAAAGCAAAATTGTTGCACTGGATATTTCGAAAGCATTTGACAGGGTTTGGCATGAAGCCCTTTTGTCGAAAATGCGTGCTTTTGGGATCGATGAGTCTCTCTTTCAATGGATTAGAAGCTACCTTTCGAATCGTTCAATTCAAGTTGGTTTGGACGGACTCAAGTCTGATACTCACTTTGTAAATGCCGGTGTTCCCCAGGGCTCCGTTTCGTCTCCGACACTCTTTCTTATTTTTATAAATGATCTCTTGTCTGTTACTTCTAATCTAATTCACTCCTTCGCTGACGACAGCACCCTCAGCTTCTCATATTCGTTCACTAGTTTACAACCCTGCACTTCGGTTGTAGATAATGAGCGGCAGCGTATGTTAAGCTGATTGAATTCCGATATCGACAGCATCATCCAATGGGGTAAAAACAAAAGAGTGGAATTTAATGCATCCAAAACACAATGCTGTCTCTTGTCGTTAAAGCGTATAAATAACCCGCAGCCATTATCCATGAATGGCACTTGCATCTCAGAAACTGAAAAGCTTTCAATCCTGGGTATGAGTGTTGCTCACAATCTTAATTGGAGCGACCATATATTCAGTGTCGCCAAGAATGCTGCGAAATGCCTAGGCTTCTTATACAGATGCAAGAAATATTTCTCACCCTTAGATCTGGCTACAATCTATAAGGCGTTCATTCGCCCCAAATTAGAGTTTAACGCTCATGTCTGCTCCGGTGCTTCCAAGACCTCACTGCTCCTACTAGACAGAATACAAAGGCGAGCCATAAAACTGATAGGTGACTCCAGCATTACCAAAACATTAGACTCGCTGGAACACCGCAGGAATGTTACCTGCCTCTCCCTGTTCTATCGTTACTACCACCAAAAATGCTCTGATGAAATAGCCAGTTGCATTCCGCCCCTTCAACATTTCTCCCGCAATACACGTCTCTATAGGAATGCTCACCAATATACTCTGAAGCCCGCTTTCAGACGTACTGTCAAACATAGAGAATCTTTCATTAACCGAATCACACGAATCTGGAACTCCCTGCCGGATTCGGTTTTCCCCCACAATACAACATGCAAGCATTTAAGATCAATGTCCAACGGCATCTCCTCTATTACTCTTCCTCTCTACCTTCTGCCCGCACTGTGTCGCCGATATAATAAGGTTATTAGACCTTGAGTGCGCGAGTAACATGCACATCTCCGCATTTACGAAGGAGTCCCACCACTAGCATTTTTGTACCCAAACATTTCCCGCCAAAACATCGTGGGATGATATTGGTAACAACAAATTACCGAAAAGGTGCAGCGCCAAAAAATAGGCTTGGGTATTGGTTGGCGCCAAATCGACTAAAAAGGGAAATCTTCGGCAACAGCAAAAGAGGTTTGTGCAAGCCATGGCACTTTAGTTCCAGCATCCCATCTCATCACTCGCGTCGAACCCAATTATAAATCATAATTATAAATAAATGTGTTTTCAAAATAAGTTTTCCGCCTTTTACTATTTCGATCCATAACTGGCGCAGTCTTACGGAGTGAACCTATAGAAGAATTAATTAAAGTGAACTATCAAAATCTTAACCCAAGGAAAAACAAACAATATATAAAACTCATAAACGGCTTAACTCGAATGGTAGTGAAATACCTGATTTCCTAAAGTGAACTAATGACCATTAAAATCAAACAAGCTAGTGAATAACAAATAGAAGAGTAAAGCAATATTATACTATAAATCAAACAAAAAAGTTAGCTGCAATAGACCAGGTGAGTCCAAATTCATTTTAATTTTCAATTGGTTCCCATGTCCCCTGTCCCCAAAGGTCATAAAAGGCAAAAGCTAATTTCTCGCCTTTTTACTCCAAGTTGGAATAATCGCGGAAGTTTTAAGAAACCGCGGCGGCATATCTTATCAATTCCGTTAAGCTTTGATAGTACTGGTCTGGATCAAATACTTGAATTGACCCCCGGTACTACAGTCGACGGAACAATTAACTTAACCAAAATGAACAATAATAATGCTGCAATGCAAGCATTCGATTTACTTAGAATACCTGACGCGGTTAAGGATGTCCAAGAGTTTGATGGAAATCCTCGAAGACTCTTTGATTTTCTAAACAATGTAGAAGAAATTATTAATATTTTGCCACAGTCTGGTGTTCCATGTAACGGGATTATTTTACGCGCCATACGAAATAGAATCATCGGCGAGGCCAGTGAAACTCTAAATTTGTATGGCACGACTCTAGATTGGCAGGAAATCAAAAGTAATCTTATCCTCCATTATTCAGACAAGCGAAACGAAGTCATCTTAATACGCGATCTACATACTCTGCGGCAAAGCCAAGATAGTATAGAAACCTTTTATTCTAAAGTCGTCGAAATACTTTCCGCCCTAATGAATTATATCCAACTTCATGAAACAGACTCGAATGTAATCCAATCAAAAAAGTCATTGTATAACGAAATGTCCTTGAACAGCTTTCTGTCCGGTTTAAGAGAACCCTTAGGATCTACAATTAGATCAATGAGACCTAGTAAACTTCCCGAGGCCTTAAAATTTTGTTTGGAAGAACAGAACTGCATGTATAATAGGAACCAACAAAAGTCATTTGATAGACCATACCAAAAAACCCACAATTTTTACCAACAACAATCCAAAGTTCCCGCACGTCCATATCAAAATACAGGAAATTCTCAACGACAACGCACTCCCTCCAATATTAATGGACAACCCATTGCCTCAAGTTCAAATTATTTTTTTACTAGGAATCCTGGTAGTTCTAATGCTCGTATTTCGTCTCATGAGCCCATGGATATATCGAGTGGAAGAACCAATAACCGTACCAGTCCAAATTGGGTTAATAAAAGTAATGTGATGCAAAGGCAGAATCAAGTAAACAATATTGATTGTAGTTATAGCGTTGATTACCCTCAACATTCAAAAACAGCTATGCCAAGCAACCATGTTGACTTCTGCGAACCAAATGCAAAATATTCTGATTCGCGAATTCAGTTACCTGTTGCAGAGGTGGACGATAGAAATTTTCATACGCCAGCCTCCAGGAACCAGTGGGCTACTTAGAAATTCACAATTTTAATTCAAGTTTGTTGCCCTACATAACCATAAATAGTCTGAATGGTTATAACCTAAAATTCCTTATTGATACAGGTAGCAACAGGTCTTTTATCAGTCCCCAGGTAGCCAATAATATAAATACGCGAATAGAACCCATCCAGCAAATAGAAATAAAAACCGTATTAAATACACACTTAGTGAATAGGAAAGTTACCCTGGATGGTTTAAGAGAATTGAACACAACGAAAAAGTTATGTTTCTTAGTATTTAAATTTCATAATTATTTTGATGGCCTAATAGGTGCCGATATCTTACAGTTTTTAGGAATTAGGATCGATTTAAAAAGATCAATATTAGAATCAAATAAAGGCATAATTCCTATATATTTCAAGCCAAATCTTCTTTCGAAAGTATACGTGATACCAGGCCTGAGCAAGAAAGTTTGCTCTTTACCGGTGGATGTAGAATCACACAGTATCTACATAAAGCCCACATGTATTAAAGAAAATTTAATAATACCCGAAGGTATATATTTTGCAAGAGATTGGTTCTCTTATATTGAAGTCATCAATACATCAGAGTTTGATCAAACATTTATAATTGAGCAGCCAATTAAAGCGTTCAGGTTGGATAACCACGAATTGATCGAGGCCAATACTTTCTCTATTTCTGAAAAACAAATTGTCGACAAATTCAATATATACGATGCTCTTAAAACTGATCACCTAAGTGAGGAAGAAAAACTCGCTTTAAAGAACTTATGTAAAAAGTATAGAGACATATTTTTCCTTCAGGGTCAAAACCTTTCTTTCACAAATCAAGTGAAACATTCAATAAAAACGAAGGACGACATACCAATTTACTGCAAGTCATATCGCTATCCCTACACTTTACGAGAGGAGGTGCAGAAACAAATAATTGATCTCCTGCAACAAGGTATTATACGCCAAAGCTTTTCGCCCTGGTCGTCGCCCATTTGGATTGTTCCGAAGAAAAAGGATATAAACGGAAACCAAAAATGGCGCTTGGTAGTCGACTACCGTAAATTAAACGAAAAGACGGTGGATGATAAATATCCTATTCCAAACATTAACGAGATTCTGGACAAGCTTGGTAGATGCGTATATTTTAGCACACTCGACCTTGCATCTGGCTTCCATCAGATCGAAGTTAAGGAGGAGGACATTTCTAAAACGGCATTTTCAGTCGACAATGGACACTACGAGTTTGTTAGGATGCCATTTGGTCTTAAGAATGCCCCATCAACTTTTCAGCGCGTGATGGATAATGTACTCCGAGGTCTACAAGGAAAATCTTGTTTGGTTTATATGGACGACATCATCGTCTTTTCCACGTCCTTACAAGAACATACGCAAAGTCTTGACAGAGTGTTTCAGAGACTTAGAGAGTCGAATTTGAAAGTTCAATTATCAAAGTCAATATTTTTCTGCAAAGAAGTTTCATTTCTAGGCCATTTAATAACACCAAATGGAATAAAGCCTAACCCAGACAAGATTCGTGCCGTAAAACATTTCCCCATGCCGAAAACTGCAAAGCAAATAAAATCCTTTTTGGGCTTATTGGGTTATTATAGGAAATTTATAAGAGACTTTGCAAAACTGACAAAGCCAATGACTGAGTGTTTAAGAAAAGGACGATCAATAATTCTTGATTCAAACTTTAAGACTTGCTTCGAGACCTGTAAAGCATTGTTATGTAACGAACCCATTTTGTCTTACCCTGATTTTACTAAACCGTTTAATTTAACTACCGACGCTAGCAATGTCGCTTTAGGTGCAGTGTTGTCCCAGGGTTCAGTTGGATATGATAGACCTATTTGCTATGCAAGTCGTACACTATCAAAATCAGAACAAAACTATAGCACAATAGAAAAGGAGCTATTGGCAATCGTATGGGCAACTAAATATTTCCGGCCATATCTCTTTGGCAGGAAGTTTAAAATTATTACCGACCATAAACCGCTTACCTACCTCTTCTCTATTAAAGATCCAAGTTCGAAATTAATACGATGGAGATTACGATTAGAGGAGTTTGACTATACAGTGATACATAAGAAAGGTAAGAGTAACTCGAATGCCGATGCTTTGTCTCGTGTAGAAATCAATGCATTTCAATTTGGTGAGAAAGATACTGCAGAAGACTTAGACGCATTGTCTCTCGAGAACAATTTCGATGACAACGAAAGTTTGCAGACAATTCATTCCAGTCATGAAAATTTGAACGATGGTATTTACATATCTGAACGTCCACTAAACGAGTTTAGTAACCAATTTATAATTAAAGAAAATATTAAGAGCCCAAAATCGCTTGACGTAAAACTTCAGGTTCTCTTTCAAAAGAAGAGACGGAATACTATACAAATTAGGGACATTACCGATGAAAGGACACTACTAAAAATATTCGAAAATTATTTTAAACTTCATAAACTTAATGCAGTATTTACGGACGATATCACATTTAGAACAATTCAATATATCTATTCGAAATATTTTAGTCATTCTGATTTTAAATTAATAAGATGTACAATATTCCTGAATGACATCTTGGGCGTAGACGACCAGGAAGAACTTGTCAGAAGATACCACAAAACATCTAATCATAGGGGTATAATAGAGACTTTAGATCACCTTAAGAGAACATCCTATTTTCCTAACATGAAAACCACTATCTCTCGTATAATAAATTCTTGTGAAACCTGCCAAAAACTCAAATACAATAGGAAAAAAATACCTCTCAAATTCCAAATTACAGAAACTCCATCCAAACCATTTCAAATAGTTCACCTCGACATATATTTCGTCCAGAAGGAATCCTTTTTAACAATAATGGATAAGTTTTCGAAATTTTCTTGTGCTTATTTACTTCCGGCTAGAAATAGTATAAATATAATAAGATCACTAAAACACTTCTTTGCACATCATGGTATTCCAAAGAAACTGGTAACAGACAACGGTAGCGAGTTCCTTTCATCCTTAATGAAAGAATTTTTAGACATATATAATATTGAACACCATACCATTTGCCCAAAAAGTTCAAACGGAAATTCCCCAATCGAACGATTTCATTCAACTCTCACCGAATTGATCAGAATAATAAAATCACAAAATAAGGAAAAACCAATATCCGAAGTTGTTGATGAAGCTCTTCTAACTTACAATAATTCTATACATTCATCAACTAAATTGTCCCCATTTGAATTAGTTTCAGGACACATAGATAAAAATACACCATTTTCATCTCGAACTTCACCAACAACAAAACAAGATTATTTAAACGAACACATAAATAGCTACCAATCCTTATCCAAAATAGTTCAGGAAAACAGTCTTAGAAATAAAACCGATACAATAGAGAAGATTAATCGTAATCGACTTGATCCTCCCCACTACAAAACAGGGGAAATTGTATACGAACAAAACGATAGAAGAGATAAGTTGGCCCCAAGGTATATAGATCACGTAGTACAAAAAGATAATAATATAACAATAAATACTGCCAATCGAAAAGTCCATAAACAAAAAATCAAGCCAAGACGTAAAATACTCTAATTCATCACCAGAATGTGGCATCCTACTATACCAATAAATGAAAAGAGAATAGAATTATTCTGTTATTATTATGTATGTATATCTATAAAACGCGAAGGTTTCTTAAAAAAAAAAAAAAAAAAAAAAAAAATTTTATTTTTTTTTATAAAATATATTGAATTTTATGACCTTTCGTTCCTCCTGCCTATCCCCCAATTGAAACATTAAAAAAAAATGAATTTGCGACGATCCTTCTGGTGCACAAACGAAAAAACAAAAACAAACAAGAACTTCCGAAGAGACATTCCCTCACCTTTACACTTACGGGGGAGGAGTAACATGCACATCTCCGCATTTACGAAGGAGTCCCACCACTAGCATTTTTGTACCCAAACATTTCCCGCCAAAACATCGTGGGATGATATTGGTAACAACAAATTACCGAAAAGGTGCAGCGCCAAAAAATAGGCTTGGGTATTGGTTGGCGCCAAATCGACTAAAAAGGGAAATCTTCGGCAACAGCAAAAGAGGTTTGTGCAAGCCATGGCACTTTAGTTCCAGCATCCCATCTCATCACTCGCGTCGAACCCAATTATAAATCATAATTATAAATAAATGTGTTTTCAAAATAAGTTTTCCGCCTTTTACTATTTCGATCCATAACTCGCGCAAATTATTAAAAAAAACAAAAATTTCGCTGTACAACCCGTACAGTTCGTGATTGAATATTCTCCTCCAACCCCCCTTCCCCGGCACCCGCCAGATAGTGAACCAATCTGTGCAGCGACCCAACCCCTTGTTCCCGTGGAAAGAAGAACCTGGCCCTCCAGGTTGGGGGTTGTGCTTAGGGGTAACATGCCTATCACGTAAAAACCTACTTGTTCCGAAACAACACCAAGCTGACGACCTCTGCAAACGACTAACGGACTTGAGAGTCTGCACCTGGAATGTGAGGTCCCTTAACAGACCGGGTGCAGGCGATCAATTGGAGCAAACCCTCAACTGCTATAAAGCAGATATAACCGCACTCCAAGAAGTGCGATGGGATGGACTAGGCAAAAGACGGATTAAAAACTGCGACATCTACTACGGGAACTGCTACAAGGAGAACAAACAGCGCCTATTCAGGTGCGGATTCGTTATTCGAGGAAGACTCCGACAAAACGTCTTAAACTTCCGGGATGTAAGCGAACGCCTCTTAACAATCCGCATCAAAGCTAAATTTGGAAACATTAGCTTAATATGCGCTCGACTCAAAGAAGAATTCTACGATCTCATAAACAGAACCTACGCCCAATGCCCCAGCTACAATACAGAATTAGTTCTAGGAGATTTTAATGTAAAACTGGGCAAAGAGGACATTTTTGAGTCGATCGTAGGAAAGCATAGCCTCCATAACACCACATCCGACAACGGACTTAGGCTAATCGATTTCCTAACGGGGCGTAACCTCCTTGTAGTAAGCACGCGATTCCCCCATCTCAACATCCACAAGGGTACCTGGCGAACTTTTGATCAATCGATCACCAATCAGATTGATCACATTGCGATCGACGCCAGACACTCCTCCAGTATTCTAGACGTACGAACCTTCCGAGGGGCCAACATCGACTCGGACCACTAACCTGTTGTAGCCAAGGTACGCATGAGGATATCAAGAATGCATAGGAGTCGAGTAGAACTACGTAAGTTTGACGTCGGAAAGCTACAAACGCAAGAGACTGCCTCCAAGCTTTCTCAAAATCCGCCCACAGCAGCACATACATCAGAGCAGGAATGGGCGCATTGCAAGAGCGCCGTCAGAGACACTAGAAACCTCTGGTTCGATGAACAATGCAAACAAGCCCATAAGGCAAAACAAGAGGCATATAAAGTTATGCTGCAACGACGGACGAGAGTGGCTCGCAAAATCTATGAGCAGAAGAGAAGAGAAGAACACAAGCTTTTTCAGAAGAAAGAAGAGAGAGCACGGAATGCGTGAGATCGAGGAGATGAAGATGCTTCCGCAGGAATGATGCCCGGAAGTTTTACAATAAGGTAAAACGAACATGCCATGCAACACCGACGTATTGGCCAGAACGTCACCATGGGCAGATATACCTTTGAAGTGGTCAAGAAATTCGTCTACCTTGGCTCACTGATGACCGGCGATAACAACACAAGTGCTGAGATAAAACGCAGAGCCACTCCTGCCAACCGCTGTTTCTTTGGGCTCAAGAGGCAATTGAGAAGTAGAGCCCTCTCTCGGAAAACCAAGGTGACACTATATAAGACCTTGATCATCCCAGTCCTCCTTTACGGCGCAGAGGCTTGGACCTTAACAAAAGCGGATGAAGATGAAGAGAGGAAAATTCTGCGTACTATCTACGGTCCCATTTGTTCAAACGCTGTATGGAGGAGAAGATATAACGAAGAACTGTACGGGTTGTACAGCGACATCGGCCTGGTACGACGTCTACGGATACAGCGTCTAAGGTGGCTAGGTCGTGTAGAGCGCATGGAAAATACAGCTCCGACCTAAAGAGGCTTCGCCTCCACCCCGGAAGGAAGGCGCGGCAGAAGACGGCCGCATAAACGGTGACGCACGCAGGTGGGAGGTAACCTTAACCAAAAAGGTGTGCGGCGCTGGAAACAGCTGGCCGAAGACCGTGCCAGCTGGACACGCTTGTTGGTTGAGGCCCAGGTTCACCACGAACTGTAGCGCCACCTAAGTAAGTAAGTGATCGTACGAGAGAGGGCTCTACTTCTCAATTTCGAAACTGGTGTCATTGTCCCAGGTCACTGCGTAGCCGAGGTATATGAAGTCCTTAACTACCTCAAACTTATATCTGCCAATATGCACGTTCTGTCCAGGACATCGGTGGTAAATGTCCTTTTTCGATGACAGCGGATATTTAGTCTTGCCCTCATTAACTGCCAAACCAATTTTTGCCGCCTCTATCTCAATACTCGAAAACGCCTCATTGACATCTCGCTGTGATTTACCTATTATGTCAGCGTCGTCCGCGTATGCAAGGAGTTGCGAGGGTTTGAAATAGATTGTGCCTCTTGTATTGGCCAATGATTTTTGCACAATCATTTCCAATATGATGTTGAAGAAATCACACGACAGCGCATCGCCCTGCCTAAATCCTTTTGTGACATCAACACTATCGGTAAGTTCTGCACCGATTCGGATGGAGCAGCAAGCATTTTCCAGAGTCATCCAGCAAAGTCTGACGAGCTTAGCAGGGATGTCAAAAGTAAACATGGCGTTATATAGATCGCCTCTAATTACGCTGTCGTATGCGACCTTGAAGTCGACGAATAGATGGTGGGTGTCGACTTGAAATTCATTGGCTTTCACCAGGATCTGCCGTAGTGTGACGATTTGGTCGATGGTGGACTTCCCTGGCTTGAAGCCACACTGATAAGGACCTGTCAGCTTATTCACAAACGGCTTCAGGCGTTCACACAACAAGGCAGCAAGATCCTGTATGCTAAGATCGATGACAGCCAACATACCGCCAACAGGCAGAATGACCCATTTCTTAATGACGAAGATCGCAGAAAATTCCGTCCCCTGACCTCGACGAAGTTAAGATTGCCGTATCGAAACTCAAGTCGAATAAAGCTGCTGGCACAGACGGACTGTCTGCTGAGCTCTTCAAGGTAGCTGGGGATTACCTGGTTAGGAACATGCACCAGCTTATCTGTAAGATACGGTCAGAGGAAAGCATGTTCGCGGAATGGAGTCTCAGCATCGTATGCCCGACCCACAAGAAAGGAGACCCTCTGATTGCGCCAACTATAAAGAATAAGTCTCCTTAACATCGCCTACAAAATCTTTTCTACCATTTTGTGTAAACGCCTGAATCCCTTTGTAAATAAGCTGATAGGTCCTTATCGGTGCGGATTCAGGCTAGAGAAGTCCACCATCGACCAAATCTTCACAATACGACACTCACCACCTATTTGTCGACAGCGTAATTAGAGACGAGCTATACAACGCTATGTCTACCTTTGACATACCTGCTAAACTCGTCAAAAAAGGATTTAGGCAGGGCGATGCGCTGTCGTGTGATTGGAAATGATTGTGCAGAAATCACTGGCCAACACAAGAGGCACAATCTATTTCAAGTCCTCGCAACTGCTTGCATACGCTGACGACGCTGACGTAACAGGTAAATCACAGCGAGATGTCAATGAGGCGTTTGCGAGTATTGAGATGGAGGCGGCGAAAATTGGTTAGGCAGTAAACGAGGGCAAAACTAAATATATGCAGTCACCGAAAACGAACATTTACCACCGACGCCTTGGACAGAACGTTTGTATTGGCAGATATAAGTTCGAAGTAGTTAAGGACTTCGTCTACCTTGGCTCCGCAGTGACCTGGAACAACGACATCAGTTCCGAAATCAAACGCAGAATCACTCTTGCCAATCGCTGTTTCTTTGAGCTCAGGAGGCAATTGAGTAATAGAGCCCCCTTCCAAGCGACAAAGTTGACTCTATATAAGACCCTTATCATCCCGGTCCTGCTATACGTCGCAGAAGCGCGGAAACTATCAAAAGCAGATGAAGAGGCCCTTGGTCGGTTCGAAAGAAAGATTTTGCGCGTGATTTTCGGGCCTATAAACGCAGACGGGGGATGGAGGAAAAGATTCAACGACGAACTTTACGGGCTGTACAGCGACATGAGCCTAGTCAGGCGTCTACGGATCCAACGCCTAAGATGGCCAACGCCTAGGCCATGTAGAGCGAATGGACACCACAGCTCCAGCCCGGAGAGTCTTTGAATCCAACGCCGTGGGACGAAGAAGCAGAGGACGGCCGCACTTAAGATGGCGCACACAGGTTGAAGGGGACCTCAGCCAACTGGGTGTGCGGCAATGGAAATGGCTAGCAAAAGATCGTGCTAGATGGAGGGGCATGTTGGTTGAGGCCCAGGTTCACCCCGAACTGTAGCGCCCGTTAAGAAGAAGAAGCATGCCCGCGACCGTCAAGGATGGAAGGCAGCCTTTAGCTCAGACTCAGATCCTCCATGGATCGCTGGCCTGATAAGTAAGTAAGTAAGTATTCGATAGTGTGGATCCCTAGATGTTACATAACATCAAAGCTATCGAGGATTCGTATACCTATAGAATACCGCTAAGGTCGATATTCTATTGAGTATAAATTTTGAAACTTTAGTGAGTAGGAAGGTACGATTGTGTGTTTACAATAGAAGTGTTTGGCATGAGCCTGTATGGAGCTGCTATTGGTACAGATCTTGGTAAGAGTATGCTACAATGAATAAACTCACACCTTTCTGATCGAGTTCAATATGTCCATACGTATAAACAACAGGCTCGCCGGTAGCATAAAAGTCACTTCCGGCATCCCTCAAGGAAGTCATCTAGGGCCTCTTCCCGTTTTTGTTTTTTTGTTAATGACATTAGTTTTCTAAATCGTTTGGATAGAAGAGTTTCGTCAAGCCGACCAGTTGAATTTGGTTAATATGGCTTGAATTGCTTGCTAAGTAAGTAGATTATGACGGACGTAAGGTGATCAAAGTGCCCCAACAATATTTTTCAGAGCGCGAATTTCGATAGTAAAATCCAATAATTCGTAAGCTCTATTCGATACTAAGTCTTTCCATGGTAAAATGGCAATGTTAATTGAGTATGTCTGACCTTGACACATGATAGGAATCACGCGCGATTTGTCAAAAATAGAGCACCGAAAGACCAAACAGCAAAAACATCAGTCATGACGCTAATGCTTTTTACAAGTCTGAATGATGCTTAGCAGTACAACGCAGTGACCTGCATACATGTTTTATACAATCTATTAGGCTTGTCTTACAAGCAATCTAGCATTAACAACATTGGCTGACCTGTAACCTGAGTACATTTGCCGGTATGGATTGAATTTCAGAGAAATCTCATAACACCAAGCGTGAAAATCCCAAACAAACTGCCATGATAACAGTCCACTCCGACACAACTCTCCTTGGCCCACCTAAAAGCCAGCGAACCTGATAACACCATGCTCAATTCCCCTAAGCCCGCCTCTAATCTCTCGTTCAAGTTCACGAATTCCAGCAACCAACAATCGCGATAATGCATTTTTCGCGTACTCCAGTTTCGCCACGAATCTAGTTCGAAGTTGTTTTGCAACCGACCAGCACACTATCGGCGATGTGTAGCGCGAACGCGATTTTCGACACCTTCCTAATCCTACTCGTAGCCGGTCCTCTTATACAGGCCGCCAGGGCCATGCAGTTCTCGCAATCTTATCAAGATCGACTCAAAGTGATGAGCGCACTGATCGACGACTTCTACGATCCATGCGAGGATTTTTTTCAACACGCATGCGGCTACTACGACACGCAGGTAGCACCAATCGCGCCATTTATGTACAACAAAGAAGGGGCAGTGCGATTCTTCGAAAATAACCGAGCGAACTTCTCGACAACTGGCGGATTCCTGCTCAACGGTCTCTATGAGTCGTGCAGAGAGAAAAGCTGGGATTTGTCGCAGTGGAAGGAGATTGATTTCCTGAATGAGTTTGCCAAGTTTCCTTTTCTACATTACCAGTGGGAAGAAGCAAGGATACAAACAACTTGGCCGCAGCTGACAGCTAAACTGGCGGCTCGAGGGATCCCGGTGTTTTTTGACGTCTTCTTCGCACAGAATACGATCTACATGAGTCCGGCCGACATTACCTGTCCAGCTACCCAGGACACTATCAAAGCGATAATCATGAGTCCGGCGACCAGTGTGGTCAGCCAGCAAATAGCTGAGATCATTTCTTCCGAATTGTGGTACTTTTGCAAGGAGCTGGCGGGAGATTTTCCAGCATCTGGTGAAAAGATCGATGAATCGTCAAGCGAGACGGAAACTAACGAGTTCTTTAGCGTGTTCTTTCTAACACTTAGTTTCACACCCGAGGAGGTAGAGTTCTCGCGAAAGATTCAGATTCGCACGGAGAGATTATCCGAAATTCTCGCGGTTGTTCGACGTACCAGTTCAAGAATTGTCATCAACTACATCATATGGAAGATGCTCGAGGCGCTGAGCTACGAAGATTGTTTCCAGCTCACGGATGAATTCGAGGCATTGCTACTCTCTGAGTACTGGAGTTGGAATGTATTCGAGCGGCACCTTAGCAAGGAAGTGGCATTCGCCAGTTTCCTCTTTCATACCACACGATTCCAGAAACGTCGCAAGGACAAAATGGTGCCAGAGGATTGGGAAGCATTCCTCGATAAAACCCTTCCAAGGAGGGATCTTAACATTGATAGAGTGATCAAGAACTACGCCAACACTCAACTCTCTCCGGAGATTTTCACAACAGACTATTCCAACATAGAGATGCAGAGAGAACACTTTCATTTGAACTATTTCAACATTAAGTCCCGTCAGCTGCGCATGTCGTTCGTGAAGGACAACTACGTCGACAAGGAAGACACCAATCATCCGCTGTATTTTGTACGGAAGTTCCTGAATTTTGTGATCCTCACACTATCCCAGCCACTCTTTCATTATTTCTCTACCGAAGGATTCGATCTGTGGCACCAATCCGGGTTCTTAATCAACACAGATGACCTTTATGCCGCCATAGACTGTCTCGGGCGTCAATCGCAGATCTATGTCGACGATTATCCGATTTTCGCCAACCTCACGGTCGAGCAAATGGAAGATGTCCTCAAGTTCAATCAGGCGTTCCATGAATCCCTGAACGACTACTTCTTCTGGCTGGAAAGTGAAAAGTTCGCCTTTGCCGAACATTACGTCTTGGAGTATTTTAGTCTTAATACCAGTCGCGTGATGTTCTACTCCGTCGCGCAGCTGTACTGCGGTCGAGATGATGCACGATACTCTACGCTCATCAATCGAAGCTTTATGAATACGGCCGAGTTTCAACATGCCTTTGAGTGTGAGCTGGAGACGCCTATGAATCCATCGATGAAGTGTATTTGTAAGAAATGTTGACGAATAAATGTCTTGAGATTAGGTTGTATGAATTCTGGCTTTTTGTTGACAGTAAGTCTGGCGGTTGGATCGGAACTAATTTTTTCTGAGCTCATACCGATCATACGCAGATGTTAGTGGTTTTTTGTGCTTCCACTTTGGGCGTGTGTTATCAGCAGCGGTTGACGTAACCTGTGAGTAATCTTAAACGCGGTGTATGGGTGTTATGGTATTTAGGTCACGAAATTTAGAGCAAATGTTTCCTTTGTCTTCAAGTCGTACTTAGATTAGGTGAACTTCAGAACTCAAATCACAAAGACTCTAAGTTTTGGTAGTATGATATCTGAGACCCCTATAGTCGCGCGAGGTCTCTACACAGTATAGGTGCTTGCGAGACGCTTCTTTAGGCTGAACCCACACCAAGGCCGACAAAGCGTGTTTCCTTGTCGTGGACGACAAGAATACATTGCATCTTATGAATCAACACACACCAAATGGGACGCAACACGACAGAACATTTTGGTCGGCCGCGCTCGTTGCTCCAATGCCCATTTTATATAGCATTGCATACAGCCAATAGAAGTTGACGCGGAGAAGCTATTAATTTTGATTGAGCAAAGGAGCGCCATGTACTGTACATATACTACGAGGCAAACCCCCCCGCCCTAGTATACTTGCCTTGAAAAAGCTTCTGGACTCAAGCCGTTCGGAATCGGCATTAAACTGTAGGTCACCTGTGTAAAAAATAAATCACACACAACGTGGTGAGTTCGGCAAGAAGTTTGAAGGCAACCATAGATCTGCGAAAAAGGTGTTCTGGCAAACCATTAGCCGATTCAGAGGAAGGAAATTCAACATAATCGAAGGAGTTAGATCCAAAGATGGTGTGCTGCTTTCCAATGAAATGGACAGCATACGCAGATGGAGCGAGCACTTTTCGGAGCTGCTCAATCCCGAACAGGGCGCTGAGGGTTACAGACCTATAGTCTTGAGTGGGGCCGAGAATATTCCAACGGCGGAGGAAGTCATTTTAGCGAATGAATCGCTAAAAGTTGGCAAATCCGCCGGTGTGGATGAAGTTCGGCCAGAAATGCTTAACGCAATGGATAAAGAGGGAGTATTATGGCTCTCTCGTGTCATTAAGGTGGCCTGGGAATGCGGTGAGACACCTAGCGATTGGAAAACTGGGGTGATTGTCCCTCTTTTCAAAAAGGGGGATAAAAAAGAGTGCTCCAACTATAGGGGCATATCTCATTTAAGTGTCCCCGGTAAAGTCTACGCTAAGGTACTGAAGGTGCGTTCTAAAGCTATGGTCGAATCCAGGATAGAGATGGAACAGTGCGGGTTTCGTCACGGCAGAAGTACAACCGACCAGCTTTTCACTCTAAGAATGATACTCAAGAGTACGCCAAACCGATCTGCTGCTGCTTTGTAGATTTGGAAAAGGCGTAGGACCGAGTTCCTCGAGGTAAACTCTGGAGTGTTCTGCAGAAGTATGGGAAGTATGGAAGGGTCCTCTGTTGAGGGCCATTCAGTCTCTATACACAAACTGTAGCAGCTGTGTTCGGGTTAACGCTAGTAAATCAACACCTTTCACCGTGGGCGTTGGACTTCCCCAAGAGTGCGTCTTGCCACCTCTTCTTCTTCTTAGTGGGCGCTACAGTTCGGGGTGAACCTGGGCCTCAACCAACATGCCCCTCCATCTAGCACGATCTTTCGCTAGCCTTTTCCATTGCCGCACACCCAGTTGGCTGAGGTCCCCTTCCACCTGTGTGCGCCATCTTAAGGGCGGCCGTCCTCTGCTTCTTCGTCCCTCGGGGTCGGATTCAAAGACTCTCCGGGCTGGAGCTGTGGTGTCCATTCGCTCTACATGGCCCAGCCATCTTAGCCGTTGAATCCTTAGACGCCTGACTAGGCTCATGTCGCGGTACTGCCCGTAAAGTTCGTGGTTGAATCATCTCCTCCATCCCCCGTCTGCGTTTATAGGCCCAAAAATCACGCGCAAAATCTTTCTCTCGAACCGACCAAGGGCCTCCTCATCCGCTTTTGAAAGTGTCCATGCTTCTGCGCCGTACAACAGGACCGGGATGATAATGGTCTTATATAGAGTCAACTTTGTCGTTCGGGAGAGGGCTCTATTACTCAGTTGCCTCCTTAGCCCAAAGAAACAGCGATTGGCAAGAGTGATTCTGCGTTTGATTTCGGAACTGATGTCGTTGTTCCAGGTCACTGCGGAGCCAAGGTAGACGAAGTCCTTAACTACCTCGAACTTATATCTGCCTATACAAACGTTCTGGCTAAGACGTCGGTGGTGAGCGTCCTTTTTTGATGACAGCATATATTTAGTTTTGCCCTCGTTTACCGCCAAACCAATTTCGCCACCTCCATCTCAATACTCGCAAACGCCTCATTGACATCTCGCTGTGCTCTACCTATTATGTCAATATCGTCGGCGTATGCAAGGAGTTGCGGGGGTTTGAAAAAGATTGTGCCTCTTGTATTGGCCTGTGATTTTTGCACAATCATTTCGAATCTTCTTCTTTGGTGGCGTTACAGCCCATGAAGGGCCAGAGCCAAGCTTCTCTCCGCCACCCATGTTGAGGCTGAATGAATGCCGATTCCGAACGGCGTGAGTCGAAAAGCTTTTTCATAGCAAGTACACTACGGAGGGTTTTGCCAGTACCCCTCCGAGGAGGACCGCCGCGAAATAAACATTTGATGGCGTTGGTGTTATCGGGATCCGAACTCATCTTGCGTCAGAGTCCAACACACTAACACCGCGCCACGGCGCCGCCAATCATTTCTAATATGATGTTAAAAAAATCACACGACAGCCCATCGCCCTGCCTAAATCCGTTTTTGACATCAAAACTATCGGTAAGGTGTTCACCGATTCGGATGGAGTAGCGAGCATTCTCCAAAGTCATCCTGCATAGTCTGACGAGTTTAGCAGGTATGTCAAAGGTAGACATAGCGTTGTATAGCTCGTCTCTAATTACGCTGTCGTATGCGGCTTTGAAGTCGACAAATAGGTGGTGAGCGTCGACTTGAAATTCATTGGTTTTTTCCGGGCTCTGCCGTAGTGTGAAGACTTGATCGATGGTGGACTTCCCCGGCCTGAATCCGCACTGATAAGGACCTGTCAGCTTATTTACAAAAGGCTTCAGGCGTTCACACAAAACGGCAGAGAAGATTTTGTAGGCGATGTTAAGGAGACTTATTCCTCTATAGTTGGCGCAATCAGAGGGGTCTCCTTTCTTGTGGATCGGGCATACGATGCTGAGACTCCATTCCTCGGGCATGCTTTCCTCTAACCATATCTTACGGATGAGCTGTTGCATGCTCCCAACCAAGTCATCCCCAGCTGCCTTGAAGAGCTCAGCAGACAGTCCGTCTGCGCCAGCAGCTTTATTCGACTTGAGCTTCGATATGGCAATCTTAACTTCGTCGAAGTCAGGGGGACAGAATTCTCTGCGGTCTCCGTCGATTAGAAATGGATCATTCTGCCTAACAGCGGTATACTGACTAACATCGCCGTTATACAGTCTGCAGAAGTGGTTTTTCCATATTCTCAGCATCGACTGCGGTTCTACTACTAGGTGTCCGTTCTCATCCCTGCAGGCTTCCGTTCTGGCATTATAACCTTGACATGTTCGCTTTATCTGTTGATAAAACTTTCGAACGTCACGCCTGCGGTAACACCTCTCCAAATTCTCAATCGCGCGCTCCTCGTGCTCTTTCTTCTCCTCCCTTCTTTTGAACTCGTAGAGCTCACGAGCTGCTCTTGTTCTTTTATGCAGCGAGGCCTTATATGCATCCTGCTTCGCTGTATGAATCCTCCTGCACTCGTCATCGAACCAGGTGTTTCTTCGTGGTGGAGCCTTGAAACCCAAAACTTCGGATGCAGAGCTTTTCAGGGCTTGTTTGCAAAGGCTCCACTGCTGTTCTATTGATAGTGTGGAGGATTCAGGTGTATTGGAGAGCTTAAGGGAGACGCGATCGGTAAAAACACGAGCGGTTTCTGGCGATAGTAGCTTTCCGACGTCATAACTTTGTATTCTTACTCTACTCCGTTGCGTTCGTGATATCCGTAAGCGTATCTTGGCTACAACAAGATAGTGGTCCGAGTCGATGTTAGCCCCTCGGAAAGTTCGAACATCAAGAATAGTGGAGGGGTGTCTGACGTCGATCGCGATGTGATCCATCTGGTTGGTGGTCGATTGATCAAAAGACCGCCATGTGCCTTTGTGTTTATCGAGGTGCGGGAAGCGCGTACTGGCTAGAAGGAGATTTCGCCCCGTAGCAAGATCAATCAGCCTGTGTCCGTTATCGGAGGTGGTGTCGTGTAGGCTATGTTTGCCGATGACTCGTTCAAATATGCTTTCCTTACCCAGCTTAGCATTGAAGTCTCCTAGTACAATTTTGATGTCATAGCTGGGACATTAGGCATACGTTCTGTCTAGGAGATCGTAGAACTCATCTTTGGCTGAGTCATCCTTGTCTTCCGTGGGGACGTGGACGCAGATCAGGCTGATGTTAAAAAATTTAGCCTTGATACGGATTGTTATGAGGCGTTCACTCGCCACCACCTCCTTTTAATTATATATATGGACTGGATATTGCAGCACAGTCGAGGCGAGGAGTGGTTCACATTGGGAGAGTTGTGAGGAAGTATCTCGGGGTCTTCCTCACGAGTGATGATGCAGGATTGGCCAAACTGGGCCTATTTTGAATCAGCTTGGAAGATCTGTAGTCAGGAAGACCGAGCTTGGTGCCAAAGCCAAGTTAGCGGTTTTTAACTCAGTATTTGTTCCAACTCTCACCTATGGTCACGAAATTTGCGTATTGACCGAAAGAATAAGATCGCGGACACAAGCTGCCGAAATGAGATTTTTACGTGCTGTTGTGGGAGTTACTCGCCGGGATAGGGTGCGGGATAGGCAGTGCGTGGGGAGCTCAATGTTGAGCAGCTGCTTCTCCGAACGGAAAGGGCTATGCTTCGATATTTTGGTTATGTGAGACGAATGTCGCCCTCATCACGACTTCCGAAGTGTGCCTTGGATGCAAAACCATCAGGCAGGTGACCGCATGGCAGACCCACGACGAGGTGGTTGGACCAAGTCCAAAAACTCGTCTGGGTGCGCTTGGGCATAGCTCCTGATGAGTTAGAGTCGATGGCGGAGGATCGAGTGGCCGAGATCCCGCGTGCGCGCATTACCCCCGCAACTCATTTAGTGGAACATGCGGGCCACTGAAAATGTATGTATGTGTGTATGTACAGCGTGGGTGATTGAAACTTGGCTCTAGCCCATCAAGGGGCTATAACGCCACCAAAGTAAGAACGCAAGCAAGGAAGCGCAATTTATAATTAGATATATTGAATCAGACGACGATGACTGAATTTGTTTTTTTCAACCCACACCAAGCGCAACAATTCGTCGGAAACTTTTTGCTTGTCGGTAAGTGTTGGGGTTGGGGGGTCAGCCTAGGGGCAAATTATTGCTTTCTAGCAGGCACAACACGGGGGCATATGTTTCACCGTTTCTGTCTTGGCTCCCTCTCACAGAGCGTTATCTCAAAACCTTACTGTCGCTCTGCGGCGTGCACTAACGCTACACGCGTTAACCAATTGTGTATCAGCGGATATTTATGTCAACGACTAAATGCAGGGAAGTGTATCCCAGTAACTTGCAATCGCAAGAGACATCCAGACGATCGGGTCTCCCCAAGGTTCCTTTAAGAACCCATATAACCTGCGCAAACCATGTTAGTACTAGAAGGACACACGGGCTGGGTGTCCGCTCCTATGGCAAAAACTGAGGCGAAGCTGCGAAACCTCACAACCTTTAACGCATAATGTCGCGTTGGTAGCTTACAGACGCGCAGGTGAAGTTGTGACCACCGGCCACTGCGAAATTATAGAGTCCCACGTTGGTTTTTGAACTTATGTCAACTTTTGCTAAACGTTAATGCTCTCTAGACACGCCGTTCGCATTTTCTACCTGCACTTTTGATGAACGTGTTGGGTTCTGCGTACAAAAAGCAGGACAAGTTGTCAATGAGATTGTACTTATTGCGCGTCTTATGTTTGTATCTTCGTCTAACCACGGAAAGGAGGCAAAGTTTGGCATGCTAAGAAAGTCTATTGCGATGATTACGAGATTAGTGTGATTTCAAGCGCGATAGTCGGTCCATCTCTTCTTTACGTTTCTTGATTATTGTGTTGTTGTTAACGCACTTGAGGATTCGATCGGCAGTGAATGGACGGATTAGCAGGCCGTCCAAGGTCTTGACTCTTGAAAAAGCGACGTACGTTAACCGAGCCGAATATTCTGTGCGACAAATGTTAACGACGGCCTTGGTTAGCGGGATGCCTTGGCTTCGATGCACTGTTATGGCATTTGCGAGCAACATCGGGCTTTGCTTGCGTGTGCACGACAGACCATTGTGCATGAACGACACAACTTGCAGTACGATGGGAACGCAGCCATTCGCGCAGGTTGGCCCTGTATATGTCGGGAACTTTACCAGAACGCACAAAGGCAGGCGGGAGTAGTAGATGTCGTCGTCGCTAGGTTCGTAAACTACTTCCCCCACAGTACCGTTACACAAGCCATTGTCGGTTCACAAATTCGAACGAAGCATGACGACGGAGCCTTTAACGAGCCGTAGTTCAGCAGGAAACGACGGCTGCGTCGTCGCCTGCTGTGCGTCCCACGGCGTTGCTGTGTTTGGCTCGGATCAATGCCACTAGTTGTTGCGAAGCCGCCAGACGCTCGTAAATTAGGGGTGGCCGTGGTGCAGTGGTTAACATCATCGACCGCCGAGCGAAAGGTCTATGGTTCAAATTCGCTTCGTAGCCAAGAAAAAGTAATTCGTATACGGACAAAAAGTATGCAACACAGTTGTGAATGGAGAGTGACCAGACGTACTGCTGCAGGCATAACACTCACAGTATATGGTCAGCTGAAAATCATCCTCTGCGTATGCAATACTAAAGTGCTCGAACGAATTACTATGAACTATAACCAACGTGGAATTTGGTCGGCTCTCGTCCTATCTAGGTCTAGGACAACCACCCCTGAGAGTAGTGAACGAACATCAACGACCCCAACCACTGCGCTCCGTTCAGGTTGTGTGTGTAAACACATCGTATGAGAATATAAAAACTCTTGAACATGCGCGAGTCTCTAAAAAAAAAAAAAAAATTAAACGATCTGACCTCCGCGTTTTGGACCACTATGCGAACGGCAGATTCAAAGCCCGGAATATTGAAGGCTTGGGTCACACGTTGCTGGAATAAGCTGACGTCTTTATTTGTAGATTTGCCGCGAGAGAGTCGCTCTAGGGCATTGCGAAACCCTTGTTCGTCGTCTCCGGTCTGACGCATGATTTCGCGGAGTGTGAAGCAAGTGTCTATAAGGGTGTAGACGAACTAGGCGGCAAGAGCTTCTGAGTTGTCGGGATGCGCGTTGGCGTAGAGTGCTGTGTCCATCACGGGGTCGAGCTGAGAGAAGTCACCACAGAAGTATACAATGAGGCCACCGAACGCTTCCTCTGAGTTGGTCGTTGGCCGATCGCGTGCATAATGCGTACTCCTACCATTGATATTGCATCAATGATAACGAAACGCACGTTTTGACACTTCGTTTGCATTTTGCGTTCCGCTTCAATCGCAAGTTGTCGATACGCTTGTCGTCGAGCAGGCAGAGTTAACGCAGAGTGAATCGTCGAACCATGGATATTGTTGGCAGCGCAACCGGTGGGTGCAATGAGCAATACAGAGTCGTTTCCGTGTGCAAGTTGAATTCTTTTGACCATTTCCGCGATAAGGTAAGACTTTCCTGTTCTAGCTTTGCCCAACACAAATGCGAGTTTCGAGTCAGTTCTCCCATCCAATTGGTGTTGCAAAAAGCTCACCACTTATTGCTGCTCGGAGTTTAGCGGCAGTTTTGGTGAGCTGTCTGTGCTTTGGACTGAAACACTGTTTTTCTTTGCCTCGTCGATAAATTTCGCAAACTGGTCGACCTCCATGTACGTCGAATAGGACTCACGCCACGGAAACGCCAAGTCCGTGTCATGCTCGCCCAAAGACGTATCTGCCGGCAGCGCGCCAGGAGCGACAGCGGCAACTTGCATCCAGTCACGTAGATCAACTTCTGGGAGCTGATGCACTTTTTCAGACTCCGCATCTTCCATGTTTACTCGCCACACATTTTCAAGTGCACCAGCTTCTACAGGAGCCCGAAATGCATCGCGCCAAGTCTGCCGATTTGAGTTCGTCGTACGTACGCCATGGTACACGTAGAAGTAGTTGCTGTTTCGCGAACAACTTGTCGTTGGCACCACCCAGTGCGATGTTTGGGTACAACGGCAGCGCCGCCGTTAGCTCGTTTGCTGTGCTTACGCAAATATTCGTGCATCACAACCGACTCGTCAATTTAATCTCGTGTAGTGTAGAAGTCCATCAGGCTCCAGCCACCCGCCTCCTCGCCTTCCGCTTCCGACACGAGCACGTAATCTTCTAATTTGATCACTAGCTCGACAAAACTTCTAGATGCCGAGAAGAGGTTCAAGCCAAGAGCCAGTGCATGGTTTCGCAGGCGCTGATATCACGTTCGGATATTAGTTTATTCATCATCTTCGTGTATGCAGTCGACGCGTTTGCATTACTGGGAGCGTTGTCGACAATATCCTTGAACATTTGCTTCACGCCGTTTGACTGGGGCTCCGATTTACTGACGTACTTCGCAATGTAGTTGATCACAGCCTGTTCGGAAGTGATGACCTTGAAATCTGTATTCGCCCGCCACGATGTCATGATGAACACGTTGTGATCGTTGAGTAATGGATCGTTGCTCACTGGACGGTAGACCCAATGACCGCTATCCAGTTTAAGTGCCGAAGTTGCTTGGCACTGCTTGGGGTAGTTGAACCTGCACTTTCCATTGCGAAGGCAAGCATTGGTGCATTGCGTGTGGCGCTGGTCTGTTTGCGACTTGCGCCACTCCTACTGGTCCTTTTGTGCGCGGATCACCGTAGTGCAGCCGAGACGGATGAACACTCGAAGGTTCTTCATTAAAGTTCGGATTCAGCGCAGATGCCAATTGGTCGTAATATTTACGCGCCGCCGTTAGTTGGTCTTGCGTCATTGAACTGAACCTTCTTGCATCTGGTGCGCCCTTGAGCCAGAAGTCTTCTACTTCGAACACCTTGCCAATGACATCCGACATGTATTTGCGAGCTCGTTCGTAGAAAAATTCTTCGGCGATCAACGGATTCAACACGAGAAGCTTTTGACGCTGACGAGCAATTTGTTGTTATGTAAGTGTCGACTCTTCCACGAAGTTTGTCCCCATAAGTTTAGCGAGATTGGGCCACCACAGTACCCAGTTGCGTTACCATGGCCTCAAGGTCGGTCCGCCGCCCTTTCCTCGAATTTTCGAAGTATAATAAATGAGCTTGCCCAACATGCTGTTGTCGCGTGTAACTGCACCACGAAGTTGAGCTATGTTGCCAGCAAACTGGTTGTTCTACGCGAATATTGAGCCACGCTTTGAAGATTTGCTGCGCTGCAGGGTGTACTATGAGAAGTAGCGAAATCTTGGATCTGTGCAAAGCGCTGCGACTTGTGCTGGAAAAGATAAGTGAAGTATTCGCGGAGTGTTGGCCGGAGATTTGCTTGTCAGTTACCTTTGTGTATGTCCGCGCGTCCATATGAAAACAGGCACGGAAACGCCATTGTGATGTAACCTTCTTGACGCTCGTTTACAGGAAGCGGTTGTGCTGCAGGCCAGTTCAGCGTAGTCTGAATGCGATCTTCTTGCAAAATCGTGACTTTTGCAGGAATGCCAGTCTCGACGTTCTCAAATTCTTCAACTGCAGCAGGCGTCTCAGTAGCTTCTGCGTCCGATGCATCGACAGCTGCCTGAAGCATTGCAGAAACGTCGGCGTCAATCGGAAGTGCTGATATGGCTTGTTGAGATATGACGACATCGTGGTAGTGCTTGTGGTTGGCCTTCAGCCATAGCAGGTCGTTGTAGACCTTCGATCGTCGAACGCGGAAGTTTTTGTGCCCTTGCGGTGTTTTCCGACGTACAACCACTACTGGCAGCTCCGGCGGCGTCAGTGGTAACATAGTAGTTACCACGGACTGCACATCTTGCGCGAAGTTGATGACGTTGCCACCGTATGCAAGCTGTCCAGGACCACAACTACCACGAAGTTGGTACGCGGGTAAACGCGGCTGATAAGAATCTGCTCGATCATCGAGAGATCTTTGAGCTCTTCGGGAACATCGCCAGGTGCCATGTCATTGCCAAAGGTGACCATGTCTCTTGCACGAGTCCGCCCAGAACATTTGCCACAGTGGTGCTGAGTTCCGGTTGCTCGAGCAATGACCGGCTCAAGCGTGGATCGATGGCAATTTTCGCAAGGCACGTAGCTGAGTTTCGTCATCTCTGCTTCGAACTTGGACATTACGCGGTCGCGTTGTTGCTGCTTGCACTGACGGGCCTTGAGCAAACGGGACTGTTCAAGTCTTGCCGCATTTTGTGCTAGTGTTTCTTGTTGCCTTCTGTTTGCCATTCGAGTAGCAACGAGACTACGAGACTATGATATTAAAGCTCGACCCTGGCATCCGAGCTCTTTGAAGATCCTTGAAAACGGTCTCATGAAATAGAGCCCCCTCCCGGAAAACGGTGAGATGCCGTGGCACTGCATCCAACCATAAGGGGCTATGCTTTAGACAACGGAGGAGATTAAAGTGGTGAACATATGTAGATTGAAATGGGTTTTAGCTAACTTTCTTAAATCCTTTTTCCTCGTTGAATCTTCTTGACTTTAGCAGTCTTTATCCTTCTTAGCTGAAGCTCTCTATGTCTAATTTTTTTATAATATGGCCGTGATCCATTCTTGGAGTAGTAGTAGTAGGATAGTATCTAAAACTTCATTATACTACCACACGAATATGGTACCCAAACACGCCGACCCTGAAACCAATCCAATATAACGGAGCGATCACACTTATGATGGCCACTTTGGTTAGATTGTCGAAAGGATTGACTTTAAACACCTTAGGAAGAGTCGCAAGAGTGACGCGACTGACCACGTGACGACCTTCGCCACTTGCTCTTAACGTCATCCTTGCACCGCCTTAGACTCCCCATAGGATTTTCTATACTTTTGAGCACGGCACCATAAGAAACGTGTTGAATGCTTTCCGCCCTCTTCGACGCTCAACCATTGAATTTTTCCATTACAGTATGAGCTCGATATCAGTCTTCCTTCCGGCTATTTCACACGATTCTATACTCCTACCAAGACTTGCCTCAGATTTTACTCCCAGCACTAAACCAAGGTTGTTCACTTGAATCCTTCGATTTTGCACGCTTTCCGGACATAGTATCCGCGTTAAAATGAGGTTTCCTTCACAATATGGTATTTCAAACTCGGAGTTCTTGAACTGTAGTGACCAACTTTAGGCCATATGTGTGTGTGTCCATATGAAGCGTTTCCTGGAGAGCACCATGTTAAGGTAAGCGATTATCTTCCTCATCATCACAGACCTGTGAAAAAACTGCTCCAACACCTACAATATGCATCTACGCTTTTAATAGACCTTTCTCCAGGACTATAAGCTGGAGGCTCCTCATATGCTCGCTCATCCACTTATATTGTCTTCTTTTCTCTGTTGACGGGTGCGGGTTATTTACAATTCCAGCGAAGGCCTACGAAGTTTACCAATGGTGCGGATGGTTATGTCATGATATTAAAGGTAGATCGCCAATAGTCCCATTTTCAAATTAAGGATTCAGCCGCGTCATACAAAAGCGTGTATTACTTACTTACTTATCAGGCCAGCGATCTATGGAGGATCTGAGCCTGAGCTGTAGCTGCCTTCCATCCTTGATGGTCCCGGGCACGCTGCTTCCAGTTGTCAAGACCAAGATGTCTTACATCCGCGATTAGTTGGTCTTTATACCGGAGGTTCGGTCTTCCTCTTCTTCTCGAACCAGGAGGCTCGGAGTCGAGGACCCTCTTAGCTGGAGCGTTGATGTCCATGCGCTCGATGTGGCCGAGCCAGTGTAGTCGACTACATCCACATCTTGGTACAGCTCGTAGAGTTCGCGGTTGTGTCTTCTTCTCCATTCACCTTCCTCACAGACAGGACCAAATATCCGGCGCAGAATTTATCTTTCGAAAGAACCCAAAATCGTCCAGCTTTCGGCTCCGTACAGCAACACTGGCAGAATGAGCGTTTTGTAAAGCATGACTTTGGTCTTTCGAGTGAGGAGTTTTGACCCCAGTTATTTGGACAAGCCGAAGTAGCAGCGGTTGCCAAGGGCGATTCTATGCCGGATCTCCACTGTGGTGTCATTTGTGGAATTTACGTTTGCCCCGAGGTAGACAAACTCCTTAACTACCTCGAAATTGTAGCTGTCAATTGTTATATCTTGTCCCAGGTGGTGAGCGACGGATTGATTTTAGCTTGACAGCATGTATTTCGTTTTATCCTCATTGGTCTTAAGACCAACTCGTTTCGCCTGTTCTTCAATCGCCGTGAATGCTTCCACAATGCCACGGCGAGAACACGCGATGATGTCGATATCATCCGCGTATCCTAGCAGCTGGATGGACTTGTAAAAGATAGTGCCTTCCCTGTTGACGCCTGCCCGTCGCACTATCTGCTCCAGCACCAGGTTGAAGAAGTCACATGAAAGCGCATCTTCTTGCCGAAATCCGGTCCATGTTTCGAATGGTTCCGGTGTCCTAGAACCGAGTTGCACGGTGCATCGCGTGTTTTTTAGCGTGGCGCGACACAACTGGATCAGTTTTACCGGGATCCCGAATTCGGCCATCGCCCCAAACAGTTCTTCACGATGAATGCTGTGCGGCTTTGAAATCGATGAAAAGATGGTGTGTATCGATTCGAAACTCGTTGGTCTTTTCCAGGATTTGTCGAAGTGTGAAAATTTGGTCTATAGTTGATTTGCCGGGCCGGAAGCCGCACTGGTGGCTGCCGATTAGTGCGGTGCAAAATGGCTTTAGACGTTCACACAATACGCTGGACAGGATCTTGTATGCGACATTGAGCAGGGATATACCTCTATAGCTCTTGCAAGAGGTAGGATCGCCTTTTTTGTGGATGGGGCATGCAGAGCTGGTATTCCAGTCGTCGGGCATGCTTTCATCTTCCCAAATTCTGCAGATGATCTGGTGCATGCTCCCTATCAGAACATCGCCGCCAGCCTTGAAGAGCTCTGATGGCAAGCCATCTGAGCCTGCGGCCTTGTTGTTCTTCAGCTGAATAGCTGTGCCGACTTCTTCGATGCTGGGTGGGAGGACTACTTCAGCGGCTGGAGTTGGGATTTCCTCGGTCCCTACCACTCTTTCTTGGTCATGCTCGTTAAGCAGCTGCTGGAAATGATGCTTTAATACATCCACTATTCCTTGCGGGTCGGTGACAAGATTACCCTCGCAGTTTCGAAGAGCCTGGGTGCCCTTTTTGAAGCCTCCTGCAAGGCCATTGGCTTCCTTGTAAAAGGCTCGTGTTTAATGTTGTAGGGGATGGCAAATTAAAAGAACAAATCGACAAATCGGGAATAAAACAAATATAACAAATCGACATGAAACCACGAAAAAAAGACGACGCGATGTTAATCGTTTGAAGGCTTTATTCAGAGTGTTCTTACATAAACGACATGTATGCCAAAATACATTTTCTTGCGGGACTATGGCTCGATTTGAGAGCGGGTCATATCATAACAGGTCATAAATCATACGATCGAATGTATACAAAGAGAACATACATACATAAGTACTTGTTAAAAAAGGGTAACCATGTCGACACGATTACCAATTTCTTACAATGTTTATCCCTAGACTCCTCGATATCCTTGAGCTGTATTGGCACCTTTTATTCTTAACTACAATAGTACGAAAGGTGATGCCCATGAACTATTGGTTTATACCATTCTCCGCTAGGTGCATTCGGCCATGACCTCCGAACCATCTCTGCCTTGTCTTTGTTGACTCTTCTTTTCGATTAGATAGCGTTACAATCCGGTGGGTACCTGGGCCTCAACCAACAAGCTTCTCCAGCCGGCACGGTCTTTTGCCAGCTGTTTCCAGCTCCCCGTTTGTTAAGGTCCCCTTCGACCTGTCGTTCTTTGCTGCGTTAGATTCGGTCGTTCTTTGCTGCGTCGTCCCTCGGGGTTGGACTCGAAGACTCTTCGGGCCGCAACTGTGTTAACCATTCGCTCTACATGGCCTAACCACCTTAGATGTCGCTTTACAGTCCGTATAGTTCATCGTATCTTCTCCTCCACACTTCGTTTACATAAACGGGACCATAGATTCAACGTAGAATTTTCCTCTCGGAACCACCAAGGGCGGCCTCATCCGCTTTCGTTAAAGTCCAGGCCTCTGCGCCAGCTAGGAGCACCTGGATGACTAAGGTTTTGTATACCACAACGTTGGTCTTTCGAGAGAGAGCTGTACTTCTCGATTGCCTCAAAGAGCCCAAAGAAGCAGCGGTTGGCATGAGTAATTCTGCGTTGTTCTCAGCGCTGGTGTTGTTGTCGGTGGTCACTGGTCAGCCACTTTAGACAAAGTCCTTGACCACTTCGAATTTGTAGCTGCCAATTGTGACGTTCTGACCAAGACGGCGGTATTGCATCTTTTTTTTGTTGACAGCATACATTTCGTTTATCCGAAAGACCCATTTTAGCCGCTTTTACTTCAATGCTTTCGAATGCTTCATTGACGTCCCGCTGTGTTCATCCAATTACATCAATCTCATCCGCGTACGCAAGAAATTGCGCACGCAATCTTGTACGTACATCTTGTGCTGGCCAGCGAGTCTCGTATGTACTTACTTACTTACTTATCAGGCCTGCGATCCATGGAGGATCTGTAAGACCAAGATGTCCTACATCCGCGATTACTTGGTCTTTATACCGGAGGTTCGGTCTTCCTCTTCTTCTCGAACCAGGAGGCTCGGAGTCGAAGACTCTCTTAGCTGGAGCGTTGATGTCCATGCGCTCGATGTGGCCGAGCCAGTGTAGTCGACGGATCCTTGCCTTCCGGACTACATCCACATCTTGGTACAGCTCGTAGAGTTCGCGGTTGTGTCTTCTTCTCCATTCACCTTCCTCACAGACAGGACCAAATATCCGGCGCAGAATTTTTCTTTCGAAAGAACCCAAAATCAGCTCCGCTGTCCTGCTTATCGTCCAGCTTTCGGCTCCGTACAGCAAGACTGGCAGAATGAGCGTTTTGTAAAGCATGACTTTGGTCTTTCGAGTGAGGAGTTTTGACCCCAGTTGTTTGGACAAGCCGAAGTAGCAGCGGTTGCCAAGGGCGATTCTACGCCGGATCTCCACTGTGGTGTCATTTGTGGAGTTTACGTTTGCCCCGAGGTAGACAAACTCCTTAACTACCTCGAAATTGTAGCTGTCAATTGTTATGTTTTGTCGCAGGTGGTGAGCGACGGATTGGTTTTTGCTTGACAGCATGTATTTCGTTTTGTCCTCATTGATCTTAAGACCAACTCGTTTCGCCTGTTCTTCAATCGCCGTGAATGCTTCCACAATGCCACGGCGAGAACACGTGATGATGTCGATATCATCCGCGTATCCTAGCAGCTGGATGGACTTGTAAAAGATAGTGCCTTCCCTGTTGACGCCTACGCGTCGCACTATCTGCTCCAGCACCAGGTTGAAGAAGTCACATGACAGCGCATCTCCTTGCCGAAATCCGGTGCATGTTTCGAATGGTTCCGAGGTCCTAGAACCGAGTTGCACGGTGCATCGCGTGTTTTTTAGCGTGGCGCGAGACAACTGGATCAGTTTTACTGGGATCCCGAATTCGGCCATCGCCCCAAACAGTGCTTCACGATGAATGCTGTCGTATACGGCTTTGAAATCGATGAAGGATGGTGTGTATCGATTCGAAACTCGTTGGTCTTTTCCAGGATTTGTCGAAGTGTGAAAATTTGGTCTACAGTTGATTTGCCGGGCCGGAAGCCGCACTGGTAGCTGCCGATTAGTGCGGTGCAAAATGGTTTTAGACGTTCACACAATACGCTGGACAGGATCTTGTATGCGACATTGAGCACGGATATACCTCTATAGTTCTTGCAAGAGGTAGGATCGCCTTTTTTGTGGATGGGGCATATAGAGCTGGTATTCCAGTCGTCGGGCATGCTCTCATCTTCCCAAATTCTGCAGATGATCTGGTGCATGCTCCCTACCAGAACATCGCCGCCAGCCTTGAAGAGCTCTGATGGCAAGCCATCTGAGCCTGCGGCCTTGTTGTTCTTCAGCTTCTGAATAGCTGTGCCGACTTCTTCTATGCTGGGTGGGAGGACTACTTCAGCGGCTGGAGTTGGGATTTCCTCGGTCCCTACCACTCTCTCTTGGTCATGCTCGTTAAGCAGCTGCTGGAAGTGCTGCTTAAATACATCCACTATTCCCTGCGGGTCGGTGACAAGATTACCATCGCAGTTTCGAAGAGCCAGGGTGCCCTTTTTGAAGCCTCCTGCAAGGCCTTTGGCTTTCTTGTAAAAGGCTCGTATTTTATGTTTATCCCTAGACTCCTCGATATCCTTGAGCTGGGAGGCTGCGAAGATTCTTTTCTTTTGTCGCAGTAGTTTCTTTTCCTCCCTTCTTCTGGCTCGGTACTCTTCTCGCGCTGCCCTGGTTTTCCTCTGCAGCGCCTTTTGGTACGCCTCGTCGGTTGCTGCCTTTTTCTGCTCACACTCGCCATCATACCACGGGTTTCTTGTCGGGGGTGGTAGGTATCCTAATGTGGTTTCGGCTACTTCCTGAATGGCTGAGCGGCAATGCAGCCACATATTATTGGCATTTGTGTTCGACGTAGGCATACCGTAGAGTCTTTCGCTCAGCTGCTCCCTGTAGACTCTGGCAACCTCCGGTGTGCTCAGGCGCCCAATGTCGAACCTCCTCCTGATGGGCTGGTGCAGCTTTCTGACATTGGACAGTCGAGCTCTGAATCTTGCTGCTACGAGGAAGTGGTCAGAGTCGACATTTGCCCCTCTGAATGTTCGCACATCCAGGATGTTTGAGGCGTGCCTTGCGTCAATGAGCACATGGTCGATTTGGTTGGCGGTTCGACCGTCCGGAGATCGCCAGGTTGCTGTGTGGATTCGCTTGCGAGGGAATCTTGTGCTACTTATCACCGCATTACGAGCTGTCGCATAGTCAGCGAGTCGGAAGCCGTTATCTGTTGTTGTATCGTGGAGGCTGTGCTTTCCGATCACTCCGCCAAGGGTGTTTTCTTTACTGATTTTAACGTTAAAGTCCCCGAGTACGATTTTTACATCGTACTCTGGACAAGCTCCGTAGGCGTTGTCAAGGAGGTCATAGAAGTCCTCCTGGATAGGGTCTTCAGCCTCGTCGGTAGGGGCGTGTGCATATGTAAGGCTGATGTTATATAATCTGCCTCTGATGCGGATCACAGCCAGGCGATCACTTATAGGTTTAAAGTCGATGACCTTCGACCTTAACCGCTTTTCCACGACAAATCCGCATCCCAGTAAGTGCAACCTTTTGTGACAGCTGTAATAAATGTCGCAATTTTTCTTCCTAATCATACCGTTTCCTATCCAGCGTATTTCCTGGACCGCAGTAATATCCGCCTTGTATTGCGTAAGGATTCCTTCTAGTTTATGAGCAGCCTCCTGTACCGGAAGTGTGCAGGGTTCTGACATTCCAGGAGCATACTCGCAAATCGTCCGTGTATCCGAGGAATCTTGCTCATTCATAGCTTTACTTTTTTTTACGTGGACGGATTGTTAGCCCGCCGCACAACCGCCATTCTGGTCGGGGTTTTTTTCGCTGCATACGTTTGTTCACCTCCCAACGGTTGTTGAAGAGGCTATCCAGAGGGCGCCGCGAAGAGGCCGTATGTCAACTTGACCCGGGCATTTAAGCAGGGATCGTTGCTGGCATCTCGCCAGGTTGAGAGCAATCAACAACTTTACCCTGTATGTCCGAGCCCATGCCCCCTCGTATGTAGGATCTTTAAAATTACGATGTTGAAAAGTTGCATGACAGCGCGTCACGTTGTCTAGATCCTTTTTTAACATCAAAGGTCTCGGTTAATTCGCTACCGACCTTAATGGAGCAGCGAGAGTTCTCCATGGTCATCCTGCACAATCTGACGAGTTTGGCAAGGATGTCGAAACTAGACATAGCGTTGTATAGCTCGCCTCTATGCACAATGCCACACGAAGCTTTGAAATCGACGAAGAGGTGGTGAGTGTCGATTTGTTATTCTTGGCTCTTCTCCAAGAATTGGCGCAGTGTGAATATTTGGTCTATTGTGGATTTACCTGGCCTGAAACCACACTGATTCGAATCTATCAGATTATCCACAAAGGCTTTCAGGCGTTTACACAGCACGGCAGAGAAGACCTTGTATGCGATGTTAAGGAGACTTATTCCCCTGTAGTTGGCGCAGTGAAATAGGTCTCCATTCTTGTGGACTGGGCAAACAATACTTAGATTCCATTCGTCAGGCATGCTTTGCTCCTCCTGGTGCATGCACCCTTTCAGCTCATCTCCAGCCGTTTTCAATAGCTCGGTAGATAGGCCATCTGCACCCTGGATTTTATTAGTTTTAAGGTTCGAGATTACCAGGCTAATTTCATCTAGGCCGGGTGGACGGAATTCTCTTGCATACCCATTGCGAATGGATCGTTCTGCCTGGCAGCGGTATTAGATCTTTCATCGCCCTTGAACAGTCTACAGCATCGACTACTAGTTGTCCGTCTTCATCCCCACAGGCTTCCGCACTAGCATGTTCGTTTTACTTTTTCGTAAAGCTTGTGGTAGCATCTCTCCATCTCATGCTGTCTTTTTTCTTCCTTAAAAGCGTATGTTCGTCCCATCTTTTCTGTTCGTAATGTTAACGAGAGGCTCTCGTCCTTCTGTGTTGCATGGCTCTGTAGGCGGTTTGCTTTGCTACATGGGCCTCCCCGCGTTGCCTATCAAACCAGGGGTTTCTAGTTGGCGATGATTTGAAACCCAACACCTCAGAGGCAGAGCTCCCATGCTCTCGCATTGGAATTTACGAGAAGTTAAGGGTTACTCGATCGGCAAAGATCCTGGCAGTCTCCTGCGATTGTAGCTTTCCGACGTCAGATTTCATTCGCATCTTCGGACGTAGTATCTGCTAGGTTGTGCTTTCCTACAACTCGTTCAAAGACGTCCTTTTTACCCACCTTTCCGCTGAAATATCCTAGAACAACCTTGGTATCATAGCTGGGACATTGAGAGTATGTACTATCTAAGAGGTCATAGAAGTCGTCTTTGACTCTGCCGTCTTTTCTTCAGTTGGCTGTGGGCATACATATTAGGCTGACGTTCCCGAAGATAGCTTTGATGCGGATTGTTATAAGGCATTCGCTCACATGCCGGAATCGTATGACTTTTGGTCTAATTCCTCCTCGAATAACAAATCCGAGTCCATAGGCGTTGTCTATTCTCCTTGAAGCAGTTTCCATAGTATAGGTCACAGTTGTTCATCCTCTTTTCAATCCGTCCATCCCATCGCACTTCTTGGAGTGCGGTAATGTATGTTATACAGCAGTTTAGGGGTCTTTTCTAACTGTCCGGCCGCACCCAGTCTGTTAAGGGACCTAATACTCCAGGTGCAGAACAGATACTCATTGTCATTTTATACGTGTGAACCGTGTGGATCCAATTTATGTGGAAATAAAGAACTCTCTTTTCTTAGGTCGTGATTACTGCACAGTTCACTGATGTATTATGTTTCTCTGTGTCCATCGCTGTAAGTACATCCCAAAGAAAAGAATTACCACTGTGGCATTACGTTCCAGCAGTAACGCACAGTTCACTCATAAGTCTCGATTTCAAGTCACCCTATCGATTCCACTCGCCCCTTATTTCACAACTCGCCATCTAGCGTTATTTAGCCCAAACGGGCACCATACCACAATTCTTGCCACCACATCTAGATGCCGCCACACATTCGACCTCTATTTAACCTTTTGACGTTTACTTATCAGATTTTTCTGTATCTCTCCTCCCCTGTCTCATATACCTCATTAGGTTTGGAAATAAAAAGTGAATCGTATTTTGTCCACCCTCCAGTAAAGTCACCGGAAACGAGTGGTCCACCGTTAATACTATCTAAACCAGAAATCATCCTCAGTCAGTGAACAACTTCGTGTGCATCCAACTAACGTACTTTCTTTCGTGAAACCGGAGACGTAAGTGGAACAAATTATTTTTAAAATTATTCCTTTTCGCCATCAAACCGATGAGAGATTTGCCGTAAGAGGAACGCTCCGGTGCATTTTCGTGATTCTGTGATGGTGGTTTCATAACGAGCAAAGGATTCGTGTGAAAAATCGCGAGATACAGTGAAATCCGAGTAGTTTAGTGAGGCTGTAAAGAGGTGAGACTTGCCCAGTAGTATGGTTGTGTAGCTTAGGCAAGATGGACATAGTTGGATGAAATTGTCTGATGACCGCATCACGGTCACTCGTCGTGTTGATTCATGGCAACAACCTTAAGTAGCCCTTGAACTTTGAACAGTTTGCGATGTTCGATCACTGGGTCATCCCATGATGGTCACAGTAAGCAGAAAGACCTTGTGAGGAAGATTCTTTTTCTTGTATGTACTTATCGAGAGCTGAAAATAGCCTCGTAACTTGGTATTATGGCCCCTAAGCAACGCCATTCAATCTATAAATATGTGTTGTAATACGGCGTCGTTAATTCGTTGCTGGTTTGCTATTAAGCGCAACATTAGTGCTTCAATTCGAATCACATGATGACGAGGAAGGGTTCTGTGTGCATCTATGTATAATATGTATACTGCGCCACTGTCGGTAGCTATTCTCTTTGCATATGGAACGTTCGCCCCCTTCGAATCAGTACAATGCTGTTGTTGTTGTTCAGAGTCGGAATCTATTTTGGTTGGCAATCGGAGTTGTCGGTGTCGACTAGTCCGCCTCTTGTGTTGAAGGAATTTTCCAAACGAGTTTGAATGAATTTATCAGCTATGGTGTCATGTGGTTATCATAGTGAATGTTGAATGGGGGCTCGCTTGATTTCTCGAACAGATAATGACGAGGTTGTTTGTTACGTTGCTGATATACATACGAGTCGGTTTGGTTTTGGTTTTAGAGTTTAAAAATAACAAACTCGACTAGGAGGGGTGGTCCGATTGGTGGCGGTTCACTATCGCTTTTAACAGTTTTACTAGAGTTCTCAGACCAAGTAGACGGTGTTTAGCTTGCGAGTGGATTAAAGGTATACACGTACGTAGGAAAGCACAGACAAGAAGTGAATGTGATTTGCTTGATCTCGGTTGAATGAACTCGAAGTTTGATTTGTTGCTTTTCATTGAGCTGATTTACTGGCGTTTGTGGTGTGGAATTTGCAGAACAGAAAGTATAGTTTGGTCTAGAGGTTAATGGTCTACGATCTTACCTACCGCTGTTGCTGGAAATGCTAAAGCGTGTCGGGAAAATAGTGGTCTCGGCCATCGGTTCTTTTACTCCAACTATCGCTACTGGGTCATTAAAAATTGTGATTTCTGGCATTCTCTTGATTCCCTGCATGTTTTCCTATTTTTTTTTTTTTTTTTCCTCTAGACTTCTCTGTACTAATTTTGCAACAGTATTTGTCGAAAACTTTGATTAAAACTTTCAGTTTTCAATTGACTTCAAATCAAATCCAAATAAGTGACGTACAAATTGACAGCAGACAGCTGACTTCGAAATGTCTTCCCAGACAATTTGAATTGCTCCTAAGGTGCAATCACATGCAGTTTGCATGAGTTTTCTTTTATAAAACCTCATAAAAGGAACCAACTATAAAAATGCTTTTAAACATAGAAACTGATTAATCTATTTGTGCCCTGGAGACATTAATGTGTACGTGCGGCCTTGTTGACCTTTTCTCTTTGACGTATAGTGTTCGTGACGTGGAACGTTGATGACGAAATAATTAAAACGAAAATAAATCAGTTTACTCAAGCATTTTCTATTAGCCTTTCTAGTCAACCTAAGTACCTTGAACTTGAAGGCAGATTATATATGTATGTAGCGGACAAAAAGGCCAGCAGATGCCTTCCGTTCATTATTGTGCTCAATCAACGATATCTCCTTGGCAGTCCTTTAGTGACCGCCTAGCAATATCTTTCCTTTTTATCAAAGACTTCAGTGTTCCCTTAAGTGAAACTTCACATTCACATAACCTCATTTTGTGATTTTCCTTATTTAATGTCCTCCCAGCTATCAAGTTGTGATTTTTGTCTATCGCGATCTCAATACTAATTGCCGGGTCATTGGATTTGTCTTGTCCCTCATCAGCGACTTAATGAGGATAGGTTAGGTTAGATATATGGGTGCCCTATTGACGGAAAGTCAAGGCTCACGTAGACTACGTTGAGTCCATTGTGCCCACTTGTTTTGTTTAACCCGTTGATATCTAGACATTTACCGTTGAGCTGAACCATCCAGACGAGGATAAGAATCTCAGTATTCTGTTCAGCCCAATATTACCTACCTCTTCTAGTCCCGAAAGGAAGTATCTTCCAAGGAATATATTCCTTTTTTGGGCTAGCGCCGGACATTCGAACAGCAGGTGACGAATGGATTCAATTTCCTCTTCGTCCCTGCAGCTTCTGCAGAAGTCATTGTAGGGCTGGCCTAGTCGAGCTGCATGGTAGGATAGCATGCAGTGCCCGGTGAGGGCACCGACTGCCAGTCAAATATTCCCACGATTGAACTTCAGCAGATTTTCCGTTCTTTTCTTATCATAGACGGGCCAAGTCGATTTCGCCATTGCGCATGTATCTAAGCGACACCATCGCTTATTGGCTTTCACTAATAGCTCCGTCTTTATCTCCCTGTAGAGCGCACTGAGTGGTGCTTTGGCCTCAGCTGAGATCTGCGCAATGTTTCCAGAGATATTCATATGACCAGGTGCCCAGCAAAGGGTCACCTCATTTACATTGGATATCTCTTCTAACTTCTCCTTGCAGAGTTTGACGAGTTTGGATCTTATCCATGTTGCCTGCAGAGCCTTAATGGCTGCCTGGCTGTCAACATAGATGCCGATCTTTTTTCCTGAGAAATTATCTTTGCTGATCAGGTCCCCCGCCTGCTTGATAGCAAAGACCTTAGCTTGGAAGACACTGCATCCATCATCGAGCCTGTAGGAGCGATGCATATCCCGAGACTCAAAGTAGACTCCGGCACCTGTGTCAACATCCATTTTGGATCCGTCGGCGTAGGATGCCAGTTCAATTTCTGTACGTACCCTATCACCGGTCCATTCCTCCCTGGAGGGAATTCTAATAGAGAATCTCCTCACCCAGGAAGGAAGTCAGGTGACATAGTCCGTTACGGTTCTGAATCTCGAGACGGCCCATCGATCCAAGACTGATACATGTCCGTGAGGACTCCTTTTCCAGAGACCGAATTCCTGTAGTCTTACCGCAGTTCTGGTTGCGGCGCTCTCGCAGTATATGTCCAGGGGTGGGAGGTTCAGCATGACTTGAAGAGCCGCCGTTGGTGTGGACTTCATAGATCCCGTCACCGCCACACAGCCTGCCCTTTGAACCTTTGACACACTCTGAAGATGACACTTTTTTCTCAAGCGCCTTCCACCAGACAACCGAGCCATAGACTAGGATAGGTCTTACCACCACAGTGTACAACCAATGTACTAACCTCGGTTTGAGGCCCCATGTCTTACCAAAGGCTACCTTGCACGAAGTCCAGGATTATGCCAGGATATTTGGCAGATTTCCAGGTATCAGATCTATACCATTCATATGGGGGTAGGTGTATCTAAGGATAGTAGCAGTAAACATTAGGCCTCTTTAGCCCTTAGGGAAATCACAGTCACTCTTGACCTTGTGGTCTTGTGAGTTATAGTATTGATAATGGTACTATGGTTGAATTCTAGTCATTGAATCATCTTAAAAGCACGGTTTTTGCGAGTAGGTTCATCAAATAAAAAGTTCAAGTCTGATCCTGGGACTCAGTGCACGAGTCATCGTGCATCTTAAAAGCAGACTTGAGATTTCGCCTTAATTTTTCTTGAGATAGCCTAAAAACTTCTTGCGGAAATCCTCCCACCATGCGGTCTTACTTTCTTTCTTTAATCTGAGCTTTGGCTTCTGATCCCCTGAATTATTGTTTGATTGGGTGGTCTACTATACTATTGCCTATAAGATGTTTTCAGGATCTTCCAGTTCGTTTCCCATTAGGTCGGTGTATCACAATACTGTGACTTTTGAGCCCCAGCTGATTGACTTTGCAAATGCATTCTTTTACATGTTTGGCTTGTAAAAGTCGAAGGACTTGATGATTGCTTAGTTGCCTAATGAGCTTTTTTTGTCGTATATTACCAGGTTAAGAACTCTCAAGTGAACTAGGGCCTTGTTTTTTGGGTCCTGTCAAGTGCAGCCTTAATTGTGCTGAGTTAAGCTCTCATGGCCATGATAATTACATCGGCAATGTGCATCCGTATTGTATTTCTACAATTCTTCTGTTAAACGTTGCTCTGATAATTCGAAGAGTTTTGTCGTAGTGAAGACTAGTGTATCAGCCTAAGACAGTTCGTATTACAGCAGTTAATTAGGACTCTTTGGACATTTTCGCAGATAGATGCTTCGGTAAACCTTTAGTGGTAAAGACAAATTTTTTCTAAGACTTGGTCAACCACTAGGGTTCAGAGTGGGGCCGATAAAACTCGTCATTTGGAACAGCTAGTTATTTTTGTTAGTATGATCCTTGTCTCCTTTTTGATTTAAGACCATCTGCTGGTCAGCAATTTTTATATCCTGTGATTTTTAATTATCTAAAAACCACAGAAAAATTGCGACAGTGTACGAACTTTCACTAAATTTTTAGTAGTCCATACCATAGTGTACTCTCCCAGTTGCAAGCATATTGGCTAGAATCTCGTTAATGGCAAGTTTGATGTCATCCTCCAAAGCTACAGCTGAGACTGACTTATAGGTGTACACGAGTGATGTGACCCATTCCCATAAAAGACCATCAAAAGATGTCAAATCTGGCGACCTAGCCGACCAATTCATGGTCCCAAAACAAGAGATAAGTTGCTCACCGAACCCATATCTCAATTGTGTTGTATGGCATTTATTACCATTGGAGTACCATTATTACTTATTGGAGCCACAGGTTCAGGTCGTACATTTTGGGCGACAAAAGTGGAAAACATTGACCGATAGTAGGACAGTAACGTTTTTCTCATGGTCAGGAATCGCTCTTCTATAGCCTGTTCTCTCGTCGGGCCTAATATACCAGTTTGGATTGTTAAGATGCCCATTAAGTCCGAAATCATGTGACCCCTACAAGGCGCCAGGAATAGATGGTATATACCCGAAAATATCATCCCCTGGCTAGAACGCATATATTGCTGGTGCCTCAGGATGGGTTATGTCCCACAAGCATGGAATGAGGTTAGGATGGTGTTTATACCTAAGTCAGGGAAGGTCAACCATGCCACGGCAAAGGAGTATAGACCTATCAGCCTATCCTCCTTCCTTATGAAAACACTGGAACGACTAATCGACAAATACATAAGAGATGAGATTGGTGATAGCTACTAATCACAATTTCATAACGCTTATATAAAGGGTAGATCAGTAGATACCGCTCTTCACAGGGTGGTCTATACGATAGAAAAGGCACTCAATGACAAAGAATATGCCCTGGGGGCCTTTCTAGATGTTGACGGTGCCTTCAATAACGTCAGTACCGAGGCAATAAAGTCCAGCTTACGGATGGCCCACATAAACTCAGGAATCTGTAGATGGATTGAACAAATGCTAAGTAAACTCGTCGATAGTAGGAGCAAAGGGAAGGGTGAGAGTCAACAGAAGCACGCCACAGAGGGGTGTTCTATCGCCTCTCCTATGGCTCCTCGTAGTCGACGAATTGCTGAAGCTCCTGGAGACACAGGGTTTCAATGTCACGTCTTATGCCGATGACATTGCCATCCTGGTACCTGGGAAATTTCCTCAGGTCCTCAGTGAAAGACTAAGTTATGCGCTGCTATTGGTGAATTACTGGGTCAAGGAACGGGCCTAGGGGTAAATCCAACTAAAACTGAGATAGTCCTCTTCACAAGAAAAATATCAATACCAAGGTATACATATCCACGTATAAATGGTATCGACCTGATTCCGAAGCTAAGCTGGCGTGGCACTATATTCGTGCAGAGTAGCTTTCGGAAAAACATGGGGCTTTAAACCAAAGGTGGTATACTGGTTGTACACCGCGGTGGTAAGACCTATGGATCAATTGTCTGGTGGAAAGCACTTGAGAAGAAATGCCACCTTCAAAGTCTTACAAGGATTCAGAGGGCTGGCTGTCTGACGGTGACCGGATCTATGACATCCACACCAACGGCGGCACTTGAAGCGATGCTGAACCTACCACCACTAGACATATACTGTGAAAGCATTGCTTAGGGTGCAAGAATCCAGTCTTTGGAAAAGATGTCCTGATGTCCGCAACCGAAACGGACTATACCACCCCACTTTTTTACTGTGAGGGGAGATTCTCTATTAGGATTCCTTCCAGGGAAGAATGGGCCAGTGGTATGGTAAACACGGAAGAGGAAATGGCAATCTACACCGACGGATCCAAAACGGATACCGGTATAGGAGCCGGAGTCTACTTCGAACTTCAGGAAGCATGTCACTTCTAAAGACTTGATGATGGCTGTAGCGTCTTCCAGGCTGAGATCTTTGCAATTAAAAAAGGTGCGGATCTGATTCTTAGGGAGAATTTCTCAGGTAAGACGATCAAAATCTATGTTAACAGTCAGGCAGCCAGTAAGGCTCTGCAAGCATGGATAAAATCCAAACTCGTAAAACTCTGTAAAGAAAAACTAGAAGAATTATCGGATGTCACCTACTGTGTGAATGCCCTGCACTGGCCCGAAAAAGATGTACGTTCCTCGAGAACTTCTTCTCCGGTTTAGAGGAGGTAAGAGACATTAAGCTGAACAAACTGCTAAGATTCTTAATTGAATCTGGGTGGTTCAGCTCAGCGGGCAACTAACAGGTTCCCCTCGGGTTAGTTTTTCAAAACGGGAAAAATGGACTCCTCGTGGTCTCAGTGATCCTTGACTTCATGTCAATAGGGCACCCAACTAACCTAACCTAACCTAATTCCGAAATTAGCTTTTCGGTAAAAAAGCGGACCCTTCTCCAGCTTTTCTAAGGTCGACTCATCGTTGTTGCGACATAAGGCGGTCGTTTGGTTTCAGTTCTTGCACGGACTGTACTTTATAAGGTTCTAGACCACAATCCTTGTATAGTCGAGGAACTCAATCCCAATTAATGCGAACTACAACGAGTCGACAAGTCATGGTTTGTACGCACTCTACACCTATGGATAGGTGGCTTAATGTCCAATATTGTAAAATTGGTGCAGAATTTGGTCACTTGAACTGGTCCCTCAATATGTCAATCATGACGTCCGTAAAGTGGTCAAATTGTGAAAATTGAATTCAATAATTTGTAAATGTTGCACGAATGTTGCATGTCTGACTACGGCAAGTGCCACATCTACGCGTAAGTTGTCAAAAGGATCACTGAAAAACCAAATAACAAAAAAATCGCCCCTGACATATACGAGTTAGATATACATATGTATGTACACGGTGCTGTCTTATTACTTTCCCTGAGGGTCTCTTAATAGCCTGAGGTCAGAAGGTCATTCGAAAATGATGATAATGCCCTTGGGCCATCGTAAATCTGCTGCTATCCTCAGTATTGGGGAGGAAAGAGCCCATGATATCCATATTGGGACCAAAAACTTGCAAGCGCTGCTTGTGCGTTTAAGAGTTTCTATATTCTCTTAAGATGTGTTTACACACACAACCTAAACGGAGTGCAGTGGTTTCGGTCGTTGATGTTCGTTCACTACTCTCAGGGGTGGTTGTCCTAGATAGGACGAGAGCCGACCAAATTCCGCGTTGGTTATAATCCGTAGTAATTCGTTCGAGCACTTTAGTATTGTATACGCATAGGATGAATTTCAGTTGACCTAATACTGTGAGTGTTATGCCTGCAGCAGTAGGTCTGGTCACTTTCCATTCACAACATTCCATTGCATACTTTTTGTCCGTATAGGAACTACTTTTTCTTGGCTATGAAGCGAATTTGAACTATAGACCTTCCGCTCGGCGGTCGATGATGTTAACCACTGCACCACGCCCACCCCATTGTTGTTACTGTAACTCAGTGTTTTCAAGCCCCCTGGTATTCAGTTGCTAAAATTTGTGATGTGTTAAGGCTCTCGGGCTTAGGTACACATTTCCAGCGACAAATTCTTGACTGAGCGCTGGAATAATTAATGTTACAAACAAGGATGTCAGAATGCTGGCACAGATGATACAAAATGTTGGCCAGAATAGCTTGGAAATAAGTCTTCAAAGTAGCAACGTGTGACATTCCATTTGAAATTCTCTTAGCACGGCAAATACTCAACGTCCCAATAGCCATTATCTGTCTAATTATAGTAATCAAAGCAGCAGGCGTATTTGAATGCCATCAGGGGTGACCTCTTAGCTTGCAAAATATTTACAAATTCCTTTCTACTCGCTGACATGACAAGATACATAGACAATCGTCCGTTGTTTTCAAAATCATTCTCAAGGTCAGTGGTCCTGCATGGTTGGCACCGTATTGTCCGTTTAATTTAGCGAATTCGCTTGATCACTCGTGTCGCATGGAGACAAGATCGTCCATTATGTCACATCGTAGAAGGATCGGTCATAAATAAAATCACTATGTCGGGGCTCGTGCTGTACGATCAGAAGGAATTTTCGAGACGCAAATGCAAATGCTTATTTAGGGCAGTGGCAATTGATCGAGAATCAATCGATCAATTTGTGAGGCGCGTGTCGATCGATCGGTATCTTGACGATCACTTGTGGGGAAGACCAACAATCAGTGGTCATGTTGGCATGGTGCCGACCGTTTAAATGGCGCCATGACCTGAAAGCATGCACTTAAATGGGCTGTGTCGAGGAATAGTGCATAGTATGGACCATTTTGCCCAATTTACCGCTATCAAGGGAGCAAAGATGTCACTAAGCCGCTTGATTGATGCCTGAATCACGACGCTATTAATTGTTGGAAGAACTGCATCATCAGGTGTCAAAACAAACCTCTTTTGGCTCGTAGATAAAACCTAAACAATGCGGAATTCGAGGTAGTTAAGGACTTCGTCTACCTTGGCTCCGCAGTGACCTGGAACAACGACATCAGTTCCGAAATCAAACGCAGAATCACTCTTGCCAATCGCTGTTTCTTTGGGCTCAGGAGGCAACTGAGTAATAGAGCTCTCTCCCGAACGACAAAGTTGACTCTATATAAGACCCTTATCATCCCGGTCCTGTTGTACGGCGCCGAAGCATGGACACTATCAAAAGCGGATGAGGAGGCCCTTGGTCGGTTCGAGAGAAAGATTTTGCGCGTGATTTTGGGCCTATAAACGCAGACGGAGGATGGAGGAGAAGATTCAACCACGAACTTTACGGGCTGTACAGCGACATGAGTCAGTCATGTCGTCAGGCGTCTACGAATTCAACGCCTAAGGTGGCTGGGCCATGTAGAGCGAATGGACACCACAGCTCTAGCCCGGAGAGTCTTTGAATCCAACCCCGAGGGACGAAGAAGCAGAGGACGGCCGCACTTAAGATGGCGCACACAGGTGGAAGGGGACCTCAGCCATTTGGGTGTGCGGCAATGGATAAGGCTAGCGAAAGATCGTGCTCAATGGAGAGGCATGTTGGTTGAGGCCCAGATTCACCCCGAACTGTAGCGCCCACTAAGAAGAAGAAGAATACGGAATTCAGATAAGAGTAAGGTACTTCATCACTGTCTAGTGGCATGCACCATGAGCTTTACGTACGTGAACTTTATTCTATTTCCAAAGTCAAATGGTTCCTTATCGCTTCGTTCATTGAGGGGAAAATTAGTTTATTTATTGGCCAAATGGAAGCTGACATATGGAGATAAGCAAATTTGTGTAGTAATATTCGACGGAGCTATTGGACTCGGTAGTGATAACAACCAAAATATTGTCCTTCCTATGACTTTATTGAATTTTTTTGTGGCCTTCCATGAGGGCCATAAAGGTTTTTTTATCATGGGAAAAGCAATCAAAAGTTGAGTTCTGTCCATATGTGGCGTACTTTGATGGTTTCTGCTCCACTGAATGCCATCTAACTTCTAGGTTTTCCTTTTGAGTCCCTCTTCCCTGGAGGTATTCTTCCTAACCGACAAAGTCGGTCACTGAAGATTCATATTATAAGGCCCGTCTCTTCAAGTTTTCTCTCTAAAGGTCCCCAACTGGTAGAGCGATTCGCAAACCCAACAGTTCATCGTTTTAGGAATGCGCCTACGTACTAAAACACACCCTGCACACTTCAACTACTCTCCCCGCGGGACTACCGTCAGGTATTACTTCAGGGGGCTGGTTAGCATTTTATGCTCTTCTTCCTCTGCTCGCTGGTTCGACATTGGATCCTGCGTTTGCTGTCCTTTGTTGTAAGAGATGTATCGTATGAGTTTGGTTTTCACTCTCTCTGACTCCCTCCAACCGTCGTAGTTCCTTCATAATTGTTGCTGTTACCTGTTTCACCACATCCCATGCTGCGCTCGATGTTAACATGTGGCTTACTATGTTCTCGGGGGTTGGTGCTTCTCCAATTCTTTCCTCTATTTCTCTGCGTTCTGCACTAAAGTGTGGGCACTGAAAACATAAGTGCTCCGCGTCTGCTCTTTCCTCCCCGCAGTTTGAACAGAGGGGAGATTCCTTTAGACCAAACCTGTTCAGGTACCCTTGGAAACAGCCATGTCCTGATAGAAGCTGGCATAAATAGAAATCCATTTCCCCGTAGTCACGTTTCATCCATTTGCGAATATCGGGTATAAGCCGATAGGTCCACCTTCCCTTTGTGGACTCGTTCAATCTTTCTTACCATGTTCTCATGCTTCGCTGCTTTTCCTCTAATTTTATATATTTTGCTGAGGCTCTGGGATCCCGAATTTTAGCGTCGTAGGTTCTCTGTAGCTCGCTGGCCAATGTATCTGCTGGTAGCATTCCTGCAATGACACATATGTACAGCGTCATCGGATATTGTCCGATATGCACAGCAAACCCTCAGTGCACAAAGTCGGTTGACGTAGTTAATCTTTTTAGCATTTGACTTCATTTTCACAGCTTTGGCCCATATTGGTGCTGCAGACATTAAGACTGATTGCACTACCCTTGACTGAACTACTCTGGTTTGCTGTCTGGACCCTCCAATATTCATCATTATCCTGGATAGGGCAGCACGCACCATTGCAGCTATGTCACACATTCCTTCAAGGTGTTCCCTGTAGGTGAGCCTTGCGTCGATCATCACACCTAGATATCTTATGACCGGCTTCGATAATATGTGATGATCACCTACCCTGCTTCTGTTTTCTGTTCTGCGAGCTCTTGTCCAGCTGCTGCTATCCATAGCCTCACTTTTTGGATACATTCATTACTGATGTCCTCGATTTCTTCCAGGTGCTTCGCTGCCACAACAATTGCTAGATCATCAGCAAAGCCTATGAATTTTTCCTCATTTGGGATTTGAAGCCTTAGGAGGGGTCCTAGTACCGAGCTGTTGCTTAAGCACCAGTGTCGGTACTAACTATGTATGTCCTTAAACAGCTTTATACCGACACGTACTCATCACTCCCCCAAGGTCATCCCACCGACTATTGGTACATCATTTTTCATTCCATCTCTGGAGTGCGAGGAAGGGCGTAACCCACTGAACTTCCACAACAAAAATTACATTCCTACCCTCGACCTACCAGAGTACATCAATGACGTCACGACTTGTTTGCACTATACTATCAGGCATAACTCTTTCGTCATCGAACTCCCCCAAGGAACCACGAAACAAGTAAAAATGAGGAACAATCTGTATCTACTGTTTGGAATCACGAGTAGGTGTAGATACATAGCATACCCGTCTTAAGAGCCCCCATCGTAGCGTGTAGTGCTCATCATTTTGACCTTCACCAATGTCAACTAAAAAAAGCACACGACGAGCGCACAAGCGGACAAGCGGATGATTTGAATCGATTGCCACAAGCGCGCATGGCTCACATGCGAAGCTTTTCTAATTACTCTCTCTCTCTCTCTTTCTCTTGTCTCTGACTTTGTCTCTTTGGTATAAGGCGACATGATGAAAGTGAAAGTTATTTCGATTGGAAAGCTCATCTCTCCAGAGGTCGGTCACCAGTGAATAGTTCCATTGGCATAGATCTAGTTTTTTGGAAAACCCTCTACAGTCAAGTTGTTGATTCCTAGTCGTCTTATCGTTCGTGTGTCTTTAGACAGTGTAGAGTCCTATTGGAGAGGTCGACGTCAAGGTTATTACACAGTATTCGTGCATTCACTTTCATCCCAAGAAACAGGTGAGGACTCGGGCGTTTCTAGGGTTTTCTGAATCATATTCGTTTCGACACCAATTGGTGTTGTTTCTAATCTGGCTAGTTGGTGATAGTGCGATACCCTTCTGATCTGTTTATTACTTTACTTCCCATTCTCGCTTGGTCAGACGTACATACGTTACTACGCAGTGTCGAGTGTGTATCTACTGTCCGTGTTAACCTTGTAAAGGTTGTTCGCCTTCCACTAGTACTCATGTGTACATCTTTACTTCTATCTATTGCAGATTAAATAGAATCTCAAGATGACTACCTATTTCAACTACCCATCAAAGGAATTGCAGGAGGAATTGTCCCGCATCGCTCAGGCTATCGTTGCCCCAGGCAAGGGTATCCTCGCTGCTGATGAGTCCGTCTCCACCATGGGCAAGCGTCTTCAGGTACATACATCTCCATTTGGAGTCTTACTTTTTGCCTCAGTGAATCTAACATACTTCTTTGGTGTATTTTAGGACATTGGCGTTGAAAACACCGACGAGAATCGCCGTCAATACCGTCAATTGTTGTTCTCGACTGACCCAAAAATCGCCCAGAACATTTCCGGTGTGATTTTGTTCCACGAGACCTTGTACCAGAAGGCCGATGATGGTACTCCATTCGTGCAATTGTTGAAACAACGTGGAATTATTCCCGGAATCAAGGTCGACAAAGGTGTTGTCCCATTGTTCGGATCTGAGGATGAATGCACCACTCAAGGTAAGTGTTCGAAACGTGTGCATCAATCTAACCAAATATTTCAAAGAAAGATTAGAGGTTAGTTCCGAGAGAACCATGAGACACGATCTGATTCACTGCTTCGGCGATTTATGTTGACTTGCTTTGGGAAGACGAGTGTGATCGCATGATTTGTGATGGCTTGTGCCATAGCTTATACAATTAGTATGAGCTGCGCTCTGAATCTAGATGAGTAGTTTTCTTGAGCGCTCTTACTTCTCAAAACGTTTGCGCGGGAAACATTCGATTCACCTTATCACCGCGGTCTTAAGACACAAATAAAAAATGCCAGTTAACCGGCACGGCTGTTCAAACCATGACTAACGTTGGCACTTGACTTCTGATGGTCTACCGAAGGCTCAATTTTTTTTATTTTGTTCAGGAATTGCTAGATTAGGACAACTTTCTCATCATAGAACGCGATTTTATTAACTGGGCACGTTCATGCAAGCACTATAGCTTCGTTTCTCTACCGAACCTAACTTTTCTTGAGCAACGACACGGTTTCGTCCTTTTTGAGACTTTTAAAACTTTCGTTTGCATGGCTTTCGTTACCCTACCATTCAGTTAAGGACTTCCTTCAGCTTGAGTCTTCACTCTACGGATAAACTGCTTAAGCGTTTTGCAACACTGTCAGTATTGGTGTAACGTGCTATAGTCCTTGACATGAAGGCGCTGTAAGACTAGACTCTCCACTCAAATACGGTCCAGTCACTTTAGTACGTTTGAATCCTATTAAGGATAAAAGTAGATCCCCAAAACTAAGGTGCAAATGGTTCCTCTCTCTAGTTGGAAACAACACCAACATCCACTGGTCGAAACGTTGATGCAGTTTTCCGAACTATCTTGAGAGTTCTTCTAGCTCCGGCTTCTAGCTTTCTGAAGCCGGTCACAGTTCAATTGGGTACCCCTGCATCGTTTTTATTAAAATAAATTGTTTTAAAGCTTAGTACGGGCCATGACGGTCCTTCCTAGCCGCCATTTTCAGTGGAGTGTCACTGTATTCCTCGAGGTTCGTGTATTGGACTCTGACGCAGGGTAAGTTTATTTCGCGGCGTCCCTCCTCACTTACACCATTCGGAATCGGCATTAAACTTTAGGTCCCTTTCACCTGTGGAAAAAATTAATCACAAACAACATGGGTAATTGAGAGAAGCGTGGCTCTGGCCCTTCCCGGGCTGTAACGCCACTAAAGTCTCTGTAAGCCATAGGGGTTGTGATCTTAGGTGCGATGTTTCCTGTGCCATGGAGGATTCTATTTGAAAAACTGTCAAACCAAAAAGCTTCTGCCAGTCGCGACGAACATTTGTGACTTATTCTTTAGCTTTCAAGTCAAGCTACATCTGTCTGTCAAATTTATTGGCTAACTTAATGGTATTACAGTCTTTAGTGAGCCTGATCTTCAACCAGCAAATCTTTTCAGTCGTTGGGTCTTTATGTAGCTTCCTCCAGTGTCGCACACCAGATGCCTTTGCCCTCAGCTGCATTGTCCCTGGAGGTTTGAGTCTAAATTGTAAGCATGGTTGGCAGATCAGCTCTGTATGGCCTATTCAGCAAAGACCGAAGTTTCTTCTTCGTAATGAACGCTACAGATCGGGATGAGCCTGTGTCACAATCGATATGCTTCGATCTCTCTGGCGCGATCTGTCGCTAGGTCCCTCCAGTACCTCAAGTTGGTTAGATTCGATCGTCCTCTTGTACATCGTTCCTCGGGGTTGGATTCGAAGTCTCTCCGGGCTGAAACTTTGGTGTCCATTCGCTCTACATGGCCTAGCCATCTTAAGCGTTGGATCCGTATACCCCTGACTAAGCTTATGCCGTTGTATAGCCCGTACAATTCGTGGTTGAATCTTCTCCTCAATTCCCCGTCTATGTACGACCAAAAATTACACGCAGAATTTTTCTCTCGAAGGGAACGGGCCCTTGATCTATCTTTGATAGGGTCCATAGTACGCAACATTTTCCTTCGTAGAGATTAAGCCTTTCGATAAGGTCTAAGCGTCTACACCGAAGAGCAGAATTGGGACGTTAATGTGCTGGGTTTCTTAGAGAAGTCTCGATTAAGCGAAAGTTATTCTGCGTCAAGTCTCTGTTGACTGTTGCTTTGTTGCTGTTTAGGTTAGGTTAGGTTGTAGGTTGTAAACGCCACACGTATACCCAAGTCGGCCCATTGTGATGCCACATGGATCATATAACCTAGATCCGCTATCTGAAAACCAATCAGTGCTCATTGCCATGGAGCCCCGGTTTGACGGCATGTTTTCCAATTGTACAGTGGCCTGTAATGACACCCACTAAATTGCTTAAAGTTCCCCTTTTGGTAGCCACAAGGTCCCTGGTCCGTCTTAAGTTTAGTCTAGACCATATTTGTTAGTTGCCGATGCTACTTTCGTTCTATTGGAGGTTGGTAGCCTCTTTGGCTCGAAGTTTTATCATCTGCTTTACCATGCTTATTGGTGTATCGGGTACCTGAAGGTTACAAAACTGATTGTGCTAGACCCTAACCTTGCGAATTCGTCGACCGCGCAGTTTCCTGGAATGTTTGGAAACCCACAGTATTTTTATGTTGAACTGTTCAGCAATCTCGTCTAGAGATAGGCGGCAGTTAAGGGATGTCTTTGATTCCTGGGTTACCGCAGCCAGGGATTTTATCGCGGATTGGCTGTCCGTGCAAATGATGATATCCTAAGATATGCAAGGACCTCCGTTATCGTTGTTGTTTTTGCTTGGTACACACTGCATGAATATGGGAGTCTAAATGATAGGTTGAGGTTAAGCTCCTTGGAGAAGATTCCACTACCTATACCCGTCTCCATCTTGGAGCCATCGGTATAGAAGGAAATCAAGTCCTTCGGTGTGACTTTCCCTTCAGTCCAATCCTTCCGGGATGGAAAGATAACTTCGTATGACCTTAATGTGATGTGGGCAATTTTCCCATGCCCCTAGTTCGTAGGGCCGCGTAGGCAGCAACTTGTTTGCTGAAGGGATCCCATGATCCGCATAGTCACAGTGTATACTTCCTGCTCTAGCAACAGCAGAAGTTCACTGACTATCATTTTCTAAAAGGGGAAGGGAAAATACTTCACCTTGTGATGTACCTCTGCTGACCATTCTAGTTGAAACGGCACCATCGAAGTTGGCTTTGACAACTCTTTGTGTTGGCAGTTGTCGTACCAGTTCTATCAAACCCTTTGGTGACGACCCATGGTTCAACGTTGTTAAAGGCGTCCTCAATATCGAGAAAGGCCACTAGGGTGTATGCCTTGTGTTCCAATGACCTTTCTATGGTACTTACTAACTAGTGAGTGGAGTGCTGTTTCCACCGATTTGCCTTTGTTGTAGGCATGCTGGTTTTCCGACAGCCTTCCTAAGCTATAGCTGTGTCGAATGTGTGCGTCTAAGATCTTCTCTAGAGTTTTTAGTAGAAAAGAAGTAAGACTAATAGACTAATAGGCCTCAAGTCATTTGCATACCTGTGGGAGCTTTTGCCTGCCTTGGGTATGAAAATAACTTTGGTACTTTGGTTACCTTCCACTTGCTAGGGATATAGGATAAGGAGAGGCGGCTTTTATAGATTACTACAAGCCAAGAAAGGATGTTATCTGCTACCTGCTGGGGCTCCGCTGGTATGATCCCACCCGGTCTTGGAGACTTGATATGGTTGCTGTTTATTACAAGTCAACTAATATACTATGTAGGCGAAAGCCTTGGAATCTATCTGCTTGTTATCAGGCAAATGATCAGGCGACCATCCTCTTATCTTCCAGATTTTCTGGATAAGGTGGTGCATGCTTTCTGTAAACGGCTCAGCGTGGTAAGATGTGGCGTCTAGGTGAACTACAATGCTACGACTTCCCCTTTAAAAGCGCAACTCGTTGTTACTGTCTGTGAGCTCTGCTATCGCCTTAGACTCCGTAACTCGTTTTCCGCCCGACGGAACACATAGTGATGCAAAATTCCTTTCCTTTACTCCCCTGTGATAAGGAACTTAAAGTCTATACTTGCCATGCATGCCAGATGACCTCCATAGTCCTGTGCTATTACAGGGAGACGTTTGTATTGGGGATTCCCCCTCGAATCAATTATTAATCTGTCCACTACCTTAGTCATTCTATATTCTACTCATTGCAGGTCCTCTGTAATCTTTTGATTCACGAATTCAGAGCTCGTCATCTCTGTGCATCGGTGGAACGCTCTAGTTCACCTTTAGTACAAACTTTGACGTCCTGCCTACGAATGTGAAACGATATTCCCTAACCATTTCGGTATTCCTAAGAAAACGAACTACATCTGTCTGCAGATTGTTTTTGTCATGGACTTTTGACATAATTTTATCCTCCGGATAGGCAGGTAAAGATGAGAGCTTGCCTATGCTAGAGGCGCTAGAGTTTTCTCGTAATATCTTAATCTTCTATCGAACCACTCCAGGATCCCAGCCTAAATTAGAATGATTAAAGAAACTCTCGAGGCTTAAGTTCAGTATAATTTCTAGTGGATAGATCACTTGGGTGGTTTATCAGTGACTAAAGTCAGCTCATTAAGACGACCTTTCCTTCAGGCAGATCTGTCTGCTTTCCCCGTTTTCCCGAGAGAACTAAAAAGTATTCAATGATGCAGAGCTAAGGGATTCGGCTTTGCTGTTCTTCTCATCACAAGTACGTCGAACACGTTAGCAAAAGCGAGGGCCCGTAATGACGACTATAAGTTTCCTATAACCTCCTAAGGGGCAAGCAGAAAATCACTGATCTCTTGCAGACATCAGGGTATGTACGCTTTGTCAACCTACAGCCTAGACAGTCCCTTCATTTGTGATGATGGGCTTCCCACACACCCGGACTTTGATAGAGGACTTGACCGTGTATACAGGCAAACCTAAAACGGTTTCATGCCCTAAAAAGTATTCCTTACATTACCCAGCTTCCCGGCGTAACCCAGACAAACCTCAGCCAATTCAACCTACCGACTTTGTGCAGGGAAGTCTTGAGATCTCGCAGTTTTGAGCGTAATTAACTGTCGATTGTTTCCGCCCTTCACGAAGCCAGACCCTTTAACATGCTTGGAGACAACCATGTGGATATAGAAGCATTCTTTCCTGAGTTCCGAGTCCTGAAGCCTGCATGATCACGGCGCAGTCGAATGGCTGGTGTCTTAGGTACAAAATTCCTCCTCTTAAAGGGTCTTGCGGCTATTTTTATAGAAGAAGCTTTTGCATGGCATACCCGAAGGTGTCAAAAGCTCAAAAGGTCCTCAATGGAGGCAAGTATGGAGATCAGATCCGCCGGATAACAATGAATTAACCAAACCTCCATATTATCCAAAGCCAACCTAGTGTATGGAAAGGGGATGTTCAGTACATTTGTGCATTGGTATTAGGTTGAGGAAATGAAGTTAAAGGCATACCTTCAAGCGTAGTCTATATCCAGTCACCCGCTTAGAGACTTTAAATGCAAAAAAAACGGCGATTTTGGCACCTGCGTACATTGCCTACACCCGGGCTTTTGCCCAGATTTTATTGCTGTTCCTGTTGGGAAGGATCTTCCTCTTCTCTTTCATCAATTCGGAAGCCGTTTTTTCTCTAAAACAAAGCAGTGTGCTCAGTTGATGGTTTCGTCCTCGGCGCCTAAAAGTATGCAAAAGCAAATCGGACCATTTACCAAGAGGTTGTTAAAACTAATTCCGTCTTGGACGCACGAAAGATATGTGGTCATGAACTCCAGGCTCTCTGTTTATGGCACAGGATTAAGACCAAATGCTATTTGCTCCTGTTTTTCAGGAGAATTTTTTATCGTTACATAGTTATAGGCGAAACGATATAGTGTGCCCGTAGAGCGTTCTTCCCACTGATTCTCGATTACATTTAGTTTAGTAGCCCTCGGCACCTTACTTACTTACTTATCAGGCCAGCGATCCATGTCAAGACCAAGATGTCTTACATCAGCGATTACTTGGTCTTTATACCGGAGGTTCGGTCTTCCTCTTCTTCTCGAACCAGGAGGCTCGGAGTCGAAGACCCTCTTAGCTGGAGCGTTGATGTCCATGCGCTCGATGTGGCCGAGCCAGTGTAGTCGACGGATCCTTGCCTTCCGGACTACATCCACATCTTGGTACAGCTCGTAGAGTTCGCGGTAAGGTCTTCTTCTCCATTCGCCTTCCTCACAGACAGGACCAAATATCCGGCGCAGAATTTTTCTTTCGAAAGAACCCAAAATCAGCTCCGCTGTCCTGCTTATCGTCCAGCTTTCGGCACCGTACAGCAAGACTGGCAGAATGAGCGTTTTGTAAAGCATGACTTTGGTCTTTCGAGTGAGGAGTTTCGACCCCAGTTGTTTGGACAGGCCGAAGTAGCAGCGGTTGCCAAGGGCGATTCTATGCCGGATCTCCACTGTGGTGTCATTTGTGGAATTTACGTTTGCCCCGAGGTAGACAAACTCCTTAACTACCTCGAAATTGGAGCTGTCAGTTGTTATATTTTGTCCCAGGTGATGAGCGACGGATTGGTTTTTGCTTGACAGCATGTATTTCGTTTTGTCCTCATTGATCTTAAGACCAATTCGTTTCGCCTGTTCTTCAATCGCCGTGAATGCTTCCACAATGCCACGGCAAGAACACGCGATGATGTCGATATCATCCGCGTATCCTAGCAGCTGGATGGACTTGTAAAAGATAGTGCCTTCCCTGTTGATGCCTGCCCGTCGTACTTTCTGCTCCAGCACCAGGTTGAAGAAGTCACATGACAGCGCATCTCCTTGCCGAAATCCGGTGCATGTTTCGAATGGTTCCGAGGTCCTAGAACCGAGTTGCACGGTGCATCGCGTGTTTTTTAGCGTGGCGCGACACAACTGGATCAGTTTTACCGGGATCCCGAATTCGGCCCTCGGGATCTTATAAATTGGCCATTGGATTACTGTCAGTTCAGATCAGCTCTTCCTCGCGCCCACTCTGCCTTTGCTGCTTCCGTCTGATTTGTTTAATACTCGCCCGTGGCAATTAAATGCCGATCACCGGCTTAGTATACAGTTTTGTATGCTAATCTTATAGAGCCCACTCGTTGCATGCATTCCAAATAACGTCAAGAAACTAATCTACTAACAGCGCTACCTCTCCGACCAATCACTGTCTCATAAACACGAACAGCATGACATCAGTCGCTGTCTAACATCACCCACTAATGTCGTTAGATTTAGAAATTCTTAATTCAAGACTAATTGCCTGACACCTAATAAATCGCTCGCTCACTCTCCTCTCCGTATGTCTATTGCAGGTCTTGATGACTTGGCCGCTCGTTGTGCCCAATACAAGAAGGACGGTTGTGACTTCGCCAAGTGGCGTTGCGTGTTGAAGATTGGCAAGAACACCCCAAGCTACCAATCGATCCTTGAGAACGCTAACGTCTTGGCCCGCTACGCATCCATCTGTCAATCGCAACGCATCGTACCGATCGTCGAACCTGAAGTATTGCCCGATGGCGAGCACGATCTGGATCGTGCCCAAAAAGTCACCGAAACCGTTTTGGCTGCTGTCTACAAGGCATTGAACGATCATCATGTCTACTTGGAAGGTACTTTGTTGAAACCAAACATGGTTACTGCTGGTCAATCGTGCCTCAAGAAATACACACCAGAACAGGTTGCTCTCGCAACTGTTACCGCTCTCCGCCGCACCGTTCCAGCTGCCGTTCCCGGTAAGTTTAGATATAACATTGTCTCACCCGATCTGGTAGTCTATATCCAGTTGTACTTTTTCAGGAATCACCTTCTTGTCGGGTGGTCAATCGGAAGAGGAGGCATCCGTGCACTTGAACGCCATCAACAATGTGCCATTGTTGAAACCATGGGCGCTAACCTTCTCGTACGGTCGTGCCCTCCAGGCATCTGTACTCCGCGCCTGGGCCGGTAAGAAGGAAAATGTCGGTGCTGGACAAAACGAACTCTTGAAACGCGCCAAGGTAAGTTGAATATTGCTTGTCTTGGGTACAACACCTGGTCATCAATTGGGAAAATCATTGTCATTGGGATTGCTCACGTAATAGAATCGTGGCGAAGAAAAGCCAACGATTTTGCGAAACCTTCCATAAAGAAAAATACAATTCAGTGGCTTAGTGGTTCAATGGCAAGGTGTGGGCTGAATACCAATCATTGGGTTCTCAGCTTAACTTAGCGTCGTGTAGTGGTGGTGCATATGATTTAAGTGATGGGACGACTTGCATACGTGATGCGCTCCAATTTGCCGAGGAGTTGTCGGTTGAAATCTGGGTTTGCGCTCTAGACTGTCTGGCTGCAACACGTGGTAGTTGAACGGAGGTAAGGTTCAGTTGGCAAACAAGTCGGGCGCTGATTATTATTCTACAATTGATGCGATTGCCATTGGAGGAGCTTTGTGACGACTAGCTGGTTTTATGGTTTGATTTATGGGTCCTTTACGTAAGAAGACGTCCAGTGAGACCAGACGTTCATTTTGCATACATTTAAAGGCTTTATCTAGGGTAGTTAGAATGATCCGATCTAGGTCCAATATGAGCCGTTTTATTCAACAGCACGTTGCCCCATCATGCCACATGGCACCAGATCCGGACTACAAGGCGGACAACTTAAAAACTCCTAACCAAGATCCTGGAATTCCTGACGGGTCACTATCGATATGCGTGGCCTCGTGGAAGGCAATTTTTCTCTTATCAAAGCTAGACGCTTTCTAGCGATTTTTTTTTTCCTGCAGACCGCCCAAATGTTGACAGTACAGGTTCGAATCAATAGTCTTATCGTAAGGGAGCAACTCATAGTTGATGATGCCTTGCCAATCCTACCAAATACTCAGCACCACCGTATTTGCCGTAAATGTAGGCTTTGAAGTCGTTTGTGGTGGGTCATCGGCCCTTTCGCTTTAAAAATGGTTGGATTTCGTTCCATTTTCACAGAGCTTACTAACGGTAATTCGGTCAACCAAATGTCTTTGCTTTAATTCATGTAGCACTCAAAGTTCGAGCTTCTTTTAGTAGCCTACTCTTTATGAACGATTCCAAACTGTCACGTGGTTGATGTGTTTAGTGCCCTAGCGAACTCCTGACAGCTTACGTGGCGATCTTACTTCAGAAACTGCAAAATTTCAGAAATTGGCCGACCAGGGTGAGGCTTATTTTTGACACCGACATTTCCGGAACAGAATCGAGTAAACCATTTCTAGTTCTAGCGTTCACTGATAGCATTTTCACTGTACACTCCCAAAATTTTTCGATATGTTTTGCAGCGTTCATAGCTTGTTTTTATAGGACACGCATGGTTACCGCCTCTTTGCTCTTCCCTACACCGCCATGATGAATTCTCTTGAGGTGTGACTTCATCTTGCGGAACTGGAACAAAATAAGTCGCAGGGGGCAATACAGAGGCTATAGGGTGGATACGACAATGTTGTCATCTTCTTTTTTCGCCAAATGCTCTTGCACAATCAAAGATTAACGGGCCGGCACATCGTCATGGTGCAAGATCCAGCTCTTCTTGGCGAGTTCGGGCCGCACACGAAAAACACGTACTCACAGCTTCTTTAGGACACCAATATAGAAGAGTCCAGTCACTATCTGGTCAGTAGGAACATACTGAAGAAAAACGATGCCGCGTCACGAGAGGTGATGGGAGCTCCTTCCGTGAATCGTATTCTAGTGATTCCCAACCCTTTATGAACCGCTTTGCCCATTCAAACACACATGTTGGCAACTCTTAGCTGCCCTAACTTTTGAGGTTTATTTCTGCTTTGTAGCCCTGACCAAACTGGAGAAAGAAAGCCTCGATGTTATTGCCTACGTGGACGACGTTGCTATTGCCATCTCGGGCAAATATCTATCTACACTGAATGACCGTATATGTACGGCATTCTCCATACTCTGCAAATGGGCATAACACAATGGGCTCGTGGTTAACCCCCAGAAGACGGAGCTTGTGCTGTTTACCAGGAAGCATAAGATACCGGAAACATGTCCAATGTACCAAATACCTTGGCATTGTTTCCTAGCTAGAAACTAACTTGGAAGGACAAAACAATCGAGCATGCAAAAAAGCAACTACAGCTCTCTGTACCTGTCAGTAAGCCTTAGGGTAAAAAAGGGGGATTCAGCCCTAAGCTTACCTTATGTTACTGCTGTAAGACCTACCATAACCAATTCGGAAGGTACAAAGGCTGACATGCATGTGCCGGTTATGCCGATTGTGGCCCTAAGGTCCACCCCAACGGTAGCGCTCAACATGATACTCCTACCTAACCCCACTCGATGTCCTTGGTAAGCAAATATCCCCATACACGTCGATCAGATTAAAGCTCAAAGCCAGCTCAAAATGGATGAGATACATTAGTGCCCATTCTCCCGTCCTGAACAACAGGATAACCTGGCGGAAAACTCCAACCACATTGAGCCCACCTCAGTTTTTTAAACGCAATTCAAAATAACATACCCGGACAGACAGAACTGGTCCCGTCAGGCGCAACTTCGCAAGAGCTGCGTGGACTTCTACACCGGCGGCTCAGAAACCAAAGACGGGGTGGGTGGGTGGAATATTCTGCAAACAACTGGGGGTGGCTGTGGTGCAGTGGTTAACATCACCGACCGTCGAGCGGAAGGTCCGCAGTTCCAATTCCTATACGGAAGAAAAAAAGTGTGCAACACAGCTGTCGTGAATGAGAAGTGATCAAACATAGTGATGAAGGCATAACACTCACAGTATCTTGGGTGGCGTTACAGCCCATGAAGGACCGGAGCCAAGCTTCTCTCAATCACCCATGTTGTGTGTGATTTCATTTACCCATAGGTAAAAGGGACCTACAGTTTATTGCCGGTTCCGAACGGCGAATTTCGAGAAGCTTTTCATGACAATTTTACTACAGGGGGTTTTGTCAGAACCCCGCTGAGGAGAAACACCGTGAAAAACACATTCGATGACATGGTTGTGTCGGGATTCGATCCCGTGTCATCGGCGTCAGAGGCCAACACACTACCCACTGCGCCACGGTGCTCTCAAACCACCTGGAGTGTAGTGAACGAAAATCTACGATCCAAACCACTACACTCCGTTCAGGTTGTGTGATAAACATTATAAAAGTACAAAACTCTTGAAGCTGTGCGAACTTAAAAAAAATAGAAAAAGCTGTTGGCAATAAAGGAGGCCTTGTCTTGGCTAAAGTGGGACGTAATATCTACTACGAATATTCGAATCCTGACAGACATAGTCAAGCAGCCTTGAAATCGCTGGAGTCCTATGTGTACATTTCAAAAATAAGGCTTGACTGGCGGAGATGAACCTGAGACGGGCCCAGTGGCGCACCTGCCTCATCACCAGGCAAATCTGGCCTCGGCTTGACAGTCAACGGGAATAATCTCCCTAAACCGAACTGACATCTACAAAATGATTGGTGTCATCACCGGTCACTGTCTCATTGGCAGTAACGCTAAAAAATGAGGGCAAGTTTCGAACAACTTCTGCAGAAGCTGCTTAGACGGAGAGAAGGTCGAATCCATTCGTCGCCTACTCTGCGCCTGTCAGACTATCTGTTCACTCAGGAAACGCTACGTAGGATTCTACTTCCTTAACGACTTGACTGATGTTCAGCGGGTAAGGTCAACTAACCTTAATTATTTAAGAAGCACTAAGTGGTTTCACGAATAGGCAGCCAACCCCCCTCGTAGCAACACAACGGCCCTCTCTCGCCTAAGTGTAATCTCCCCCTTGGGGAGGGTACGGACCTAACCTATTGTAGCCCTACACCTTTTAGTGCGAACAGCTTTAGGTTAATAAGGTTAATAGCGGCGCCCATATCATTAGAGACATTTTTTTTTTTACATATAGGGCTCGTGCTATCAATAGCAATACGGCACTGCGACCTTTGCAGATCTATTGTGCCTGCTAGCCGATTTAGCCGAGTAGCCTCTCTACTTCTGTAATGAAGTTGAGAATGCTTCTCGTAGGAGCCAGGGTGATCCCCTCAGGAGTCATAACTTCACTGAGAAGGATACGCTTCCTTAGATGGCAGAGAGCAGCACACTCACACAGTATGTGTTCTGCCGTCTCTTCGTCCTCAAGACAGAGCCGACACTCAGTTTCAGACGAGAGGCTAATTTTGTTTAAATGATATCTCAGACCGCAGTGTCCCGTTAGATAGCTGACTAGTCTTCTGATATCCATCCTATTGAGTTTGAGTATGTCAATAGGGTGTTTGTTCAGGGGTCGTAAAAGTCGTTTAGATTGACGGAGTCCCCGAACACTGTTCCAAAAGGACAGGTGTTGTAGTTTTTCCCACTTGTCTAAGAAGTAATTTATCTTAGACGCGGGAATGCCGCGGAACGGTTCCGGACCTATATACTTGTCACTGGAGCCCTTCCTGGCAAGTTGGTCGGCAATTTCATTGCCCTTGATACCTTTATGGCCTGGCACCCACCAAAGTTTAACATTGTTTCTTTTGGCGAGGTCTTGTAGGGCGTCATGGCATTTCTTGACGGTTTTTGAGTTCGTGCTGTACGAACCCAGCGCTTTAAGCGCTGCTTGGCTATCAGAGAGTACGTTGATGGTTACTCCTCTGATGCCAGTCTCGAGATTTAGATTGTCGCATGTTAGGATGGCATGCAGCTCTGCTCGGAAGATGCTGGGACTTATTCCCAGTGCCTTCGAGATTTTGCGTTTTGGTCCAACGATGCCGGCGCCACGCCGGAAGCCATCTTGGAGCCATCCGTGTTCCACCTAAGGCCTTTGACATTTAGCAGGGGATCACTCTTTTCCCATGCTGAGCGGTTTGGGATTAGTATCTCAAATCTCTTGTCAAAGGTGAAGGTGTGTGGCAGTGCGTCCGAGACTGTAGTAATCATATCCAGCTCGGGAAGGTGTTGTAATATGGACATGTGGCCTACGGGTCTACATGGCATATTTGTTCCCGAGCAGAGGATTCTGATTGCACTGCGTAATGCCACCTTTTTGATAAAAAGGTGCAGTGGAGTGAGTCCAATGAGTGCTTCTTGGGCTGCCGTGGGGCAGGTTGGCATAGCGCCTGTGATGCCGAGACACGCTAGTCTCTGAAGGCGTTGAAGCTTAACAATTGTAGTTTTTTGCTCAACTTTTGACCACCATACGGTGGACCCGTAGGTGACGATAGGTCTTACTATCGCGGTGTATAACCAGTGGACTATCTTAAGCTTAAGTCCCCAGGTTTTGCCGTAGTTGCGTCGGCAGGCCCACATGGCCTTAGTCGCTTTCACGAGTTTATTTTTCATTTTGGAGTTCCAGTTGAGTCTGCGGTCTAGGTCAATACCTAGATACTTTACCTCCTCTGAAAATCCTAAGTGTGTGCCAATTAGAAAGATTAAGCAGGGTTGTACCTTTCTCCTCTTTGTAAATGGGACTAAGATCGTCTTATTTGGGTTAATAGATAAACCCTCTCTGCCACACCAGTCAGAGATAAATTGGAGCGCAAGCTGCATGCGCTCACAGACAGTGATCTCGCACTTGCCCGTAACAATGACTACTAGGTCATCAGCATATCCGATGACCTCATAGCCCCGAGTGGGTAGCTTGCGTAGTAAATCGTCGATGACTATCGACCAAAGCAATGGTGAGAGGACTCCCCCTTGTGGGCATCATCTAACCGCCGATACTGTCACTGAGACCTCTCCGCATGTGGCTGATATAATACGGCTATTTAGCATCGCCCTGATCCAGTGATTAGTGGGATGGTCTACACCCCTGCAGGATAGTGCAGTGGTGATCGAATCATAGCCAGTATTATCGAAAGCTCCCTCTATATCGAGGAAGGCGCAGATTGCAATCTCCTTTGTATGAAACTATTTTCAATGTGCGTCACCAAGTGGTGTAGTGCATTATCGGTAGATCGCTCTTTGCGATATGCATACTGGTTGGGATGCAGAGGTATCTGGTTTTCCAGGATACCTCTAATATGGAGCTCTATCAGTTTTTCCATTGTTTTTAAAAAGAACGAAGTCAAGCTGATAGGGCGATAGGATTTAGGTTGCTCACTTGGTTTCCCAATCTTGGGGATGAAGACAAGATTGACCTCTATCCAAATTTGGGGTATGTATCCCAGGTTGAAGCAAGACCTAAAAAGAACTATCAGTGATGGTAGAATTGTATTCAAGCCTTTCTGTAAGATTGCAGGAAAGGCACCGTCTTTGCCTGGAGCCTTGTAGGGTTTGAATGAACCGATTGCCCATTTGACCCTGTCAGGGCTAAAGAGTCTACCAGAGAGGCTATTTGTTCTGCTGTCAATGTTACCTATGACGTTAATTTGATCGTCAGAGGACATCGAGTAAGGAGTAGAACCAGGGAAGTGCATCTCGAGCAAAGTCTCCAGCGTTTCCCTGCGATTGACGGGAAAAGTGACGTCTGTTTTGCGAAGCAGCCCGAGCCCATTTGTGTGCTCTCGAGATAGTGCTTTGTGGAGTCGGGCCGCAATCGGCAGCGAGTCTATGTGCTCGCAATGTTTCCTCCAGGACATTCTCTTGGATTTCCTCAATTCGAGGTTGTATTTAGTTAGAGCAGATCTATAATCAGTCCAACTATTATACCGTTTAGCTCTGTTAAACAGCGATCTCACCTGCTTCCTTAGGGACTCGAGCTGAGTATTCTACCAGGGCACACACCGTTTGTGTGTAGTTGTCCTGGGTATAAAGCTGTCTCTGAAGGATGAGATGAGTGCTGCATTGAGCTGGTAAGCCGCTTCGTCGATGTCGTCTGTCGATTCAATCGACTTAAGAAGCATATCCTCTTTAGCGGCGAGTTGAGCTTGGAACCGAGCCCAATTTGTTCGTTTGGGCTGATATCCGGGCTCAACCTCATTAACCCCACTAGAGATGTTGAATCTGATGTGCTGATGATCAGATAGTGAGGCTTCATTGGAGACATGCCAGTCCCCAATCACGTTTGAGATAAACTGGCTAGAGATAGTGAGGTCAAGCACCTCTTTTCTAACCGCGTTTATAAATGTGGGTTTGTTGCCTCTATTGGCAACGGTGAGATTGTTACTTATTAGAAATTCAAAAAGTGACTCACCTCGTTTGTTGGTATTGCTGCTGCCCGATTCCATATGGTGCGCGTTGGCGTCGCATCCAATTACCAGGTGGTGTTTCTTCTGGTGGCAATATCTAACCAGATCCTGGACTTCTGTGGGAGGGATTTGTTGACCGTCTCCAGGAAAGTAAGCGGAGGCGCATACAACCTCCCTTACTCCTCCGTCGGTGGGGACTTCCACAATGACGGCTGCCAGGTTCCTTGTGATAAATTCTGGAATGGGGAGAAAATTTAGGTTAGTGCCGATCACACATGCGGCCCTAAGAGAAAAATCTCCTGTGGCGTAAATTAATTTACGCGACCTGTTTTGCAGGCCCATAATCTTACCTTTATGGACCCATTAACGCTCATTAGAGACATTGTCTGCACATGCATCATCCGTAGAGTGGCGCCCCCTTAAATGTTTGATATGGTGATTAGCAAAAATCACGATTTCTTCTAAAAATAAAACTAAAAAATAGCGACTGACAAGCAATTTTATTCATATCCCTCGGAAACTAGGAGTCGGAGGGTGTTTATAAAAATCTGACAGGCCCAGGGGGCGACCTAATTTTTCAAAGAAAGAAATATTTAAGACATCACCGCTATTCCCAGCGAAGAGTACCAAATATCCCTAACAAAACGTCGTAAAGTATCGGTTTAAAAGAGCGAATTTCGTGATTTACCGCCCTAATAAGTCTGATTCTATTGCCTGACTGCCCGCAATATTAACGCCCACTGGCCACCTCCATCACCAGTTTCCCTAAAAAAAAAGAAATTATATGTTCCCCATGACACTTCAACCACATACAAGCTCACTGTCACCATCCTGCATAAATATCTGATGTCCTGGCACTAATCTTGAAAAAAAAAAAAAAAAAAAAATGCGAAAATGCAATAAAATCAGTGTCAACACCACGTGCCAGCAGATTGAAGCGAATACCATCTGCTTCTCTTCACACTTATCGGCGATAAAATTTTCCAATTTAGTCTACATTCCCATTGCAATGTCACATTGCATGAAGCACAAGTGCATTCCATTGCATTCCACATCTCCCGCTCGTATCAATGCTCTAACACTTCCTCTCAACCAACTTTGCTTGCAGTGGAAATAAATCGTGTCCTAACCCGGTATGCGATAAATCATAAAATGCAATCAACCATAAATCCTCTTCCCATCATCCCCGTTTGCTTTTAAGTATTTCAGTATGGTGGCGGCGGCGTAGCCCCTTTATACCCAGCATCCAATGCACACTGCATCGGAAACATACAGAAAGGAACAAACAGAAACAAATAGTGTGACTCGATTGAATGGCCAATAAATTAAGGCCAAATTCAAACAGATTAATCGTTCACCTGTCGGCCAGTATTTGTATTCAGCATGGTTTGCATATCCGTCGAATACAAATGTCGCTGAGACGATAAATCAAGGTCACGAATGGAACGAACGATAAGGGGTCGAATCGATTTTCTTCTATTTTCGATTTAAGCTAACGAACACTGTATAAGTGTCAATTAAACGTCAGAATTGAATGACACTGACGCGAGCTATGAGCTTTTGCCACATGGCGTAATGGAATCGAGGATACGACTAGGGTACGAAGGAACATGGAAGGCAAGAAGTCGTAATCTGTTTAATTGCATTCTGTCGGATGAGTGGAAATTAACAGCCAGAGAGATCAGAAATGCTTAAGGGATTTGGCATTTGAAGATTGAATGGCATGTTGGATTGCTATCAGTTTTTGATGACATTTTCCAATCAATCGAATTAGTATCCCTTCTGTGAGGCCGAAATTTGTACAATTTAACGCCTGAGGCATTTAAATTTGAGATAAATCAACTACGTACGAATGCCGGCCCTACAGTGCAACCCTTTGGCACTCCGTCTAATTGCTTTTTCCCATTATCACAGAGGATATTTGCCACAATTGTTTGTTTCTGTTTTATGTTACACTTTGAATAACGAATAATTCAATTCAAATTAAGGAAAGCATTCACCTACCCACCCCCCTCATGCCTGCGGTCATTTGAATCCTCTTTGCCTGATTACAAAATGTTGTTCGCATTAAAGTCCGGATGACTTCTTTCTCCGGTTGTAAAAGGTTTCATCGCCATAATGACCTCATTTCCTCGCTGTCAACAATTTAAATTTATCCTTTATCCACCACGGCCACAACCATGCCATCATCCTTTCATCGCCTCTGGCTGTTCAGTTGTAGTGTCGGGGATTTCATATGAAATGATACAATACTGTTGCTGCAATGCATACATATTAGATTACAAACCAAGAAGATTTACATACTACCCCGCAACAATTTATTTGTATCCTTGTGTCGTTGTTGGATCCTGTTCATTCTCCTTTGGATTCCTTGGGTTTTTATTTCTATTTTTCATGATGTACAGTCCTAATTCCATTCCACAGTCATTGTTTACAATTGAATGCAATTTAATATTTTATCCCGGGCACCGTCGAGCTACCATTTCTCGAATCCTCTTTCCAATCCTTGTAGTTATCCCTTGGGGTGTTGAGATGGAAGTCTTTTTTTTTTTTTTTGCTCTCCCCGTTCTTTTGTTTTCCTGTGAAATGTAAAATTTATTCAAGACTACTAGCGATAAAACTCTACATTTCATTCTCGAACATCTCCTCAGGCTTGTACAGATGCAAGGCCATAAAGGGATAAGACTGAGAGCATTGGGGGGTACGTTTCACCTTACGAGCATTCATTCTTTGATGTTTACATCACAAATGCAGTGGTGCATGAACTGACGCCTTAGGATTCTTCTTGCAATTGTATCATTCCTTTGGTACCAATCGTGTCCCGAGATGGGGAATATCGATTTAATTGTTCCCATAAGGAGTATTGTATTTGGTTTGTCTGGTAATTGGTTTTAAAAGTGCACGGGTACGCGACCGTGTAGTTTCGAAAATTCCCTCATCCGCATGTTAGATTATTAAAACAACTAAACATCCAGCAGCGAAAACAACATTTCTAAAACCATCATGCATCCCCCACTCATAACATTTTTACGATCGCCTTTATCCAAGTACATTTTCACCGCCTTCCCTGCATGCTCATAAAAATCGAAATTGGATTGCATTGATTTCAAAACACATCGCACTCCTCGAACATCGAATTTCCGACACTAACCACGACCAAGACAAGACCGTATCATTTCAAAATTCCCCATGTCCATCCGTTCCTTCCCACTCATTCATTAGTAACAACTAGAAAAGCTAGTATCCATCGATGCTATCCCGGGGATTCTTGATGGAATTTGATTTTATTCCATCGACTCGCATGCACTTTAATTGGGTTGGACAATGTAACGTAGTGCTCGTCCTAGAAACTGATTAGACAAGCATCGCTTGATTGCTCACAGGTTTCCTCCATTAATAAAGTAACAAGTTATCAGATTCCTTGATTACTAATCGCATAATTCCCATGATTATATGTACACATCTCGAATCGGGTACGCATTTGATTACTCTATCGATTGTGACTAATTTTTTGAATACGATTTACAAAAAAACCCATTAGGCCAACGCTCTGGCTGCTCAAGGCAAGTATTCAGCAGGATCGATTCCATCGTTTGCTGCCAACGCCAGTTTGTTTGTGGCTAAGCATGCTTACTAAATCTGGATGTGACACCTGGAAATACAATTCTCAGAATGAACACGAAATAACGGTAATAGAGCACACACCAATCCGAAAAGACTGAAGGACAACACCAATGCTGAGTGCCAACACAGCTATTCTTCTTCTTCTTTCCTTCTAAACTTCAACGCATTTCTATATCTAAGTTCGTGTTTAAGATTCAAAACCTATCTATCTACCTAACTAACTGTTCTGTTTTATGTTTCATAACTTCTTTTTGCTTAATCTTTAGTTTCCAACTTGTTTTTTGCATTTAAGAATTAATTTCTCTTTACGAAATGAAATACACGACAACTATCCTTTGCTGTTTTTCTGTTTAAGTTTTTATTTAATTTTTACATCCGCCCTCTTTCTTAAGGCTTTGGTATCCTTCAAACCTCGCGTATTATTTTGGAATTTTGAAAAAAAAAAAATGGCATTTTTGAGTTTTGCTTATACATGAGACGACCAATCCAGGCTTTGAAGTCTTTTGTGTGATGTCACCCGCTCTTGAACATGTTCGCTTGCATTAATCCATTTTTCATCGCTCCAAAAAGGATTCGATTTCATTTGGTTTTAGCAACACTGACGGTAATTCGCTCAATGAAAATTTGTTTGCGTTTACTCATCTGGAACCCACACTTCCAACTCCTTTAAGTAGCTTACACTACAAAAGATAAGTGTGTTAATGCAACACACTTAAAGGTGTGTTTTCATTGTAGTAATTTTTAATGCAATTTCTTCTTCTTATTCTTCTTAACGTGCGCTACAGTTCGGGGTGAACCTGGGCCTCAACCAACATGCCCCTCCAACTAGTACGATATTTTGCTAGCCGTTTCCATTGCCGCACACCCAGATGGCTGAGGTCCCCTTCCACCTGTGTGCGCCGTCTTAAGTGCGGCCGTCCTCTGCTTCTTCGTCCATCGGGGTTGGATTCAAAGACTCTCCGGGCCGGAGCTGTGGGGTCCATTCGCTTTACATGGCCCAGCCATCTTAGGCCTTGAATCCGTAGAAGCCTGACTAGGCTAATGTCGCTGTACAGCCCGTATAGTTCGTGGTTGAATCTTCTCCTCCATCCCCCGTCTGCGTTTATAGGCCCGAAAATCAAGCGCAAAATCTTTCTCTCGAACCGACCAAGGGCCTCCTCATCGGCTTTTGATAGTGTCCATGCTTCTGCGCCGTACAACAGGACCGGGATGATGAGGGTCTTATATAGAGTCAACTTTGTCGTTCGGGAGAGGGCTCTATTACTCAATTGCCTCCTGATTCTGCGTTTGATTTCGGAACTGATGTCGTTGTTCCAGGTCACTGCGGAGCCAAGGTAGACGAAGTCCTTAACTACCTCGAACTTATATCTGGCCAAGACGTGGGTGGTGAGCGTCCTTTTTTGATGACAGCTTATATTTAGTTTAGCCCTCGTTTACCGCCAGACCAATTTTCCCGCCTCCATCTCAATACTCGCAAACGCCTCATTGACATCTCGCCGTGATCTACCTATTATGTCAATGTCGTCGGTGTATGCAAGGAGTTGCGAGGATTTGAAATAGTTTGTGCCTCTTGTATTGGCCAGTGATTTTTGCACAATCATTTCCAATATGATGTTGAAGAAATCACACGACAGCGCATCGCCCTGTCTAAATCCTTTTTGACTTCGAAATTATCGGTCAGTTCTGAACCGATTCGGATGGAGCAGCGAGCATTCTCTTAAGTCATCCTGCATAGTGTGAGGAGTTTAACAGGTAAGTCAAAGGTAAACATAGTGTTGTATAGCTCGTCTCTAATTACGCTGTCTTATGCGGCTTTGAGATCGACAAATAGGTGGTGAGTGCCGACTTGAATTCCAGGTTCTGCCGTACTGTGAAGATTTGATCGATGGTGGACTTCCCCGACCTGAATCCGCACTGATAAGGACCTATCAGCTTATTTACAAAAGGCTTCAGGCGTTCACACGAAACGGCAGAGAAGATATTGTAGGCGATGTTAAGGAGACTTATTCCTCTGTAGTTGACGCAATCAGAGGGATCTTCTTTCTTGTGGAACGGGCATACGATGCTGGGACTCCATTCCTCGGGCATGCTTTTCTCTAACCATATCTTACGGATGAGCTGGTGCATGCTTCCAACCAGGTTATCCCCAGCTGCCTTGAAGAGGTCAGCAGATAGTTCGTCTGCGTCAGCAGCTTTATTCGACTTGAGTTTCGATATAGCAATCTTAACTTCGTCGAGGTCAGGGGGACGGAGTTCTCTGCGGTCTTTGTCAATTAGAAATGGATCATTCTGCCTGACAGCGGTATATTGACTAACATCGCCGTTATACAGTCTGCAGAAGTGGTTTTTCCATATTCTCAGCATCGACTGCGGTTCTACTACTAGGTGTTCGTTCTCATCCCTGCAGGCTTCCGTTCTGGCTTTATAACCTTGGCATGTTCGCTTTATCTGTTGATAACACTTTTGAACGTCACACCTGCAGTAACACCTCTCCAAATCCTCAATCGCGCGCTTCTCGTGCTCTTTCTTCTTTCTTATGCTCCTCCCTTCTTTTTAACTCATATAGCTCACGAGCTGCTCTTGTCCTTTTATGCAGCGAGACCTTATATGCATCCTGCTTCGCTGTGTGCATCCTCCTGCACTCGTCATCGAACCAGGTGTTTCTTCGTGATGGAGCCTTGAAACCCAAAACTTCGGGTGCAGAACTTTTCAGGGCTTGTTTGCTAAGGCTCCACTGCTGTTCTATTGATAGCATGGAGGATTGAGGTGTATTGGAGAGCTTAAGGGAGTCGCGATCGGTAAAAGCACAAGCGGTTTCTGGCGATAGTAGCTTTCCGACGTCATAACTTTGTATTCTTACTCTACTCCGCTGCATTCGTGATATCCGTAAGCACATCTTGGCTTCTACAAGATAGTGGTCGGAGTCGATATTAGCCCCTCGGAAAGTTGGAACATCACGAATAGTGGAGGAGTGTCTGACGTCGATCGCGATGTGATCAATCTGGTTGGTAGTCGATTGATCAAAAGACCACCAGGTGCCTTTGTGTATATCGAGGTGCGGAAAGCGCGTACTGGCTAGAAGGAGATTTCGCCCCGTAGCAAGATCAATCAGCCTGCGTCCGTTATCGGCGGCGGTGTCGTGTAGGCTATGTTTGCCGATGACTCGTTAAAAGATGCTTTCCTTACCCAGCTTAGCATTGAAGTCTCCTAGTACAATTTTGATGTCATAGCTGGGACATTGGGCATACGTTCTGTCTAGAAGATCGTAGAGCTCATCTTTGGCTGAGTCATCCTTGTCTTCCGTGGGGCCTGGACACAGATCAGGCTGATGTTAAAAAATGTAGCCTTGATACGGATTGTTATGAGGAGTTCGCTCACATGCCGAAAGCATAGGTCTTTTTGCCTTAGTCCACCTTGAAAAACAAATCCGCATCCGAACAATCATTGTCCTCTCTCCCTATAGCAGTCGCCGTAGTAAATATCGCAGTTTTTCATCCGCTTTATACCCGGTCCATTCCATCGCATTTTCTGGGTGGCGGTTATGTCCACTTTATAGCGGTCTAGGGCGTCCGCGAGTTGTTCGGCTGCACGTGGCAACTTTGCAACTTTGCCAAAAAGTAATGGTTGTAATGGTTAACACACTTGACTCCCAACCCAGTGATCCTGTGTTCAAGTCTCAACCTTCCTGTGTCTTCGCTCTCCGAGCAATGGTCGTTTTGAGGTTCATCAAACCCGAGACATTGTTCCTTGTTTCTCTTTCCTTTCATTTTCTTTTTGTTGTGAAGCACCATCATGATGATCCGGCTCGTAGGACCAATGAAAATGAGTGTCCTTGCTTTTTAGTGCCTGCGAACATTGATATTTGAACTCGGATCACTGGGTTGGCAGTCCAGTGTGTTAACCATATTCTGTCTAGTAGGTGCAGTGAGGTCTTGGAAGCACCGGACCAGACATGAGCGTTAAACTCTAATTTGGGGCGAATGAACGCCTTATAGATTGTGGCCAAACCTAAGGGTGAGAAATATTTCTTGCATCTGTATAAGAATCCTAGGCATTTCGCAGCATTCTTGGCGACACTGAATATATGGTCGCTCCAATTAAGATTGTGAGCAACACTCATACCCAGGATGGAAAGCTTTTCAGTTTCTGAGATGCAAGTGCCATTCATGGATAATGGCTGCGGGTTATTTATACGCTTTAACGACAAGAGACAGCATTGTGTTTTTGAAGCATTAAATTCCACTCTATTGTTTTTACCCCATTGGATGATGCTGTCGATATCGGAGTTTAATGAGCTTAACATACGCTGCCGCTCATTATCTACAACCGAAGTGCAGGGTCGTAAACTGGTGAACGAATATGAGAAGCTGAGGGTACTGTCGTCAGCGAAGGAGTGAATTGGATTAGAAGTAACAGACATGAGATCATTATAAAAATAAGAAAGAGTGTCGGAGACAAGACGGAGCCCTGGGGAACACCGGCATTTACAAAGTGAGTATCAGACTGGAATCCGTCCAAAACAACGAATTGAACGATTCGAAAGGTAGCTTCTAATCCATTGAAAGAGAGACTCATCGATCCCAAAAGCACGCATTTTCGATAAAAGGGCTTCATGCCAAACCCTGTCAAATGCTTTCGAAATATCCAGTGCAACAATTTTGCTTTCACCTGCTTGGTGAAGCGAGTGATTCCACTTTTCAGCGAGATATGCCATCATATCACCAGTGGATCTGTTGCTGCGGAAACCGTATTGGCGGTCATTGAGGAGTTTCCGTGATTCAAGATATTTCATAAGCTGACGGTTTATCAGCGTTTCCATGACCTTGGAAAGAAGGGACGTTAGTGCAATGGGTCGGTAGTTGTGAGGGAGAAGATGATTCGCCTTTTTTGGGTATAGGCTGGGCAAATGCTGTTTTCCACCTACTCGGAAAGTGCCCAGAGGTGTAGGAAAGGTGAAAAAGCTTACGCAGTGGTTTTGCCAGCGTAGAAGAACACCTCTTCAGAACTATTGGGGCAATACCATCTGGACCAGCGGATTTGTGTATGTCGAGGTCTTTAAGAACCCTTGCGACTGTACGAGTGCGGAAGTGGATTAGTCCCATGGTAGAATTGACGCACTCTAGTACAGGCGGAGACAAAGTACAGGCTGGCAGATGAGAACTAGTTGCGAAATGGGCAGCAAGTAGGTTAGCTTTGTCTAAAGGGGTGACAGCTGGAATGTCATTGTGGATGAGCGTCGGTATAGACGACTTAGTTGAGTTTTTTACGTTTTTTACAAACGACCAGAAACTTTTGCTACCTTTGGGACATTGAAGGAATTTACTTACTTACTTACTTACTTATCAGGCCTGCGATCCATGGAGGATCTGAGCCTGAGCTATAGCTGCCTTCCATCCTTGACGGTCCCGGGCACGCTGCTTCCAGTTGTCAAGACCAAGATGTCTTACATCCGCGATTACTTGGTCTTTATACCGGAGGTTCGGTCTTCCTCTTCTTCTCGAACCAGGAGGCTCGGAGTCGAAGACCCTCTTAGCTGGAGCGTTGATGTCCATGCGCTCGATGTGGCCGAGCCAGTGTAGTCGACGGGTCCTTGCTTTCCGGACTACATCCACATCTTGGTACAGCTCGTAGAGTTCGCGGTTGTGTCTTCTTCTCCATTCACCTTCCTCACAGACAGGACCAAATATCCGGCGCAGAATTTTTCTTTCGAAAGAACCCAAAATCAGCTCCGCTGTCCTGCTTATCGTCCAGCTTTCGGCTCCGTACAGCAAGACTGGCAGAATGAGCGTTTTGTAAAGCATGACTTTGGTCTTTCGAGTGAGGAGTTTTGACCCCAGTTGTTTGGACAAGCCGAAGTAGCAGCGGTTGCCAAGGGCGATTCTACGCCGGATCTCCACTGTGGTGTCATTTGTGGAATTTACGTTTGCCCCGAGGTAGACAAACTCCTTAACTACCTCGAAATTGTAGCTGTCAATTGTTATGTTTTGTCCCAGGTGGTGAGCGACGGATTGGTTTTTGCTTGACAGCATGTATTTCGTTTTGTCCTCATTGATCTTAAGGCCAATTCGTTTCGCCTGTCCTTCAATCGCCGTGAATGCTTCCACAATGCCACGGCGAGAACACGCGATGATGTCGATATCATCCGCGTATCCTAGCAGCTGGATGGACTTGTAAAAGATAGTGCCTTCCCTGTTGACGCCTGCCCGTCGCACTATCTGCTCCAGCACCAGGTTGAAGAAGTCACATGACAGCGCATCTCCTTGCCGAAATCCGGTGCATGTTTCGAATGGTTCCGAGGTCCTAGAACCGAGTTGCACGGTGCATCGCGTGTTTTTTAGCGTGGCGCGACACAACTGGATCAGTTTTACCGGGATCCCGAATTCGGCCATCGCCCCAAACAGTGCTTCACGATGAATGCTGTCGTATGCGGCTTTGAAATCGATGAAAAGATGGTGTGTATCGATTTGAAACTCGTTGGTCTTTTCCAGGATTTGTCGAAGTGTGAAAATTTGGTCTATAGTTGATTTGCCGGGCCGGAAGCCGCACTGGTAGCTGCCGATTAGTGCGGTGCAAAATGGTTTTAGACGTTCACACAATACGCTGGACAGGATCTTGTATGCGACATTGAGCAGGGATATACCTCTATAGTTCTTGCAAGAGGTAGGATCGCCTTTTTTGTGGATGGGGCATATAGAGCTGGTATTCCAGTCGTCGGGCATGCTCTCATCTTCCCAAATTCTGCAGATGATCTGGTGCATGCTCCCTACCAGAACATCGCCGCCAGCCTTGAAGAGCTCTGATGGCAAGCCATCTGAGCCTGCGGCCTTGTTGTTCTTCAGCTTCTGAATAGCTGTGCCGACTTCTTCTATGCTGGGTGGGAGGACTACTTCAGCGGCTGGAGTTGGGATTTCCTCAGTCCCTACCACTCTCTCTTGGTCATGCTCGTTAAGCAGCTGCTGGAAGTGCTGCTTAAATACATCCACTATTCCCTGCGGGTCGGTGACAAGATTACCCTCGCAGTTTCGAAGAGCCAGGGTGCCCTTTTTGAAGCCTCCTGCAAGGCCTTTGGCTTTCTTGTAAAAGGCTCGTATTTTATGTCTATCCCTAGACTCCTCGATATCCTTGAGCTGGGAGGCTGCGAAGATTCTTTTCTTTTGTCGCAGTAGTTTCTTCTCTTCCCTTCTTCTGGCTCGGTACTCTTCTCGCGCTGCCCTGGTTTTCCTCTGCAGCGCCTTTTGGTACGCCTCGTCGGTTGCTGCCTTTTTCTGCTCACACTCGCCATCATACCACGGGTTTCTTGTCGGGGGTGGTAGGTATCCTAAGGTGGTTTCGGCTACTTCCTGAATGGCTGAGCGGCAATGCAGCCACATATTATTGGCATTTGTGTTCGACGTAGGCATACCGTAGAGTCCTTCGCTCAGCTGCTCCCTGTAGACTCTGGCAACCTCCGGTGTGCTCAGGCGCCCAATGTCGAACCTCCTCCTGATGGGCTGGTGCAGCTTTCTGACATTGGACAGTCGAGCTCTGAATCTTGCTGCTACGAGGAAGTGGTCAGAGTCGACATTTGCCCCTCTGAATGTTCGCACATCCAGGATGTTTGACGCGTGCCTTGCGTCAATGAGCACATGGTCGATTTGGTTGGCGGTTCGACCGTCCGGAGATCGCCAGGTTGCTGTGTGGATTCGCTTGCGAGGGAATCTTGTGCTACTTATCACCGCATTACGAGCTGTCGCAAAGTCAGCGAGTCGGAAGCCGTTATCTGTTGTTGTATCGTGGAGGCTGTACTTTCCGATCACTCCGCCAAGGGTGTTTTCCTTTCCGATTTTGGCGTTGAAGTCCCCGAGCACGATTTTTACATCGTACTCCGGACAAGCTCCGTAGGCGTTGTCCAGGAGGTCATAGAAGTCCTCCTTGATAGGGTCTTCAGCCTCGTCGGTAGGGGCGTGTGCACATATAAGGCTGATGTTATAAAATCTGCCTCTGATGCGGATCACAGCCAGGCGATCACTTATAGGTTTAAAGTCGATGACCTTCGACCTTAACCGCTTTCCCACGACGAATCCGCATCCCAGTAAGTGCAACCTTTTGTGACAGCTGTAATAAATGTCGCAATTTTTCTTCCTAATCATACCGTTTCCTATCCAGCGTATTTCCTGGACCGCAGTAATATCCGCCTTGTACTGCGTGAGGATTCCTTCTAGTTTATGAGCAGCTCCGGGAGTGTACAGGGTTCTGACATTCCAGGAGCATACTCGCAAATCGTGTTCCTTTTTCGTGCGTTGTCGTCGTCGAGTATCCGTCCGTATATCCGAGGCATCTTGCTCATTCATAACTTTGGGTTTTTTTACGTGGGCGGATTGTTAGCCCGCCGCACAACCGCCATTCTGGTCGGGGTTTTCTTCGCTGCATACGTTTGTTCACCTCCCAACGGTTGTTGAAGTGGCTATCCAGAGGGCGCCGCGAGGAGGCCGTATGTCAACTTGACCCGGGCATTTAAACAGGGATCGTTGCTGGCATCTCGCCAGGTTGAGAGCAATCAACAACTTTACCCTGTATGTCCGAGCCCATGCCCTCCATTGAAGGAATTTACGCCTTAATTTTTGGTCGGATTGGAATTTAACCCGCCCAATGTAGGTCATTTCTGGCTCGTTTGTACTTTTTTCGGTTTTCCTCAGAACTGTTTGCCTTGTAGGCCCGAAAACTTAGCTCCCTCAGCCTAATAGCCTCTTCGCAGCTCGAGTCAAACCACGTATTATCCTTAGGCCTGGTGCTTTTAATCTTGCTGGGAATAAAATTTGCCATTCCGATTCGGATAATGTTTACGATAATATCAGTTGCGGCGTCCACGTCGTTGTCGAGGAAGCACAACGACCAGTTAAAGATCCGAAAGAAGTTGTTAAGGCCGCACCAGTTGGCTTTCTCGTATAGCCATAGTGTTCTCTTAGGAGCTTTTTCTTTAACTGGATGGTGGGAGTTCGAGAATTTCGCTGATATCATGCAGTGGTCAGACAAGCCTAGGGGTTCCAATACATCGATCGTGTATTTGTCAGGCTGAGAGTTAAGAAACAAGGCCAGTGTGTTGGCGGTATGACCAGCAACATCGGGGATACGTGATGGCTCATTCACAAGTTGAGTTAAGTGATTTAACTCAGCAAAAATTTCAACATACCTTCCTTCGGGTGTTGTCTGTCCAGAATGTCGAAGCCACTGAGAATTGTGTACATTGAAATCGCCCGCTAAAACGATTTCAGTGCGAGGGAACAGGGAAACAATTCTTTGGATGGAATCAGACAGTGCGTCGGATGCTCAAATGTTGCATTCCTGTCTAGATTGGGGCTTCTATAAAGAAAACAGTAGTGGATGGAGTGCTTACGGAATATGAATTTAAGCCATATGAAATTATATTCCGAGGTGGATGTTTGGCTATACTGTGGAAGTGACTGGTAAGCAATATCACTACGGACATAGATGGGGAGACCAAGGCGAGAAACGAATAATGGCACTAAACTATATCCAGGAAGACTGAAATCCGAAGGATCAGACTTTTCATCGACCTGTGTTTCACAAAGTGCCAAAACAGCCAGTTTGTGGCGAGAGAGATGGGTATACGTGGCAAAGAAATTCTTCCGTAACCCACGAATATTGCAGAACTCCACACAGAAATCCCTCATCAATGCAAACTACAAAACATCTGTAGATACAAAACCGTTAAAGCAGAGACGCGTAAGTGAATTTGCAAATATGAACATGGCAAACTCCCAGTCTATCTTACTTTAGACTGACATGTAGGTCTTAGAATGCTGACATTTCCTTGATTAAAGTACGGAGCCACATTCATTTCTATCAGTATATTCGGTGAAATTGAAGATTTCTCAGTTATTTGGATTTCGGCAGGTATTAGTCCATCTGATCACTCTGAATCACCTTATGACCCAGAGTATGTTGTTTTCAGTGGTCATGTTGGTAAACCTGTCGATTCTTCCAAATAGGCAGAATTTAAAACTTTGATGCGAATCGCGCTATACATTTTAAGCTCGTATCGATTCTATCGACCACTTTGCGTGCAAGAGAGCGGTAAATGTCTTGGACTACTGCGAATTATAACACAATGCAACAATTACTTGAAATTATCTTTCAGCTTATCTTGGGTTCCCACCGGTGAACTGATATTAATAGTAGCTACTGACAAATCACTACAGTAGGAAGTGAGACGTCTTGTGTGATGTTAAGACTCGAGAAGGCATATTTGATGAATTCAGGGAGATTCTGGGCAATTCTTTGCAGTTTTTTTTCTAACAATAGCAAGAGGTTGTGATTTGAGTCATTTGAACTTTAAGGGACCATATACATATAACCTGCTGCCTTTCAAGAATGGAGCGATTACCCACCTTTTTCTGTTATGTTTCCTGTCTTTAACTTTTCAAAATTTACTTAGTACTTATGACTGCAGCTCTAAACAGTCTTATATCACCTTTAATCACTAGTAAGCACATGTCTCTATTGTCACCATGCAGTTGTATAACTCAGGGGTGTAATTCTATTGTAAGGAATATCATTAAAGAAACAAAGCAAGTGAAGCGAATTAGATTAATTAGTGATGTGATAATATTGCTTGTGTCCGCGGCAATATAATAACTAATAGCTTCTAATAGCCCTGTGCGGTATATATTGCACTTAACTACCGTTAATTAAGCCTTGCAAAGGGGCTGTGTTGTAGATATTGTGGATGCTAAAGTAGAAAAAATAGAAAGACAATGATTTCATAGTTTTTATACTTGCTTTAGAAATACCTTCTCACGTCTGTGATTCACAAAATTTGAATAGTGTGGTTCTCTAGTCCGAAATTTTGTTAGTTCCAAACTATACCATTATGGGTGTCAAATTAAAGGTCACATCAAGGGCGTTCCCTCTACAGTATCACTTTACAGAATTGTTATAATTCTCAACGATAAAGTGCAAGCTAACCGATTTTGCTACACTACTGTTCATCCTCTAAATTGTACACAAACAGTTTGAAATTAGTTTACTCTGTCCACCTATTGCCATATTAAAACGTGCCATGTTCGGTTCCTCCTTCCACTGTGCGGTTTCTGTGGTCTTGAAACATACATAAATAGTAGACTTTCGAAACTATGTTTGAGAATGCAGATGCCCGCCCACCCAATGTCTGTGAACTCGAGCCCCTTGAGGCGAAAGGGCACTAGAACATTCTGTACGACCGATGGACGTAACCTCGTGTCCTTTTGCAAACAACTTAAGGCACATTAAAAGCTGATGACGATAATGATGATAAGACGGACGCACCATACACCTTCGCTGATATCTTTTCAATTCATTACGAGCCTGTGCAAGGTGAACTACCTTCGAACAAACTGTTTTAATATACAGTCGAGTGGTCCCATAAATTGTTCCATCATTTACCTGTACACCTTCGTTACATCCTTCTCTTCTCGTTTGTTGTTCAAGGATTTGTGGTTTTGTTGTTTTGCTCTCAATTTGCTTGCGTTGCAGGTCTTGCACTCTATTTGACGTTCGTTTCCCATTCAAAGGACATTGACTTGGAGGAGCCAACACCATGCAAAATGAGGGAAATGAAATGACATTCATAGCAATTAAAGGTGTAGTGGTTGTTGCTTACATAGTCAACAAGGGAAAGAATAGGAGGTCGGAAATGGTATGGGTTAACCGCACTTGACGCTTAATGAAGATGAGTGTGTCCATTAAAAATGAATAAATATGACGAAGCAGGTTGAATGCACTTTGGTCGAGGACAAACAAGATGGAATCCTTTCTCGTGAACGTTTCCGTTATGAGGTTACTTTGTAGTTTGACTTGATTGGGGGAAGCACCTTCTAGATATGGAGAGTAAAGGTACGGTTTGGAGGTTTTCAACTTTGAATGACGTCTAAAGACGTACATAGATGGATGTGCGACTAACCATCTAGGGTGGTAGTCGATGATTAAGCGTATGCGAGTTCAGTGGTTTTAACCTGAGAATCGTGGGTGGTGATCAACAGTGTTTGTTTGTCACACTCTGAAACGATGGAGTGTGGCTTGCGGAAGAACTTCAGAAGAAAAAACAATGAATTTAACTTGAGGGAGCATTTAAGTTAAGGTTGAAATTGCGTGCTCTGTGGAGGGATCCCAGGAAGAGCTTTGTCATTTACTTTTCTGATTCCTTCTCAGTATAAATTTCAAGAATGGGGCTTGATGGCTTTAAATCTTATAATTCCATTCTGGTCCATTGAAGTATGATTTAATTACCTTTTAGGTTTTCTTATGACCATATTTCGACCTTAATGTGGCCGGTTACCCGACAACCAATTAAGTTGCTCATCCTCATCTTTTCATCGATTTCAAAGCCGCATACGATAGCATTCATCGTGAAGAACTGTTTGGCGCGATGGCCGAATTCGGGATCCCGGTAAAACTGATCCAGTTGTGTCGCGCCACGCTAAAAAACACGCGATGCACCGTGCAATTCGGTTCTAGGACCTCGGAACCATTCGAAACATGCACCGGATTTCGGCAAGGAGATGCGCTGTTATGTGACTTCTTCAACCTGGTGCTGGAGCCGATAGTGCGACGGGCAGGCGTCAACAGGGAAGACACTATCTTTTACAAGTCCATCCAGCTGTTAGAATACGTGGATGATATCGACATCATCGCGTGTTCTCGCCGTGGCATTGTGGAAGCATTCACGGCGGTTGAAGAACAGGCGAAACGAGTTGGTCTTAAGATCAATGAGGACAAAACGAAATACATGCTGTCAAGCAAAAACCAATCCGTCGCTCACCACCTGGGACAAAATATAACAACTGACAGCTACAATTTCGAGGTAGTTAAGGAGTTTGTCTACCTCGGGGCAAACGTAAATTCCACAAATGACACCACAGTGGAGATCCGGCATAGAATCGCCCTTGGCAACCGCTGCTACTTCGGCCTGTCCAAACAACTGGGGTCGAAACTCCTCACTCGAAAGACCAAAATCTGCCAGTCTTGCTGTATGTGGTGTATTTCCCTGAACGGAGTTTGCCTATTTGCCTGAACAGTGACGTACCAGCGGTCACCGGCTGTCAAACGTACTCATGCGGTTGTCACTCGGTATTTTCCCTTTTGCGGATCCAACACTGGCGATCTATTTTCTATATATCTATTTTATGTTGTAATTATTAGTATTAGTAAAGCTTGAATTCATCGTAAGGACTATTTTATTTATACTCATCAAACACAACGTTGAACACAACAGTGGCGACGAGGAGGAGAAAAGAAAAGAATTCATTAAGCTAAATACTGCGACAAATTAATATGGATGCAAATCAATTACAAACTTTATTGCAGGCGATAACGGCTGCAATTCAATGAAACACCACCCAGTCACCTCAAAGTGAGGCAATCCAGCTAGAAAATTTCAATGAAGATAACGAAAGTTGGGACATTTTCATCAGAAGACTAGAAAATTTCTTTAGTTTAAAGAATTTAGGAGGTGCAGACGAAAGCATAAAAGCTAGCAAAAGGGATTGGCTGATTCATGCGATGGGTCCGAAAACCTTACAGCTTCTGTGCAATTTAACCAGTCCAGAGGATCCAAAAGCTAAATCATATGACGAATTGGTTAAATTAGTTAAGGATCATTTACATCCAGCACCGAGCGTAATTGCGGAGCAAAACCGTTTCTCAAAACGTATCCAACATGAAGGAGAAAGCATAGCAAATTTCGTTGCAGAACTGAAGAAAATGTGCAAGAACTGCAATTTTCAATGCGCTGCTTGCCAAGCATCAACTGCTGAGGCACATTTAAGGCAGCAATTTATAAGCGGTTTGCGAAATACACACTGGTTAGAGAAACTAATTCAGTTAAAGGAGCCCCACAACACCTTCATCGATTGTGTAAATACAACGTTGGCGATGGAATCCGCTCACAAAGACTCCAAGGATATACAAAACCTACAGACTACCCTCGCTATTAACCATCAAAATCAGCTGTCAGGCACACGTCCACGGAATGCACAAAAATCAGCATCAAAAGGACAAGCATATTCCAAACCCAGATTCGACAAACAGTGTGCAACCAAAGCAAATTTTTGTTTTAGATGCGGAAGTAAAGATCACTTAGCAAACGCATGCAAGCATATTGGGACGGTATGTTCAAAATGCAGAAAAAACGGCCATTTAGCTCGAGTTTGCATGAGTGGCTCACGAACTCCACAACTTGTACATAACCCGAATAGAAGTAAGACGAGCAACCAAAATCAATTGCAACAAATATCAACACATGCAGAGGAACAAGATGAAGCGGAAGTATATTGCATTAATAATTTAAGCGAAGCTGTTCTTCCGGAGGAGAGGAAGAAACCAAAGAAAATCATGTTGGAGTTAGTTTTAGACGGGGTTACGAAACAGTTGGAATTAGACACGGGTGCTGCAGTGTCATCAATTTCGCATCAGGAATTTAGAAACATGTGGCCCAAAAAGGAGATTTACAAATCATCGGTTCCATTTCGTACATATACCGGAGAGGTTATATATCCACTAGGCTACTCAACAATGCAAGTGAAATACGATAACAAAGAAGTAAGTGCAAACATGTATGTTATGCCAGGCAAGGTGGATGCAATTTTCGGGAGAGAATGGCTTAAATTATTTCCAGTTAAATTACCTGAACTACATCAAGTGCAAGAAACGATTCGACCTAAATCAAAAGAGAAAATACTGCAGGACTTAAAAAGCCACTTCAATGATGTTTTTCGAGGGGGCGTGGGAAGAATTAATAACTATGAAGCCACACTTTTTGTTGAGGATAACGTAAAGCCAATCTACGTTGCAGCTCGAAAGGTACCATATGCTCTAAAAGGTAAAATGGAACAGGAGATTGATCGCTTGGAAGAGGCAGGTATCATTACAAAATTGAAATATAGTGAGTGGGGAACACCGGTTGTGCCAATCGTGAAGAAAGATGGATCTATTAGATTATGCGCCGACTATAAAATAACATTAAATAGGGTGCTTAAAAGTGATCATTTTCCAATTCCAGATCCAGAAGACATTTTTGCTACAACAATGCTAGGAGGGAAGCTCTTTTCAACGTTGGATTTGAGTGAGGCATATCTGCACATGCCAATGGATGATCATAGTGCGACAATGCAAGCTATTTCAACAATAAAGGGGGACTATAGGGTGAACCGACTGATGTTTGGCACAAAGGTGGCACCAACCATTTGGCAGAGGTATATTTCCCAAACATTAAATGGAATTCCAGGGGTCTGTGTATTTTTCGACGACATCAAAATTCAAGGCTCAACATTCGAAGAACACTTATTGCGTCTTAAAGAAGTACTCCAAAGATTGCACAAAGTGGGTCTCCGAATCAAACTGAGCAAATGCAAGTTCTTCGAGGAGTCAATTACATATTTGGGTCATGTCATTTCTTTTAGAGGACTTGAGAAAACGCCGGACAAGGTTAAGGCCATTAAAGATGCGCCCATGCCGCGAAATGTCACTGAAGTTAGAAGCTGGTTAGGGTTAGTAAATTACTACGGAAGATTCCTACAAAATCTGTCTTCGAAGCTACACCCGTTGCACAAATTGCTGAAAAAGGACTCGAGTTTCAACTGGAACAAAGAGTGTAAAAAGGCTTTCAATGTCATCAAAGAGGAAATCAGTTCAGATGTCGTACTCTGTGCCTACGATCCAAAGCTACCGATGTCTTTAGCTACTGACGCCAGTCCCTACGGGTTGGGAGCCGTTCTGTCCCATGCATTTCCTAATGGGCAGGACCGTCCCATCGCTTATGCATCACGGTCCCTAACGGCTTCAGAGAAAAACTACAGTCAGATCGACAAAGAAGCGACAGCCATCTTCTGGGCATTAAAACGTTTTTTCCGATACTGCTATGGGCGTAGATTTACTTTAATAACCGATCACAAACCACTGGTTGCTATTTTCAGCCCTGACAAGAGCCTACCCAGTATGGTGGCGACTCGTATGCTACATTATGCCCAATTTCTACAAGGGTTTAACTACAATATCGTGTACCGAGCAACGGATGCCCATGGAAATGCGGATGCGCTATCTCGTTTGCCCCTAAAATCGACAGTTGAGGAGGAAAAATATGACGACGTCACACACTATCAAATGCAACAAATTAACACTGTCCCAGTCACCGAAAAACAAATTGCCAGGGAAACAAGTAAGGATCCAGTACTAAGAAATGTGTACAATTGCTTGTATTCGGGAAAAAAGCTAACTGAGCCAGGATTCGAAGGTAAAGATGAACAATTTTCGCTTTCAAATGGTACTATACTTAGGTACAATCGAGTGGTGATTCCCAAAAGTCTGCGAAAACTGGTACTAACCGAATTGCATGTTGCTCACGTCGGAATAGTGAAAATGAAGGCGCTTGCGAGGAGTTATGTTTGGTGGCCTAGTATTGACAAGGAAATTGAGCACTTAGCACGTGAATGTTGCGCATGCAGAAGTGTGATGAAGCAAATATCAATTAAGGTACAGCATCCATGGGAATACCCTTTGGCTCCATGGCAGAGGATCCACATAGACTTCGCAGGTCCTTTCATGAACAACTACTTTTTAATAATAGTCGACGCCCATTCAAAGTGGCCAGAGATTATACAAATGAGGGGTATGGCGGCAGAGAAAACAATTCAAGTTTTACGCGACATTTTTGCCCGCTATGGTTTACCATACACATTGGTTAGTGACAACGGACCTACTTTCACATCGGAGGAGTTTAGGAAGTTCATCAAGGAAAATGGAATTCAACACAAGTTCACTGCTCCATATCATCCAGCCACCAATGGACAAGCTGAACGTTTTGTGCAGAATATGAAGGTCGCCCTGCGGAAGATGATGAACGATCCTGGTACCCTTAAATTCAAATTGGCCAACTACCTTATGCGTTACAGGAAAACTCCAAATGCTACAACCGGAGTGGCACCATGTACCTTATTTCTGCAAAGGGATATTCGCATCGTTTTGGACTTAGTTCGTTCGAACATCGAAGACAACGTTCGAGGAAAACTGAAGGCGACATATCCAATGGGAACGCAATACCACCCCGGCGAGACAGTTCAAGTGCGAACCTATGCCAATAAGGACAAGAAATGGGAATTCGGTAAAATAGTTCGAAGAGATGGATTTCTCCATAATTACATCAGCGTACACGGGAAACTCTGGCGAAGACATGCCGCCCAAATATTGAGGTGTAAGGTAAACCCAGTTGAAGCAACCAAAAATTCTGAACTAGGAGTCTTCCCGGAATTGCCTGCGGCACAACTACCAGCCGAAATGCCGAATTCTACGATGGCACCAACCGCACCAACTGCATCAACTACATCACTACCGGAAATCGGCGTTGAGGTAACGAAACCGGTGTCAGGTAATCTCCAAGCTCAAGAGAATCCCGAACAAAAAGATAGTGTCAATGATAATCCCAGAGGAAGTCCAGGATCGAATGGTTTGGACAAAGACATCAGTGCGACAACGTCGTTACGGAGGAGCTCTCGCTTTAGGAAACCAGTGGATCGTTACACTCCTGATTAGTGGGGAGGACTGTGGTGTATTTCCCTGAACGGAGTTTGCCTATTTGCCTGAACAGTGACGTACCAGCGGTCACCGGCTGTCAAACGTACTCATGCGGTTGTCACTCGGTATTTTCCCTTTTGCGGATCCAACACTGGCGATCTATTTTCTATATATCTATTTTATGTTGTAATTATTAGTATTAGTAAAGCTTGAATTCATCGTAAGGACTATTTTATTTATACTCATCAAACACAACGTTGAACACAACACTGTACGTAGCCGAAAGCTGGACGATAAGCAGGACAGCGAAGCTGATTTTGGGTTCTTTCGAAAGAAAAATTCTGCGCCAGATATTTGGTCCTGTCTGTGAGGAAGGTGAATGGAGAAGAAGACACAACCGCGAACTCTACGAGCTGTACCAAGATGTGGATGTAGTCCGGAAGGCAAAGATCCGTGGATTACACTGGCTCGGCCACATCGAGCGCATGGACATCAACGCTCTGGCTAATACGGTCTTCGACTCCGAGCCTCCTGGTTCGAGACGAAGAGGAAGACCGAACCTCCGGTATAAAGACCAAGTAATCGCGGATGTAAGACATCTTGGTCTTGACAACTAGAAGCAGCGTGCCCGGGACCGTCAAGGATGGAAGGCAGCTATAGCTCAGGCTCAGATCCTCCATGGATCGCTGGCCTGATAAGTAAGTAAGTAAGTAAGTAAGTAATGGGTTCCAAATAAGCTTTTCGCCTAGTGCTACTACTGCTGGTGAAGGCGACTACAGTACCTTTCTTTGGGTTGACATTTCGTCGAACCTTTATGCACCAGTTCGCCACAAGGTTTAGTGACCATTGGAGGAGTTCCGAGATTGTGTCTTCAAAATTGCTTTTTCTCTAGTTCTTGCTTCGGCAGGACATATGTATACCAACATTGAAACGATACAGAAAAGATTAGGGAAGCCACCTGACCAGCCGACCAACTATGGTCGCACGACTTATTTATTTGAATAGTGGGCAAGCTTACCTATGACAATGGGATTCCAAAAAAACATACAAAATTTACTCCTTTTCCCAGGTCCTTTAAAACAACATTTTTTAAACTTTTTTTCCTTTAATTCCTTTAGGGTAACGGCGAGGCAGCCACTGGCAAATACGTCCCTGGTAGCGTAGTCGGTGCTGGAGCTGATGCAGCCTTATTCGTTGCTAACCACGCTTACTAAAGCACCTTACTCAAACCATCAATAAAACAACGGCATGAACAAAAAGCGAAACAACAACTTCAAACAACAATATCAACCCAAAACAACAAAACATGATTTCATGATAAAAACAAAGATTTTCATTATTGTGGAAATATAGTTTTAAGGATCAACAAAATAAATTAAAAACGAAAAAACCAAAGAACTATTCAATGGAAAGCACAGCGGAGATTAACAAAAACTAACCCTTCCTCCCACCAATTTATTTTCTTTTGAGTTTTTTTTGTACAATAGCTACAGATAAAAAGGAACAAAGTGTACCTCCAACGAACCACAGTAAAGAGATAAACCAAAAACATGAAGATATATCAGGGCAACTAGAACAATAGGAACTGGATCGTGCCTCCCAGCGACGGGGCATATAATTAATTATTTAAAAAAAAAAATTAATTAAATACTATCTAGATACATGTATTTTAGCTTAGAGGTTAGAGGTTAGGTTCTGCTCGTCATGTGGAATGAGAGTTATGTCCAGCTCTCCAGCTGGTCACGCAAGTCCTGGACTCACCGTGTTAAACAACACAGTAACGAGTCCTAAGTAGCTGGTTATGTCGCTGCAACAACGCGACTTATGAGCAGGCATCGCCACATCGGAACACCTGGAGACGAATTCGATCTTGTTAAAAGGAAAAAAAAACTTTAAAATCATTACGGCATGTAACGCAAAAATTAAAAATGTTAAAATAAAAACAAAAAAGATAAAACGAAATTGTTTTTTGTTTAAATTTATTAAGAGCCGATGGATGTGAGGGAAAATAAAAACGTTTTCATTGGACTCGTGCCAGAGCGTGTGGGCATAAATCTGTGGACTCAATCGTAGAGTGTTATTTCAGGGTCGTGATTAACGACTTGGCTGACGACTTTTTCGCACAGCAGGTAATCCGTCAAGAGACAGACGGGATGGATGACTTTATGACATAGTTAGTCATGTAGCAAGTTTTATGGATCTCTGTTCACATTCTCTGATCAATCGCTTGGCATCGACAGTGGGTGAATGTTATGGCATTTAGATGTTTATTTTCTAATTACTAAAATTGAGGGAATCGAATTGGCATGTGAGCGGTGGATGTCCATTTCTCTTTTTTCCGTGGTTGTGCATTAGTTTCTGGATCTTATGTAAGGTCATTTCTGTGTTGCAAATAGCGAACGATAAGTGTTGGTCGATTGATCACTTTCAACGTCAGCTTAGGCGTGAAGTTCGCAATCAAATTCAAGTCGGTTTATGGACGGCTTGATTTTTTCCACAAAAAGGTACTCTGTGACCATGTGACCCTTCAAATATCTGATAAATATCACTAACTGGCGAGTCTTGCCTGATGCTACGCTGTCGGACCATAAATATATCGGATTCCGATTAAGTTGTGGGATCTCTTCCTTGCAGCCTAGACGGAATCCGAGAAGGACGGACTGGGTACGGTTTAGAGAGGAGCTTGAGAAATCCACTCGAGTCCTACCTAAACTCAGAACGAAACAATTGGTAGAGAACGCTGTCCAGAACCTGAATAGCGTCATCACCAGTTGTTTTGAACTCGCATGTCCCGTCAGCAAACCTCCCTGCAGGAAATTGGTCCCCTAGTGGAATGCCGAGCTCCAAAGTCATCGCAGGGAAGCCAGAATTCTTCTGAATAGATCACTCAAATCGAATTCGGAAGATGACTGGAACAAGTATCGGTCGAAGCAGAAAGAATATAAGAAACTTATTCGTAAATCGAAGAACGATTCTTATAGGACCTTCTGCGAAGAGATCAAGTCTCTGAGTGCGACTAGCAAGTTGGTTAAAGTCCTCAAACGGGGAAAACCGACAAAGCTAAATGCACTCAGTAAATCTGATGGTACCTTTACTGAGTCTAAAGCGGAAACTCTTAGTTTACTGTTTGGGACTCATTTCCCGGGAAATCAGATCGACATCGGCTCGTTGCACACTCCTTCAAGAGAAACTGCAACTGAATCGATGAAAATAACTCTGCGTAGCTGGTATATTGCGTCGTGCGTGGTTACGACTGAAGCCATTGAATTTGCTGTGGCATCCTTCGATGGTTTCAAATCGCCGGGTACCGACGGAATATATCCTGTTATGCTGCAAAAAGGTATAAGGCAGCTGCTTCCTACTTTGAAAATAATTTTCACTGCTAGTCTAGCACTTGCTCACATACCCATTCCTTGGCGCACAGTGAAAGTGGTCTTCATTCCTAAAAAAGGAAAAGAGGACTACTCACTTGCCATGAGCTTCAGACCAATTAGTCTAACATCCTTCCTGCTGAAAAGCATGAAGAGACTGGTAGAGTTGCACGTGCGAAAAGTTGCCCTTCGAATGCACCCTCTTTCGGAGATGCAACATGCTTACCAGCGCGGAAAATCTTGCGAGACTGCGCAAGGAGATCTCTGATGAACTCGCTAGCATGGCTTCAGAGGAGAGCTTCTCAGGACCTGAACCCGCCCTAGGTCTACCTGCGTCCACGGTAAATTCCTACATTAACGTTTGTGTATTTTATACACACAACCGTAGATGGAGGGATTGTCCGGGATGTAGGATGACTAAGCGCATATGCCCTGATGTCTGCAAAAAATCTGCAGCATTCCTCCTGTCTTTAAGGAGAGTCGACTGCAGAAGGCTTGTGGGAGTTATCACGGGCCATCACACTTTTGCCAAGCATCTCTACGTGCTCGGCATCAGTGAGACGCCTACCTGTGCTGCATGTGGCGAAGAGGAGGATGACACTGCAGAGCATTTCCTCTGTGATTGTCTCGCCTTTGCTCGCATACGGTGGCGCACCCTTGAAGCCGGCGTGGTGTGTGCCGAATCCCTTAGCTCTACATCACTGAATCTTCTTCAAATTTTTCTCCGGGAAACGGGGAAAATACAGTAATGTAAGGTGTCTGTCTGGAGTACAATGGACCAGTGTTTGCGTCTGAGTGCTCCAGCGGATAGCAGAAGCCTCCAACAAAAAAAAAAAAAAAATAAATTTAAAAATGTGACCCTTCTATCACGCTGTTTCGCAGCGAGAAGCAAAGGCTGGAGAGTAGTAAAAATACTTGTAGTGTTCCTTCTTTCAGTAGAGAAATGCAACAACAATATACAAGTCGGACTCTGAGACATCACCGACTGTCGAGCGGAAGGTCTGTAGTTCAAAATCTGTCCATAGCCAAGAAATACAATTCCAATACGAAAAAATTGTGCAACACAGCTGTTGTGAATGGGAAGCGACCAAAAATACTGATTAAGGCAAACACTCACATTATATAGTCACATCAAATTTATACTCTGTTCTCAGCATAGAACATTTGGTGAGAACTACAACCAACGTGAAAATTCAGTGGAGTTCCTCTCGAATCCTATCTAAGACACCAACCCCTGGAGAGTAGTTAACGAACATGAGCGACCCAAGTCATCGGCACTCCACCCAGGTTGTGTGATAAAACATAAAAAGAGTATGACTCTTGAACTTGAAAAAAAAAAAACCGGCCAAGTGCGAGTCGGACTCGCGCACGAAGGGTTCCGTACCATCTGTATATACATATAAATATGAAAGAGACTATGTATGTTACCTCATCAGTCATCACAATAAATCACGTTTTTTGTATGATGACAGATCTTGGTTACAGGCAGGGTATCGGCATATTACTTTGATAATCAAAAATCTCCATGATGAGATAGTTGATCATCAAAGTTTCCATTGAATTCAAATCAATTATCTTACTTGAAAAAGGTTTGCAGCTAGGATTAATTCATCAAAGACACAAAAGAGATCAAAACTGGGAAGTTTGCTACTGGTTGTGGGATATTGTCGACTAACCTTAGTTCAGTATGGAGACCAAGGGGATTTTTTGGATGAAAATCATGTCTGTTGTATGGGAGTCCCCCTTAAATATTCATTTTGTTCTGTTCTTAATATGTGTTGTGGTAGCAGCAACAGAAATACATCATCTGTGAAAATTTCAACTCTCTAACTATCACGGTTCATGAGATACAGCCTGGTGACAGACGGACGGACGGACGGAGAGCGAAGTCTTAGTAATAGGGTTCCGTTTTACCTTTGGGTACGGAACCCTAAAAAAGAAGCAAAATATGGAGTGGCACGAGCTCTCAGCAAAGCACTGCTAGTCACGTGGTTTTTCAAAGCTCCGAATGATAAGGTAAAACCTCTTTGGTGGATCTGCAGCGTAGCGCCTTTTTTCTAAGAAATTCAAGCACCTCTTCAACAGAGTCAGGACATCAAGGTCTCTGGGGACTGACTCTTCCAGAAGCATCAAGAAGGCCAGGAGACAATCCTGTATATTTCTCTGTAACAAGATTGGAAATCTTCAAGCTATGGAAGATCAACACCACCACCACTCAGTGTCCTCTGTAAAGAGCCTGGTCAACTGCCCTTGAACTCATCTTTCTCTGATAGTGGTCCCAATGAATCACGTAATACTATATTCCCCGTTTTCTTTGTCGGCTCATGTTCAGCTACTGTCTGTCTGAAAGCTCGGGCGGCGCTAAATGTGATCGATGGGTGGTACACGAAAAATGGGCTGTCAGTTAATCCTCTCAAGACCGATGTCGTTCTCTTCACGAGAACGAGGAAAAATACTGACATGAATCTTACTTACTTACTTAGGTGGAGCTACAGTCCGTGGTGAACCTGGGCCTCGACCAACAAGCGTCTCCAGCTGGCACGGTCTTTGGCCAGCTGTTTCCAGCACAGCACGCCCAGGAAGGTCCCCTTCCACCTGCGTGCGCCACCTTAGATGCGGTCGTCCTCTGCTGCGTCGTCCCTCGGGGTGAATTCGAAGACTCTTCGGGTTAAAGCTGTATTTTCCATGCGCTCTACTTGGCCTAGCCACCTTAGACGCTGTATCCGTAGATGTCGCACAAGGCCGACGTCGCTGTACAACCCGTGCAGTTCTTCGTTAAATCTTCTCCCCCATACTCCGTTGGGATAAACGGGATCGTAGATGGTGCGTAGAATTTTCCTCTGGAAACGACCAATGGCATCTTCATCCGCTTTTGTTAAGGTCCCAGCCTCTGCGCCGTAAAGGAGGACTAGGATGATTAAGGTCTTATATAGCGTTACCTTGGTTTTCCGAGAGAGGGCTCTACTTCTCAATTGCCTCTTGAGCCCAAAGAAACAGCGATTGGCAAGAGTGATTCTGCGTTTTATCTCAGCGCTGGTGTTGTTGTCGCCGGTCAGTGAGCCAAGGTAGACGAATTTCTTGACCACTTCAAAGTTATATGCCCATGGTGACGTTCTGGCCAATACGTCTGTGTTGCCCGCCTCTTTCAGATGAAAGCAGATATTTGGTTTTACCCTCATTAACCTTGAGACCCATCTTAGCGGCTTCTACCTCAATGCTTACAAAGGCCTCATTGACGTCTCGCTGTGTCCGTCCAATCACGTCAATGTCTTCGGCGTACGAAAGCAATTGCGTATACTTGAAATAAATCGTACGTCTTGTGTTGGCCAGTGACTCTTGCACGATCTTTTCAAGCACGATTTTGAAAAAGTTGCACGACAGCGCGTCGCCCTGCCTAAATCCTTTTTTAACATCAAAGGTCTCGGTTTGCTCATTACCGACCTTAATGGAGCAGCGAGAATTCTCCTTTGTCATCCTGCACAGTCGGACGAGTTTGGTAGGGATGTTAAAACTAGACGTGGCTTTGTTTAGCTCATCTCTATACACGCTGTCATATGCAGCCTTGAAATGGATGAAGAGGTGGGTATTACTGGGTCTTCTCCAAGATCTGCCCTAGCGTAAATATTTGGTCAATTGTGGATTTACCTGGCCTGAAACCACACTTATAAGAGCCGGTCAGGCTATCACAAGCGGTTTCAGGCGTCCACACAATACGGCAGAGAAGATCTTATATGCGATGTTAAGGAGACTTATTCCCCTATAGTTGGCGCAGTTACAGGGGTCTCCTTTCTTATAGACAGGGCAAACGTGGCTGAGATTCCATTCGTCGGGCATGCTTTCCTCCGACCATACCTTGCAAACGAGATGGTGCATGCACCCTACCAGCTCATCTCCAGCCGTCTTAAGAAGCTCAGTAGACAGGCCGTCTGTGCCCGCGGCTTTATTAGACCTAAGTCTTGATATCGGTGTTTTGATTTCGTCTAGGTCGGGTGGATGGAATTCTCCTACATCGTCGTCAATTACGAATGGCTCATTCTGCCTGACAGCGATATCTTGTCTATCATCGCCGTTATACAGTCTGCAGAAGTGGTCTTTCCAAATCCTCAGCATCGACTGCGACTCTACTACCAGTTTTCCATTTTCATCCCTGCAGGCCACCGCACCGTGGCGCAGTGGGTAGTGTGTTGGCCTCTGACGCCGATGACACGGGATCGAATCCCGACCCAGCCATGTCATCGAACGTGTTTTCGAGGTGTTTCTCCTCAGCGGGGTTCTGACAAAACCCCCTGTAGTAAAATTGTCATGAAAAGCTTCTCGAAATTCGCCGTTCGGAACCGGCAATAAACTGTAGGTCCCTTTCACCTATGGGAAAATGAAATCACACACAACATGGGTGATTGAGAGAAGCTCGGCTCAGGTCCTTCATGGACTGTAACGCCAATATGCATACATACATACAGGCCACCGCACTGGCATTGTAGCCATGGCAGGTTCGTTTTACTTTATTGTAAAACTTACGGGCGTCATTTCTGCGGACGCATCTCTCCATCTCCTCGATCGCACGCTTTCCGTGTTCTCCCTTCTTTCTTCTGAGAAGCGTGTGTTTCGCTCTTCTATTCTGCTCATAGGTTTCGCGAGCGGCTCTCGTCCGTCGTTGCAGCATGGCTTTATATGCCTCATGGGCTTGTTCGCATTATTCATCGACCCAGGGGTTTCAAGGTGATGGTGGTTTGAAACCCAGCACCTCTGTGGCAGCGTCTCTGACGGCGCTATGACAATGCGCCCATTCCTGCTCTATTGCTTGTGCTGCTTTGGGCGGATTTCGAGAAAGCTTGAAGGAGACACGATCGACAAAGATTCTGTCAGTCTCTGGCGCTTGTAGCTTTCCGACGTCAAACTTACATAGTCCTACTCGACTCCTAAGCATTCTTGATATCCTAATACGTACCTTGGCTACAACATGGTAGTGGTCCGAGTCGATGTTGGCCCCTTGGAAGGTTCGTACGTTCAGAATACTAGAGGAGTGTGATCAATCTGGTTGGTGGTCGATTGATCAAAAGACCGCCAGGTACCTTTGTGGATGTTGATGGGGGAATCGTGTGATTGCTACAACGAGGTTACGCCCCGCTAGGAAATCGATTAGCCTAAATCCTAAGGTGTTATGGAGGCCATGCTTTCCTACGATCGACTCAAATATGTCCTCTTTGTCCAGTTTTGCATTAAAATCTCCTAGAACTATTATTGTGTCGTAGCTGGGACATTGGGCATAGGTTCTGTCTAAGAGATCGTAGAATTCTTCTTTGAGTCGATCGTCCTTTTCTTCCGTTGGGGCGTGAGAGCCTATTAAGCTAATGTTTCCAAATTTAGCCTTGATGCGGATTGTTATGAGGCGTTCGCTTATGTCTCGGAAGCTTAAGACTTTTTGTCGGAATCTTCCTCAAATAACGAATCCGCACCCGAATAGGCGCTGTTTGTTTCTTGGAGTGCGGTTATATCTGCTTTATAGCAGTAGGCAGTTGAGGGTTTGCTCCAATTGATCTCCTGCACCCGATCTGTTAAGGGACCTCACATTCCAGGTGCAGACTCTCAAGTCCGTTAGTCGTTTGCAGGGGAAGTCAGCTTTGTATCCGTCCGTATCCGAGGCTTGTTGTCGTTTCGGAACAACTGGGTTTTTTCGTCATAGGGATGTTACCCCTAAGCACAACCCCCAACCTGGAGGGCCAGGTTCTTCTTTCCCCAACCACAAGGGGTTGGGTCGCTGCACTCATTAGTTCACTACCTGGCGGGTGCCAGGGTAGCTATCCAGGTGGGGCCACGCGGAGGCTGTGTGTCAACTTGGATTGAGCAGGGACAGAGATCGAAGCTAGCGTTTGCCATGTTAAACGCGATCAACTTCTTTGCTCTGTTTGCTCGCTCCCTCCCCCCTCTTCTCTTAGCGGTGCCCTTAAATTGCATTCTTTGCCAATAAGCCTTAAAGCACCTATGCCTTTAAAATCGACATCATCCGTGTTAGGCAGCGCTTCCTAACAATTTTTTTGATCAGGTTTTTCTATTATTGTTCTTATCGATTGCCATTTGTCCTTACTGCCTGACTTTAATCAATTTCAACTTACAAATGTTTATAAAGCGAGGTAAACACCATCGATCAAAATTGACGATCAAAAGTGATGTCAGTTTTGAGTGAATGTGTCTCATGTACACGCTATAGATTTTGTTTGACCCTCAAAACATTGGACATAATTCTGCGCAGTCACCATGGACCGCGAATTTGTATTTTTTTAATTTAATTCTCTAATTTCTGGTAACCTTCGTCCTTTTTGTTCCGACGTACATATATATTCTGGACACATTACGTCCCAGAGACAACGGTGAGATTCGTAATTATTTATAAATTCCTCGGGAAATTGTCTGCTCTCATCCATGTCCAACGCTTGAATCGGGGATAAAGAATGAGATATCAGTCTATTGGCTTTGACAGGCACTTTGACAGTTTGCACCTACAAAAGCGTTGCGGTTTGACGGCGTCTTGACTATGTCATTCTGACATGTCTTGTTGCGATCATTTTGCCACGTCTTGACTCTACACATCGGCGTCTTGAGACTATCATTCTGTCTATTACAAGAGCAACAACCAACCCCTGCGGGGATCAACTGGCAGACGTACGAAAGATTGGTATCTCATTGTTTATCCCTGGCTTGAATGACACAATTCATGTTCACACTGCCGATCAAAACCAACATGGCGCTGATCGTCACTTAGTAGCAGACATTTTTGCAACTCATCAGTTTTGATCGATAAGCCATCATTTACATGTTCACACTATCAGTTTTGGGTGACATCCAACAAAACTGTCTCTCTTGATCGACGGTATGTACCTCAATTAACGCATTTTATGGGAAACCTTGTCCTGATTCAGACGTCCTTTAAAGGTAAGGCTCACTGACCGTAAGCCTACACTGATTGACCGCAGGTGACCCTTCTGTGGTATATGCTGTCCGTTATATTTAAACCATTTTTTAATGTAAACAACATTTATTTCAACCTTACGAGCTTCATTTGCGTTTATCACCCAATAATTATCTCAAACGACGACGGCTCACTGATTGGTTTTGTTTTACGAGCGTATCTCGAATTATCTTGATACTAAAAAACAAAATTCGCGACAATCAAAGTTTGAAAACAACGCACCGAGACAAAGCGTCGTCATCACCGCCAGCTTTGTCAGTTGGAAACAACGTGACTACACCCCAATAGGAAACCCGCCTCCCGTGTAGCAACACTATCAGTGCGAGTCGAGACACTAAGATCGCAAAGACAATGCTAATCGATCATACCATAGACGAGTAGGCGTAGCAACTGCCTTTAGAAGAAGCTTTTAGATTATTTTCTGCTCGAAGAAGAACACGTGTGAACACTCAACAGATGCAATGTCATTGTCTTCGATGAGTGTTGATCAGGAAAACAAGACGCACACTGACCCGCAATTGTGCTCCAATTATGGTTAAGCAATGTACTCGTATACATAGTGGACCGTTGCAGAACACTGCGCATCTTTGTGCTTCTGAGTCACACGATGCGATCAGTTAATTGCGCTGTTCGTGATAAAGGCTTTTGTTTTTGGATAGTTGAGTGCGAATTTGGGATACTGGTGCTGAGGTGTGAGTTAAGTGGCACTTTGGTGCCAAGTATGAGGGTTCAGCTGACATGGCGTCGGCGTTAGTGTTTACCGATTTTTCTATGTGCGCTTCAGAGACTGAGCATCATGTGTCGGGTATTCAGAAACAAAAACCAAATGCTTGACTTAAGTCTAAATTCAATTGAGAGTCTTGAGGCTATACGTCTTATACTTGGGATCAGGGTTTTACGGTGCGTAGCTTCGTTCCTGCCTGTATACACAATGGACGGTATCACTAATATCAACCTCTGAAGAATTTAGTTGCATAGAGCTCCACAGACGAACCTCACCTCAGATATGGTCGATTTCTTCTGGTTTGTCGGCGTGTGACTTTCTGCAGTTCGCACGATTCAAGCTAACTCTTCTGTGAAAAGAGGATATGGCATCAATACGAAGATGATTCAGTAAGGTTCCGACCTGACAAGGATATACAATTTTTTTGCTTCAAATTAAATTTTTTTTTCATAGCTTGCTTGTAAGTCCAGTGATGTTCCCATCTCCCAAAACCTTCTGAACAGGGAACAAACAAATTTGGGATTTTTTGTCACTAGACGGTGTTGATGCCTGTATATTGGGTAGCACTGATCCGACATCGTCAAGCGGACGGGCGTTTAAAAGGCGACATAACGTCATGTGTGTCAAGAGTTGTACTGATTTGAAAATGTGTGAAAATGTGTGCTTTTTTACTATAAAGCGGCGAAAAACACGCCGAAAAATATGTGTAGTGTACGGTGGGAACACTGTGAGTGAACGCCAGACACAGGATTTACTCGATTTTGTTTCGGAAATGGCAGTGTTAAAGACACACCTCGCTCTGGTCGGCTAATCTCCAAAGATGAAGCCGACGAAATTTTTCAGCTGGTGAAGCAGATGTGATGGACTCTGACGCACGATGAGCGAGTTCGAATACCGGTAACACCTACGCCATCGAATGTTTATATCGCGACGTCCCTCCTCGGCGGGGTACTGGCAAGACTCCCCGTAATATACTTGCCATGAAAAATCTTCTCGACTCCCACCGTTCGGAGTCGTTATTAACACTGTAGGTCCCTTTCTTTTCTTCTTTTGGCGGCGTTACAGCCCATGATGGACCAGAGCCAAGCCTCTGTTCAATCACCCATGTTGTGTGTGACTTATTTTTCACACAGTTGAAAGGGACCAACAGTTTAATACCAATTCCGAACCGATTTTGCTAGTACCCCGCCGAGGAGGGACGCCGCGAAATAAACATTCGATGTCGTTGCGTTGGTGTTATCGGGATCCGAACTCGATCATCGTGTGCCAGAGTCCAACACACTAACTTTGATGTTTGGAATGCTCTGATGAAGCTGAAATGAAAATGATGGTAACTTTCGGCGGCATACTGCTGAATTTGTATTTGTATTTATTCATTTAAAAAAAAAACACTTACAATGTAAGACGAATGTCTTATAAATTATTGCAAGCCTTTAGTATTTCAAAATCTGAGTAAAATAAATAAAGAAAATTAATAACGATTAATAATAAAAGTAAAACAAAAGAAAGAACAAAGTTCAACGATTTGCCAAGAACGTGAAGAGTAGTGTTGTGAATCTTTTGGTGCTTCTAATTCCTCTTATGGAGATGGGCAGAGAGTTCCAAAGGCCTATGACATAGATAAAAAATTGACGCTTAGTATTCAAGTACTTGTGTCGCGGCGGTATCAGGACGAATGATCTTGCCGAAAGAGGAAAATTCAGCCTACTGTGAAGATAGTCGGGTTGTTTAGTTTGAATTATTTTATGCAGGTAGCTAAGTGAGCGAAACCTTAGTAATGCGTTTAGACTACAACCACAGAGTTGTTTTGAATACTCGGAAATATGATCAAACGAGCGACGATTAAACACGAACCGAGCAATGTTATTGTAAACAACATTAAGTTTATGAAAGGTTGCGTGGTCCAAATCACTATATACTTCACAACAGTAAAGTAGTACTGGAAGCAGAAGTGTTTTTGCAAGTAAAAGCTTAGTTTGTTTTGGAATAAAGTTTTGAGTCATCCGAAGAGCTCGAAGACTACCATAAACTTTACCTATTGAAATGTTGAGATGGTCATTCCAGGTAAGTGTGCGATTGAAAACCATACCTAGATTTTTAACAGAATCAACGTAAGCAATGGTTTGATTCCCTATCTGCAAGGGGTGCAATGATAACTCGTCTATTGCCCTACGATAGATGGGCAACGCCTTTGACTTGATGGGATTAAGGTGAAGGTTATTCAACTTGGACCAACGAGAGATGCGCACCAAGTCCTCATTCATCATGGAAACCGCTTCGTCCTTCGCCAATAGAGGTCGACTAATCAGAAGCTGCACATCGTCTGCATACAAATGAACTAAGCAGTTCTTAACTATGAGTGGAAGTCCGTTTATGTAGATTGAAAAGAATAGAGGTCCGAGTATGGATCCTTGAGGGACGCCATGTGGGATATAAGCTAGGTTGGACACCTTTCCGTTCGCGACAACACATTGCTGTCTGCCAGTAAGATATGAATGAATCAACTTACAAGACTCTGTTGTGAATCCAAAGCTATGTTGGAGTCTCCTACAAAGTATTGAGTGGTTAACGGTGTCAAAAGCCTTCGAGAAGTCCAGAAGAGTAAGTAATGCAAAGTTACCATTATCTAAGGCAGCCCTGATCTCGTCGGTAACGAGAAGTAATGCAGACTTACAGCCACGTTGCGGCCGATAACCAGATTGGCAAGTGCTGAGAAGGCTGTTGGAAGAGAGAAAATGTTGCATCTGCTTAGATATGGCCTTTTCGAATGCTTTCGATAAGAACGGGAGGATGGCAATTGGTCGATACTCTTTAACAGTACCTGTCGTTTTTTTGGGAATGGGAATAATTTTGGCCTTCTTCCATTGCGTAGGAAATACAGATGACATTAAGATGTTATTAAAGATATATGTTATGAAGCGCAGAAGATAGGGCAGCAAAAGTTTTATGAATTTAGGGTTGATTAAATCAAGCCCAACGGCATTCGAGTGAATAGATATAATTGCCTCCACAACATCCTCGTCTGATAACCTCATAAAGCTGAAAGCGTTGCCTAAAAACTGATGTTCATCATTAAACAGACCACTGTCAATGTCGTTGTAGTTTGAATGTGGCAGTGAAGTAAATGTATGGTTTAAGGCATCACAATCAATGTCATCAGGGGGTGTTACTGACTGTTTCCCGATACCGATTTTTCGCAAATGTTTCCAAACGTCTTTGCTGGAGTTAGGAGACCCTAATTTTTGCTCAAAGTAGTTCTTTTTAGCCAATCTAATCATTTTCACCACTTCGTTTCGTAGTCTGCGATAGCCTTGATGTAAGACTTCCAACCTGTATCGTTTCCATTGACTGTAAGCGGCATTTCGTTGTGACATCAAAGCAAGGATGTCGCTATTCAGCCAAGGCGGAGCCGTATGTTTGACCGAACGAGCTTTTAGTCGAACGTGAGAATCGAACAGAAAATTAACGTTACGTGTTAGAAAACATATTTGCTCGTTTACATTTTGAATTAAGTATAATGAGTTCCAGTTTATGCGATGAAAATCGAGCATTAATTTGGGTACGTTTATATTTTTAAAGTCATGAAAATGAAAGGTTTGCTGACTAACATGACAATGCATTTTTAGGCATGTAAAAATAAGATCATGCTTAGAAAAACCTGGCGCTTGAAGTTGGCTGTAATGCAATACTCTATTATTATCGCTTGTTAAATAAAGATCCAGTAAAGAACTCGATGAGTCAGTGAAATGAGTGGGACAGGAGCTATTGACTGGATTTAGACCAAGGGCCTCGAAGATGCTAAGGAAACATTCGGAAAGGCGTTTGTCTAACAGATTACAGTTAAAGTCACCACACAATACTGCATATGAAAAATTGCAGGAAAGCGATTCAAGGGATGTTACTAACGGTTCTAAACTTATGTGATTGTATGGTCTGTACACGGAACCAACGAGGACATTTTCAGAATTGCATTTAATGCTGATAAATACAAATTCTAAAGGGCAGTCATTTGCAGATCTGCTCACCAGCTTACAACTTAAACCATCTCGAACGTACATTGCGGAACCACCACCGGATCTGGAAAAGCGGTCGGCCCGAAAAAGTTTGTATCCGTGCAATCTGTAAAAATCATCGCTTACTTCCGGTTGAAACCAAGTTTCTGAAACGGAGACAATATCAATTTGGGATTCCACAAATAAGTATCTGAGTTCCTCTAATTTCTTGATCAGACTTTGCGCATTTAAATGGCATATTCGCAAACCGTTTTTTTGGGCCACTAAAGCTCGAATCATATGATATAAACTCGTATCCTTGTCATTGCCAGTGAACTCTCTGTTATTGTTAGCTGCACTCATGAATTTTAGTTTCAGTAATTTTGCAGCAACATAAGAGCGAGTTAGAAGCAAAACCGATAGAGGGGAACAACATTAAAATGTCGTTCGTCACAAAAAATTTATTTGGCAAATCATCGTTACAAATTAAATAGGAAGTAAAAGAAAAAGGAGTAAAAGGCTTGCATAACAAAATAGATAATATAAGCAGAATATATAATATAATAAAATAATAACAGAAATAATAAAAAAATAAAAGGTGTGTCATAATTGCTTACAAATTTTAAATTAACGTCGTCGCAGCGGCTATGAGACCCTCGGTGTTGTTTACAACGATACCTTCTGCATCAGCTGTTGATTTGACATAAACAGATCCATGCATTGTGTACACACTATACAGTTGGTGATCGTTCCTCAGTCGTATGGCATGGTGTAATAAATTCCGGGTGTTTTTAGAGAGACTTTCATTCATGAAGCAAGCATTGTCAGACTCAATACCCAAATCATGAAGTGAGAGTTGATGGTTTTGTTGCTTTCTTCTGTACGCAGCAGTGTGCTTCAGTAGTGCATTCCTCTCTTTACGGCTGTTAAATTTTATGATGATGGGTGGCGAAGAAGAACTTGCACTCTTCATGGACGTTGTGCGGGAACGAGAGCGAAAAATGCTCTTTAGTGTTGGAGCTTTGCAATTAATAGACAAGCAGAGACGATTGAAAAGCAGAGTGAGGTTCTCCTCGGGTAACGAGGGAACTCCAAACAGAATGGCGTCTGCAGCTATGTCCTTCTTTTCGGCTTCGTCGATATGTTTATGCAAAGTCAAAAGCTTAGAGTTGAGTTCTCGTAATTCAGCTGAGTTATTTTCGATGAGAGCAGATTTCTGCACAATCTCCATATTTACAGAAGAGAGTTTAGCATCAACGCTGGGTGCATCGATTGCGTTGACCTCAATATGTTCAATACGATGCATAATATCAGCTATCGTTGTATTTACTCTGCTGAAATTCTCTGACCATCGATTTTCAGCCTGCTCCAGTTTATCAAGAAACTCGGAGCGGATTTTTACAAACTCGTTGGTGATGTGGTTGACGATCATTTCTGTGTGTTTGTTCATGCGGTCTTCGAAAGCTGCGGTGGTAAGGAAGAGCCCATCATATCTGTTAATGTTATGAGAAGTTGTAGTCTCTTTGCTGAATTTCTGCTCAGTGATGTTAGATTTGGGCGAATTGACTTTTGATGGTGTCAGTGTCGACACAGATGCAGATGCTGGTGTTTTTTTGGAACGGGTATTACTCATCGTTGTATTTGCAGTCGTGAAGAGAGTATGAATTTGATTTTCTTCTTTCTTCTTTTTCCTTTCTCTTGAAGATTTATCAAAACTTTAAACTCGTTTAATTAATTTAGTTTTAATGATTGCGAATTTATATGAAGCCTCGGTGAAAAGGAGCGATTCAAAGATCCAATTCGCGAATTTAGTAGACAAAATTTTAGGTAAAAAACGATATTAAAGAAAGCCGACCGCGGACGTCACAAATTTGCGTCTATACTGTATGAAAGCACATGTACCATGAATGTCAAAGCATTCTACAGACTTCTGAAGGGGAACGTCTGACGGCGAACATTCGAGAAAGTGGACCGAGGGCTATATAAGCACGAGCGCTCGACCTCGGGGGCATTCAGTTTTCGTGATTCAGTAACGAGTGATAAGTTGATAATCAAGCGATCTAGCGAGATGTAGAGACAAAAATTGTAATAAAGGTGAAGTGCCCAGATAATCGATCTGAGGTGGTAATAATGAGTCGTGTGAATTGAAAAGAAAGTAGACAGTTGTAGTTTATCGCAATCCAGTGATCGAACCCTATTCGGGAACGAGAAGAAATTTTCGTAACAGTATGAATGAGTAGATTGGCATACGACCGAAATCGGGAGAAAAACAAAACTACAATACCCAAGGGGTTGGCCGTGGTGCAGTGGTAAACATCACTGGCCGTCGAGCGGAAGGTCTGTAGTTCAAAGTTGTTCCCTAGCCAAGAAAAGCCAATTCCTAAACCGAAAAACATTATGCAACACAGCTGTTGTGATTGAGAACTGATCAAACTTCGAATTTCGCAGTCAAAGTTTGGAATGCTCTGTTGCAGCCAAAAACGAAATAGTGGTAACCTTCAGCGGCATACTGTCCATGAAGGACCAAAGTTTCTCTCAATCACCCGTGTTGTGTATGATTTCATTTTCCCAGAGATGAATGGGACCTACAGTTTATTGCCGGTTCCGAACGGCGTGAGTCGAGAAGCTTTTCATGACAATTTTACTACAGGGGGTTTTGTCAGAACCCCGCTGTCCTCGGTATCAGAGGCCAACACACTACCCACTGCGCCACGGTGCTCTCACAGTATATGGCCACTTTAAATTCATACTCCGTGTGTGCATTTCTAATATAACACCATGGAACAGTTGCTGAGAACTACAACCAACGTGAAAATTCGGTCAGTTCCTCTCGAATACTATCTAGGACAACCACCCCCGGAGAGTAGTGAACGAACATCTACGACCCAAACCACTGCACACCGTTCAGGTTGTGTGATAAACATTATAAGAGTATAAGCTCTTGAACCTGCGCGAACTAAAAAAAAAGAAAGTAAAATTGTTTGGTCCTTCGGTTTGGTCCTTTGATCAAAAGTTCGGTCCCGTTATATATTCCCACACTAATTTAGAACGAAAGTCCAGCTGTCACCTCTTTAGTAAAGGCGAATCTGCTAGCTGCACCCTCCGCAGTCAGCTCTACGCTTCCAGATTTCCAACATGTCATCGCTTGCACTTGGGAGCGTCGAATACTCCACGTGTTAAATCCACTTCCGCACTCAAAGATAAAAAATTCCAAATCCGCTGGTCTAGATGACATTTCTCCAAAAGTTCTGAAGAGGTGTTCTTCTACGTTGGCAAGACTACTGTGTAAGCTTTCTCACCTTTTCTAATCTTGTGGGCTCTTTGCATATAGATGGAAAACACCATTTAGCCCGTCCCTTAAAAAGTTGATCCTTCTTCTAGTTACACTCATAACCCTTACGCCTCCCAAAGCTCATGAAGAAATACAAAAACTTTTTAATAAGCGGCACTATGGTTTTCACAGCATCAGGTCAACAAACTGATTGGATATTATCAGTGTGGCTTTAGCCTGGATAATCCACCCTTGTCCAGATTTTCGCAATACGACAAACCCTTTGGGAGACTCATGAGAAGCAAGTCTGTACCCACCACCTATTCGTTGATTTCAAGGCCGCTTTCGATAGTATGAAGAAAAGTTGTCTATGCTATGTTTGAATTTGGTATTTCGCCAAACTTGTACAATAGTGTAGAATGACGTTGAGCGCTACCACCAACTCTGTCAGAATAGGCAAATACCTCTCTGTGTCGTTCGACACCAAACGAAGTTTTAGACAGGTGGATGGAGAAGATAATACGCGCTGCAGACCTTACCCGCACTGGCACGATTTTCAATAAAAGTGTCCAATTGCTAGCCTATGCCGACGATATCGAGATAGGCGTCACAAACAATCGAGCCGTGTCTGCAGCCTTCTCCAGTTTGGAGCGAGAAGCAAAGCCATTGGGTCTGGTGGTAAACGAGGACAAGACGAAGTGCCTCCTATCATCAAACAAAGATACACTGTTGACAATAACACCTTTGAGGTAGTGAAAGACTTCATCTATTTGGGCACCAGCATTAGCTGGTCTTGACGTGAAGGTCAAGACCAGGTAAAAAGCAGAGTCCTCTCTCGACGGCCAAAAATCTATAAGTCTGCACCATATAGACGTAGTTGAATACCGAATTCGGTGGAATGGCGAGCTGTATGAGCTTTTCGGCGACATGAATATAATGCGTCGCATGAAAATAAAGCGACTGCACTGGCTTGGCGATGTTGTCCGAATGGACGAAGATGCTTCAGCTCGCAAAATATTCGATTCCGCACCACCCGGAGGACGGCCGTAAACAGGGTGAACGATATGTAAAATATTGTCTACTTTCTTTGACGAGTCACTTTTGCTATTTGATTGTACAAAGCCAAAGTCCTAGACAACCAGTTCAGTAAGCAAGCACCCAACACCCCGCCAGAATTCTTCTGAATAGATCGCTCCAATCAAATTCGGAAGATGACTGGAACAAGTATCGGTCGAAGCAGAAAGAATATAAGAAACTTATTCGTAAATCGAAGAACGATTCTTATAGGACCTTCTGCGAAGGGATCAAGTCTCTGAGTGCGACTAGCAAGTTGGTTAAAGTCCCAAAACGGGGAAAACCGACTAGGCTAGACGCACTCAGAAAATCTGATGGTACCTTTACTGAGTCTAAAGCGGAAATCAGATCGACATCGGCTCGTTGCACACTCCTTCAAGGGAAACTGCAACTGAAACGATGAAAATAACTCGGCGTAGATGGTATATTGCGTCGCGCTTGGTTACGACTGAAGCTATTGAATTTGCTGTGGCATCCTTCGATGGCTTCAAATCGCCGGGCACCGATGAGATATATCCTGTTATGCTGCAAAAAGGTATAAGGCAGCTGCTTCCTACTCTGAAAAGAATTTTCACTGCTAGTTTAGCACTTGCTCACATACCCATTCCTTGGCGCACAGTGAAAGTGGTCTTCATTCCTAAAAAAGGAAAAGAGGACTACTCACTTGCCATGAGCTTCAGACCAATTAGTCTAACATCCTTCCTGCTGAAAAGCATGAAGAGACTGGTAAGACTGGTAGAGTTGCACGTGCGAAAAGTTGCCCTTCGAATGCACCCTCTTTCGGAGATGCAACATGCTTACCAGCGCTGAAATTCCTGCGCGCTCGAAAGGAAAGAGTACGCGCTGGGCATTTTCATCGACATTGAGGGAGCTTTTGATAACGCAACTTTTGACAGCATGTGTAACGCTGCCAGACATCATGGCGTAGATAAAGCACTGGTCCTTTGGATCAAAGCAATGCTCATGCACATGACATTGACCGCTGATGCAGGCCTCGACCAGTGTGTCAAATCTGGCGTAAACAGGGGCTGCCCTCAAGGTGGCGTCCTGTCTCCGCTGTTATGGTGCATGGTGGTCGATTCCCTGCTTGATGCTCTCAATGCCTCTGGAATCTACGCCCAGGCCTATGCGGACGACGTCGCCATTCTTTCTGTCGGCCCATGTTTGGCGACTGTCCGTCGCAAAGCACAGGCGGCGCTAAATGTGATCGATGATTGGTGTACCAGAAATGGGCTGTCAGTCAATCCTCTTAAGACCGATGTCGTTCTCTTTACGAGAAGGAGGAAAAATACTGAAATGACTCAGCTGGTACTAAAAGGCACTTCCATCCCGATATCCAAGGAGGCTAAATATCTAGGAGTCATCTTAGATAGTAAGCTTCTCTGGTCAAAACATGTTGAGTCAAAAACCACACAAGCGCTGTCAGCTTTCTGGCAATGCAAAGGAGCTTTTGGCAAAACATGGGGTTTATCGCCGGCAAAGGTCCTTTGGATCTACACGGCAATGATAAGACCTATAATCTCATATGCATCGGTTGTCTGGTGGAACAGACTAAAACGCAAACACGTCGTAGCCTCTTTCACCAAACTTCAAAGAACGGTTTGTCTCAGCTGCACGGGGGCTTTCCCCAGCACGCCGGGCGCTGCTCTAGATGTTATGATGAACCTTCCACCTCTTGATATATTTATCAGAGGGTGTGCTCTGAAAGTCATGTCTCGTCTGAAGAGAAATGGTTTTGGTACAACTCGCATAGGAATAGCGGTGTCCTTGCGCAAGAATTGTCTTGCGACCCCTGTCTCATGGACATGCCTTCTGACGCACTGACGCCCGTTATCCTATTGCGTCGTAATTTCACAGTCGAGTTTCCATGGCGTCAGGATTGGCTATGGCTGGATACTGAACCTGGAAAGGATAGTCTTCGCATTATTACGGATGTCTCCAGCTCTGGGCGGGGGTCCGGTGCTGGAGTCTTCTTTGAACGCGATAACATCCGACTGCACTTCTCGTTAGGAAAGTATGCGTCTGTCTTCCAATCAGAGATATACGCAATCCTAATGGCCATGCTCTATGTGTTGCGTCTGTAGTGACAGCCAAGCTGCACTAAAAGCTGTGTGTAATCCCTTAAGTCGGCAGACTAAATTCATTAAGGCTTGTATGGATTCCAGGCCACTCTGTGATCCCAGGAAATGAGACCTCCGATGAACTCGCTAGAATGGGTTCAGAGGAGAGCTTCTCAGGACCTGAACCCGCTCTAGGTCTACCTGCGTCCACGGTAAATTCCTACATTAACGATTGTGTATTTAACACACACAACCGTAGATGGAGGGATTGTCCGGGTTGCAGGATGACTAAGCGCGTATGCCCTGATGTCTGCAAAAAATCTGCAGCATTCCTCCTGTCTTTAAGGAGAATCGACTGCAGAAGGCTTGTGGGAGTTATCACGGGCCATTACACTTTTGCCAAGCATCTCTACGTGCTCGGCATCAGTGAGACGCCTACCTGTGCTGCATGTGGCGAAGAGGAGAATGATACAGCAGAGCATTTCCTCTGTGATTGTCCCGCCTTTGCTCGCCTACGGTGGCGCACCCTTGGAGCCGACGTGGTGTGTGCCGAATCCCTTAGCTCTACATCACTGAAGCTCGCTCATATTTTTCGGCGGAAAACGGAGAAAATACAGTAATGTAAGGTGTCTGTCTGGAGTACAATTGACCAGTGATTGCGTCTTAGCGTCTGAGTGCTCCAGCGGATAGCAGAAGCCTTCAACAAACAAAAAAAAAAAAAAAAAAAAAAAACACCCCAACCCGTACGTCAGCGAAACGCAAGATCTACCGAAATCCTCACCATTGCCCGTGAAACTGTACAGAAGAACCCGAGGCAGCCAATTCCGCTCCATTCACATGGATTCGGCCCTTCACGAATTTTCTATAGGGACTTGAACCCATACCCAATGCTTGAAACTTCAGAACTCTGCGATTCTGATGGATGACTGGACCATCTCAAAAGCGGAGGAACCACAGAAAAAGAGCACTTCCTTCCTGCTCTCCATCAATGAGGAATGTCTGACAGCCTTCGAGGAAGCAGATAGCAAATTGGGGCTAGGCATTCGATTTGCCTGTCTTCAACCGTTCTGTCAGGAATAGAGAGCCTTTCATTAGCCTCACAAAACGAACGTGGAATGCTCTACCAAGCTCTGTATTTGTACATGAGCCGAGAGGCTTCTTCATGGCAAGTATACTAGGGAGGGTTTTGCTAGTGCTCCGTTGAGAAGGGATGCCGCGAAATAAACATACGATGGCGTTGGTGTTATCGGGATCCGAACACGCTCAACGTGCATCAGAACCTGTACCTCCTTTAAAAAGCCTGTCTTATTGGCACGATCTTTTGTCTGCTGTCTCCGGGCCGCATACCTATTTGGTTGATGTCTCCTTCTACTTGCAGGCGCCACCTTAAATTCGACCGTCCTTGACTGCTCGCCCCTCAGGGTTGGATATAGGTTCCATGCGCGGTAGAGGCGTTGGATCCGTAGACGTCGTGCTATGTTCATGTCGCTCTACAGCCCGTACAAATCACTGTTAAGTCTTCTTCTCCATCCAACAGAAAAGACCTTGTGAGTAATGCTTGTACCTCTGTAATTGGCGCAGACAAAAGAGTATCCTTTCTTGTGGATCGGGCAAATGATACAAAGTTTCTATTTATCGAGCAAGCAAACCTGTGGCCATATCTTACAGATGAGCTGGTGCACCCCTCCAAACCAGCTGTTTTAAAGAGTTCGGCAGGTAGTCTGTCTGCTCCAGCAGCTTCACTGTGCTTCCATAAGACGTTGGCAAAAAACGTTAACACGAAAGAGAAGTAAACGTTGAGGTCGGGGCGGATTTTGTACTATTCGAAAGAGAGAAGTGTGTAAAGCTGAAAACCGTTTTTAGATAATGGCTCCTTATCAATCACGGGTACTTATTTACGAGCCCAGACACATAACCTTTAACCAAGGCCATATGTTTGCTTTTCGATAACATGATAGCGCAGTACAAGTCCCAATCGTAGAAATCGTTTAAGCTGTCTCAATCTTCTGATGTCGAAGATGGAGATGGACAAAAGACGTCCGATAGTTGAGAAGTACCCTGGCCGTGTCATGTGTTTCCTTCGTCTTTCCATCATCAGTCTTCCTAACTCACGACTTGTCACGTCTCGGCTGAATGCTGTACTCGGAGCCTTAATCCCTTATCATCACCGTATTTTACAAAATCAGTCTTCGCATGGAAAAGGGGTGATAGACTTGCGTCGAGATTGATGTCAATTACCTCACAGCTCATTTTATTCAAGACATACGCATGGACATTCGTGGGATAAAAGTTCAATGGACCTTCCCATCTTCGAACTGGTCCTTTGCACAAGAGTATTTTTGCCTTTCAGCATTATTTACTCCATTTAATCCCGTATAGCTTACAAACTCCCTTATTTCTGCTCTAAGTTAAGGGAAGATTCTCGGCTTTACAGTGCGCTGACCCGGATTGTTTACAATGACAATCGTCCATCGACGGAAATCGAGACATTTCACTGGCAGCCTCCTGCCTCTGTTGGTTCTTTCTGTTTATTCATTTTTTGCTTATTAGTCCACTGCATCTGAATAGAGGGATTAAGTCCCTTGAGCACAGAAAAACAAGCTCGTACTCCTAACAGCAAATAGAATTGGATAGAACCGCATAATCCCAATGTGCATACGTCCGAGACGCATTCGCACACCCGGTCTGATCCGGTCGGTCATCTTTGATGGCGCCTTCATATGTAGCTTCATGCAGTCATCTCTTCCATTTTGTCCTTATAATTTGCATTCATGTTTACTATTATTCAGTTTCCAACTTCATACTGGACCGTAGGGGGAGCAGAAGTGCGCGTGTAACTGGCAGACGCTCATTTCCATTAACCATGACCAAGATTTATGATGACATTATCTCTATGAGTGGAGGTGAGTTATGGCTAATTGCGATGCAAAGACAAGACGACCGACTGTGGCGGACAATGGCAATTCGAGTGCATGGTGTGCTGCAATGGGACTGTGGATTGAATCGTCTTTGTGGCATAATCCATTAGTTGAATTGAGAGCGGGTTATCTGACAATCCCGGGTGGATGACGCTGCATTTATTCTGCACAGAGAACTAAGTAGTTTCCCACTAATCGAAATTGGTTATAGCAAGAGCATATTGAGCGTTGACCATAATGATTTCAGCAGTTGCTGGTTCTACCTCAATTACAACAACAACCTATCATAAGTTCAAGCCTTTTTGAAAGCGATTGAATGAGTGATATTTCTACGCATTAGATTGATGGTTTACACAAAGTTTCCATTACAGGGGCACATGAGCTCAGGACGTGACGTTTCTCAATCTATCCATTTTTCACGTGGTTCCTGTCACAAGTAGTTCAACCGTGCCTGTCGTGGCTGATGGTCCGTGGCTAATCGAAGCTGAAAGTGATTTGAAGTCGCTTTTCTTTTGGAAATTTTCCAAACATAGGTGTGGATGTGCGCGTCTGGAGTGCTCCTGGATACTTTACGCTTCATAGGAGTTCGGCACAACACACCCGATTTCGTTGTATCCAGATATTTTTTGTCCTCGTTTTGTGCTTTCCTTAGTTCCATAAAGATTGAGTTCAAGTGGTGTGAAAAAAGTGTAAATTGATTCATGACTGCTTCCACTCTCCAAAATGCTCATTCTGTTCGCCATAGATACCAAATTCTTCTTCGCCTTAACGGGCGCTACCCCCACCTGATTATCTACCTTGGCGTGGTGTGGGGGCTTTTCACCAAAGGATAATCGCCCCCGTCATCCCCTTTTCACCAATGCAAATCCCATCCCACTCCACTTATCCTATCACACTCCTATCCTGAATATCCAATCCTTATCCCCTGGGCTGGACATAAGGTGTTAATCGAACCGTGCCGAGATGTCGACCAGGCTGAGAGCCCAGACCAAAAATAGCTCAGTCGCAAACGGTGTATCCGGATACCTGGCGCCCTCCGGATCAGCTAGCCTTACCTGGGTATTGCGGATCTCTGCCCAGGTGGACATATATTTCTCCGCAACTCGTGGGTACCAAATGTACAATAACAAAAATAAAAACAACAATGAGTCCGGATCTCATAAAAAACCGGAAGGGGAGGAAATCCCCTCTACATCAAATGCGGTTAATACTCCGATCGGAGAATCGACAAACCGCTCCGTTAAGTTGTCGGCAAGTAAAGCTGACAACAGAAAAATAAACCCATCGTCCAAGGCCTATAAAGACCAAAAGGCGGCCTTGAGAATCTTAAAACGATGGGGCCATAACACCGACCTAACGGAAAAAGAAAAAGAGTCGGTAGCCTGGGCTACAGGAATCCTGGCCCAGGGAAAAGCAAAGGCCAAGAGGCCCAGATCGTCCCCCGAGGAACCAAAGCGGGAGGCTAAGAAGGTCAGGCTGGGAACACTGGCCAAGCCATCAAAGCCTTTCGGTGAGGCTGCGAGGGAGTGCCTGACGGTAGCTATCATTGATGACAGCGATCCGGACGGAAAAATGACGACCGAAAAATGGAAGGATGTCGACCATGCACTATCGGCAAACTTCCTCAAAATCATGAGAAAGAACCCTGGACCACCGCCCATCTGTGATGACGCCGGATGGTATCAAGGCAGGGTTAAACTGATAAGCTGTGCCGATGAAAGATCGGTTGATCTTTTAAAGGCCACAGTTATCGAAATGGGGGAAATATGGGAGGGAGCCAGGCTCAAGGTCGTCACCAAGGACCAGATCCCGAAACGACCGAGAGCTAGATGCTGGATCCCGCTGGCACCAGACAACCCCCTCGAAATTCTTGAGACCATAAACCTCTGTAATCCCAATCTCCCAACAAGAGATTGGAGGGTCGCGAAGCTGGAGGAACCAAAGGACCGATCTAGACAGGCAGTTCTTGTGCTGAATAGTGAAGCCCTGGAACCTCTGGCCCAATGTGACCATTACATCAGGTTTGGTTTCAAGAAGATCAAACTTAATATTTACAAAAAGGATGAGGAAATGCCACCATCCGGCAACGAAACCACGGCCAACACCGAGGTCAATGTAGACAGCTCAATGGAGCAGGAATCCCCCATCCCCTCGGGGAGCAAGGGCCCCGCGCCGATTGAAGCTGAAATTACAGCAACATTCCTGGTCAACAAGGACCAAGAATCGCTGCTCGACTCCGGAAGCGAAGACTATTCTACCAGCTCGCCGATGGAAGACGATCTTCTAGACCTAAATCTAGAAGATCTCGACACCACCGTGGTGGAGGTCAATCGAATTGATAACAGCCATGATGCTGAGATTAATTCAGATTAACCTCCATCACTCGAAAGCGGCTACCGCTAACCTTCTCCTCAGGCTGGCCAAAGGGGAAGAGGACATAGCCTTAATCCAGGAACCTTGGGTTCATGAACACAAGGTTCGTGGATTGAGAAATCCAGCCTACAACATTTTTACATCACAAAAAGAAGGTAAGCCCCGGACTTGCATACTTGCAAAGAAATCCATAAACGCTTACCTTCTTCCTAATTACAGCTCCCCAGACACCACGGTGATTGCCGTAGAATCACCCGGGAACAAGCTATGGATAGCCTCTGCATACATGGCGCAAGACGAATCCATCCCATCGGACGAGATAAAAAGGCTGGTGAGAGACTCGCCAAACCACCAAGCTGGACTCCTCATTGGGGCTGACGCGAATGCGCATCACACCCTGTGGGGTAGCAGCGACATAAATGAAAGAGGTGAGTGGCTTATTGAATTCATTCTTACCTCTGATCTTAATATATGCAACAAGGGTCATGTACCCACTTTTGTTACAAAAAATCGAAGGGAGGTACTAGACATAACTCTAGCATCTCCCTCTCTCATTGACAAAATAAGAGAATGGAAAGTTTCTGAGGAACACTCCTTCTCAGACCACCGCTACTTGGTTTTCAACCTAGCCTTCATGGTCCCAACCCCAATCGACTCTTCATGTAACCCAAGAAGAATCGATTGGGAGCGCTATAGAGCCCTTGTTGGCAACTCTGTAGTAAGCAGGACCCCCGATCACCCGCGGTCCACGGTAGACATAGATAATATGGTTGACATTTTAACAACTACCTTGGGCAACGCACGGGTCAACAGCTGCGCAAGCCACAAATCGAGGAAAAACTCTTATCCCTCGTGGTGGAACGCAAACCTAAGCAAGCTCCGTAAAAACTGTCGAAAACTCTTTAACAAAGCAAAGAGTACTAGGAACGATAGTGACTGGAGCCTATATAAAGCTTCACTCAGAACTTACAAACAAACTCTGAGGAAAGAGCAAAGGCTATCCTGGAAACTTTTCTGTAACAATATGGAAAAAATTTCAGACGCCTACAGATTGAGGAAAATACTCTCGAAAGATCCACAATTCCCAAGCTACCTTACAGCTAACGGAGTCTGGACAGCATCTGAAGAAGAAACTCTAAACCTTCTTCTCAATACGCACTTCCCAGGATGCCATGAATCGCAGGTTTCACCGCAGCCGCAAGGAACCCACTTTTCATCCGCATTAATGGGAAATTTCGAACACATCATCTCCAGAGAGAAAATAATATGGGCGCTAAAAAGCTTCAAGCCCTATAAATCGCCAGGTCCGGATGGAATTTACCCGGTCGAACTTACACAAACCATGGAATGGACTATACCATGGCTAGAGATAATCTTCAAAGGATGCCTAGCTTGGAGTCACATTCCAGACAAGTGGAAGTGCGCAAAGGTGCTTTTCATTCCTAAGGCCGGCAGAAACTCTCACACTACCCCCAAGGATCTAAGGCCTATATGTCTATCATCCTTTGCACTAAAAACCTTGGAAAGGATGGTAGACCTATATATACGCCATAACTTGGATCCGCCCCTAATTTCTAGGGCACAGCATGCCTACGTTAAGGGTAGATCTATCGAAACAGCCTTGCACACCCTAGTGAGGAAAATCGAAAGATCAATCCATCTTAAAGAATACACTTTAACAGCCTTCCTAGATATAGAGGGCGCCTTTAACAACGTCATTCCGGAAGCAATAACGGAAGGGTTGGAAAAGCTAAAGGTGGAGAAGACTCTCGTAGAGTGGATCAGCGAACTACTATCAACACGCAAGATTCACTCGAAATGGGGTAACCAGGCAATCACCAGAGTGGTTACCAGGGGAACCCCGCAAGGAGGGGTTCTCTCACCTCTCCTCTGGAATGTAGTTATAAATGAGCTACTAATTAAACTGGAGGAAGAAGGCCTGGACGTTACTGCCTACGCGGATGACGTTGCCATTTCAATCTCAGGTAAATACCTATCGACACTGAATGACCGTATGCAAACGGCATTCTCAATTCTTTGCAAATGGGCGCATAGCAAAGGGCTCAGGGTTAATCCCCAGAAAACGGAGCTCGTGCTATTCACCAAAAAGCATAAAATTCCGGAGCACTGCCCTATCACTTTGCTTGATACCAGATTAAACTACTCCTCCAGTGCCAAATTCCTTGGCATCATACTGGACAGGAAATTAACCTGGAAAATCAACACAATCGAAAGAGCCAAAAAAGCAACAATAGCTCTCTATTCATGCAAGAAAGCCATAGGGAAAAAATGGGGGTTCAATCCCAAGATTACTCTATGGCTCTATACCACGGTCGTTAGACCCACATTAATGTATGGAGCGACTGTCTGGTGGACAGCACTGGACAAGACAACATACCTCAAACAATTCGAGAAGGTACAAAGGCTGGCGTGTTTATGCATTACCGGGGCCCTCAGGTCCACCCCGACGGCTGCACTTAACATGATACTCGACCTTACACCACTCGATATTTTCGGCAAGCAAATTGCCACACAAACGGCCATTAGACTTAAAGCCAACTCGAACTGGAAGAGCTACGTCTTTGGCCACTCCTCGATCCTGATTAACAGGTCAACCATCGCAGAAAACCTAGACCTCACAAAGCCCACCACAGTCTTGGATAAAAACTTCATAACGTTATACCCGGACAGACAGAACTGGACTCGTCAGACTCAACCTCGTAAAGGCTGCATAGATTTCTATACTGACGGGTCTAAAACCAAGGACGGGGTGGGCAGTGGGGTATTCTGCAAACAACTTAAGCTAAACAAAGCGATAAAACTACCTAATCACTGCAGCGTTTTCCAGGCGGAACTGTTGGCAATAAAAGAGGCTCTGTCCTGGCTGAAGTGGAACGTGATATCCACCACGGACATCCGTATTCTCACGGATAGCCAAGCGGCCTTAAAGTCGCTGGAGTCCTATGTGTACACATCAAAAACCAGCCTCGACTGTCGCCTATCTCTTAATGAGATGGCTGAACAGTTCAACATACAACTTATATGGGTACCGGGACACAGCGACATCACCGGAAATGAAAGAGCCGACAGACTCGCCAAAAAAGGAACGACGCTACAAACAACTGTGGTCTGCGAGGGTATACCCTTCGCAACCATCAAATACAATCTCAATACCCTCGCCAGGGCCGAGACGAACCGGAGATGGACTCAGGGACACACCTGCCTCATCACCAGGCAAATCTGGCCCCGGCTCGATAGTCAACGGACTAGGAGTATTATCTCCCTAAATAGAACTGACATCTATAAAGTCATAGGTGTCATCACAGGACACTGCCTTATTGGCAGTCACGCGCAAAAACTAGGTATCACTCCGAATGACTTTTGTAGGAGCTGTTTAGACGAGGAGGAGGTCGAATCCATTCATCACCTTCTCTGCGCCTGCCCAGCATTCTGCACAGTCAGGAAACGATACCTAGGATCATACCTCCTCAACGATCTGACCGAAGTTCAGCAAGTGGGGATATCTAATCTTCTTAAATTCTTAAGAAGCACAAAATGGTTCCACGAATAGGGGGCTAAGCCCCCTCGTAGCTGCACAACGGGCCTCCTTGGCCTATGTGTGCTCTTCCCATCTCTGGGAAGGCTACGGTCTTACCTACCTACCTACCTAACGGGCGCTACAGTTCGGGGTGAACCTGGGCCTCAACCAAAATGCCCCTCCTACCAGCACGCTCTTTTGCTAGCCTTTTCCATTGCCGCACACCCAGTTGGCTGAGTTCCCCTTCCACCTGTGTGAGCCATCTTAAGTGCGGCCGTCCTCTGCTTCTTCGTCCCTCGGGGTTGGATTCAAAGACTCTCCGGGCTGCAGCTGTGGTGTCCATTCGCTCTACATGGCCCAGCCATCTTAGGCGTTGAATCCGTAGATGGCTGACTAGACTCATTTCGCTGTACAGCCCGTAAAGTTCGTGGTTGAATCTTTTCCTCCATCCCCCGTTTGCGTTTATAGGCCCGAAAATCACGCGCAAAATCTTTCTCTCGAACCGACCAAGGGCCTCCTCATCCGCTTTTGATAGTGTCCATGCTTCTGCGCCGTACAGCAGGACCGGGATGATAAGGGTCTTATATAGAGTCAACTTTGTCGTTCGGGATAGGGCTCTATTACTCAATTGCCTCCTGAGCCCAAAGAATCAGCGATTGGCAAGAGTGATTTTGCGTTTGATTTCGGAACTGATGTCGTTGTCCCAGGTCACTGCGGAGCCAAGGTAGACGAAGTCCTTAACTACCTCGAACTTATGTCTGCCGTCGGTGGTGAGCGTCCTTTTTTGATGACAGCATATATTTAGTTTTGCCCCCGTTTACCGCTAGGCCAACTTTCGCCGCCTCGAACTCAGTACTCACAAACGCCTCACCTCCTACCTCCAAGCCTGTCGCCTCTAGGCTCGTCCGACCAATACGTGAATCAGCTAAATCTCCGAAATTCCACCACTAAGTCAAAGAAAAAGTTCGTATGATGACATTATGACTATACGAGAAAGCCAACTGTGCTGCCTTAACAACTTCTGTTGGATCTTTAATTGGTCGATGTGCTTCCTCGACATCGACGTGGACGCCCCAACTGATATTATCGCAAACATTATCCGAATCGGCATGGCAGACTTTATTCCTACTTAGATGGCGCTACAGTAGGTCTCTCCAGCCGGCACGATCTTTGGCCAGCTGCTTCTAGTACCGCCCGCCCAGTTGTTTGAGGTCCTTTTCCACCTGTGCGCGCCACCTTAGATGCGGTCGTCCCCTGCTGCGTCGTCCCTCGGTGTTGGAGGCGAAGACTATTCGGGCCAGAGCGGTGATGTCCATTCACTCTACATGGCCAAGCTGTCTTACACGTTGATTCCGAAGAAGTCTAACTAGGCCGATGTCGCTGTAAAGGCCGTACAGTTCTTGGTTGAATCTTCTCCTCCAGTCTCCGTTTACACAAACGGGGCCAAAGATTGTACGCAGAATTTTCATCTCGAAAGGCTTAAGAGCCTCTTCATCCGCTTTTGATAACGTCCAAGCCTCAGCCCCATAGAGGAGGACCGAGATGATTATGGTTTTGTAGAGAGATACCTTGGTTTTTCAAAAGAGGGGGCTCTACTACTCAAATGCCCCTTGAGCCCGAAGAAGCAGCGGTTGGCAAGAGTTATTCTGCGTTTTATATCAGCGCTGATGTCGTTGCTGCTTGTCACTATCAAACCAAGGTAGACGAAGTCCTTGACTACTTCACAAAAATAGCTGCAGAGGGTGACGTTCTGACCAAGACGTTGGTGTTGCGCGTCTTTCTTTGATGATAGCATATATTTGGTCTTGTCCCCATTTACCCTTAGACCCACTTTAGCTGCTTCTGCTTCAATGCCTGCGAACACCTCATTGACATCTCGCTTTGTCCGTCCAATAACGTCAATGTCATCTGCGTAGGCAAGCAACTGTGTAGACTTGAAGTATGTAGATCGTGCCTCTTGTATTGGCCGCACGATCTTTTCAAGTATGATGTTAAAGAAATCTCATGACAGTGCGTCATCCTGTCTTAATCCTTTTTTAACATCAGAGGTCTCGGTTAGTTCACCTCCGACCGTAATGGTGCAGCGGGAATTCTCCATAGTCATCCTGCAGTTTGACTGGAATGTTAAAACATGACATGGCTCTGTATAGCTCGTCTCTATAAACACTGTCATATGCGGCTTTAAAATCGGCAAAAAGAGGGTGCGTGTCGACCTGGAATTCATGGGTCCTCTCCAAGATCTGTCGACATGTAAATATTTGGCCTATCGATTGTCCACGCACGGTTTTGGCGCTTACACAGTACAGCAGAGAGAATCTTGTACGCAACGTATAGAAAACTTATTCCTCTGTAATTGGGGCAGTCATAGGAGTCTCCTTTCTTAAGGATTGGGCAAACGATGCTGAGATTCCATTCATCGGGCATGCATTCTTCCGACCATATCTTGCAGATGAGTTGGTGCATGCTTCTGACAAGCTCCTCGCCAGCTGCTCTAGATGGTTCAGCGGGAAGTCCGTCTGCTCCAGCTCTATAAGACTTAAGTTTCGATATCGCTATCTCAACATCGTCTAGGTCGGGTGGACGGGATTCTCTTTCATCTTCGTCCATTGTGAATGGTTTGTTCTGCCTGACAGCAGTATTTTGACCATCATCGCCGTAGATGCAGAAGTGCTCATCCTTGCAGGCTTCTGCTAAAGCTTTATAGCTTTGGCATGTTCGTTTTACTTTTTGGTAAAACTTTCGAACGTCGTTCCTGCAATGGCATCTCGATCTCGCGCCTCTCGTGCTCCTTCATTTTTTTTTCAGAAGCGCATGTTCCTCCCTCCTTTCTGTTTATAGAGCTCGTGGGCAGCTCTCGTCCGTCAATGCAGTGTAGCCATGTGAGCGTTCTATATCTCTGCATGGGCCTGTCTGCACCCGTTATCAAATCAGAGGTTCGAGAAACCCCTCTCGAAGGGGTTTCCTGGTAGGATTAAAAGGACCAGGCCAAAGGATAATACGTGGTTTGACTTGAGCTGCAAAGAGGCTATTAGGCCCAGGGAGCTACGCTTTCGGGTCTGTAAGACAAACAAATCTGGGGGAAACCGAAATAAGTACATTCGAGCCAGAAATGACCTACATTGGACGGGTTAAATTCCAATCCGATCAAAAATCAAGTCGTGAAATGTTTGAATATCCCGAGTGTGGCCGTGGTGCAGTGGTTAGCATCATCGACTGTCGAGGGGAAGGCCTATAGTTCAAGTTCGTTTCATAGCCAAGAAAAAGCATTTCCTATGCGGAAAAAAGTATGCAACACATTTGTGAGTGGAAAGTGACCAAACGTACTGCTGCAGGCATAACACTCACAGTATGTGGTCAATTGAAATTCGTCCTCTGCGTATGCAATATTAACACCAAATGTGCATCAACGAATTACTGAGAATTATAACCAACGCGAAATTTGTACGACTCTCGTCCGATATGTATAGGACAAACCATCCCTGAGAGTAGTGAACGAACATCTACGACCCAAAACCTCTGCAGTCTGTGTGTGTCAAGACACCAACCTGCGCGAAACTCTCCCTCTCCCTGTTACCTTCGCTCGCACAACGTTCAATACGCTATAAAGCCCTTAGCCTTGAGTGCGGGTGTAACTAAACAGAAAAAAACACATAAAAAACTCAACTATGTCATCTACACCAACGCTGATTCCCGCTGTCACCCCCTTAGACAGAGTTTACCCCCTTGCTACCAATTCTCTGCTCCCAGATTGTGCTTTGTCTCCGCCTGTACTAGAGTGCGTTAATTCCCCCATGGGACAAATCCACTTCTGCACTCGTACAGTCGCAAGGGTTCTTAACTACCTTGACATACACAAAGCCGTTGGTCTAGATGGTATTGCCCCAATAGTTCTAAAGAGGTGTTCTTCTACGCTGGCAAAACCACTGCGTGAGCTCTTTATGAGTAGGTGGAAAACAGCATTTGTCCAGCCTATACCCAAAAATGGCGAAACTGCTTCTCCCTCCACTACCGATCCATTGCGGTAACGTCCCTTCTTTCCAAGCTCATGGAAATGCTAATTAACCGTAAGCTTAAGAAATATTTTGAATCACGGAAACTCCTCAGCAACAGATCCACTGGTGATTTGATGGCATATCTCACCGAATTGCTTGAATCGCTCGCTTCACCAAACAGGTGAAAGTAAACTAGTTGCACTGGATATTCCGAAAGCATTAGACAGGGCTTGGCATGAAGTCCTTTTGTCGACAATGCGTGCCTTCGGGATCGATAAGTCTCTTCTTCAATGGATTAGAAGCTACCTTTCGAATCGTCCATTTCTTGAATGCTGGTGTTCCCCAGGGCTCCGTGGCTCCGAGTGGCTCCGACACTCTTTCTTATTGTTATGAATAATCTCTTGTCTATCACATCCAGTCCAATCCACTCCTTCGCCGAAGAAAGTAGCCTCAGCCTCTCATATTCTTTGACTACTTTACGACCCTCCTCTTCGGCTGTAGACAGTGAGCGACAGCGTAGATCATTAAATGATCACCAGGAATGCTCACCATTATACCTTGAAGCCCGCTTTTGGACGTACCGTCAAATATGGAGAATCTCTCTTTAACCGAACCACACGAATCTGGAATTCCCTGCCGGATTCGATCTTCCCCCTTAGTTCAATATGCTAGCATTTAAGATCAATGTCCATCGGCATCTCCTCTATTCCTGTTTCTTTCTACCTTCCGCCCGCACTGTGTCATAATAAGGTTATTAATCCTTGATCTGACAATCTAAGGACATCCTGTTCAATCAAGCGACTTCTTCTTCTTTGGTGGCGTTACACTCCATAAAGGACCGAGCCAGGCTTCTGTTCAGTCACCCATGTTGTGAGTGATTTATTTCTGGCACAGAAGAAAGGGACCTACAGTTTATTGCCGATTCCGAAAGGCGTGAGTCGAGAAGCTTTTTCAAGACAAGTATTCTACTCAGTCAGTGCAAACAAGCCCTGAAGAGCACAGCAACGGAAGTGTTGGGCCTTAAAGCTCCACCACGACGAAACACCTGGTTCGATGACGAGTGTAAAAGGATACATGCAGAAAACCAGGAGGCATACAAAGCCTAACTACACAAAAAAACAAGAGCGGCTCGTGAGCTCTACGAGCTTGAAAGAACGAAGGAACATAAGCTTCTCAAGAAGAAAATAAGAAGGAGCATGAGAAGCGAGCGAAGAGGTGCTACTGCAGGCACGACGTTCGAAGAATTTATCAACACATGAAACGAATGTCTTAAGGCTATAAAGCCCGAACGGAGGCCTGTAGGGATGAGAACGGACACCTAGTAGTAGAATCGCAGTCGGTGCTGAGAATTTTGAAAAAAACACTTCTGCAGACTGTATAATAGCGATGGCAGCCAACAGGTGGAATGACCCATTTCTTAATGACGAAATCGCAGAGAATTCTGTCCCCCTAACCTCGACGAAGTTGAGATTGCCATGTCGAAACTCAAATCGTATAAAGCTGCTGGCGCAGATGGATTGCCTGCTGAGCTCTTTAAAGCAGCTGGGGGTGAGCTGGTTAGGAGTATGCACCGACTCATCTGTAAGATATGGTCAGAGGAAAGCATGCCCAAGCAATGGAGTCTCAGCATTGTTTGCCCGGTCCACAAATAGGAATAAGTCTCCTTAATGACGCATACAAGATCTTCGCTGCCGTTTTGTGTGAACGCCTGAAGCCTTTTGTAAATAAGCTGATAGCTGTAAGGCTGTACAGCTGATAAGCTGTAAATAACTGAGAAGGATCAGTGCGGATTCAGGCCAGGGAAGTCCACCATCGACCAAATCTTCACACTACGGCAGATCCTGGAAAAAACCAATGAATTTCAAGTCGACACCCACCATCTATTCGTCGACTACAAGGCCGTATACGACAGCGTAAATAGAGACGCGCTATATAACGCCATTTATACTTTTGACATTCCTGCTAAGCTCGTCAGACCTTGCAGGATGACTCTGGAGAACGCTCCCTGCTCCATCCGAATCGGTGCAGAACTGACCGAAAGTTTCGAAGTCAAGAAAGGATTTAGACAGGGCGATGCGCTGTCGTGTGATTTTTTAACATCATATTAGAAATGATTGGGGGCGCCGTGGCGCGGTGGTTAGTGTGTTGGACTCTGACGCAAGATGAGTTCGGATCCCGATAACACCAACGCCATCAAATGTTTATTTCGCAGCGGTCCTCCTCGGAGGGGTACTGGCAAAACCCTCCGTAGTGTACTTGCTATGAAAAAGCTATTCGACTCACGCCGTTCGGAATCGGCATTCATTCAACCTCAACATGGGTGGCGGAGAGAAACTTGGCTCTGGCCCTTCATGGGCTGTAACGCCACCAAAGAAGAAGATTCGATTGTGCAAAAATCACAGGCCAATACAGGAGGCACAATCTATTTCAAACCCTCGCAACTCCTTGCATACGCCGACGACATTGACATAATAGGTAGATCGCAGCGAGGTGTCAATGAGGCGTTTGCGAGTATTGGGATGGAGGCGGCAAAAATTGGTTTGGCAGTTAATGAGGGCAAGGCTAAATATCTGCTGTCATCGAAAAAGGACATTTACCACCGACGTCTTGGACAGAACGTGCATATTGGCAGATATAAGTTCGAGGTAGTAAAGGACTTCATATTCCTCGGCTCCGCAGTGATCTGGAACAACGACACCAGTTTCGAAATCAAGCGCAGAATTACTCTTGCCAACCGCTGCTTCTTTGGGCTCAAGAGGCAACTGAGAAGTAGAGCCCTCTCTCGTACGACCCGACCTAGTTGACCTTATATAGACCTTAATTATCCCGGTCCTGTTATACGGCGCAGAAACATGGGTATTTATCTAAAGCGGATGAGGAAATCCTTGGTCGTTTCGAGAGAAAGATTCTGCGTTCGATTTTCGGTCCCATAAGCACAGAGGAGGGTTGGAGGAGAAGATTCAATCACGAACTGTACGGGTTGTACAGCCTGGTCAGGCGTCTACGGATCCAACGCCTAAGATGGCTAGGCTATGTAGATCGAATGGACACCACAGCTCCAGCCCGTAGAGTCTTTGAATCCAACTCCGAAGGACGAAGAAATAGAGGACGACCGCACCTAAGGAGGCGCGCACAGGTGGAAAGGGACCTCAACCAACTGGGCGTGCGGCATTAGAAAAGACTAGCGAAAGATCATGCTAGGTGGAGAGGCATATTGGTTGAGGCCCAGGTTCACCCCGAACTGTAGCGCCCGTTAAGTGTTATCGGGATCCGAACTTGCCCATCTTGCGTCAGAGTCCAACACAACAACCGACTGCTTGAATTTTTTTTTAGACCATAGTCGAAATTGCGCCACTCTGGCCTAGAAAACTGAACTTGCGTGCACGCAATGAACTACCGCGTTAGTTATCCTCTTACACGTCCACTACTAACTGACAATTTTGACAAACGTTTTAATGGCCAATGATAGCCTTAATGGTAGTCCTTGTAATTAAGTGCCGACACCGACCTCCATAATTATGAAATTGCCGACAGTGAGGTATTAACCCTGCTCGAGCGAATGCCATTAGTGAATCATTTGCTCGACAAGTGAGTAAACAAAGTCGTAATCCCTGAAACAGGAACTTAAGAGACTCACAAGACATTTGTCTTTACAATCTCCACTGCACGCCTGCTGCCGTTTCCTGACATCTTCCTACATGAAAGTCGTAAATCAAAATCCAGTTTTATTGCGGCTAATAATTTTCAACAGAATTTTCCTGAATGAATCTTTAAACCATTAAGCAGTCGTCTTCACCGCACCGCCTCGCTCCATCGCTCGGAATCCGTTTTCGTATTCCATTCACGCGATTTCCTTGGAAGGTTTTGACTGTCTGCCAAAATGCTTTCCATTCCACCTCCCTCACGCTATTGCTGGCACCAATAAGAGAGCTGATGCAGGAACAAAAAAATCAATCATCAATCAATCAATGGACACAAAACGAATTATTCTGTTATTGTTTTTGTATTCGTGAGGGAAAAGGTCACCGGGGGAGAGTCTTCCAAATCCACATGCTGGCATTGGCAGCGAAATGCATCTCTTTGGACGCGAACATCTTGAGCGAGCGATTAAACAATGACAAGCAAGGGTCATTCCTAATGCATTTACAAGGACTTCTGGCAAAGACCGTGTGCATGGTTAAGCTGTCCAACTCTGATACCGGCCGGATGTGGTGAGCTGTCAATGTGTCGGACGTGGCCCTTGAGTGGAGGGTGAGGTGTCATAACGTCTCATTTTGAGACGAGGCAATCTATATTTATGAGAACAATTTGTTCTGAAATCACGACAACTTTTATCCTGATTGTAATCGTTAATAATTGATCCTTCTTTCGTTCGCTAGGAGTGTGGGAGTGGGAATAGGAAGCTATTTAGTAAGCCCCCTATAAGTAAGTCAACGAGGACAGCTCGTCTAAAAATAGCTCGCAACAGATGGCATCACAGTGAATACTATCCTTTCTTCGTTTCGTTCACTTATCTAGCTGCAAGGAATGTGCTGGAATGCGATAAACGAAAGATTTGGAACTTTAATTGAAAACGTATTCGGTCGTAAAAATCCATTCCATTGAATTCCATTGTTGGTAACGGTAGCTAAGGGCGTCAGTGGACTTTCTTTTTCTTCGAACCAGCTTAAGGCGTCTGGTGTTTTAATAGAACATTTATATTGGCATGAGGATTCATTCTCTGAGTGAGGCAGTTACTCCCAGTAAAGGATATTGACTTCGATGTGAATTTTTAATTATGAAAATGCTGAGTAGGGTTTTCGTGGTAAGCACACTTTCTGTGTTAGCCCATTAATGACCATAAACCGCATGTCCACACCAGTGAACTCAGTTCAATCATCTTGTTCTCGAGTGCATTGAATTTGATGTAGCCTTCATAAAAATTGGAAATTTATAGTTCGTCGACATGTGCCTCTTTGAGTTTGCAATCCTTATTCTTTGGTATCTCGATATGGCATGGATCCAAAAAGTTTCTATGTTAGCGCTTTGTTTGATTGATTCTTCAACAGTTGGGATGTAACTGAACTCAACAGGTCCTCTTTCTTCTGACTGATACAGAAATATACAGTTGTGATCACATATTCAGGGAGAAGGGAGCGAGCAAACAGAGCAAAGAAGTTGATCGCGTTTAACATGGCAAACGCCAGCTTCGATCTCTGTCCCTGCTCATTCCAAGTTGACACACAGCTCCGCGTGGCCTCCCCTGGATAGCTATACCGGCACCCGCCAGGCAGTGAACCAATGTGTGCAGCGACCCGACCCCTTGTTCCTGGGTAAAGAGAAAACTGGCCCTCCAGGTTGGGGGTTGCGCTTAGGTTTAAAATCTCTATAGCGTAAATCAAAAACTTGTTCAAAAACAACCAATAGCCTCGGATACGGACGGATTACATGTTGACGACCCCCGCAAACGTCAAAAAGGAAATGAATTTCGGATCCTGGAACGTTAGGTCCCTCAACAGACCAGGTGCAGCCGAACAACTGGTCAACTCTAAGGCAGACATTATCGCGCTCCAAGAAGTGCGATGGGATGGGCCAGGCAAAAGCGGAGGAGAAACTGTGATATCTACTACGGAAACTGCTACAGAGAAAATAGACAACGCTTATTCGGATGCGGATTTGTTGTTCGAGGCAGACTCAGGAAAAAAGTCTTAAGCTTCCATTATGTAAGCGACCGCCTCATAACTATCCGCATCAAGACCAGTCTCGGTAATATAAGTTTATTATGTGTCCACGCCCCCACAGAGGAGAAAGATGATCGACATAAAGACGACTTCTATGATCTCTTGGTAGAAAGTATGCGCAATGTCCCTGCTATGACACCAAAATCGTTCTAGGAGATTTCAGTGCGAAGCTGGGTAAGGAAGCTATCTTTGAACGGGTCATTGAAAAGCACAGCCTACACAACACCATGTCAGAAAACGGACTAATGCTAGTGGACTTTATGGCGGGACATAATCTCGTAGTAGCAAGTACACGATTCCCACACCTCAACATCCATAAGGGGACCTGGCCGTCTTTCGATCAATCGACAACCAAATTGATCATATTGCGATCGATGGCAGACACTACTCCAGCATCCTGGATCATTACCTTGTTGCAGCCAAGGTACGGAAGCGAATTCCTCGGAATCAACGGAGTCGAGTAAGAACACCAAAATTTAACGTCGGAGAGAGCTGCCCGCGAGCTCTATGAACAGAAAACAGATGAAGCAGATGGTTTCCCTGTCCTAAAGCCACACTGATAAGGACCTATCAGCTTATTTACGAACGGCTTCAGGCGTTTACACAAAACGGCAGCGAAGATCTTGTATGCGACATTACGGAGACTTATTCCTCTAGTTGCTGCAGTCCAAAGGGTCTCCTTTTTTGTGGATCGGGCAAACAATGCTGAGACTCCATTCTTCGGGCGTGCTTTTCTCTGACCATATCTTACAGATGGGCCGGTGCATGTTCCTAACCAACTCACTTTCTAGTTGCTTTGAAGACCTCTGCAGGCAATCCATCTGCGCCAGCAGCTTTATTTGAGTTTCTACATGGCAATCTCAACTTTGTCCAGGTCAGGGGGACAGAATTCTCTGCGATCTCAGTAATTAAGAAATGGGTCATTCTGCCTGTTGGCTGTCATCGCCGTTATACAGTCTGCAGAAGCGGTTTTTCAAAATTCTCACCACCGACTGCGATTCTACTACTAGGTGTCCGTTCTCATCCTTACTGGCATCCGTTTGGGCTTTATAGCCTTGAGACATTCGTCTTATCTGTTGATAAAATCTTCGAAGGTCGTGTCTGCAGAAGTACCTCTCCAAGTTTTCAATCGCCCGCTTCTCGTGCTTCTTCTTTTTTTCTTGTAAAGCTTATGTTCCTCCCTTCTTTCAAGCTCATGTTTTTTTGTGTAGTAAGGCTTTGTTTGCCTCCTACTATTCTGTATGAATCCTTCTATACTCATCATCGAACCAGGTGTTTCGTAGTGGTGGAGTTTTAAGGCCCGATACTTAAGAGCTTGAGGGAGACGCGGTTGGCAATGGCACTGGCGATCTCAGGCGATAGTAGCCTTCGGACGTCATAGCTTTGTGTTCTAACTCTAGTCCGCGGTGTTTGTGTTATCCGTTGACATATCTTGGCTACTACAAAATAGTGGTCTGAGTCGATGTTCGCTTCTCGGAAGGTACGAACATCAATAACAGCGGAGAAGTTTCTGACGTCAATCGTGATGTGATCAATCTGGTTGGTGACTGATTGATCTGACGACCGCCAGGTGCCTTTGTGTATATCGAGGGGCGGAAAGCGTGTACTAGGTAATAGGAGATTTCTTCCCGTGGCAAGGTCGACCAGCCTGTGTCCGTTATCGGATGTGGTGTCATGCAGGTTGTGTTTGCCGATGACCTGTTCAAAGACAAAGCATCCTTACTCAGCTTAGCGTTAAAATCTCCTAGTATGATTTTGGTATCATAGCTGGGGCCTTTGGCATACGTTCTGTCTAGGAGATAACAGAAATCATCTTTGATGGAGTCATCCTTGTCTTTCGTGGGTGCATGGACACATATGGGGCAGATGTTACCTTGATGCGGATCGATGAGGCGTTCCGCATCCAAATAGTCTCCTTCCTCTCTCCCTATAGCAATCACCGTAATAGATGTCGCAGTTTTTCATCTGGTTTTTACCCGGTCCAAAACATCGCATTTCTTGGATGGCGGCTATGTCCGCTTTATAGCGGTCCAGGGCGTCCGCAAGTTGTTCGGCCGCAGTAGTCAGTTTAGGGACCCAACATTTCACGTACAGAACCGCAGGTCCTTGTTTGTTTTTTGTTTTGCTTAAGGGTCGTCAACATAGATCCGTTCCATTTGATCATCCGAGGCTGTTTTTGGTTTCTGAGCAATATGTAGTTTTACGGTTATGGTTTGCTAGACCGTAGTCCAACCGACACTAATCCTGTTTGGTGGCGCAGGATAGTCACCATTCGGCCTCTTCCGTCAGTTATTTCCCTTGCAAGAAAATGTCCAGATGGTACCACGAGGAGGTGGAAGTAGGACCTGACTAGCAGAGTTGCAAAGTGTTCGGATGCAGAGGCTCTTACCCGCTTTTTGTCGGCCCAACATCCGTCGGCAGATGCTACCCCTACGAGGCCTTTGCTTATCCTTTTCGTAGAATTTTAGACCCAAGATTCTACGCAGAATTTTCGTTTTAAAACCAACAAGAGCCTCCTTATCCGTTTTTGATAAGGTCGAAGCCTCTGCGCCGTAGAAGAAGACCGGGATGATTAAGGTCTTACAGAGGGTCTCCTTAGTTTTCCTAGAGAGGGCTCTACTACTCAATTGACTGTTGAGCCCGAAGAAACAGCGGTTGGCAAGAGTTATTCTGCGTCTAATCTCAGCGCTGGGGTCGTTGCCGCTTGTTACCAATGAGCCAAGGCAGACGAATTCCTTGCCTACATCAATGTAATAACTGCCAATAGTGACGTTCTGGCCAAGACGTCGGTGGTGTGCGTCTTTCTTTGACGACAACATGTGTTTTGTTTTGCCATCATTCACCTTCAGACCCACTCTAGCCGCTTCTGCTTCAATGCTCACAAAATCATCATTGACGTTCTGCAATCTGAAGTAGATCGTGCCTCTCGTATTGGCAAGTGAATCCGCACGATTTTTTCAAGAACGATGTTGAAATAATCATATGACGCTGCGTTGCCCTGTCTTAATCCTTTTTCGACATCGAAAGTCTCGGTTGACTGCTTACCGACCTTAATGGATCAGCGAGAATTATCCATTATTATTCTGTACAACTTGACGCGTTCCTAAGGCACTGTAATATGCGGCTTTAAAATCGACGAAAAGGTGGTGTGTGTCGACATGAAATTTTTGGGCCTTCTCCAAGATCTGCCGCAGTGTGAATATTTGGTATATCGTGGATTTACCTGGCCTAAAGCCACATTGATAGGAACCTATTTGATTATCCACGAATGCACTGCGAATGGTAAGTGTGTAATTGCAACACACCAATAGGTGTGTTTTCTTTGTAGTAAATTGTAACGCAATTTAAAGACTCATCTAGTCCATTGTCTCGAAGCATTTGTCGCTTGGAGGCTTATCAAGCCAGCAGCATTGTTCTTTGTTTTCTATTTGATTGAATAGATCGTACCTTTTTGTTGTGAGGCAGTATCCATCCATGCCATCCGGCTCGAAGGACCAACATATAATGGAAAAGGACGGGTCGAATGTCTTTGCACTCGGATTACTGGATTGAGGGTTCAATATGTTAACCATTACGGCATGGATCTGACTCGCAAATCCAGTATGTAAGCGAACGCGAACCTTGAATTCCTGTCAAGGTTGCATATAGATGGGAAATGTCCCTTTTGTTTGATTGATTGGTCCAAGGTGTGATAATTATTAATGAGTCACTACAACACACTTAAGGTATCATAGGGATTTTTTATTGAGGAAGTGTCTCAATTTCAAAGGTCACACATGTTAAGTGACACACTTAATCTTAAAGTGTGTCGAATGACACACCTACCGCGTTTTGTTTTACACACTAGCATTTGTAGCCACCTATGTAAGTAAGTAAAGGGTGACGCGAGTCCTAATGAGTATTTCAAAAATGAAGGACGAAATAAATCGCAAGCACGGTTTGTTTCCTTTTAGCATTGCGGAGGTCAAAGAAATCAACTCTTTTCTGTATTTCATTAAAAGTCCAAGTGCAATTGGCAACGCCATATCATATCATTAAATTGGTTCCGACCTGTCCGAGGAACATTCACTTCAGTTCGTTCACTCCGCTTCAAAGTTGCATCTTTTGCACAAAGTGAAAAACGAATCAACACGAGCAATTTCACTCCGACTGATTCAATTTACTTTCTAGATAGCACTCGCGAAACTAATTCCCAAACTGTTCAACTTTCTACAGATAGTTTGCCGCAGGACGACGGGGTACCTCCGGCACGAAGAGGATACACAGCACCATGGGGGAATGGATGATGGCAGTGAGTGACAGTAGTTTCGTGTCATGTATCCCTTGACACATCCTCATCTCAATATTTTCACACAAAGCCAAGAACAGCATAATTTGCATCCTTCATCATGGGTGTCCCCAAGGTCCGCAAAAGATCACTTACCTGCTGCATCCGATCCAAAAGGATATGTGAAATGTATCCCTCCCGCATCGCCCGGACAGTTGTCCCATTAAGAGGAAATCATTATGAAGTTTCCGTTCGAATCGTGCATCTCCATCTCCGTGTCCGGTTGTCAAGAATTAGCAACGCACTCATGCCTCTGTACCATGTACCGAAACGGGAAGCTCTCACGTTATCCTTTCGGCCGACTATACGGCCCATATGGTCATGGGACAAAATATCAATGTCAGAACGTCGTTGCCAATGGATGCTGATGATGCTGTAAGCGATTCCTGCGACGGTGAAGGAAGTTGTTTTTCATTTGTCTTTTCTTTTGTGGTCTTGTGTGATTCTTGAACATCTGGCATGGAGATGCAACGACCAACAAGGTGGGTGACATCTATGAAGTTGACTGACCGGCCGTTGCAGCATCTGAAAAGAAAACGAAAAACCAAACTGTCGACGAAGCGGCAAAAGAAAAAAATCAAAATGAGGTAGACGGACAGACGTGTCTCGGGAGACGCTACGGTTAATGGGTATCACTCAGCTCGGGATGTGTGTTACTCATCGGTCTGTTGCGTGTGGTGTGTTGTCATGTCATCGCCTCAGTGATGGCAACATCCGTATTGGATTACCTTTAGACGGCATGGGAAGCAACGAGAGATGAACGAAAGGAGGTTACCGGCCGGCGGTCACATGTAAGCGATCTGCATATGTCTATGGCTACGGCAAGTGAGGCATAAGGTTCGTTGACTCATCTCAACGAGCCAGCACCGAAGGAGAGGTCAGTTCTTAGCGGTCGTCATCGATGAGTTGTTGAACCAGGGAGAAAACGTACAAAATCTGTGCCGCATGACGGTCAAACTCAATGCACTCGGCAGACGTCACCCATGCCTTGCCCCCGGGTGTCGAGTCAGGGGCTAAGCAACAGCTTGCTAACATATGTATGTATTTGCGTGACCAAAAACCCATTGAACTTCGGTCAGGTGCAAGGACACACGGGCGCTTTAACAATTGATGGCAAATATGGCGGTTGCACATAACATCCGTCAACGACCTCGAAATATATACCCAACTCGATGGTAGACAATCTTGTGTGGTATCCACATGAGAGTCCATTCACACACGCACAATAAAGTGGTTGCTTCGATAACCATTATTTACCAAGCCTCAAGAGGCGCCACTCTTAATACTAGACTGCCTGACTGCCTCCCCGTTTACATGCCCCATTTCATCATCACGCGAGAAAACAGCGGTTTATTCACCCCGGAAAGGCAGGTTGAAATAAACTAGGCTCCACTGTGGCACGAATGACAACATATAAACCGTCAAGCGAAAGGGAAATTGCCTACACTGACAACTTCGCTAAATGTTTCCGGCGTCAGTTCCTATGAGTTCGGTCGACTTCTTCGGGTTCTGGAAATTTCAATTTTATTTTTGACTACCCTGACTGGGCAGTTTCCTGTTTATGGCTAGGATTTATGGAGATGGAATGTTATTTATTCGATTTAAGGACGATTTGTAATCGTAAAGTTCGTATTGTTCTTTCTGGAAATGAGAGGTACACGTGCGGAAGATTTTTTAAGGACGACACGTTGGTTGTTTGCTGTATTTGAGTTGAAGATGTTTGGACGTTTGAAACTTCATCATCGTCATCACCATTTTCAGTGGCCCGCATGTCCCACTAAAGGGGTCGCCCTATGTGTTATATTAATTTACTTTATTTATGGAATGGACCGGGTATAAAAAAAGGACTACGGCGACTGCTATAGGGAGAGAGGACAACGATTGTTCGGATGCGGATTTGTTGTTCTAGGTGGACTAAGGCAAAAAGTCCTAAGCTTTCGGCATGTTAGCGAACGCCTCATAACAATCCATATCAAGGCTAATTTTTAAAACATCAGCCTGATCTGCGTCCACGCCCCCACGGAAGACAAGAGTGACTCCGCCAAAGGTGAGTTCTACGAACTCCTAGACAGAACGTATGTCCAATGTCCCAGCTTCTTCTTCTTAAGTGGCGTTACAGCCCATGAAGGACCAGAGCCAAGCCTCTCTCAATCACCCATGTTGTGTGTGATTTATTTTTCACACACGTGAAAGGGACCTACAGTTTAATGCCGATTCCGAACGGCGTGAGTCGAGACTGATTGATCTTGCTACGGGGCGAAATCTCCTTCTAGCCAGTACGCGCTTCCCGCACCACGATATACACAAAGGCACCTGGCGGTCTTTTAATCAATCGACTACCAACCAGATTGATCACATCGCGATCGACGTCAGACACTCCTCCACTATTCTTGATGTCCGAACTTTCCGAGGGGCTAACATCAACTCAGACCACTATCTTGTAGTAGCCAATATGCGGAGTAGAGCAAGAATGGCCAGAAACCGCTCGTATTTTTACCGATCGCGTCTCCTTTCAGCTCTCCAATACACCTCAATCCTCCATGCTATCAATAGAACAGCAGTGGAGCCTTTGCACACAAGCTCTGAAAAGCTCTGCATCCGCAGTTTTGGGTTTCAAGGCTCTACCACGAAGAAACACCTGGTTCGATGACGAGTGAAGGGGGATGCAAACAGCGAAGCAGGATGCATATAAGGTCTCGCTGCATAAAAGGACAAGAGCAGCTCGTGAGCTCTACGAGTTAAGAAGAAGGGAGGAGCATAAGCTTCTCAAAAGAAAGAAGAAAGAGCACGAGAAGCGCTCGATTGAGGATTTGGAGAGTTTTTACTGCAGGCGTGACGTTCGAAAGTTTTATCAACAGATAAAGCGAACATGCCAAGGTTATAAAGCCAGAACGGAAGCCTGCAGGGATGAGAACGGACACCTAGTAGTAGAATCGCAGCCGATGCTGAGAATATGGAAAAACCACTTCTGCAGACTGTATAACGGCGATGTTAGTCAATATACCGCTGTCAGGCAGAATGATCCATTTCTAATCGACGGAGACTGCAGAGAATTCTGTCCCCCTAACCTCGACGAAGTTAAGATTGCCATATCGAAGCTCAAGTCGAATAAAGCTGCTGGCGCAGACGGACTGTCTGCTGGGCTCTTCAAGGCAGCTGGGGATGACGTGGTTAGGAGCATGCACGAGCTCATCTGTAAGATATGGTCAGAGGAGAGCATGCCCGAGGAATGGAGTCTCAGCATCGGGCATACGATCCACAAGAAAGGTGACCCCTCTGATTGCGCCAAATATAGAGGAATAAGTCTTCTTAACATCGCCTACAAAATCTTCTCTGCCGTTTTGTGTGAATGCCTGAAGCCTTTTGTAAATAAGCTGATAGGTCCTTATCAGGGAAGTCCACCATCGACCAAATCTTCACACTACGGTAGATCCTGTAAAAAAACATCGAATTTCAAGTCGACACTCACCACCTATTTGTTGAATTCAAATCCGCATACGACAGCGTAATTAGAGACGAGCTATGCAACACTATGTCTACCTTTGACATACCTGCTAAACTCGTCAGGCTATGCAGGATGACTTTGGAGAATGCTCGCTGCTCCATCCGATACGGTGAACACCTTACCGATAGTTTTGATGTCAAAAAAGGATTTTGGGCAGGGCGATGCGCTGTCGTGTGATTTCTTCAACATCATATTGGAAATGATTGTACAAAAATCACAGGCCAATACAAGAGGCAGAATCTATTTCAAATCCTCGCAACTCCTTGCATAGGCCGACGACATTGACTTAATAGGTAGATTACAGCGAGATGTCAATGAGGCGTTTGCGAGTATTGAGATGGAGGTGGCGAGAATTGGTTTGGCGGTAAACGAGGGCAAAACTAAATATATGCTGTCATCAAAAAAGGACGCTCACCACCGACGTCTTGGCCAGATATAAGTTCGAGGTAGTTAAGGACTTCGTCTACCTTGGCTCCGCAGTAACCTGGAACAACGACATCAGTTCCGAAATCAAACGCAGAATCACTCTTGCCAATCGCTGTTTCTTTGTGCTCAGGAGGCAATTGAGTAATAGAGCCCTCTCCCGAACGACAAAGTTGACTCTATATAAGACCCTTATCATTCCCGTCCTGTTGTACGGGGCAGAAGCATGGACACTATCAAAAGCGGATGAGGAGGCCCTTGGTCGGTTCGAGAGAAAGATTTTGCGCGTGATTTTTGGGCCTATAAACGCAGACGGGGGATGGATGAGAAGATTCAACCACGAACTTTACGGGCTGTACAGCGACATGAGCCTGGTCAGGCGTCTACGGATTCAACGCCTAAGATGGCTGGGCCATGTAGAGCGATTGGACACCACAGCTCCAGCCCGGAGAGTCTTTTAATCCAATCCCGAGGGACGAAGAAGCAGAGGACAGCCGCACTTGAGATGGCGCACACAGGTGGAAGAAGGGGACATCAGCCAACTGGCTGTGCGGCATTGGAAAAGGCTAACGAAAGATCGTGCTAGATGAAGGGGCATGTTGGTTGAGGCCCAGGTTCACCCCGAACTGTAGCGCCCACTAAGAAGAAGAAGATATGTGCATCGTACATACATATCTACGTCGGGCTGTCACATGTTGTTTGCGAGTTCCATGCCTTTTGACTGGAGGTGTTTTAATATGCAGGTCAAGCAGTTCATTCCAGAAGGTTGAGGTCCTTGACTAGATTCTAGATTCAGTATCCCTATTTCAACTTGGAATACCTCTTAGAGTTATCCAGTCTATTCTCTCGTTCCTATTATACCTGCCATACAATCCTTGTGCTCGAGTCATGTATGAAGAACGTTGGGGGTGTACATATCTATTAACTTCTCAAATTATCGTTTTGAAGACGAAGGAGATTTTTGGGAATAGTTTCTCCAATTCCTATAATTATTCTTGTGAATTGGGCAAAATATTTTCACACATAGAGTAGGAAGCTTACTAATTCAGCGTAGGAGGCTTGTTGGCAATCTGAGGGAGCGTGTTTTTCTGCTACTTGGCATTGCGTTGTTGTGCACCTTGTCAACTTTAGTTTTCCTTTAAAACAAAACAAACAAACAAACAAAGAAAAACACTAAATGTGAACACTTGTCAAAGAGGCCACGTGCTCGACTTGGCATCGAACCGAACAACATTTCTGAGGGACATCATCCAATTGCGTCACGCTGGCTAAGAGTGTTGGGCAATTTCTTAAAATTCCGCTTCCTTCTCAATCACCAACAGTCGATTACTCACTTGTTTTGTTTTATTTTCCCCACGAACCAAACAAACAAGTACTAATCCGGAAAAGACATTCATTTCCTTATGGCAATATCACTGGCATCTATACACCAAGGTGATGCACGCAGTAGTTCTCTAGATCAGTCGTCCAAAGATCAACACACCAAACCTCGCCACAACAAGTAGCCTTCAGTTCACCAGAACCTTTTCTCTCCCCAATATAAACACATAGCCGGCAGTTTGCCGGCTTTTCCGTGTTGCTTTGCCTGTACGACTCATCCACACGTTGTCGTGGTTTAGAATCCTAATCTGAGGTAAACCACAACATACCCTCGAACTACCAAACTACCTATCTCCAACTTATCTTCCGGGATGATCACTACGATCGCATGAGAACCCATTGTTACCGCCAGGCGATACCTATCCACCTGCTCGACTACCAAATTTGGTATTCCACGCATGACACGCACTACTGCGATTGACCGAGTGACTCCCCCGACCAAATGGAGTCGTGCCCGGAGGCACAAATCACTCGGTGGACGAAGCGTCATTATACGTGAATAATTCGAAACACCTGGCGCATGTCAAGTGATCACTACGTACCTCGGCGTGCGTATGAAATCGGCTTTTGATTTTGATTGCGAGCCCATGCGCGGGGAAATTTTTCCACTAGGGTGAGCGCAGAAATTCGCGTGCCCACTGCAAATGAGGAGAGAAATAAAAATGCATGCAGGGATGTGGGCGGCGGGGCCTTAATGCCGCGACGTGCCGAAACGCGGATTTTGCAAGCATTAATGGCAATGCGCAAAGGCGTTGCTGTCAATATCACTCAAATTGGGCTTTTTGTCTTCAATGCTTAACAGTCTGTCAAGGTAGTCTGAAAACGAGGTGTTCGCCTTTAGGCTTTAATGGATTTTGAAAGGTAAAGTTGATGGAACGCGGCAAGTGATGCCACTTTTTGTTGTTAAGATTATCGCGAGATTTATTTTTGGGAATATAAGACAGTTCCCTACAGCAGGTTCGAACTTGTGGAGACTAGAATCTACTAAGTTTGCTGACCCTTATGGTGACCACTGACGCGATCGGTTGGCAATTTGCGGTATAAATTAATACCAGCCATTTGTGCGGCGGGATAACAATCCGCCCACGTAAAAAACCTAAAAGTTATGAATGAGCAAGATGACACACGGACGGATACTCGACGACGACAACGCACGAAAAGAACACAATTTGCGAGTATGTTCCTGGAATGTCAGAACCCTGTACACTCCCGGAGCTGCTCATAAACTGGAAGGAATCCTCACGCAGTAGAAGGTGGATATTAATGCGATCCAGGAAATACGCTAGATAGGAAACGGTATGATGAGGAAGAAAAATTGCGACACTTATTACAGCTGTCACAAAAGATTGCACTTACTGGGATGCGAATTTGTCGTGGGAAAGCGGTTAAGTTCAAAGGGATCGACCTCAAACGCAGAAGTGATCGCCTGGCTGTGATCCGGATCAAAGGCAGATCTTATAACATCAGCCTTATATATAAGACACTATTAAGGAGGACTTCTATGACCTCCTGGACAATGCCTACGGAGCTGATCGGAAGGCACAGCCTCCACGATACAACAACAGATAACGACTTACGACAGCTCGTAATGCGGTGATAAGAAGCCCAAGATTCCCTCGTAAGCGATTCCAGCAACCTGGCGATCTCCGGATGGTCCAACCGCCAACCAAATCGACTATGTGCTCATTGACGCAAGGCACTCGTCAAACATCCTGGATGTGCGAACATTCAGGGGAGCACATTTCGACTCTGACCAATTCCTCGCAGCAAAATTCAGAGCTCGACTGTCCAATGTCAGAAAGCTGCACCAGCCCACCATGAGGAGGTTCGACATTGGGCGCTTGAGCACACCGGAGGTTATCAGAGTGTACAGGGAGCAGCTGAGCGAAAGACTCTACGGTTTGCCAACGTCGAACACAAATGCCAATAACATGTGGCTGCATTGCGCCTCAGCCACTCAGGAAGTAGCCGAAACCACCTTAGGATACCTACTACCACCGACAAGAAACCCGTGGTATGATGGCGAGTGTGAGCAGAAAAAGGCAGCAACTGACGAGGCGTATCAAAAGGCGGGGCAGAGAAAAACCAAAGGGAGGGAGGGAGGAAAATAATATTCGGTGCCTCGTAGCTCAAGGCTATCGAGGAGTCTAGGGATAAGCATAAAACGCGAGCCCTTTACAAGAAACCCCAAGACCTTGTAGGAGGCTTCAAAAAGACACACAGGCTCTTCGAAACTTGCGAGGGTAATCTTGTCACCGACCGTATTTAAGCGAGCATGACCAAGAGAGAGTGGAAGGGACCGAGGGAATCCCAATCCCAGTCGCTGAAGTAGTCCTCCCACCCAGCATCGAAGAGGTCGGCACAGCTATGAAGCTGAAGAACAACAAGGCCGCAGGTTCAGATGGCTTGCCATCAGAGCTCTTCAAGGCTGGCGGCGATGTTCTGGTAGGGAGCATGCACCAGATCATCTGCAGAATTTGGGAAGATGAAAGCATGCCCGACGACTAGAATACCAGCTCTATTTGCCCCATCCACAAAAAAGGCGATCCTACCTCTTGCAAGAACTATAGAGGTACATCCCTGCTCAATGTCGCATACAAGATCCTGTCCAGCGTATTGTGTGAATTTCTAAAACCATTTTGCAACGCACTAATCGGCAGCTACCAGTGCGGCTTCCGGCCCGGCAAATCAACTATAGACCAAATTTTCACATTTCGACAAATCCTGGAAAAGACCAACGAGTTTCGAATCGATACACACCATCTTTTCATCGATTTCAAAGCCGCATACGACAGCATTCATCGTGAAGAACTGTTTGGTGCGATGGCGGAATTCGGGATCCCGGTAAAACTCATCCAGTTGTGTCGCGCTACGCTAAAGAACACGCGATGCACCGTGCAACTCGGTTCTAGGACCTAGGAACCATTCGAAACATGCACCGGATTTCGTCAAGGAGATGCGCTGTCATGTGACTTCTTCAACCTGGTGCTGGAGCAGATAGTGCGACGGGCAGGCGTCAACAGGGAAGGCACTATCTTTTACATGTCCATCCAGCTGCTATGATATGCGGATGATATCGACATCATCGCGTGTTCTCGCCGTGGCATTGTGGAAGCATTCACGTCGATTGAAGAACAGGCGAAACGAGTTGGTCTTAAGGTCAATGAGGACAAGACGAAGTTCATGCTGTCAAACAAAAACCAATCCGTCGCTCACCACCTGGGACAAAATATAACAATTGACAGCTACAATTTCGAGGTAGTTAAGGAGCTTGTCTACCTCGGGGCAAACGTAAATTCCACAAATGACACCACAGTGGAGATTCGGCATAGCATCGCCCTTGGCAACCGTTGCTACTTCGGCTTGTCCAAACAACTGGGGTCAAAACTCCTCACTCGAAAGACCAAATTCATGCCTTACAAAAAGCTCATACTGCCAGTCTTGCTGTACGGAGCCGAAAGCTGGACGATAAGCAGGACGGCGGAGCTGATTTTGGGTTCTTTCGAAAGAAAAATTCTGCGCCGGATATTTGGTCCTATCTGTGAGGAAGCTGAATGGAGAAGAAAACACAACCGCGAAGATGTGGATGTAGTCCGGAAGGCAAGGATCCGTCGACTACACTGGTTCGGCCACATCGAGCGCATGGACATCAACGCTCCAGCTAAGGGGGTCTTCGACTCTGAGCCTCCTGGTTCGAGAAGAAGAGGAAGACCGAACCTCCGGTATAAAGACCAAGCAATCGCGGATGTAAGACATCTTGGTCTTGACAACTGGAAGCAGCGTGCCCGGGACCGTCAAGGATGGAAGGCAGCTATAGCTCAGGCTCAGATCCTCCATGGATCGCTGGCCTGATAAGTAAGTCAGTAAGTAAGTAAGGTACAGTGTCCTGGTGAAAAACATTTTTTCTAGCGGCTTTTTGCATCTAGCTAGTCAAGACGATTGAAGGTAACCTGGTTATAATCTTTCCGCAGGTGCAATTGGCTTCGCTTTGGCGCTGAACCATCGACTTCCAATCACTATTTGGAGTATCGTTTCCTTACTGCAGTTCAGTGTTGGACCCATGTCTTCTCCATACTAAGAAATCGCCGCACATAACAGTCAAATCCTTACTAAATCGGCATCTATTTTGCGCAGAACTTTCGCACAGCCCACAGTCGCGGCTATCTCACTCAACTTCTTGTCCAACACGATTCTTCCTGGTTGGGATGCCATTTTTCTGTCTGGGCGAGATCTTTTGTCTATACGCCCTTAAATGGTATTTGCAATATGTTCCAAAAATCTAGTCTAGTTTTCCTAGTAGCAGCTAACGATATGCAGGCACAGTGTACATATACAATGGCTTCAAGTGATATTTCATGTCCTAGTGCACAGTATCATATCCCTTGCATAAGCTTCACCTCATGTTGCTTCCATTCTCCACATTTCCACAATAATTCCATTTCCATTCCATTGATTCAGGCACCAAATCAAACTTCCCATACCTAGATTAGTTCCCGAATCCACTGCAGCAACAATTCAAAATCCAACCCATTAGAATCCGTCCCATCCCATCGAAACCAGTGCTTCTAACCTCCTTTAATCCGACACATTTTGCTGTCGGTGCACCCATTCATTAGACTCCGTTTCATACCCCTGATTACCGCAGATGTCCTGGCACCCCGAAACGCGCCATTTTCAACTCGAGATACAAATAAATCCCTCCCGTCGTAATGCCTGGAATTTACTTTGCTCGACAACTATTCCGACTCAGTGCACTTGCATAGTGCGGCGGGTATTCCCATAAATACCTACCAATCCTCTGACATAGTTCCCACTTTGCCGGTTCTAGCATCTCTCTCGCCCACTGGTGGTGATAATGGAAATCGCTTGTAGCGATTATTTTATACGAATCCACTGCATTCGGGATAACGTTCGATTGCGTAATGCGAATTCTCGCGAATGTCATGCCACAAGGACGCACCAGACCATCTGGTACCACGGCAGGATCTAGGATTAAACAAAGTATCCAACTGCTGAATGACAGATATTTCACCGAAATGTCTGAGAGAATTATGGGTTCCGACAAATCATAGCATTAGGACTGATGATGAGCAGAGTTGCGCGAATGCCTAATGGGTTCTCATGGAATATGAGGGAATAGAGGTGACAGGGCGTGGTGATTTGTTGTGTCATGTGTCGTTTCCTTTCGTATCTAATTGTGTGTCATATTAGTGCTCTTGAACTTCAAAATGATTCATAGACAACATGGAAAAGGGGGGTATGAGGTATCACCGTCAAGATACTGCTGCAGAGGCATTTGGAGATTTGGTAGCTGGTTGTTGGGATTCACTTTCTTTTATTTCGTAGATGTGTATAATGCAGTGGTTAGAGGGTGGCGAGGGCAAGACTTAATATGATTTCGCGCTGAAGGACTGCGACACAGTGAAATGTGTAGAGCAGCGTTGTTAAAGCTTATGAGTGATATATCGTTGAAAGAGGGTAATCATACTAGGAATGTTCTCAGTCATAGACCATATACTTTCGAGAACTTGATTAGTTGCTTAGCGCGACTGTTTTAAGTCACTCTGATGACCGGGTAACTGATCAGATCGATTGTTCTATAGAGCGAACAACTTGCGTTGCAATTGGACCTCTCTAATGGCTCTACTGACACACTTTACCTTTATACCTATGTACACCTTCATAGCCCGCAAAATAAAGCATAGAGATCAGACACTAGGTGTTAGATACCCACCGCTCTAACGCTTGATGCTGATTCTGAAATGAGCATTTTCCTCTTTGATGAGTCACGCTTCCACATGGGATGGGAAAATCACTATGCGGTATTCGTGCATGAGACACGTGCGCTATGGGAGTACGAAAAAGTCTTATTTGCCACGAAATCAAAACTATTGATATGGAAGATATGCGGTTTCAGCAACACCGTGCAAGATATCACATATCGCGTACCGCATTTGATATCTTACACGGAAGGTTCAGAGGTCGTAGTATTTAGTATTATGCCGACGTTAACTGGCTGACAAGATCATGCCGTTTGATGTCATTGAATTTCTTTGGATTTGTTTTATTAAGAATTACGGGATGAAATAACCCCTTCATATGAACCAAGCGCTTGTAATGACCCTGAGACGGTTATATGAAATGTATTCCAACATACCGAATAACATATTCCCAATGTTGTCGCCTAAGTCTGGCACAGATTTCAATGCCATTGCCAGTAGTTTAATTAAATAGAACCACTTCATTCAGACAGACTAACCAATTTTGTATTATGTGCTATAGCTGCCTTCCATCCTTGACGGTCCCGGGCACGCTGCTTGCAGTTATCAAGCCCAAGATGTCTTACATCCGCGATTACTTGGTCTTTATAACGGAGGTTCGATCTTCCTCTTTTTCTCGAACCAGGAGGCTCGGAGTCGAAGACCCTCTTAGCTGGAGCGTTGATGTCCATGCGCTCGATGTGGCCGAGCCAGTGTAGTCGACGGATCCTTGCCTTCCGGACTACATCCACATCTTGGTACAGCTCGTAGAGTTCGCGGTTGTGTCTTCTTCTCCATTCATCTTCCTCGCAGACAGGACCAAATGTCCGGCGCAGAATTTTTCTTTCGAAAGATCCCAAAATCAGCTCCGCTGTCCTGCTTATCGTCCAGCTTTCGGTTCCGTACAGCAAGACTGGCAGTATGAGCTTTTTGTAAAGCATGATTTTGGTCTTTCGAGTGAGGAGTTTTGACCCCAGTTGCTTGGAGAAGCCAAAGTAGCAGCGGTTGCCAAGGGCGATTCTATGCCGGACCTCCACTGTGGTGTCAATTTTTGAAATTTACATTTGCCCCGAGGTAGACAAACTCCTTAACTACCTCGAAATTGTAGCTGTCAATTGTTATATTTTGTCCAAGGTGGTGAGCGACGGATTGGTTTTTGCTTGACAGCATGTACTTCGTTTTGTGCTCTTCAATGGACGTTTTACTTTTTGGTAAAATTAAATTTTCGAACGTCGTTCCTGCAGTAACATCTCTCCATCTCCTCGATCGTGCTCCTTCTTCTTCTTTCTCAGAAGCGCATGCTCCTCTGTTCATAAAGCTCGCGGGCAGCTCGACGGACGACGATGCAATGTGCTCATGTATGCATTCTGTTTCTCTACATGGGACTGTCTGCACTCATCATCAAACCATGGGTTTCTCGACGGTGGTGGCTCAAAGCCGAGTACATATGAGGCGGCCTCTCTAATGGCGTTCTGACAACGACTCCATTGCTGTTCTATAGTTTCTGCAGATTGCATCGGGACTTGAGAGAGCTTGAGGGAGTCTTGATCGGCGAAGGTCTTGACAATCTCCTGCGATTGCAACTTTCCGACGTTAATATTTGGTGTTCTTACTCGACTCCGTTGGTTCTGAGAAATTCGCATCCGTACCTTGGGGGTAACAAAGTAATGATCCTAATCGATGTTGGCTCCTCGGAAGGTTCGGACATCTAGGATGCTGGAGAAGTGTCTGCCGTCGATTGCAATGTGATCGGGTTGATTGATTGTCGATTGATCGAAAGACAGCCAGGTCCCCTTATGGATGTTCAGGTGTGGGAATCGTGTACTTGCTACTACCAGATTATGTTCCGTCATAAAGTCCACTAGTCCGTTTTCTGACATGGTGTCGTGTAGACTGTGCTTTCCAATGACTTTTTCAAAGATAGCTTCCCTACCAAGCTTCGCCTTGAAATCTCCTAGAACCATTTTGGTGTCATAGCTGGAACATTAGGCATATGTTCTGCCTAGGAGATCATAGAAGTCGTCTTTACGCCGGTCATCTTTCCTCTCTGTGGGGGCGTAGACATATAATAAGCTTATATTGCCGAGATTGGCCTTGATGCGGATAGTTATGAGGCGTTCGCTTACATTCTGGAAGCTTACGACTTTTTTCCTGACTCTGCCATGAATAACAAATCCGCATCCGAATTAGCGTTGTTTATTTTCTCTGTAGCAGTTTCCGTAGTAGATATCACAGTTTTTCATCCGCTCTTTGCCTGGCCCATCCCATCGCACTTCTTAGAGCGCGGTAACGTCTGCCTTATAGCAGTCCATAGAATTGACCAGTTGTCCTCTGAACAAGTATTTGTTTTATGCGATAGGGATGTTAACTCTAAGCACAACCCCCAACCTGGAGGGCCAGGTGCCTCTTTCCCCAGGAACAAGGGGTCGGGGCGCTGCACAAATTGGTTCACTACCTGCCGGGGTGCCAGTATAGCTATCCAGGGGAGGCTGTGTGTCAACTTGGATTGAACAGGGACAGAGATCGAAGCTGGCGTGTGCCAAGTTAAACGCGAACAACTTCCTTGCTCCGTTTACTGACCCCCTTCTCACCAAGTCATCGGGATTGAAACATTGAAAATATAGCAAGTGAAGATCAACTTTTTGCCCGAAAACATAGAGATTGACTAGAAGGTCATATCAATAATGCGGCTCTTGAAATAATAGAAGATGGAAACCTGTTGCGCCGTAAAAAGGTCAAAACCACGTGATTTAGCGCGACGAGCCTAAACTGCATGCACTTTTTGTTTTTTTTTTATGTCTATACTTATTCTACCTTAGCCTACCCTAACCTATCCTACCCTATGTATGCCATTGGTGTTAGTGATTGTTGCCTCGAAGAGGCTTACTTAGCTTAAGACGCCGGCGGAGTCATCTCCAGCCACCAAAAGCGTTGATGCTGCCGAACAATGTCTCTTCGATCGTGATTTGAAATCGATCTGCTGAACCTGAGGCGCTCGGGCTCGCAGCGAGGAATCGCCGCTCCACGTAATTACGGGCCACATGGAAGATTAGCGGTACCGTCAATCTATCCTGGATCAGCCCACGATGATCTAAATAGAGGAATGCTTCCGGGAGGACAAGGCCACTAAGCCGCACACGCTCATGGCACATACTGTTGGGGTAGTAAGCCCCAGAGATCAAGTTATTGACAGAAGTCATTGCCCTTGCAAAGTGACCTCGAATCAGCTTCATCAGATAATTGTCCATCCGCACAATCCTTGCCCCATCGTATAGGACCTCGGGATAGAACTTTGTGTACTCGGATTCTGGTGTTCTGTGCAATGAGAGACAAGTCCTTAGACATTGTCTCTCAAACACTCGAATCCTTTTCATCAAACTGGCACTCACATTGAACCAAACGAGACATCCATAGGCAATCATGGGCCTGATTAAGGCCATGTACCTTCACTCCGGAATCAAGCTGGCTGCTATGGAGCAGCCATCTTGTCAGAGCGAAAGCGCCCCGAGGCCTTGCCAGAGCAGCATCCACATTTTTATTAAATTATAGATACTGATCCAGCCAGATTCCAAGGTATCTGACTAAACTCCTATTTGCCAGTGGACGCCCATCCGGTCCAAGGATTGAGAACCTTCGCCAGTGCTATCTAGTGTCCCTAGAGGCCCTAGACAAAGACGTTCTGAATAAAATAGTCTCTGATTTCTGGAAGTTGATTATCAACTTCCAGTCATCACAGAACTGCTGAATTTTGTCGAAGTCACGCTGCAATAAAATAGCAATGACGTCGATCGTTGGACCTGATCTGTACGCAATTAAGTCGTCCGCGTACGCTATCGATTGGCGAAGAGAAACTATCAGATCGCTGATGTAAATACTGAAAAGGATCGGCGAGTTCACTGTGCCCTGTTGCAGTCCATTTTAAATTTCGAATGATTGAGTAGAAGTCACGTTGGCAATCCAAAACGAGTTTCGACGCAGCATGTGTGGTATCATGCCCCGCCCTGAAACGGAATTGGTTATCCGGAACGATATTTTTGTCCTCAGCCCATCTAGACAGGGCTCTATGGATTACCTTCTCGACGACCTTGCTGATACTCGGAAGGAGACTTATCGACCGGAGATTTGAAAGGTTAGAGGAATCTTTGCCCCTCTTAGGGATTGGTTGAACCCCCGCCATTTTCCAATGCACCGGATAATATGCATTATTCAGTGCATTGCTAAACAGGATCGTGTACCCCTCTAAAGCCACTGGCGGGAGGTGCGTGAGCACAAAATTGGCTATACCATCATTACCCGCGGACTTTATCTTTCTGAGTGACATGAAGATCAACTGGAGATCCTCCGTCGAAACGAATAGTGGGTTAGCCCCTTCAATGATGACGGCATTGATTGCCGTGAAATCCTCACTGAACCTGGTGAAACCGAGGTTCTCGGATCGCCAATGCTCAATATCGTTTAGTAGGTAGAAGTGGTTTAACAAGGCTCTGTTCTCCAAGTCGTGGTTCGGGCGAATGTTTTCATTCACCTTGTACACTTCCTGGAAGACAGCTCCCACTGTTGCCACTTTCTGCCGAGGGTCCTCGAACACAAAGAAATCATCGTCCAGAACAGCGCTCTCTGGATCAATGCTGACTGTACGTAGTAGACGTTCGTTGTCGGACGTTCTCGGAGGCTTGAGATCATGAATGTCCTTCTGATTTTTTCTCCCAAATATTTTATTTATCTGCGGGAACATATTCGCATTGCTGGATTTTAAAGCGCGAATTTTGTTGTTCCCGTGCAGACTTACAGATATTTTGTAATTTTCCTTGATTAGTTGTTGGAGATTTTTAATCAGCGACTTCAGTGTCCTGACCTCCGAGTTTTGTCGGTCGGTAAACTGCCATTACAAGAAAGAGTTTGAGTCTTGACAGGAGTCTACTTTTCTGTCTGTGAAGTGCGTCTATGGTCGCGTTTCGGTATACGTCTATGGTATTGTGATGCCGTTGGCGTGGTATCGTTCTGTCCATCGTCTGTTTAATTATTTCGTCCATTTGTATAAGGTTCCTGTCAATTTCATCGTTTGACAGGTTCCTGTTGGTCGGTGGGGCGGAGGCGCTCGAAGTGAGTGCTCTCGTCAGGCAGTTGGCAAAGCGTGGTTAACGTGCCCTACTATATTCGTAACGATGCGTTTGGACATACTCTGTCATTTCTGCAAACTCGTCCGGTATTTGGATAGCGGCATCAAGTCCGTAATGGCCACTGTCGTAGTCGACGGTCCGTAGACAGTTCGTAGACCATTCGTCCGTGTCAGCCAGTCGCAGTCGCGTGTCAAGTAGCATAAGATCCAGATAGGAGCCGCTTCTAAAGTTAGTTAGAGTTAGAGAGGGCACGATGGTGGGACAAAGTCGCCTGATCACTGCGGCCACGAGTGGGCCTATTGTGATGTCCCCCATTTACAGTACACTCAAGAATCCTGAGTTAGTGATAAAACTTCGTATGCTTTTGAGTGAGCCAGCAGCGATTTCTTCTGCTTCATGATAATACTGGCCTAAGTGACGATGATGTGTACTGACAAGGCAGTTACCGTGGCATAGTATGTGCTCTGCTGTTGCTTCGTCTTCATTACACATTCTGCAAGTATCATATGTATAATGCCCATCGTTTTGAGGTGTTTGTTGACTGAGCAGTGTCCAGTAAGGAACCCTGTGATTAAGCGAATCTGACTCCTCAAAAGCATGAGGAGTTGTTTCGATCTTCTGAGAGATGTAGTTGGGAGGAACAACTTGGCTTGTCTGCTACCTTTCGTTCGTAATCAGTAGTGATCCGTCGTGTTCTTTCCAATTGTTCATGCAGCATTTGGTGTGGTTATGGGTGTGCCGCAGAAAGGCCGTGGTATCATAAATGGTGATGCAGAGCCTTTCCTTGCTAGTAGGTCCGCCTTTTCGTTGCCTGTATGGCCGCTGTGTCCAGGTATCCAAATGAGATGAACTCTGTTTGTGCTGGCCAGCTGGTGAAGTAGCTGTAGGTAGTCCCATACCAGTTTGGAGGTGGTTTCGTAGCTCTTAAGGGCCAGAAGTGCAGCCTTGCTGTCAGAGAGAATGTAAATGTTTTTGGTAAGGACATTTCTGTTTATATTTTCTCTGAGGCAGAGTTCTATAGCAAATATCTCTGCTTGAAAAACGGAGATATATCTGTCCATGCTGACGTAGGTACATGTGCCTGTATTTGCTCCGTATACTCTAGCCCCAACGCCTTCGTTCGTTTTGGAGCCATCTGTGTACCAGACGTAGTATCCACGATTGAAGGAGGGTCTATCCTGTTCCCAGTTTTGTCGGTTGGGGAATGTGACCTTGTAGTTTTGGCTGAAGTTGTATCTGGGGAGACAGTTGTCTGTGACAGATATCTTTAGGATTTTATGCCTGTTTATTTCGGTAAGGACATCAGGTTGAAAAAGCCTACGGTTAGAGTCATCCTCCACCATCAGTCTATGGGCGAAGACCATTGCTTCTTTCTTCAGTTGGAGATGAAGAGGTGGCAGGTCTGTGATGACTTCTAGTGCTGCTGTGGGGGTTGTTCTCTTGAACAACTTGAGCTTGGCTTGCACTGATACTTGTTTTGTTTTGTGCCACCAGACGGGCGCAGCATATGTGAGAACTGGTCTGGTGATTGCTGTATATAGCCAGCAGGACATTTTGGGGTTTGTGCACCAATTTTTGCTAGTGAGACATTTGCTGGTCCATAATGAGATCCCGGCTTTCTCTATGGTCTTTATAATGTGAGAGTTCCAAGTGAGCTTTTCGTCTAGAGTTATCCCTAGATATTTGACTTCTTTTGAGAACTCTGTCGCATCACCAAAGAGGGTAGGTTTGGTAAGTTTGTGCCTATTCCTCCTTTTGGTGAATGCGACTATAGTGCTTTTGCTAGGGTTGACCTTTAGTGCAGCCTTTATGCACCAGTTTGCAACAAGGATTTGTGTCCGTTGTAGGAGTTCCGAGACTGTGTTTTCGAATTTGCCTCTAGCCAGGATCACTATGTCGTCAGCATAGCCTTAGACATAGAAACCATTATTGCTGAATATGATAATCAGTTCATTAACCACGATGGACCACAGGAGTGGTGAAAGAACCCCGCCTTGAGGGCATCCTTTCGCGGCGTTTACGCTGATTTTGTCATTGCCTAGTAAGGTGTTTATTTTCCTGTTGCTAAGCATGTGTTGGATCCAATTGCATGTGGTGTTATCCACCCCTGTGCTGAGGATGCAACGTTTTATTTGGGTGTAGTCGATGTTGTCGAAAGCACCCTCAATATCGAAAAAGCAACTTATCGCAATTTCTTTGTCGCTCAGGGATTTGTTGATCCCGGCTGTTAGCTCCTGAAGAGCATGCGTGGTCGAATTCCCAGGCTGGTAGGCATATTGGTTCTTGTGAAGTGGTGATCTTTTCAGGGCACCGTCCCTGATATGCCTATCCAGAATTTTTCCATTGTTTTTAGGAAACGACGGACTATCCGTTTCGAGTAACTTGGTTTTGTACTCAATGATGCGCAGATCCCACCATCCATTGGCTTAGTAGGCTCCCTCTGGTGTTGAGTACATTATTTCCCCTATCACAATGTTTGGCATTCAAATCCCCGGCCAAAACGTAATAGTTCTCCGCCGAGTCCAGGCGCAGAGAACGAAGGAGTGTTTCGAGCTCTAAACCGCACGCACTCTGGTGTTGAGTGTGGACACGTAGTAAATTCAGAAATTCAGAGGCATTCCTCACCTTTTCACTATTCAATTCAATTCAATCAATCTATATTGCAGAAGTACTCTACGTTCCCTTAACACTATTTAGAAAGTTTGCCTACCGCAAGAGGCCAGCACGTAACCGTTTCTCACATTGTTCTTCCCATCGATACCGAAAACGATAAATTCTTTTGAAAATTATTTAAATGAGAATCACGTACCTTGAATGCTAACTATTTCAATCTTAAGATCCAACTAGGTTAGAAGGCCAACAATGGACCGAAAAAATCCCTAAATATGTACCATCTAAACAAAGACTCAATATCACTTCGTTCCTCAATCTATCTGTCCATTCCCCCAAATTGAATGCAAAATATCCAAGAATCAAATCGAAAATTCAAATTATTTTTTCCCACACTACGTACTTGTATCTACTGATCACATCATCTACCCGCTTAGGTACTCAGTGCGAGGTGATTTGCATACGACAGGAATCGTCATCAACTAAGTATCCATTATTCAACCAACAAGTATCCGAAAAATTGTTTTTTGTTCGAATAATAATATACAAAAGCGAAATGCGCTATTTTGAGTTTACGAGCACCGGCATTACTGTATCTGGTCGAGTGAAGTGATGTTCAGTGCGCGGTATTTAGTGCTCTTCCTGATCCTATTTTTAGGTTCAGCTTTAGTTGCAACCAAAATTTGGGCCAAGGTGGACTGATTTACGAGGAAGCAATACGACCGATGGTTTCTAGGTGAGAATATCCGGCGTCGGAATGAGGACAGTCTGTAGTACAATGTGTGTCAGCTTCATTATTCTCAGAAATGGGCGATAAGCACAAGGTATTTAAGTGGATTTCTGTTCTTATTTAATAGTTAGTGTGGTAGGTTGCGAACATTGAGGGGGGCAAACGTCGACTACGACCATTTCCTCGTAGCAGAAGGATTCAGAGCTCGACTGTCCAATGTCAGAAAGCTGCACCAGCCCACCATGAGGAGGCTCGCCATTGGATGCCTGAGCACAACGTAGGTTACGAGAGTCTACAGGGAGCAATTGAGCGAAAGGCTCCCGCTATGCCTACGACGAGCGCAAAGGTCAACATAATGTGGCTGCATTGCCGCTCAGCCATTCAGGAAGTAGCAGAGAACACCTTAGGTTACCTACCACCCCCGACAAGAAACCCATGGTACGAAGGCAATCTTGTCACCGACCCGCAGGAAATAGTAGATGTATTTAGGTAGCATTTTCAGCAGCTGCTAAGCGAGCATAACCAAGAGAGAGTGGTAGGGACTGAAAAAATCCCAACTCCAGTCGCTGAAGTAGTCCTCCCACCCAGCATCGAAGAAGTCGGCACAGCTATTCAAAAGCCGAAGACCAACAAGGTCGCAGTCTCAGATAGCTTGCCATCAGAGCTCTTCAAGGCTGGCTGGCGATGTCCTGGTAGGATGCATGCACCAGTCCACACCCGGGAAGATTAAGGCATGCCCGACGACTGGAATATCAGCTCTATGTGGCCCATCCACAAAATAGGCGATCCTAACTCCTGCAAGAACTATAGAGGTATATCCCCGTTCAATGTCGCATACAAGATCCTGTCCAGCGTACTGTGTGAACGTCTAAAGCCCTTTTGTACAGCACTAATCGGCAACTACCAGTGCGCCTCCGGCCTGACAAATCCACTATAGACCAAATAGTCATACTTCGACAAATCCTGGAAAAGACCGATGAGTTTCAAATCGATACATACCACCTCTTTATCGATTTTAAAGCCGCATACGACAGCATTAATCGCAAAGAATTGTTTGATGCGATGGCCGAATTCGGAATTCCAGGAATACTGATCCGGCTGTGTCGCGCCACGCTTAAAACTACGCGATAGCACCGTGCAGTTCAGTTCTAGGACCTCTGAACCGTTTGAAACGGCAAGAAGATGCGCTGACGTGTGACTTCTTCAATTTGGTCCTGGAGCGATAGGGCGACTGGCAGGAATCAGCACGGAAGGCACTATCTTCTAAAAGTCTGTCCAGCTGGTAGGATACACAGATGATATTGACATCATCGCGTGATCTCCGTGTGACGTTGTAGAAGCTTTCAGGGCGATTGAGGAACAGGCGAAACGAGATGGTCTTGAAGTTAAAGAGGGTAAGACAAACTACATCCCGTCAAGCAAAAACCGATCCGTCGCTCACCACTTGGGACAAAATATAATGGTTGACAGCTATAACTTCAAGGTAGTTAAGGAGTTTGTCTACCTCGGAGCAAACGACACCACAGTGGAGTTCCGGCATAGAATCGCCCTTGGCAACCGCTGCTACTTCGGTTTGTCCAAGCAACTTGGGTCAAAACTCTTCACTCGAAGAACCAAAGTCTCTCTTTACAAGACACTTATACAACTAGTCTTGCTGTACGGAGCCGAAAGCTGGACGATAAGCAGGACGGCGAAACTGATTTTGGGTCTGCGCCGGATATTTGGTCCTGTATGTGAGGAAGGTGAATGAAGGAGAAGACACAACCGCGAACTCTACTAGCTGTACAAAGTTCTGGATATAGTCCGGAAGGCAAAGATCCGTCTTCTGCACTGGCTCGGCCCCATCGAGCGCAGGGACACCAAAGCTACAGCTAAGAGGGTGTTCGACACCCATCCTTCTGGTTCGAGAAGAAGAGGAAGACCGAACCTCCGGTAGAAAGACCAATTAGTCGCGGACGTAAGACAACTTGGTCTTGATGACTGGAAACAGCGTGCCCAGGGCTCACAGACGACGACTTACCCACGATAGAGATTTTCTGATTCGGTAGATATTATACAATGTCCACTACTAAGCGACAGGCAGGTCTTGTACTTCAGTTTATGGTACCATTCATAACGTGCACATTTGTCATAACCAGTCCTCTTCTCTTCTGTGATATACGAGCATGTAATACATCAGTGACCAACTCAAGCAGCTCACGTCTTCACTTTCTTCTGTGGTCATTGTTACGAATTCCGATCGAACTGCGCTGCGGCGCTTGAACTCTTCCAATTCATGGATGTCATCAAACCGCACATGGATTACCTACATCGTATTTCAGTTCATACGTCCCAACGCGTTATCTCCCAAATGACGTCATATGACTCCACCAAAAATCGGCGAACCCAACGATAATCTCGATCTTAAAGTCAAATTTTTCCCCAATAACCTTACATCACGCTCAATCCATACCAATTTAGCTTAAGAATGGCTGCAATCCTCTTAAATAAATATTCGAATCACTTTACTCGAATCACCTTACTCAGCCCCCTACGTCACAAGGCAATTTTAATCACGATCACTCGCAGGATCAACTGTCAAAACAGGCGGTCATTTATAACCTCACTTATAACCCATCACCCCGTTTCTAAAGATCGCTCACTCGTTGCAATCCAGTTTTCAATCTCATCTTACGATACAACGACTCTGAACTTACCGAATACATATACCGTAAGTTATGGCAGCCCCCAAATGATTAACCGATGGTTGTCTGAGCAAAATTTAGCTCAAGTTTCGACGGTCAAGCTCCTAAATATACTCAGCTCTCCCGTTAAAGTCTAATTTTAGAATTTCAGTTCCATTTCTGGGTTCCTCGGAGCATTTTTGAAATCGGGTTTGGTTAACGCTTTTGCTTTTTATTCTTGAAATGCGCGGCTTGACAGCAAATGGATGTGTTTGTTGTTGAAGCTTACGGCAGGCAAACTGGATTAACGCATTCATCAGGCGGTGATGGTTGTTTGTCAAGTGAATTATTGAATCGCCTTTTTTGAACTTTGCCAGCGGACGTGGGTTTTAGGGACTTTTGATAGTCGTCTGATAATTGGTTTAATCAGATTGCTAATAGGTGCCAGGTACACTTGGAGATATCTCTATTAGTCCATATAATTTAGCTCTTTCCTAATGGAGTCGGATGTTAATCCTAAGCGCAACCCAAAACCTGGAGGATCAGGTTCCTCTTTCCCCAGGCACAAGGGGTCGAGTCGCGCACACATTGGTTCACTACCTGGCGGGTGCCAGTATAGCTATCCAGGGGAGGACACGCGGAGGCTGTTATCTCTTTACTCCACCAGGGGGGTATGGGTTTTTATCCTGGGGGTGCTGATCACACATGATTTGTAGAGTGCTCTTTTGAGAGCACCGTGGCGCAGTGGGTAGTATGTTGGCCTCTGACGCCGATGACACGGGATCGAATCCCGACACAGCCATGTCATCGAACGTGTTTTTCACGGTGTTTCTCCTCAGCGGGGTTCTGACAAAACCCCCTGTAGTAATATTGTCATGTAAAGCTCCTCGAATTTAGCCGTTCGGAGCCGGCAATAAACTGTAGCTCCCTTTCACCTATGGGAAAATGAAATCACACACAACATGGGTGATTGAGAGAAGCTCGGCTCAGTTCCTTCATGGACTGTAATGCCAATATAGAGTACAGTCTTTTGAGAGTTGCTGTCATTTCATTAACTAAGTTGCCTTATACCGCAGAGTTACTATTGGTAGGGTGCGCCAAACAAGGAACGACGCTACAATCAATCGTGGCTTGTGAGGGAGTACCCCTTACAACCATTAAACATAATCTGGCCAATCTCGCCAGGACCGAACCTGAGATGGACCCAGAGACATACTTGCGTCATCACCAGGCAAATCTGGCCTTCGCTTGACAGCCAACGCACAAGGAGTATAATCTCCCTAAAAAGAGCTGACATCTACAAGGTCATTGGTGTAATCACAGGACACTGCCTCATTGGCAGTCACGCACAAAAACTAGGAATAGTTCCGAATGATTTCTGCAGAAGCTGTCAGGACGAGGAGGAGGTCGAATCCATTCACCACCTTCTCTGTGCCTGTCCAGCCTTTTGCAACATCGGGAAACGTTACCTTGGCTCTTACTTCCTTAACGGTCTGACAGATGTTCAGAAAATAGGGATACCCGACCTTCATAACTTCTTAAGAAGCACAAAATGGTTCCACGAATAGGGGGGTAAAACCCCCTCGTAGCTGCACAACGGGCCTCCCTGGCCTATGTGCTTTCTTCTCAATTCTGGGAAGGCTACAAACCTACCTACCTACCTAGGATGCTTGTCCCCTGAGTAAGGCTTAGTCACTCAGTCAGCCAATTTTTTCGTAGTTCCTAAAAGGAGATTGGGCAGTGACGTGACTGGCTAGGTTGAAAAAAGCGCTCACATCCTTCAAAGCGGCAACCGGAAGGGCCAAAAGGCAATATTGGAGGAACTACTTTGAGAATATCAAACTGGCCTCCGAGGTCTAAAAAATAAGGAAAGTTCTGGCTACGGCCCCTTATAACCCAAGTTGCCTAATGGGAAATGACGGTTCCTGGACGACTTCCTCTGCGTAAGCCCTGAAGCTCCTCCTGAATACACACTTTTCGGTCAGTAGTGAGACGGCTACGACACTTTCTCAAGATATGCAACCGAGAGTGTCCTCCTACGAGCTAACTAACGAGTCCCAAATAATATTCTCCTCTGAGCTCTAGAAAGCTTTGATTCATACAAGTTTCCCGGCCCGAAGGGATCATTCCAGCGGAGCCCCAGCAAGTGGTAGATCTCATTCTTCCCTGGCTTGTAGTCATTTTTTTAAAGCTGCCTCTCATTATCCTGCATTACAAGCAAGTGGAAGGAAATCAAAGTCATTTTTATACCTAAGGTAAGCAATAGCTCCTACACGTATACAAAGGACTTGAGACCTATTAACCTTACTTCTTTTCTTCTAAAAGCTCTGGAGAGTTTTATAGGTGCACACATTAGACACAGCTACAGCTTAGGAAAGCTGTCAGAGGAACAAAATGACTACAATAAAGGCAGATCGGAGGAAATAGTACCCCACTCACTAGTTAGTATCATAGAAAGGTCACTGGAAGACAAGGAATACACTCTAGTGGCCATTCTCGATATTAAGGGCGTTGACCTATGGGCCGTCACCAAGGTGCTGATTGATTTATTTGTAACGGGATTAATGATAGAACAGGTACGACAACTACTAACGCTAAGAGTCGTCAAAGCCGATTTCGCTGGTGCTGTTTCAACTAGAATGGTCAGCAGAGGGACACCACAGGGTGGCGTACTCTCTTCTCTTTTCTGAAACGAGGTAGTCTATTAACTTCTACTTTATCTAGAACAGGACCGGTACGCTATGACCGTCTATGCGGACAATATTGCTATAGCCGGCTCGGGAAAGTTTCCCGCACACTTAGTGACCTAATGCAGGGAGCATTTCAAACAGTAGTAAGCTGGACGAAGAACTACAGAATTGGGGTGAATCCAAAGAAGGCGGATCTAATACTGTTTACTAATAAATAAAATTCCGCCCTTTAACCCACCGAGACTAGAAGGAACCTAATTAACAATCAATGATCAGGCCAAATACTTCGGCTTAATCCTTGACAGGAAACGAAATTGGAAACCCAACATTCTTGACCGAGTAAAGCAAGCAACCACTACTCTCTACAGTTGCAAGAAAGAGGGATCTCTAATCCAGCATTATGCTACCTATCCTTCTTTACAGCAGTTTGGTGGACTACTCTAGGGAAAGTCCAAAGGTCGGCCAGCATTGCATCAGTAATGCGGTTAGATCGACCCCCACGGAGGCCCTAAACATTCTACTGTATCCCCCACCATTGGGCAGCAAACTAGTAGCTGCCTGCGCGGCCCTACGGGTCAGGGGCATAGAAAAATGGTACACACTACACAACGGCCATAACAACATTTTCAACCCTTTCGAAGTACCCAAGGACACGGACTACAGCATCCCGCAAAACGTGTTCACTAAGCACTTCGAGGTTATCTTTCTCTCCCGCGAGGAATCGGCTGAAGGAAAAGTCATACCGAAATACTTGATATCCCTCTATACCGTTGGCTCTAAGATGGAGACGGGTGTAGGTGGTGTAGTCTACTCCAGACAACTTAACCTCAACCTTTCATTTAAACTCCCAAACCACTGCAATGTATACCAAGCGGAAATAGCAGCGATAACAGAGGCCCTTAGATGGCTTAGTATCAATGTAATATCGCCAAGCACACTCAGTCTTCCAACCCCTTAGGAATTCAATAACAACTTATAACCTCGCTAAAGCACATCATAAAACTTAGAGACCCACGCTACCACCCTTCAATGGAACGAAAGTAACATCGGCTTTATCACTAAACAAATCTGGCCTAAGCTATACTTGGGACGGACCAAGGACCTTTTTGCAATCAAATACGGAACCTTAAACACTATAATGGGTGTCATTACAAGGCACTGCACCGTCAAACTAGGGCTACCTGCCAATGACTTCTGCCGCGGCTGCATGGGTGAGAAGAAAGAGGAATCAATTCACCACCTCCTCTGCTCATGAACCATAGGAGGATCTACCTCGACGCGCCCTTCTACGATAACTTAATCAAATCCATCGCTTCATCATAAGCACTGATTAGTTTTCAGGTGGCGGATCTAGGTAATATGATCAATGTGGTATTATAATGAGCCGACTTCGGCCTATGTGTGGCGTATGCGTACCACTACAACCTAACCTAACCTATTGGGGATGCGGAAACTCTGCGCTAAATGGGCGCCACATTTGGTGAATGCAGATCAAGAGCGAATGCGCAAAACATTTTTCGATCTTCGGGCCGATTCAATAGGGAACCGACCGATTTTGTGCCACTTTTTATTGGCATGAATGAGACATGTGTCTATCGACCTCGCTTGTCGCATCTGCCGGAAAGGTCATGGCGTGCTAATCGACTACCTTGTAAATGGTAGAACAATTACAGGCGAATCTTAGTCCAATTTTTTTAACCAGCTGGATGCCAAATCACATTTCACCAGCACAACGCACCTCTACACAAAAGTGCGCTGGCGATGGAAATACTGCGAGAATTTGGTTTGATTTATTCTTCTTCTTCTTCGTGGCGCTATAGACAGGCGACTCCAGCCAGCACGATCTATTGCCAGCCATCTCCAGTCACGCACACCAAATTTGTTGAGGTACTCCGCTATTTGTGTGCACCATTTGAGTCGAGGGCGTCCTCTGTTGCGTTGTCCCAATGGTTCGGATTCGAAGATTCTTTGAGCCATACGCTCTACATGGCCTAGCCATCTTAAACATTGTATCCGTAGATGCTTAGCCAGCCCGCAGAGTTCGTGGTTGAATCTTCTCCTCCAGATGCCATCCACGCAAACAGGACCAAAAATCACACGCAGAACTTTTCTCTCGAAAAGATCGTCGGAGCAGTGACGTTTTAAAGCTGCTTTAAGGCAGGACAAAACTAGAGATGAGGCTCTAGTTTATGCAAAATCTGCCCCTGCCACCAAAGGTCCGGAACTGAAACGAGATAGTTCCGCTGACAACACTCCACAAAACTCGTCTGCTAAACGCAACAAGATCGGCAACCCCCAAGTCGATAAAAAGAGCTACAGTAGTGCAGCTAGTAGGATCCGGCTCGGCATCGTCCCCAAGAACTTGGGAACGAATCCCCTGCACAGGTGGCAGCCGTTCAGGAGGCTGTAATTGGCACCTCCATCGAGCTGCTGGGTAAGGAAACCAAACCTCGCTTCAGAGGTCGAGGTGGGTCAGGGTGGTTGTACTTTGTATGCGACAACCCAGCTACGGCCGATTGGATGAAAATCAATTTTACGGCCATCAAGGACAAGAGTGGACTTGATATTATGCTTGTGGAAGAGGAAGCTTTCCCGAAGCCACATATCGTGCGGGGCTACTTCCCACAAAGCACCGGTTTACCCATCACGAAGATGTTGGCGACGCTGGACCCTTAAAATGACGGCTTACACGCACAGAACTGGAGAGTCCTGCAGAGCACGTCAAATAAGGAGAAAAACCTCCTGCACTTAGTTATGGCAGTCAGCGACAAGTCTCTGACTCGACTAATAGAACTTACCTCGGACACCCTTAGCCTGCGACAAGATAAGCATTGCACTAATCCAAGAACCATGGGTCCATAAAGGTAAGATTATGGGCCTGCAAAACAGGTCGCGTAAACTAGTTTACGCTACAGGAGGTAACCTCCTAGGGCCGCATGTGTGACCGGCACTAATTTAAAATTTCTCCCCATTCCAGAATACATCACAAGGGGCCTGGCAGCCGTCATTGTGGAAGTACACACCGATGGAGACCTCCGCCTCCGCTTACTTTCCTGGAGACGGCCAACAAATCCCTCCGACCGAAGTCCAGGATCTGGTTAGGTATTGCAATCAGAAATGGTAATTGGATGCGACGCCAACCCGCACCATATGGAATGGAGCAGCAGCAATACCAACAAACGAGGTGAGTCACTCTTTGAATTTTTAATCATTAACGAACTCACCGTTGCCAATAGAGGCAACAAACCCACATTCATAAATGCGGTTAGAGAAGAGGTGCTTGACCTCACCATCTCCAGCCCATTTATCTCAAATCCGATTGGGGGCTGGCAAGTGAACAACCTAAATCCTATCGCCCTATCAGACTGACTTCGTTTTTTCTAAAAACAATGGAGAAACTGACAGAGCTCCATATCAAAGGTATCTTGGAAAATCAGACACCTCTGCATCCCAACCAGTATGCATATCGCAAAGAGCGATCTACCGATAGTGCACTACACCACTTGGTGACGTGCATTGAAAATAGTTTCACACAAAATGAGATCGCAATCTGCGCCTTCTACGATAGGGAAGAGGGAGCCTGCGATAATACTGGCTATGATTCGATCACCACTGCACTATCCTGCAGGGGTGTGAACCATCCCACTAATCACTGGATTAGGGCGATGCTAAATAGCCGTATCATATCAGACACATGCGGAGAGGTCTCATTGACAGTACCGGCGGCTAGAGGATGCCCACAAGTGGGAGTCCTCTCACCACTGCTTTGGTCAGTAGTCATCGATGATCTACAACGCAAGCCAACCACTTGGGACTACGAGGTCATCGGATATGCTGATGACCTAGTAGTCATTGTTACGGGCAAATGAGAGATCACTGCCTGTGAGTGCATGCAGCTTGCGCTCCAAATAATCTCTGACTGGTGCGGCAGAGAGGGTTTATCTATTAGCCCAAATAAGACAATCTTAGTCCCATTTACAAAGAGGAGAAGGGTACGACCCTGCTCAATCTTTCTAAATGGAACACGCATAGGATTTTCAGAGGAAGTAAAGTATTTAGGTATTGACGTATACCGCAGACTCAACTGGAACTCCAACATGAAAAATAAACTCATGAAAGCGATTAAGGCCATGTGGGCCTGTCGACGCACCAACGGCAAAACCTGGGAACTCAAACCTAAGGTAGTCCACAGTTATACACCGCGATAGTAAGACCTATCGTCACCTACGGTCACCTACAATTGTTAAGCTTCAACGCCGTCAGAGACTAGTGTGTCTCGGCATCACAGGCACTATGCCAACCTGCCCCACGGCAGCCCAAGAAGCGCTCATTGGACTCACTCCACTGCACCTTTTTATCAAAAAGGTGGCATTACGCAGTGCAATCAGAATTCTATGCTCGCGAACAAATATGCCATGTAGACCAGCAGGCCACATGTCCATATTACAACACTTTCCCGAGCTGGATATGATTACTACAGTCTCGGACGCATTGCCACACACCTTCACTTTTGACAAGAGATTTGAGATATTGATCCCAGATCGGTCAGCATGGGAAAACAGTGATCCCTTCCTAAATGGCAAAGGCCTTAGATGGTACATATGTATACGGATGGCTCCAAGATGGCTTCTGGCGATGGCGCTGGTATCTTTGGACCATGTTGTAAGATCTCGAAGGCCCTGGGAATGAGTCCCAGCATCTTTCAAGCAGAGTTGCATGCCATCCTAACATGCGCCTTTCTAAATCTTGAGACTGGCATTAGAGGAGTAATCATCAACATACTCTCTGACAGCCAAGCAGCGTTTAAAGCGCTGGGTTACTACAGCATGAACTCAAAAACCGTCATGGAATGCCATGATGCCCTACAAGACCTCGCCAAGAGAAACAATGTCAAAATTTTGGTGGGTGCCAGTGCACAAAGGTATTAAGGGCATTGAAATTGCCGACCAACTCGCCAGGAAAAGTTGCAGCGATAAGTATATAGGTCCGGAACGATTCTGCGGCATTCCCGGTATTCTAAGATACATTTCTTCTTAGACAAGTGGAACAGCGTTAGGGGACTCCGTCAATCTAAACGACTTATACGACCCCTGAACAAACACTCTAATGACATACTCAAACTCAATAGAGGGGATATCAGAAGACTAGTCAGCTACCTAACAGGACACTGCGGTCTGAGATATTATCTAAAGAAAACTAGCCTCTCGTCTGAAACTGAGTGTCGGCGATGTCTCGAGGACGAAGAGACGGCGGAACAAATACTATGTGAGTGTGCTGCCCTCTGCCATCTTAGGAAGCGTATCCTTCCCAGTGAAGTTATGACTCTTGAGGGTATCACTTTGGCACCTACGAGAAGCATTTTCAACTTCATTATAGAAGTGGAGAGGCTCCTCGGCTAATGTGCAAAGGTCGCAGTGCCGTATTCCTAATGGTAGCACTAGCACCATATCCTTCCTATACGGGCGCTACAGTTCGGGGTGAACCCGGGCCTCAACCAACATGCCTCTCCACCTAGCACGATCTTTCGCTAGTCTTTTCCAATGCCGCACGCCCAGTTGGTTGAGGTCCCTATCCACCTGTGCGCGCCACCTTAGGTGCGGCCGCCCTCTATTTCTTCGTCCCTCGGGGTTTGATTCAAAGACTCTACGGGCTGGAGCTGTGGTGTCCATTCGCTCTACATGGCCTAGCCATCATAGGCGTTGGATCCGTGGACGCCTGACCAGACTCATGTCGCTGTACAACCCGTACAGTTCGTGATTTAATCTTCTCCTCCAACCCTCCTCTGTGTTTATGGGACCGAAAATCGAATGCAGAATCTTTCTCTCGAAACGACCAAGGATTTCCTCATCCGCCTTAGATAAAGTCCATATTTCTGCGCCGTATAATAGGACCGGGATAATTAAGGTCTTATATAAGGTCAACTTGGTCGGGTCGTACGAGAGAGAGCTCTACTTCTCAGTTGCCTCTTGAGCCCAAAGAAGCAGCGGTTGGCAAGAGTAATTCCGCGCTTGATTTCGAAACTGGTCTCATTGTTCCAAGTCACTGCGGAGCCGTGCCAATATGCACGTTCTGTCCAAGACGTCGGTGGTAAATGTCCTATTTCGATGACAGCAGATATTTGGTCTTGCCCTCATTAACTGCCAAACCAATTTTTGACGGCTCCATCTCAATGCTCGTAAACGCCTCATTGACATCTCGCTGCGATCTACCTATTATTTCAATGTCGTCGACGTATGCAAGGAGTTGCGAGGATTTGAAATAGATTGTGCCTCTTGTGTTGGCCAGTGATTTTTGCCCAATCATTTCTAATATGATGTTAAAAAAATCTCACGACAACGCATCGCGCTGTCTAAATCCTTTCTTGACTTCGAAACTATCGATCAGTTCTGCACCGATTCGGATGGAGCAGCGAGCATTTTCCAGGGTCATCCTGCATAGTCTGACGAGCTTAGCAGGGATGTCAAAAATATACATGGCGTTATATATCTCGTCTTTAATTACGCTGTCGTATGCGGCCTTGAAGTCGACGAATAGATGGTGCGTATCGACTTGAAATTCATTGGTTTTCTCCAGGATCTGCCGTAGTGTGAAGATTTGATCGATGGTGGACTTCCCTGGCCTGAAGCCACACTGATAAGGACCTATCAGCTTGCTTACGAATGGCTTCAGGCGTTCACACAAGACGGCAGCGAAGATCTTGTATGCGGCATTAAGGAGACTTATTCCTCTATATAGGCGCAGTCCGAGGGGTCTCCTTTTTTGTGGACCGGGCATACGATGCTGAGACTCCATTCCTCGGGCATGCTTTCCTCTGATTATATCTTACAGATGAGCCGGTGCATGCTTCTAACCAGCTCACCCCCAGCCGCCTTGAAGAGCTCAGCAGACAGTCCATCTGCGCCAGCAGCTTTATTCGACTTGAGTTTCGACATGGCAATCTCAACTTCGTCGAGGTCAGGGGGCGGAATTCTCTGCGATCTTCGTCGTCAAAAAATGGATCATTCTGCCTGACGGCGGTATGTTGGCTATCATCGCCGTTATACAGTCTGCAGAAGTGGTTTTTCCAAATTCTCAGCATCGACTGCGATTCTACTACTAGGTGTCCGTTCTCATCCTTACAGGCCTCCGTTCGGGCTTTATAGCCTTGAGACATTCGTTTTATCCGCTGATAAAATCTTCGAACGTCGTGCCTGCATAGCACCTCTCCAGGTTTTCAATCGCCCGCTTCTCGTGCTCTTTTCTCTTGAGAAGCTTATGTTCCTCCCTTCTTTTAAGCTCGTAGAGCTCACGAGCCGCTCTTGTTTTTTTTTGCGTAGTGAGGGTTTGTATGCCTCCTGCTTTTCCGCATGAATCCTTCTACACTCGTCATCGAACCAGGTGTTTCGTCGTGGTGGAGCTTTAAGGCCCATCACTTCCGTTGCTGTGCTCTTCAGGACTTGTTTGCACAGGCTCCATTGTTGCTCTACTGACTGAGTGGAGGATTGAGGTGTATCGGAGAGTTTAAGGGAGGTGCGGTTGGCAAAGGCACTGTTGGTGCCTACTGTGTGCTGGCTACAAGAAGATTTCGCCCCGTGGCAAGGTCGATCAGCCTGTGTCCGTTATCGGATGTGGTGTCATGTAGGCTGTGTTTGCCGATGACCCGGTCAAAGATGCTTTCTTTACCCAGCTTGGCGTTATAATCTCCTAGTATGATTTTGGTATCATAGCTGGGGCATTTGGTATATGTTCCGTCTAGGAGATCAAAGAAATCATCTTTGATTGAGTCATCCTTGTCTTCCGTTGATGCATGGATGCATATGAGGCTGATGTTACAGAAATTTGCCTTGATGCGGATCGTTATGAGGCGTTCACTCACATACTGGAAACTTAGGACTTTATGTCTTAGTCCACCTCTAACAACAAATCCGCATCCAAATAGTCTCTGTCCTCTCTGCCTATAGCACTCACCGTAGTAAATGTCGCAGTTTTTCATCCGCTTTTTACCTGGTCCATTCCATCGCATTTCCTGGATGGCGGTTATGTCCGCTTTATAGCGGTCTAGGGCGTCCGCAAGTTGTTCGGCCGCACGTGGTCTGTTTAGGGACCCAACATATCACGTACAGAACCGCAGGTCCTTGTTTGTTTTTTGTTTTGCTTAAGGGTCGTCAACATAGATCCGTTCCGTTTTATTATCCGAGGCTGTTTCTTGTTTCTGAGCAATTAGTGGTTTTACGGTTATGGTTCGCTAAACCATAGCCCAACCGACACAAAATTTCCAGATGGCACCACGGGGAGGTGGAAGTTGGACCTGACTAGCAGAGCTGCAAGATGTTCGGCTGCAGAGACTCTTACTCGCTTTTTGTCGGGCCAGCCTCAACCTCAGCCAGCCAAAACCTCATTGAGGTTGTGAGCGCCGCCGTTGGCTCTACTATGTCGCCGTCTCTTTTCCAGGGTCTCCACCGTGGAGATCTCCTTTTGGACCTGAGCATGGATTTGATTTAAGGGTCAAAGCTTTTATTTAATAAACGGAAGAAGCCCTTTGACTACATAAAAGTTGTTCTTTTCGTGTTCATTTAACTCAAGTCTTTCACTTGCATAGAGAGTAGCTTTGTAGGGGCTTCCTCTTATTTGTAAACTCATCCTGAACTGAAAATGATGTAAGTTGAAAGCGATTTGTTGTGAACAGACATTTGTGGAGAGCAAGAAGCAGGAGTTTTTAAAATGTAAGGTTGAACACTGAAAGGTAACAACGGCAAAGTCCTGTAACTCGTGTGGAACACAAAACTGAACACAAGCTCCCTAATGGCCCCTTCATTCAACTATCCCAAATGAGAGGGAAAAACAATATATTATTCCATAAACCTCCGGCCAACCAACTATGTAATAGGGTAGTCCATCTATTGCCATCACCATGAAGTGACTAATCAAAAGACGAACGAGCAGCACTCAGCCATTATATTTGTTTATAACTCGCCTATACACAGCTCCCAGTTGATGGAGCAGACTTCAACTAAACACCCAAAGCTATGGTGTACATTAAACACACTCGACTTCCTGCCGTCGTCGTCGGTCTATTCAACAGTGAGACTCATTCAAACTGAAACTCATTCAACATGCTTCACTGTTTCCATACCTTGCATATACCCTTTGTCTTCATTCATACCCGTAAGCCTTTCTCGGATGTATGTATGTAGGTAACTTTGCAGACATTTCCTGAGTTAGAGGCCGGTGAGCTATTGTATAAACTGGAACCTGCACTTCTACACCATACGTAAAGGATAACAGCCAACAAAATTCACAATCAAACTCTCTTCGGTTTCCTTTACTCTTTTTGGGGCACTACTGGAGGAGGAGGGAGAAAAACTTACACTCCAGCGGCGGCTGCAACAGGACCAAGTGCAAGTGCCGGCAATCAACCATCCACCACCAGTAGAAACGTCCTGCCTGACAGCATATCATCCACGGGTGGGTGTGTTGTTTTTATCGTCTTTTCTTCTTCACATCGCTTTCGCCGAGTTGCGGCTCGAGCATGCTCGCTACCATTAACCTGTCAGTGGAACGTAAGTTTCTCTTTTGTGGACTCCATTTCGTTTCTCTTTAAGTTATCCTTCGGCAGTACACGTGACCACGGAACCGAGCGTGTGACTCTCGGTATTTTTCCTTAACTCCCTCACAGGACGGTCGTGTGTCGGTAGTCATCGCTGTTGACTTCATTCGATCAGCTGCTGTAGTTCTTGGCACAATTGCCAGTAACTGCATTCTCTTAAGGGATGCATAGTGTTCCATTATCAGTATATGAGGCTCCACCTGACTATGTATCTGTCTGACCGGATGCATTTGTATGCGTGTGTATCGAAGACGAAGGACTTCTTTGATTTTCTTCAGTTGGTCTTTCGCGAACGGCAACTTATGTCCTACTCCTGAGTTGGTCTGTCCACACCAGTACACACCGTCGGGGCAGAGTGCTACTTTGAACGCAATGTAATAGCTGATTTCCAAGGTTTACCATTCAGTCGGCGACTTTATACCGAGAAGGATGCATCCTTCGGACCGAATTGTTACGAAACAAAAGATATTTAATTCGAAATTAGAAATCGTCCTATAGTGTGAGATATGTTTTGAGAAAAAAAATCAGTTTTTTACCGATTTTTGAAAAGGAATTTAGAAAAAAATCAAAAAAATTGTGATTTTGTGAAAAGTCAAAGTTTTATTTAGTGTCGTGTTAAGTTTAAAGTGAATAGATAGAAAGATAACAGTGAGCATAAGCCATAAACCTCCCCCTGGGATACGTTTCGACCACAGCCTGAACAACAGGTAAGTGCGGCATACGTTGTATCTATCCACGGCAAACACTTACTTTTCGGCTTTTTTGATTTTTTTTTTTTGTTTGTTTTTGTATTTTGGACACCGCTAGGCTGGTGTGAGAGCTTTTGTTAGAGCTCATAAGTGCCACAGCATATGGCTATCAATTACCTGAGTGGTAAACATCTATTACCCTGTGGTGCTTCGAAATTGCTTCGTGTTGTCATCGGAGCTGGTATCAGGCCAATCCTGAACGTAGTGTGTGTGTTTTATTTTGTTTATCTCTTCATATTTGGACTACGGAGCTTATGTCGGATTAGGTGAAAATGGTAGGTATTCAGTTTTTGGTAACAAATAGTGGCACAGATGTGGTCTGAGAACCCCTAGCTTTGATTACACGACTGCTGACGTGCGAGCAATGTCCCGTCAATTTATCGTTTCCTTAGTTTCGCAGTTTGCAGTTTGTTGCAAAATTTTGAATTCTCAAAAGATTTTGAAAAAGCTACGTGAAAATGCTTTTCATCAGCTTCGAGTTTTGAAAACGTTTAGACAGTAATTTCGACAACATTAGTCTGACTAGTATGATTTATTGGCACAAATATTTAAAATATGAAGTTGTAGCAGTTTGGAATTACAGTATGGTTAGGTTAGGTACATGTGTGCCCTATTGACGAAATGTCAAGGCTCACGTAGACTACGTTGACTCCATTGTGCCCAATTGATCTATTTAACCCGTTGATCTGAACCAACCAATATTACCTACCTCTTCTAATCCCAAAAAGAAGTAACTTCCTAGAAATATATTCCTTTTTTGGGCTAGCGCCGGACATTCGCACAGCAGGTGATGAATGGATTCCCTGCAGCTTCTGCAGAAGTCCCTGCAGCTTCTGCAGAAGTAATTGTAGGGCTGGCCTAGTCGAGCTGCATACAATGCCCGGTGAGGGCATCGAATGCCAGTCGAATATTCCCACGATTGAACTTCAGCAGATTTTCTGTTCTTTTCTTATCATAGACGGGCCAAGTCGATCTTGCCGTTGCGCGTGTATTTAAGCGACACCATCGCTTATTGGCTTCACTAATAGTTCCGTCTCTATCTCCCTGTAGAGCGCACTAAGTGGTGCTTTGGCCTCAGCTGAGATCTGCGTAATTTTTGCACTTGATCCCACCCTAGCCAGCTCGTCCGCCTTCTCGTTCCCAGAGATATTCATATGATCAGGTACCCAGCAAAGGGTCATCTCATTTACATTGGATATCACTTCTAACTTCTCCTTGCAGAGTTTGACGAGTTTGGACCTTATCCATGCTGCCTGCAGAGCCTTAATGGCTGCTGGCTGTCAACATAGATGCTGATCCTTTTTCCTGAGATATTCTCTTTACTGATCAGGTCCGCTGCCTGCTTGATAGCGAAGACCTCAGATTGGAAGCCACTGCACCCATCATCGAGCCTATAGGAGCGATGCATATCCCGCGACTCAAAGCAGACACCGGCACCTGTGCCAACATCCATTTTGGATCCGTCGGTGTAGAATGCCGGTTCACTTTCCGTGCGTACCAAATCACCGGTCCATTCCTCCCTGGAGGGAATTATAATAGAGAATCTCCTCTCCCAGGAAGGAAGTCGGGTGACATAGTCCGCTACGGTTCTGAATCTCGTGACGGCCCATCGATCCAAGACTGATGCATGTCCGTGAGGACTCTTTTTCCAGAGACCGGATTCCTGTAGTCTTACCGCAGTTCTGGTTGCGACGCTCTCGCAATATATGTCCAGGGGTGGGAGGTTCAGCATGACTTCAAGAGCCGCCGTTGGTGTGGATTTCATAGATCCCGTCACAGCCAGACAGCCTGCCCCTTGAACCTTTGACACACTCTGAAGATGACATTTTTTCTCGAGCGCTTTCCACCAGACAACCGAGCCATAGACTAGAATAGGTCTTACCACCGCAATGTACAACCAATGTACTAACCTCGGTCTGATGCCCCATGTTTTTCCAAAGGCTACCTTGCACGAATATAGTGCAACGTAGGCCTTTTTGATTCTTTTTTCAATATTTTCTCTCCAACTAAGCTTGGAGTCCAAGATTATGCCAAGATATTTGGCAGATTTTCCAGGGATCAGAACTATACTATTCATACGGGGGTAGGTGTATCTCGATACAGATTTTTCCTTGTTATGAGTACTACCTCTCTTTTCACCAGAGGCCTGGGAGCCTCACCCCCTAGAATCTTATCCATTCCGTCGACCACAAGGAGCCATAGGAGGGGTGACAGAACGTCACCTTGTGGTGTACCTTTATTCACTCTCACCCTTCCCTCTGGTCTCCCCATCGCCGAATTTACTATACAAGTACCCAGCATTTGCCTAATCCAACTGCATACACCCGAGTTTATTTGGGCCATATGAAGGCTAGACACTATTGCCTCGGTACTAACGTTATTAAAAGCACCCTCCATGTCTAGGAAGGCAACTAGGATAAATTCCTTGATATCGACCGATTTTTCTATTATATAGACTACCCTATGCAGAGCAGTATCTACCGATAAGAATAGATTCTTCTGGAACGTGAGCAACTTCACGTTCTCTGCAATGCGGCTGGTAAGCTTTTCCATAGCTGTATCGCTGAGACAAGAAAAGATCGCTCTACAACTAAGGTGAGGTAAAATCAAATCCTAGAGATACAATGGGCATTCTTTTTGTACAATTTTTTTCGGTATTAATCTAGTTCCATAAGAAAGGAGACAACTATGACTGCGCCAATTACAGAGGAATAAGTCTCCTAAACATTGCGTACGAGATCCTTTCTGCCATACTGTGTAAACGCCTGAAACCGTTCGTGGACAATCTGATAGGTTCCCACCAGTATGGATTCAGGCCAAATCCACGATAGACCAAATATTTACACTACAGCAGATCTTGGAGAAGACCCATGAATTTCAGGCCCACACGCACCGTCTTTGTGTAGGCTTTAAAGCCGCATATGACAGCGTTTATAGAGACGAGCTATACGGAGCCATGTCATGTTTTAACATTCCTGCCAAACTCGTCGGACTATGCTGGATGACTATGGAGAACTCTCACTGCTCCATTAAGGTCGGAGGTGAACTAACCGACCCCTTCGATGCTAAAAAAAGGTTTTAGACAGGATGACGCACTGTCATGTGATTTCTTTAACATCATTCTTGGAAATATCGTGCAGGACTCCGCGGCCAATACAAGAGGTACGATCTACTTCAAGTCTACATAATTGCTTGCCTACGCAGATGACATTGATGTTATTGGACGAACAAAGCGAGACGTCAATGAGGCTTTCGCAAGCATTAAAGCAGAAGCGGCTAAAGTGGGTCTAAGGGTAAATGGAGACAAGACCAAATATATGCGGTCATCAATGAAAGACTCGCAACAACGACGTCTTGGTCAGAACGTCACCTTCGCCAGCTATATTTTTGAAGAAGTCAAGGACTTCGTCCACTTTGGCTCGATAGTGACAAGCAGCAATGACACCACTGAGATAAAACGCAGAATAACTCTTGCCAACCGCTAGGCTCAAGAGGCAACTGAGTAGTAGAGCCCTCCCTCGAAAAACTAAGGTATCCCTCTACAAAACCTTAATCATCCCGATCCTCCTCTACGGCACTGAGGCTCGGACTTTATCAAAAGCGGATCAAGAGGTTCTTGGGCGTTTTGAGAGGAAAAGTCTGCTTGCAATCTTTGGTCTTGTTTGTGTAAACGGAGAGTGGAGGAGGAGATTCAACCAATAACTGCTAGGGCTGTACGCCGACATCGGCCTAGTTATCTTCGGATTCAACGTCTAAGATGGCTGGGCCATATAGAGCGAATGGATATCACCGCTCCGGCCCGAAGAGTCTTCGACACCAACCCCTAGGGACAACGCAGCAGCGGACGGCCGCATCTAAGGTGGCACGCGCAGGTGGGAAGGGAGAGGCTTGTTGGTTGAGGCCCTGGTTCACCCCAAACTCTAGCGCCTGTAAGTAAGTAAGTAATAATCTAGTTCCAGTCCTAGTATTCTATGCTTATAATGACTTACGTAAAAAATGGAATGGTAGTGCTCTTAATCTGTCCAACTTTCATATATGGGTTGGGGAAATAAGTTGAGTGCCTAAGGCAAAATAGAGTTAGAGGGGTCACTTATGGGCCTATCATAAAATCACAGCACAGGCGGCGCTAAATATGATCGATGATTGGTGTACCAGAAATGGGATGTCAGTCAATCCTCTTAAGACCGATGTCGTTCCCTTTACGAGAAGTAGGAAGCTTCTCTGGTCAAAGCATGTTGAGTCAAAAACCACCAAAGCGCTGTCAGCTTTCTGGCAATGCAAAGGAGCTTTTGGCAAAACATGGGGTCTATCGCCGGCAAAGGTCCTATTGATCTACACGGCTATGATAAGACCCATAACCTCATATGCATCGGTTGTCTGGGGGAACAGACTAAAACGCAAACACGTCGTAGCCTCTTTCACCAAACTCCAAAGAACGGCCTGTCTCAGCTGCACGAGGGGCTTTCCCTAGCACGCCAGGCGCTGCTCTAGATGTTATGACGAACCTTCCTATTCTTGATATATTTATCAGAGGGTGTGCTCTGACTCACTGACGCCCGTTATCCTATTGCGCCCTAACTTAACAGTCGAGTTTCCATGGCCTCAGGATTGGCTATGGCTGGATACTGAACCTGGAAAGGATAGTCCTGGCATTTTCACGGATGGTTCCAGGTCTGGGCGGGGGTCCGTTGCTGGGGTCTTCTTTGAGCCCGAAAACGTCCGACTGCACTTCTCCTTAGGGAAATATGAGTCTCTCTTCCAATGAGAGATTTACGAAATCCTAATGGCCAAGCACTATGTTGCGAAGCACAGGTGGAGGAGGAAAGCATATCCATCTATAGTGACAGCCAAGCTGCACTAAAAGCTGTGTGTAACCCCCTAACTAGCTCCAAATTAGTGCTTGAACTCAACTCCTTTTTGAATGGCAGACTAAATTCATTAAAGTTTGTAAGGGTTCCAGGCCAGTCTGGGATCCCAGGAAATGAGATCTCTGACGAACTCGCCAGAATGGGTTCAGAGGAGAGCTTCTCATTCCCATCATTTTAGGGTGCGCATAACCTAAAAAAGACATGAAATTCCTCTTCCCCAAAATTGCGCTGACGGACATAACATTCAACTTGAACAGTAACTTGGTATGAAACATATTTAGTCTTTTACTTATTATCTTCAGTTAATAGTCCTAACAACTGGAAGCAGCGTGCCCGGGACCGTCAAGGATGGAAGGCAGCTATAGCTCAGGCTCAGATCCTCCGTGGATCGCTGGCCTTATAAGTAAGTAAGTAATAGTCCTAACGTTGCTTACTTTTATGGCAGTCATAAAAAATGGTTTCCTCGCTTTATTGTACGCCTATGGCAATTTTGCTTAACTTGTCGCTTATCCGGGTTACATACATCGGATGGGCATAATCAGTCAACCTATGTATTTAGGTTGATGGTAAATACTTTTGTATGTTTTTGGCGTCATAGCTCATGGAGGACCTACGGAGGATTTTATTTTCTCATGGGTGAAATGGACCTACATTTTATTGTCGATTCCGAATGGCGAATTTCTTGAAGCTTTTGATGACAATTTTGGGGTTTTGCCAGTACCCCACTGAGAAGAAGCACCATGAAAAACAGATTCGATAGGAAGGCTGTAGTGGGGATTCGATAAAGTGTCATTGGCGTCAGAGGACATCTCACCGCCTACTGCGACACGACGCGTTTTAGGTGGATAGGAAATCCAAAAAAACCTTGAATTCTAATATCCTCCTGAATATCACATCACCATATTTTGTTTGAAATAGTACAGAAGGTAGGTAGGTAGGCAGGGTAGTAGCCTTCCCAGAGTTGAGAAGAATGCACATAGGCCAGGGAGGCCCGTTGTTCAGCTACGAGGGGGTTTTACCCCCCTATTCGTGGAACCATTTTGTGCTTCTTAAGAAGTTAAGGAGGTCAGGTATCCCTTTTTTCTGAACATCTGTCAGACCGTTAAGGAAGTAAGAGCCTAGGTAACGTTTTCTGAAATTGCAGAGAGCTGGACAGGCGCAGAGAAGGTGGTGAATGGATTCAACCTCCTCCTCGTCCAGACAGCTTCTGCAGAAATCATTTGGAACTATTCCTAGTTTTTGTGCGTGACTGCCAATGAGGCAGTGTCCTGTGATGACACCGATGACTTTGTAGATGTCAGTTCTTTTTAGGGAGATGATACTCCTTGTGCGTTGACTGTCCAGCCGAGGCCAGATTTGCCTGGTGATGACGCAGGTATGTCCCTGTGTCCATCTCAGGTTCGTCTCGGCCCTGGCAAGATTGGTCAGATTATGTTTAATGGTTGTAAGGGGTACTCCCTCACAAGCCACGATTGATTGTAGCGTCGTTCCTAGTTTAGCGAGTGTGTCGGCTTTTTCATTTCCTGCAATGTCGCTGTGTCCTGGTACCCAGATAAGCTGTATGATGAACTGTTCTGCCATCTCGTTAAGAGATCGGCGACAGTCGAGACTAGATTTTGATGTGTACACATAGGACTCCAGCGACCTTAAGGCTGCTTGACTGCCTGTGAGAATGCGAATATCCGTGGTGGATATTACGTTCCACTTCAGCCAAGACAAAGCCTCTTTTATTGCCAACAGTTCCGCCTGGAAAACGCTGCAGTGATCTGGTAATATTAGAGCTTTATGTAGCTTGAGCTGTTTGCAGAAAACTCCACTGCCCACCCCGTACAGAAGGTTGGAGACGAATTTCCTCCTGACGTTACGAGAAATGAGAGTAATCAGTTAGAAAACCAAACATTTTTCTGCTCGAACTCCACGGCAGGGCTTCCTAATGAGTATCTGTGTTCTCTATATGCCACTGCTTTGTTCCATCCTTTTTAATCCCTTTTAGTTCCGTCCTAATTTGATAAATGCTCTAAAGCTTCTCGAAATTCGCCGTTCGGAACCGGCAATAAACTGTAGGTCCCTTTCACCTATGGGAAAAATGAAATCACACACAACATGGGTGATTGAGAGAAGCTCGGCTCAAGTTCTTCATGGACTGTAACGCCAAAATACATACATATAAATGCTCTACGGTCATTTTCGTAATCTTCTAAAAATTTGTCAACTGCTCCAAAGTACGCTTTTGTCCTTGCGAGGACCACCTTGCTGATCCCTACTTATTTCTCCTAACCGTGTGGTAACACATACTTTTTTTTTTATACGGGCCTAGTGCTACTATTAGCAAAACGGCACTGCGACCTTTGCAGATCTATTGTGCCTGCTAGCCGATTAGCCGAGTAGCCTCTCCACCACTATAATGAAGTTGAGAATGCTTCTCGTAGGAGCCAGGGTGATCCCCTTAGGAGTCATAACTTCACTGAGAAGGATACGCTTCCTAAGATGGCAGAGAGCAACACACTCACATAGTATGTGTTCTGCCGTCTCATCGTCCTCTAGACAGGGCCGACCCTCAGTTTCAGACGAGAGACTAATTTTGTTTAAATGATATCTCAGACCGCAGTGTCCCGTTAGATAGCTGACTAGTCTTCTGATATCCCCTCTATTGAGTTTGAGTATGTCAATAGGGTGTTTGTTCAGGGGTCGTATAAGTCGTTTAAATTGACGGAGTCCCCGAACACTGTTCCAGAAGGACAGGTGTTGCGATCTTTCCCACTTGTCGAAGAAGTAATTTATCTTTGACCCGGGAATGCCGCAGAAAGTTCCGGACCTTTGTATTTGTCACTGAAACCTTTTCTGGCAAGGTGGTCGGCAATTTCATTGCCCTTGATACCTTTAAGTCCTGGCACCCACCAAAGTTTATCAGTGTTTCTTTTGGCGAGGTCTAGTAGGGCGTCATGGCATTCCTTGACGGTTTTTGAGTTCGTGCTGTACGAACCCAGTGCTTTAAGCGCTGCTTGGCTATCAGAGAGTATGTTGATAGTTACTCCTCTGATGCCAGTCTCGAGATTTAGATTGACGCATGTTAGGATGGCATGCAGCTCTGCTTGGAAGATGCTGGGGCTTATTCCCAGGGCCTTCGAGATCTTGCGTTTTGGCGCCAACGCCAGAAGCCATCTTGGAGACATCCGTGTACCACCTGAGGCCTTTGACATTTAGCAGGGGATCACTGTTTTCCCATGCTGAGCGGTTTGGGATCAGTATCTCAAATCTCTTGTCAAAGGTGAAGGTGTGTGGCAATGCGTCCGAGACTGTAGTAATCATATCCAGCTCGGGAAAGTGTTGTAATTTGGACATGTGGCCTGCAGGTCTACATGGCATATTTGTTCCCGAGCAGAGGATTCTGATTGCACTGCGTAATGCCACCTTTTTGATAAAAAGGTGCAGTGGAGCGAGTCCAATGAGTGCTTCTTGTGCTGCCGTAGGGGCATGATGGCATAGCGCCTGTGATGCCGAGACACGCTAGTCTCTGAAGGCGTTGAAGCTTAACAATTGTAGTTTTTTGCTCAACTTTTGTCCACCATACGGTGGACCCGTAGGTCACGATATGTCTTACTATCGCGGTGTATAACCAGTAGACTACCTTAGGTTTAAGTCCCCAGGTTTTACCGTAGGTGCGTCGGCAGGCCCACATGGCCTTAGTTGCTTTCATGAGTTTATTTTTCATGTTGGAGTTCCAGTTGAGTCTGCGGTCTAGGTCAATACCTAGATACTTTACCTCCTCTGAAAACCCTATGTGGGTGCCATTTAGAAAGATTGAGCAGGGTTGTACCTTTCTCCCCTTTGTAAATGGGACTAGGATTGTCTTATTTGGGTTAATAGATAACCCCTCTCTGCCACACCAGTCAGAGATAAATTGGAGCGCAAGCTGCATGCGCTCACAGGCAGTGACCTCGCACTTGCCCGTAACAATGACTACTAGGTCATTAGCATATCCGATGACCTCGTAGCCCCGAGTGGTCAGCTTGCGTAGGAGATCGTCGATGACTATTGACAAAAGCAGTGGTGAGAGGACTCCCCCTTGTGGCCATCCTCTAACCGCCGATACTGTCACTGAGACCTCTCCGCATGTGGCTGATATGATACGGCTATTTAGCATCGCCCTAATTCAGTGAGATGGTGCACACCCCTGCAGGATAGTGCAGTGGTGATCGAATCATAGCCAGTATTATCAAAGGCTCCCTCTATATCGAGGAAGGCGCAGATCGCGATCTCCTTTTGTGTGAAACTATTTTCAATGCACGTCACCAAGTGGTGTAGTGCATTTTCGGTAGATCGCTCTTTGCGATATGCATACTGGTTGGGATGCAGAGGTGTCTGATTTTCCAAGATACCTTTAATATGGAGCTCTATCAGTTTCTCCACTGTTTTTAGAAAGAACGATGTCAGTCTGATAGGGCTATAGGGTTTAGGTTGCTCGCTTGGTTTCCCATTCTTGGGGATGAAGGCAAGATTGACCTCTCCCCAAGTTCGGGGTATGCATCCCAGGTTGAAGCAAGACCTAAAAAGAACTATCAGTAATGGTAGAATTGTATTCAAGCCTTTCTGTAAGATCGCAGGAAAGACACCGTCTTTGCCTGGAGCCTTGTAGGGTTTGAATGAACTAATTGCCCATTTAACCCTGTCAGGGCTAATAGTCTTCCAGAGAGGCTATTTGTTCTACTGTCGATGTTTTCTATGGCGTTATTCTAATCGTCAGAGGACGTCGAATAGTATAGTTGTAATATATACAATGAGGACGTAGCCAATTCATCACGGAATTTAAAAGAATATAACGCGAAGAAGGCAAATGAATGAGTTGATTTATCACTGTGTTATCAGGGTCAAGTGGCATCATGTCATCTTTTTTTTTTTTTTTTTTGTAGTTCGCGCCGGTTCAAGAGCTTATACTTTTATAACGTTTGTCACACAACCTGAACGGAGTGCAGTGGTTTGGGTCATAGATATTCGTTCACTATACTGCATGGGTGGTTGTCCTAGATAGGAGAAGAGGAACCGACCGAACTTTCACGTTGGTTGTAGTTCTCAGCAACTGTTCAATGCCATTATGGTGTTATATTAGAACTGTACACACAGAGTATGAATTTGAAGGGACCATATACTGTGAGCGGTTAAGGTCGAAGGTCATCGACTTTAAACCTATAAGTGATCGCCGGGCTGTAATCCGCATCAGAGGCAAATTTTATAACATCAGCCATATATGTGCACACGCCCCTACCGACGAGGCTGAAGACCCTATCAAGGAGCACTTCTATGACCTATGACAACGCGGAGCTTGTCCGGAGTACGATGTAAAAATCGTGCTCGGAGACTTCATCGCCAAAATCGGTAAGGAAAACACACTTGGCGGAGTGATCGGAAAGCACAGCCTCCACGATACAACAACAGATAACGGCTTCCGACTCGCTGACTTTGCGACAGCTCGTAATGCGGTGATAAGTAGCACAAGATTCCCCCGCAAGCGAATCCACACAGCAACCTGGCGATCTCCGGACGGTCGAACCGCCAACCAAAACGACCATGTGCTCATTGACGCAAGGCACTCGTCAAACATCCTGGATGGATGTGCAAACATTCAGAGGGGCAAATGTCGACTCTGACCACTTCCTCGTAGCAGCAAGATTCAGAGCTCGCTCTTCAATATCAGAAAGCTGCACCAGCCCATCAGGAGGAGGTTCGACATTGGGCGCCTGAGCACACCGGAGGTTGCCAGAGTCTACAGGGAGCAGCTCTACGCTCGAGTCTACGGTATGCCTAGGTTGAACACAAATGCCAATAATATGTGGCTGCATTGCCGCTCAGCCATTCAGGAAGTAGCCGAAACCACCTTAGGATACCTACCACCCCCGACAGGAAAACCCGTGGTATGATGGCGAGTGTGAGCAGAAAAAGGCAGCAACCGACGAGGCGTACCAAAAGGCTCTGCAGAGGAAAACCAGGGCAGCGTAAGATGAGTACCGAGCCAGAAGAAGGGAGGAGAAAAACCGGTCAAGTGCGAGTCGGACTCGCGCACGAAGGGTTCCGTACCATCTGTATATATAAATATGAAAGAGACTATGTATGTATGTTACCTCATCAGTCATCACATTAAATCACGTTTTTCGTATGATAACAGATCTTGGTTGTAGGCAGGCTATCGGCATATTACTTTGATAATCAAAAGTCTTCATGATGAGATATATGTAGTTGATCATCAAAGTGTCCATTGAATTCAAATCAATTATCTTACTTGACAGCAACGATGTGAAAAGGTGAATAACAATAAATATGGGGAAGAGGTTTGCAACTAGGATTAATTCATCAAAGACACAAACATATTGTCGACTAACCTTAGTTCAGTATGTGACCAAGGGGATTTTTTGGATGAAAATCATGTCTGTTGTATGGGCGCCCCCCTTAAATATTCATTCTGTTCTGTTTTTATTATTTGTCGTGGTAGCGGCAACAGAAATACATCATCTGTGAAAATTCCAACTGTCTAACTATCACTGTTCATGAGATACAGCCTGCTGACAGACGGACGGACGGACGGATGGACGGACAGCGAAGTCTAAGTAATAGGGTTCCGTTTTACCTTTGGGTACGGAACCCTAAAAAACTACTGCGACAAAAGAAAAGAATCTTCGCAGCCTCCCAGCTCAAGGATATCGAGGAGTCTAGGGATAAACATAAAATACGAGCCTTTTACAAGAAAGCCAAAGGCCTTGCAGGAGGCTTTAAAAGGGGCACTCAGGCTCTTCGAAACTGCGAGGGTAATCTTGTCACCGACCAGCAGGGAATAGTGAATGTATTTAACCAGCATTTCCAGCAGCTGCTTAACGGGCATGACCAGGAGACAGTGGTAGGGACCGAGGAAATCCCAACTCCAGCCGCTGAAGTAGTCCTCCCACCCAGCATCGAAGAAGTCGGCACAGCTATTCAGAAGCTGAAGAACAACAAGGCCGCAGGCTCAGATGGCTTGCCATCAGAGCTCTTCAAGGCTGGCGGCGATGTTCTGGTAGGGAGCATGCACCAGATCATCTGCAGAATTTGGGAAGATGAAAGCATGCCCGAGGACTGGAATACCAACACTCTATGCCCCATCCACAAAAAAGGCGATCCCACCTCCTGCAAGAACTATGGAGGTATATCCCTTCTCAATGTCGCATACATACAAGATCCTGTCCAGCGTATTGTGTGAACGTCTAAAGCCATTTTGCACCGCACTAATCGGCCGCTACCAGTGCGGCTTCCAGCCCGGCAAATCGACTATAGACCAAATTTTCACACTTCGACAAATCCTGGAAAAGACCAACGAGTTTCGAATCGATACACACCATCTTTTCATCGATTTCAAAGCCGCATACGACAGCATTCATCGTGAAGGACTGTTTGGTGCGATGGCCGAATTCGGGATCCTGGTTAAACTGATCCAGTTTTATCGCGCCACGCTAAAAAACATACGATGCACCGTGCAATTCGGTTCTAGGACCTCGGAACCATTCGAAACATGCACCGGATTTTGGCAAGGAGATGCGCTGTCATGTGACTTCTTCAACCTGGTGCTGGAGCAGATAGTGCAACGGGCTGGCGTCAACAGGGAAGGCACTATCTTTTACAAGTCCATCCAGCTGCTAGGATACGCGGATGATATCGACATCATCGCGTGTTCTCGCCGTGGCATTGTGGAAGCATTCACGGCGATTGAAGAGCAGGCGAAACGAGTTGGTCTTAAGATCAATGAGGACAAAACGAAATACATGCTGTCAAGCAAAAACCAATCCGTCGCTCACCACCTGGGACAAAATATAACAATTGACAACTACAATTTGGAGGTAGTTAAGGAGTTTGTCTACCTCGGGGCAAACGTAAATTCCACAAATGACACAACCGTGGAGATCCAGCATAGAATCGCCCTTGGCAACCGCTGCTACTTCGGCTTGTCCAAACAACTGGAGTCAAAACTCCTCACTCGAAAGACCAAAGTCATGCTTTACGAAACGCTCATTCTGCCAGTCTTGCTGTACGGAGCCGAAAGCTGGACGATAAGCAGGACAGCGGAGCTGATTTTGGGTTCTTTGGAAAGAAAAATTCTGCGCCAGATATTTGGTCCTGTCTGTGAGGAAGGTGAATGGAGAAGAAGAGACAACCGCGAACTCTACGAGCTGTACCAATATGTGGATGTAGTCCGGGAGGCAAGGATCCGTCGACTACACTCGCCCGGCCACATCGAGCGCATGGACTTCAACGCTCCAGCTAAGAGGGTCTTCGACTCCGAGCCTCCTGGTTCGAGAAGTAGAGGAAGACCGAACCTCCGGTATAAAGACCAAGTAATCGCGGATGTAAGACATCTTGGTCTTGACAACTGGAAGCAGCGTGCCCGGGTCCGTCAAGGATGGAAGGCAGCTATAGCTCGGGCTCAGATCCTCCATGAATCGCTGGCCTGATAAGTAAGTAAGTAAGTAATTCTAGCCCTAATAGACAGGCAATAAGAAGTCTAGTGGGTAAATTAGACTCTACATATTCGTTGTGTGATGTTACCGTGTCAGTGAGACAACGGGTTGGTCGAAGTGTCGAAAATATCGCTGCCCTTCGGGCGTCCGTAGCAAACGATCCAAATCAGTCAATTCCACGGCGTTCTCAAGAATTGGGCATCGCTCAGGCCACATTATGGTGTATTTTGCGTAAGGATCTTGGTTTGCACCCATACAAGATCAAGCTTACTCAAGAATTGGAGCCGAAGGAACGTTTGAAGCGATAAATATTCTCCGATTGGGCTCTGGAGGAGATGCGCCAAGATGATGAATTCCATCGCAAAACCATCTTTAGTGACTTAGCTCATTTTTGGCTCGATAGGTTCATCAGTAAGCAAAATATGCGTTTTTGGTCGGATGAAAATCCACACGTGCTTCATGAATCACCACTTCATCCACAAAAAATAACTGTTTGGTGCGGTTTGCATGCCGGCGGCGTTATTGGGCCATATTTTTTCGTCGACGATAACGATCGCCACGTTACTGTGAATGGCCAGCGTTATCGCGCCATGTTTACCGACTATTTTCGCCCCGAATTGGAGGATATGAACTTGGACGACATGTGGTTTCAACAGGATGGTGCCATAAGCCACACAGCACATGTTACAATCGATTTATTAAAGAGTAAGTTTGATGAGCGTGTTATCTCAAGAAATGGGCTAGTCGATTGGCCGCCTCGATTTAACGCCTCTAGACTATTTTCTTTGGGGCTACGTTAATTCATCGGTTTATGCCAACCAGCCCACGACGTACGTTGGAAGAGCTCAGAGCCAACATTGAACGCGAAATAGCGGCCGTGTGGCCGAGTCATCGAAAATTTGGTCCTCGTGCCCGCGGTGCCCATATAAACGGAGTCGAGTTCCATTCATAAATATTTTGATTTTACTTTAAGCCGATAACAAAAGTTGTCAAGTCCTTATTGGAAAACGCGACATGTACATAAGTACATAAGGCAGTTTGTCATACTTCCAATTAACTCCACTTACGACAAGCGTAAGATAATTACGAAACCATTTCTCCGATGTCATCTTAGGCAAAATATGTACCTGTCATCGGCAAGCATTCACTAGGACCTCATTTAAAATGTTCGCATACAATTATCTTTCCATCTTATCTACAAACGCACAACAAACGAAAAAACCCCCACGCGACTAGTATCTCAAATGTTTACTCTCCACGAACTTTGTAGCACAAAAAAGTGAATCCGGCTACATTCCCATGAAATCGAACGTCAACAATCCATCAAAAAGACCGCCAGCCGGTTATCCTTCCTAGTGGGCAGTCTCGATACTGCATATCCCAAACAAGGATAGAAAGAAAACAAAACCTAAACCGAATCCCCTGACATAAACAAAGCCACCATGCCTCCATCCCGTAGGCATCTACCGAGATCCATCACGCTTTTGTCTGGCAACAGGCAACAGGATTACGTACATATTTAGTATCTTTCCTAACAAAGGTCCATTGGTGTATTTATTTTTTTGTTTTATATGCTTACCCTTCGCCTCTTTCGTTTCAATTAAACACGCAATTCGATTGTAAACAGAATAAAGAACGAACTGAAAAGGACCGAGGAAAAGCGTTTCCATTCCGCTTAATTGCATTTCTCTTGGCAGCAGTCCTGATGGACAAAGTGCACTTTAATTGGCAGAGCAAACGGATTTACGGTAGCCCATTTTCCCAGAACATTTAGATAAACACGGATCACGACCTGAAACGCCAAATCTGATTACTACACCGCTACACCACACCGGTGCCTTTTCAAAGTACGAATGGAGCACGATTTGTTCAGTTCAGTGAACTCGTTATGTCAGAGAGTCCTTAGACTAGGGGACAAGAAGACATAACAAATCTCATCTCTTTGAATGGAACTTAGATGGAAGCTTATACAGAAGTAATGACAAACAAGTGAAGCAGATAGAAGGAATGGATACAAATGAAATACATATTTCGTTCCCTCATCTCACCTCCCTGACCAAATTCAATTGGATATTGATACGCTCGAGGACATGCTGATCGAACGGCGGATCCTTATTCAATTTCAGATAATATTTCAAATGGTAACTTAATAACTCGGTTGTGTAAACAATTTTTCAAATAACTTAGGTGGTATTCAGGACGAAGGTAAATCCTTCCCTACATGTGCCCCATAGCTACACACTAGATGTGTGAACGAAGATGGTCACGTAGTTTGAGTGAGGAATGCCAAGTGAATTGAAGGCGAAGGGTGTTTAGGTGTTGTTTGGCGTCCCCTGTTGCTTTCTGTCTACCATTGAGGTAGTCCTAATCCTGTTGGCCTACAGTCATGTAGCCACGATTTCTTGTGATTTATTTACAACAGACAAGCAGGTAATTGCACATTAGGGTCATTGTAAAAAATAGCTTTTTGATGGCTTGTTTGTCGCCATTAAGACAACAGGCGCAGCCGTGTAATTAAACTCTGTCTCTCCTCTGGCGTTAAAATTTATGCGCCATCATGTTCGAATAACCTTAAAAAACATTAATTGACCTTCTGTACCGCGTTATCCTTTAATTAAGTAATTTTCATAACAAATGTAGATGACGACGCAACAATGCTTTGTAATGAAGATAGCAGGAATGCGATACGACACGACTTCAAAGGACTTCATGCTCATGTAACTGATATGTCTTTTGTTGGGAGGATTTCTTTGGTTTCTATTATTCGACTTTTATTGGATGTAAAAGGGAGATTAACCGTATTTACTTTACTTTTGTTTTTATACAAAAATCTACCAAGGATCTTACGAAATAATTTTGTGCGTTGACTGCTACTACTTAATGGGTGGTTTTTTGCCGTTTGGCTTTTCGGAGACCAGTATCGGTATCTTCCGCATGATAAACGCACATGTACTAAAGCAAGGCATACTCACCTGGGAATGCCATTGTAGGAAGGACTTACATATTGAACATACTTTTATCCTGTAGCAAAAAATATTATACACGTACACGTATCTGTACGTATATGTACGTTTTAGCAATATGCTGATGTACTTGAAAACTTACTTACTTACTGGGCCTCAACCAACAAGCCTCTCCAGCCGGCCCGATTATTCGCCAGCCGCTTCCAGTGCCGCACTCCCAGTTGGTTGAGGTCCCTTTCCACCTGTGCGCGCCACTTTAAATGCGGTCGTGTTCTGCTGCGTCGTCCCTCGGGGTTGAAGTCGAAGACTCTTCGGGCCGGAGCGGTGATGTCCATTCGATCTATATTGTCTAGTCATCTTAGACATTGGATCCGAGGACGTCTAACTAGTCCAATGTCGCTGTACACCCCGCACAGTTCTTGGTTGAATCTCGTCCTTCACTCTCCGTTTACACAAACGGGACCAGAGATTGCACGCAGAATTTTCCTCTCGAAACGCCCACGAGCCTCTTCATCCGCTTTTGATAACGTCCATGCCTCAGCGCCGTAGAGGAGGACCGGGATGATTAAGATTTTGTAGAGGGATACCTTAGTTTTTCGAGAGAGGGCTCTACCACTCAATTGCCTCTTGAGCCCGAAGAAGCAGCGGTTGGCAAGAGTTATTTTGCGTATTATCTCAGCGCTGGTGTCATTGCTGCTTGTCACTACCGAGCCCAGGTAGACGAAGTCCTTGACTACTTCAAAAATATAGCTGCCGAAGGTGACATTCTGACCAAGACGTCGGTGTTGTGCGTCATTCTTGGATGACAGCATATATTTGTCTTGTCCCCATTTACCCTTAGACCCACTTTCGCCGCTTCTGCTTCAATGCCTGCGAAAGCCTCATTGACGTCCCGCCTTGTTCGTCCAATAACGTCAATGTCATCTGCGTAGGCAAGCAATTATGTCGACTTGAGTAGATCGTACCTCTTGTATTGAATGACGTTAAAGAAATCACATGACAGTGCGTCACCCTGTCTAAAACCTTTTTTAACATCATAGGGGCCGGTTAGTTCACCTCCGACCTTAATGGAGCAGTGAGAGTTCTCCATAGTCATCCTGCACAGTCTGATGAGTTTGGCAGGAATGTTAAAACGTGACATGGCTCTGTATAGCTCGTCTCTATAAACAATGTCATACGCGGCTTTAAAGTCGACAAAAAGATGGTGCGTGTCGACCTTTAATTTATGGGTCTTTTCCAAGATCTGCCGTAGTGTAAATATTTGGTGTATCGTGTATTTACCTGGCCTGACACCGCACTGATAAGAGCCGATCAGATTATCCACAAACGGTTTCAGGCGTTCACACAATACGGCAGTGAACATCTTATATGCGATGTTAAGGAAACTTATTCCCGGGCATACGATGCTGAGATTCCATTGGTCGGGCATGCTTTCCTCCGACCATACCTTGCAAATCAGATGGTGCATGCACCTCACCAGCTCATCTCCAGCCGCCTTAAGAAGCTCAGCAGACAGACCGTCCGCGCCCGCGGCTTTATTAGACTTAAGTCTTGATATCGTTATTTTGACTTCGTCTAGGTCGGGTGGACTGAACTCTGTTACATCGTCGTCTATTACGAATGGCTCGTTCTGCCTGACAGCGGTATCTTGTCTATCATCGCCGTTATACAGTCTGCAGAAGTGTTTTTTTCAAATCCTCAGCATCGACTGTGTCTCTACTACCAGTTCTCCATTTTCATCCCAGCAGGCCGCCGCTCTGGCTTTGTAGCCATGGCATGTTCGTTATACCTTATTGTAAAACTTACGGGCGTCATTCCTGCGGAAGCATCTCTCCATCTCCTCGATCTCACGCTTTCCGTGCTCTCTCTTCTTTTTTCTGAAAAGCGTGTGTTCCTCTCTTCTCCTCTGCTCATAGATTTCGCGAGCAGCTCTCGTCCGTCGTTGCAGCGTTGCAATCACCTCTGAGGCAGCGTCTCTGACGGCGCTCTGGCAATGCGCCCATTCCTGCTCTATTGTTTGTGCCGATGTGGGCGGATTTTGAGAGAGCTTGGAGGAGACACGATCGGCAAAGATTCTGGTAGTCTCTTACGTGGTCAAACTTACGTAGTCTTACTCGACTCCTAAGCATTCTTGATATCCTCATTCGTACCTTGGCTACAACAAGGTAGTGGTCTGAGTGGATGTTGGCCCCTCGGAAGTTTCGTACGTCGAGAATACAGGAGGAGTGTCTGGCGTCGGTTGCAATGTGATCAATCTGGTTGGTGGTCGATTGATCAAAAGACCGCCAGGTACCCTTGTGGATGTTGAGATGGGGGAATCGCGTGCTTGCTACAAGGAGGTTACGCCACGCTAGGAAATCGATTAGCCTAAGTCCGTTGTCGGAGGTGGTGTTATGAAGGCTATGCTTTCCTATTGGCATTGTTGTTCATCATAAAAGAATCCAACGTCAATGTCATTGTAGTTTGAACGTGGCAGTGAAGTAATTGTTTGGTTTAAACCATCACAATCAATGTCACCAGGGTGTGTTACTGACTGCTTCCCGATACCTATTTTTCGCAAATGATTCTAAACGTCTTGCTGGAGTTAGGAGGCTGTGATGTTTGCTCAAAGTAGTTCTTTTCAGCCAATCTAATCATTGTATATATGTATGTATAACAACATCAACATCAACAAGGATGCGTAAGTGCTTATTAGCAGACTCCTTGACTAAAATTGCCAAATACCGTGTCTGACACCTGTTAAAAGGAACAACCATAGTGAATACACCAATTGGCAATCAATATCCGCATCACTTGTTGGCTCACCCTCTAGTGTGTATTCAAGTGTACCCATATGTCATTCTTGACGCGCAAAACCAGTGACAGCGAAAAAACGATGACGATCCTTACCCACTTATCGAGTTCCCTCGAGTTTCCCGTAAGTGGTTCCTTTTCCGAAAAACCTCGATTAAAATGCGTCGATTCGCGTTTCATTTTCGGCTGTCATTTTCAGCTAACGACCGTCCTGAACTATGTATTGTAGGGTCATTTCTTAGTACCCGGGTATACCTGCTCTAAGATCTAAAAATGTTAATGTCTATCTTGCATTCAGCTTTCTCAATTAAATTCTCTTAATCACCAGTTTGTCACTAGAGCCCTTAACTACACTAGTATTGAAGTGAATAGCTGAAGACGACTGATTCAAAATTCAATCTAGATTCCGACAATCGTCCAACAATCTTCATGAGAATGCTTACAAAAATCTCAAGGTTGCAATTATATTCTCTTCACTCAAATCGAAATCTTATCGCCATTCCATCTACGATCCCTTCTCATCGATTCACAATAGAACTGTCCCAAAATGCCAGAACCATCGGTGAAACCTATTTTATTCATAGTCACTTATTGAACGTTAAGGACACATTCACTCGCATCGTCATTGTCACCGTCGTCCTTCAATCAGGCGCTGTTCTTGTTGAATGTCATTCAGATAGAAAATGAAATTGATGCTATCTCCTGCACATCACTCATCAAACAAAGGAGCGAAGAGATCCTTTTCATCCCGCCTGTAGCTATGCTCACTAAATGTACGTCTCCAAATGTCCTGTCGCATGTAATTAATCTTGTCGGTTAACTTTCACGACCAAAAAGCACGCATACGTATGACTTTCATTTGCTTGCACCCGTATCTACAGCTAACGTTAGTTAAACGCGATGAAATCACAAAGTGAAACGTAATTTTCCTCGACTCCCGTCACTCAGGCTCACCACCCATTTTGAATCCATTCTTCGACGCCCGGCGGCGCAGTAGAAACTCACTACCGGGTACCCATAAAATTCCACATGACAAAGCATGCAACGCAAAATTTTAATCGCATTCTGCTTTCACCTGCGGATGCTTTACGACTGAGATACTCTTGTGAGATACTGCGCTCAGATTCGTGTGCTTCTGTGTTCTCGACGTAAGAAAGGGGTTGAGAACTGTCGGGTTCAGATTTATCTAAGGACAGATATGCTCTTGTCAGCGAAGCGGCCCATTACATCCCACCGTTAAAGAGGGTAGAATGTGCTTTGCGTGCGGGCGCCTTTGCATCTGCCTTCTGGTGTCAAGTGATTGGATTCTACAAAACACCCAGAGTGGAGGGCGGTCCACCTGCACTTGTCATCGTGCCAGTCGTTTTGTGTGCAATTGATTTAGATTCACAATCTCCCCAGTACCCGTATCCATGTGAGATTAACTCAGCAGATTGTGTATATATGATCGGGAAGGATTACATCATTGAAAAGAAACGAATCCTGTGAGTTGGACGTTCGTTGGTCGTACTGATGTCGAATAATCTGATGATGACATGTGGGACTTACATATACCTCCCTTCCGCCCCAGATTAAATTGAATTTCCGGCAGGAGGTGAACAGCCGACCCATTGACTAAACAGTGTCAATATATCCCTTGGGGTTTCAGTGTTCCGGAAGTAATGTAATTTGCTTATTAACAAGATCCAGGATCAAGTCAAAATCTCCTTTCTTCACACCATATCAATCACATCGTATTCATGGAACACACGAGCAGTTGGGCACATAATTTCGGGTTTGATGGATGTTTAATTGGGAAAAGTCGAACGGTGCTCTCCATCATCGGTCGTGGGGGTAGAACACCCGGTAATGGAGATTTTATTGGTAATCCAAGCTTTCGTGGCTACGATGTTATGGCAAGTATCACTCCGATAAGGATGACGGATGGCGGATTACCTTGTTGTTGACCAAGCGAGTGTAAGGGGAAGGCATAAACCGTAATGGAGGGCTTTAAATTCACCTTAAAGTAAACCCTGAATTTACGGCTTTCTTCTTCCCATGAGGTCGAATTTTACGGTAATTTGATGTAAAATTAATGCGCCCGTTTACAACTTAAGTACGAGATGAATACAGACACACCATTAGCGAGTACAAAAACAGGAACTCTATGCTTTTGACGAGAATTTTCTGGAGACTCTTTGATACATTCCAAAATCGTTAAATGAAAACATTAAATTTAGAAATTTTAATCATAGTTCAAGGACTAATGACGTTATTTTAGGGCTAAGGGCATCATCAGCATCTTAACCATTTTGAATTCCTAATTCTGAAGGTTTCTCTCCCGCGATGATGATGCATACCATAGTTGCTTTATTGGGTTAAGATCGGGCTACTTTAAAGGGTTTTTAAACTAACTTGAGGCATGGTAGGGAGGTAGGTAGGTAGGTTTGTAGCCTTCCCAGAATTGAAAAGAATGCACATAGGCCAGGGAGGCCCGTTGTGCAGCTACGAGGGGGTTTTACCCCCCTATTCGTGGAACCATTTTGTGCTTCTTAAGAAGTTAAGAATGTCAGGTATCCCTACTTTCTGAACATCTGTCAGACCGTTAAGGAAGTAAGAGCCTAGGTAACGTTTCGCGATGTTGCAAAAAGCTGGACAGGCACAGAGAAGGTGGTGAATGGATTCGACCTCGTCCTGACAGCTTCTGCAGAAATCATTCGGAACTATTCCACGTTTTTGTGCGTGACTGCCAATGAGGCAGTGTCCTGTGATGACACCAATGACCTTGTAGATGTCCAGTTCTTTTTAGGGAGATTATACTCCTTGTGCGTTGGCTGTCAAGCCGAGGTCAGATTTGCCTGGTGATGACGCAGGTATGTCCCTGGGTCCATCTCAGGTTCGTCTCGGCATTGGCGAGATTGGCTAGATTATGTTTAATGGTTGTAAGGGGTACTCCCTCACATGCCACGATTGATTGTAGCGTCGTTCTTTGTTTGGCGATTGTGTCGGCTTTTTCATTACATGTAATGTCGCTGTGTCCCGGTACCCAGATAAGCTGTATGTTGAACTGTTCTGCCATCTCGTTAAGAGATCTGCGACAGTCGAGACTAGATTTTGATGTGTACACGTAGGACTTGACTGTCTGTGAGAATTCGAATATCCGTGGTGGATATTACGTTCCACATCAGCCAAGGCAAAGGCTCTATTATTGCCAACAGTTCCGCCTGGAATACGCTGCAGTGATCTGGTAATTTAAGAGCCTTATAAAGCTTAAGTTGTTTGCAGAATACTCCACTGTCCACCCCGTCTTTGGTTTTAGACCCGTCAGTGTAAAAGTCCACGCATTTTCTGCGGGTTTGAGTTTGACGAGTCCAGTTCTGTCTGTTCGGATATATGGTCGTGAAGTTTTTGTCCAAGACTATGGTGGGTTCTATGTGGTCCAAGTTTTCTGCCATAGTTATCCTGTTTTGCAGGATGGAGGAGTGGCCAGTGACATAGCTCGCCCAATTCGAGTTGGTTTTTATTCTTAAGGCCGTGTGTGTGGCAATTTGCTTACCGAAAATATCGAGTGGTGTAAGGTCTAGTATCATGTTAAGCGCAGCCGTTGGTGTGGAACTAAGGGCCCCGGTAATGCACATACATGCCATCCTTTGTACCTTCTCGAGTCGTTTGTGGTATGTTGTCTTGTCCAGTGCAGTCCACCAGGCTATCACTCCATACATTAGTGTGGGTCTAACGACCGTGATGTAGAGGCATAGGGTGATCTTGGGGTTGAACCCCCATTTTTTTCCTAGGGCTTTCTTACATGTGTAGAGAGCTATTGTTGCTTTTTTTGCCCTTTCAGTTGTATTGCTCTTCCAATTTAATTTCCTATCGAGTTTAATGCCAAGGAATTTGGCACTAGAGGAATAGGTTAGCCTGGTATCGTGCAGAGTGATAGGGCAGTTTTCCGGGATTTTATGATTTGTGGTAAATAGCATAATCCGTCTTCTGGGGATTAGCCCTGAGTCCGTTACTATTCGCCCATTTGCACAGAAATGAGAATGCCGATTGCATGCGGTCATTCAGTGTGGACAGGTATTTGCCTGAGATTGGGGCATACCGCTCGCTAAAAGCGCCAAGCTAAGGGATAATAAGTGGTTTGGCATAACCTCTAAAACGGCTTGGTTAATGAAATAAAGTTTTAAGGGCTATAAGGCAAATATACGAGCAAGTCATGATCGCAAAATACCCACATCCGATGACCCGAATTCCAATCTGACCAAAAATGGAGGCGTAAAATCCTTCAATGTTCCAAAAGTAGTAAAAGTTTCTGGTAATTTGATAAAAAACATTAAAAACTCGTCTTTGTCGCCTATACCAACGCTTATCGACAATGACACTTCATGCAGCTAGCTCCCACCCTGAAAATTGCCTACAACTGTAAGAGAGTCCATCAAATCCGTGATGGGACGAGTCGACCTTCACACTCATACGGTTGCAAGGGTTTTCAAAAATCTTGACATACACAAATGGCAATTCCCCAATAATTCTTGAGAGGTCTCTCATCTTTCCTACACTTACGGGCTCTTTCAAAGTACTACAAGTTGTCCATTCTCATCCCGGCAGGCTTCGATCCGGAGTTTGTATCCACTGGATAGCTGTTTTACCTTTTGGTAAAACTTGCAGACTTCTTTTCTGCTATCACACTTCTCCATCCCCTCGACCGCTCGCTTCTCCTTCTCCTGACTTTTCTTTTTGTGAAGCCGGTTCTCATCTCTCCTTTTCTGTCTATAGAGCTCAGGAACAGCTCTAGTCTTTCGATACAGTATTGCCTTGTAAGCGTCTTGCTCAGCTGCATGGCATTTCCTGCACTCGTCGTCAAACCACGTGGTTTGTAACCGCTGGTTCCTCGGAAGGTTCGGACATCGAGAATGGTGGAGAAGTGCCTCACGTCGAATATGATCAATCTGGTAGATGGTTGATTGATCAAGAGCACGCCAGGTCCCTTTATGGATCTTGAGGTCTGGGAACGACGTACTCACTATAGAGAGGTTCCACCCCGAGGCAAAATCCACCAGCATGAGTCCGTTCGCAGATGTGTTCTCGTATAGGCTGTGTTTTCTTATGACTATGGCAAAGACTTCTTCCTTCCCCTGCTGTGCATTGAAGTCTCCTAGAATGATGTTGGTGTCGTAGCTCTGGCGTTGATCGTATGCCCTTTCTAGGAGATCATAGAAGTCATCCCTGCTGTTGTCGTCCTTGTCTTCTGTAGGCGCGTGGGCGCAAATCAGGCCGAATTTAGCCTAGATGCGGATTGTTATGAGGCGCTCGCTACATTTAAAGCTAATGTCTTAAGTCTTAAGCTGTCTTAGTCTGCCTCGAACAACAAATCCACATCCAAATAAGCGCTGCCTTTATCCTCTGTAGCAGTCGCCGTAATAGAGGTCGCAGTTTTCCGTCCTCTTTTTTCCCGGCCCATCCCATCACACTTCCTCAATTGCGGTAATGTCTGCTTTGTAGCAGCTAAGGGCCTCCGCGAGTTCATCCGCTGCACGTGTAGAGCCGAAATTCATTGTCCATTGTCATCGTTTTGTTTGCTGGGGTCGTTAGCAGTAAATCCGTCCTTGTCCGAGGCTTGCCGGTGATTCCGAACCGTAATTGTTTTACGTGGTGAGGGAGCTAGCCACAACCCCCAACTGAGAGGCCATTCATCTCGCCACCGTTTTTTTTTTTTTCAGGGTCCCAACCCGACTTAGGAGATCTCTCTTGGACCTGGGCATCGAAATATGTTTGTGCAGCTCCAAAAGGGGTATTGTTCAGCTGGCTCTCACTAACGAGAGCTGTGGACGCCGCCGTTGACCGGCTCTACCGCCGCCTTTTTGAAGATGAAATAAGCCCTGGAGCCGATTTACTTTTACATTACCCCTTTCTCGTTAGCAGTCTCCAACTTGTATGAAAAATAGATCACACACAACATGGGTGAATGAAAAAAACTTGGCTCCGGTCCTTCATGGGCTATAACGCCACCAAAGAAAGGGACCAGTTTAGTGCCGATTCCGAAAAGGAGGTTTCACCTCCGAGGTGGGACGCCGCGAAATAAATATTCGATGGCGTTGGTGTTATCGGAATTCGAACTCGCTCATCGTGCGTCAGAGTCGAACTCACTAACCACTGTGCACGGCGCCCTCAACTGCGCCCATAATTGTCAGGCGTAGAACCGAAATTCGTGCACCTTCCAAAGTTTACGGGGTGGTCGACATGTAATGATCGACTGAACGTTTTCGGGCGCAGGAACCTCGCCATTCACCCTTGACCATTTGTAACTTCCAGACGAATTCTCCATATGATACTTTGGTGTGGTTCAGTTAGGACATACTAAAAGTTCCGCAAGATGTTTGCCTGCGATGGCTTTTCTCGGTTTTTAATGAACCAACGTCTGTCGAGAAAATGCTTCCACCCATACCCTATTAGCTACTAGCTTAACATGTGACCATGCATCCACAGAAGAAATGACGACAGACCCAAATTTGACTTCTATAATCGTTCAGGTACTGGTAGGTCCTACGCTTAATGTTCCAGCCATGACACCAATATCATTCTGGGAGACTACAATGTAATGAATCTGAGTAAAAAGGACATTTTCGAAGGAGTCGTAGAAATGCGTAATCCACATGACCCCGCATTCGGAAACGGATTTAAGCTAGTTGTTTGGAACAAGGAATAATCTCTTAGTATTAGTAGACGATTCTCACTTCTTAGTATCTAAAAGGGGTTCGGCGGTCTCCTTAATCAATTAACAGCCAACAAAATGGATCATGGTGCGATCGGCGCCAGACACTCCGAGCAGACAATATTGACTCGGGGCACTGTCTTGTTGCAGCCTAGTTACACGGATAATCATATAGCGGCCACCGCGGAGCCAAGTAAAACCAGCAAATGTTATGTCAAAGAACAGCAGCCGCAAGAGATCGATATAATCTTCGCCTTTCATGTCTTCCTGAAGCTCTGCCGAGATACGATGCGAACTGCATGCTGGCCATGCTCCATCAACGGATGAGAGCTACTCGTGAGTTCTATAGACGAAAAATAAGGGACGAGTATGAGCTTTTAAAAAGGAAAAGGAAAGAGCCTTAAAATCGAGGAGAGGGAGATACTATAAAACCAACATATAAACCCAGAGCGTTGGACTGCAGAGGTGAAAATGTAGTCAAAATGCCGCTCAGGCAGAACAGAGCATTCACCCTGGATGAGGATGAAGGAGAATTTCATCTAAAAGATCTAGACGAGTTTAAATAGTGAATAAAGGTCTGAATAAAGCGGGTGATAAATGTAACCCCAGCATCGTTTGGCCGGTCCATGTCAATGGAATAACTGCGCCAACTAAAGGGGGACATGTCTCCTTAAGACGATATACAAGATCAATTTAGGATTTTCTAGCAATATGGTTTCAGGGCAGAAGGCCTAGTATAGACCAGATGTTCACACTGCGGCAGATCCGCAACTTAAAAGCCGCAAATACCTGTGGTGATGAGCTATTTAGAGCCATGTCTTGCTTTGACACCCCTGCCAAACTCAAAAGGTTGTGCAGGATGACAATGGAGAATTCTCGCCGCTTCTGGTCAGTATGGAGTTAACCGAGACCTTGATGTCTCAAAAATAAGATTCGGAGATGGCGACCCATTGTCATGCGATTTCTCATCATATTTGGAGCGACCACGTAGGCCTCACTGATCAATAAAAGAGGTATAGTCTCCTTCAAGTCTGAACAATTGTTTGCATGACGCGACTGGCAGAGTGAAGTGGAACGTCAACCAAGCCCCCTTGAGAGCATGGAAGCTAGAGTGGATCTGAAGCTAAATGGGGTTAAAACCAAATATATGTTGTCATCAAGGAAAGATTCACAACACCCACTACTACGTCTTGGACAGAACGTCAATCTTGCCGGCCATATCTTTAAAGTGGTCAGTGATTTCGATAAACTGAGGTGACTCTCCACAAAACCTTATTCATCCTGCTTCTCGTCTACGGTGAAGACGTTTGGATCCCATCTAAAATGAATGAGGAAGCCGTTGGCCGAGATAAAATTCTGCGTGAAATTGCCAATACCATTTGTGTTTTGGGAGAGTGGAGGAGATGAACTGTACGGGGTGTACAGCGACAATGCCTTGCTCAAGTGTCTGCTGATCATATAGAGGGGATGGACACCAGAGGGTCTTTGACTGCTACCCTTAAGGTATGATGTAGCAGTTAAAGTGGCGCACAGAGGTGGAAAGGAACCTTAACAAATCGGATTCGCCACATAGAAGAGAACTGGCTGGTTAACGTGAAGCAATACATCAAATGCCGTCTTGACAGAGTTGTGATAGTCGGACTGCGATAAGTTCCACATTTTTTTCTCCAAGAGGCTCTCTTGAATCTCCTTTGTTATAAATAAGCAAATTTCTCATAGCAGAACTGCATGTCCTTAAGAATTTCAAATGTCACTTAAAGTCGGTCGTAAAAACCGTTCATATGAATAACATCGGAAATGCCATATTCGAATATGTCGTCATCCAGATATACTGTCCAAGGTGCGCAGCTCTCATATTTTCCCGGTTGAGTATAAATGCTTTAATGACTAGATCGGAATCTTACAGAAATGCCCATCATTTGACAATCATCAAGGTCCTTGCGACGCACCCGAGTCCATAAACGCCCACAGCACTTATAGCGTCCATAAAACCGAACCCGACCATCCTTGACTTGAATTCCACTTGAATATTTTTGTTATTCGGCCTCAAACTGGTCGATGAACTAAGGAAAAAAATCCTTCTCAGTATCATTTAAAACATACCGAAGACCGGTCCCATATGTCGCAAAAATCCCGATTCCTGCCTGCGAGTACTCCTATGTCGACACAATGTAGAGGGTCGATTCTTTTCATCCAAATTGGCTGTCGATTTGGTCTCCAGACTAGACCTGGCGCCATACATATTTGTCTTTCTCCTCCGATACTCAGCCAGGACATCGTTAGTCAATAAGGAGTAACTTCCTACCTTACTCCGGCTCACTGTGTGAGTGCGATAATTATCCTGTAGACGTAATAAAATGTTTGATGAATATTCAAATGATTACTGGCACCACAGAAACGCTCATCCCCCATTCGTTTAAGCACTCTTGATTTCAATGTAATTACACAAAACAACTTGTGGCAATATCGCTTGGGTCTTCACTCTATATTACAGGGACACAAACCCTTCGGGGGTGGACTTAATTAGTAAATTTACAACTTGTTTGCTCGTTTGCTATACCTTTCCAATAAAATTGTAGTCATGGGCTCGACGCATTCTGTTATCCTCTTCCTGTATTCGGAGTTTGACTAGCGCACACGTACACACTTAGGTATGCTATCGATTGGTCAAGGATACGACCTATGCTCGCGTGGCACGGACACGTAAGCTGTTCGGTGCCGTCTTTCCGGTGGTCAGTTTTGCAATTTTCCAAAGGTGCTACCTTGCATAACAGCACGATGACGTTGGCGGACGGGCGATTTTCTACTGGTACTGGTCGAGTGGGTACGACCCTGATTATCCTTTGTCGTTGGCGTGGTGTTTTCTCTTCCGATTGAACCCGTAAATCAAGTGATTAAGACGGAAGGGTTGATTGCTAGGAAACACACCGCGTCTCAGTTTGGATTGAAATTCACATCCTGATAAACATCTCCATTTCCCGGAATGCCGACCATGAAGTGTTGCAGAGGCGAAAAATGGCTTTTCGAAGTGTGGCACTTGTGAGGATCAGGATCAGGATGTACGCGGCTCATACTGAAAATGTAATTAAACCAGCAATGGTGACAACTAATTTATATCCTTTTTTGCGGTATTTATTTTACACCATTGCCACTCCCTAATAAGGAGGCAAGTCAACAGTCATTCGGTGAGGACGAGACGATGGGGAGCGGATGTGAAAATGGAAACTAATGGTTTTTCGCTGTACATACTTTTGCTTGTGTTAATGGATTTCTTTGATGAATTGTTGCTTGTAAGGATCTTTGGCAGGATATTTTTTAATGAAATTTGAAATCAGGAAGGTACGTGAGTGAGTAAAATGAAATCAGACGCGGCAAATCTAACTGCGACTAGCTTGAAGTTACCCGCCATCCGATAGGAGATCATTCGGACCAAGTATGGGTAGTGCAACTGTTGAGCCTTGACAGCAGATATTGAAAGGAAATATTGGCAAGTTAGTCGGTGTGAGGGTCAGACAGATAAACTGTTTACCGAGTCATTTTTCGACACCATGATTCACACGATTTTTTTACTTACTTATTTCCTTATCAAGCCAGCGATGCATGGAGGATCTGAGCCTGAGCTATAGCTGCCTTCCGTCCTTGACGGTCAAGACCAAGATGTCTTGCGATTACTTGGTCTTTATACCGAAAGTATGGTCTAAGCGTTGATATCCATGCGCTCGATGTGGCCGAGCCAGTGTAGTCGACGGACCTTTGCCTTCAGAATTACATCCACATCTTTGTACAGCTCGTAGAGTTCGCGTTTGTGTCTTCTTCTCCATTCACCTTCCTCACAGATAGTGCCAAATATCCGGCGCAGAATTTTTCTTTCGAAACAACCAAAAATCAGCTCCGCTGTCCTGCTTATCGTCCAGCTTTCGGCTCAGTACAACAAGACTGTCAGTATGAGCGTTTTGTAAAGCATGACTTTGGTCTTTCGAGTGAGGAGTTTTGACCCCAGTTGTTTGGACAAGCCGAAGTAGCAGCGGTTGCCAAGGGCGATTCTACGCCGGATCTCCACTGTGGTGTCATTTGTGGAATTTACGTTTGCCCCGAGGTAGACAAACTCCTTAACTACCTCGAAATTGTAGCTGTCAATTGTTATATTTTGTACCAGGTGGTGAGCGACGGATTGGTTTTTGCTTGACATCATGTACTTCGTTTTGTCCTCATTGACTTAAGACCAACTCGTTTCGCCTGTTCTTCAATCGCCGTGAATGCTTCCACAATGTCACGGCGAGAACACGCGATGATGTCGATATCATCCGCGTATCCTAGCAGCTGGACGGACTTGTAGAAGATAGTGCCTTGCCTGTTGACGCCAGCCCGTCGCACTATCTGCTCCAGCACCAGGTTGGAGAAGTCACTTGACAGCGCATCTCCTTGCCGAAATCCGGTGCATGTTTCAAACAGTTCCGAAGACCTGGAACCGAGTTGCACGGTGCATCGCGTATTTTTTAGCGTGGCGCGACACAACTGGATCAGTTTTCCCGGGATCCCGAATTCGGCCATCGCCCCAAACAGTTCATCACGATGAATGCTGTCGTATGCGGCTTTGGAATCGATGAAAAGATGGTGTGTATCGATTCGAACCTCGTTGGTCTTTTCCAGGATTTGTCGAAGTTTGAAAATTTGGTCTATCGTCGATTTGCCGGATCGGAAGCCGCACTGGTAGCTGCCGATTAGTGCGGTGCAAAATGGCTTTAGACGTTCACACAATACGCTGGACAGGATCTTGTATGCGACATTGAGCAGGGATATATGTACCTCTATAGCTCTTGCAAGAGCTAGGATCGCATTTTTTGTGGATGCGGCAAATAGAGCTGGTATTCCAGTCGTCGGGCATGCTTTCATCTTTCCAAATTCTGCAGACGATGTGGTGCATGCTCCCTACCAGAACATCGCCGCCATCCTTGAAGAGCTCTGGTGGTAAGCCATTTGAGACTGCGGCCCTGTTGTTCTTCAGCTTCTGAATAGCTGTGCTGACTTCTTCGATGCTGGGTGGGAGGACTACTTCAGCGGCTGGAGTTGGGATTTCTTCGGTGGCTACCACTCTCTCTTGGTCATGCTCGTTAAGCAGCTGCTGGAAATGCTGCTTAAATACATCCACTATTCCCTGCGGGTCGGTAACAAGATTACCCTCGCAAGTTTCGAAGAGCCCAGGTGCCCTTTTTGAAGCCTCCTGCCAGGTCTTTGGCTTTCTTGTAAAAGGCTCGCTCGCTCCTCGATATCCTTGAACTGGGAGGCTGCGAAGATTCTTTTTTTTTGTCGCAACAGTTTTTTCTCCTCCCTTCTTCTCGCTTGGTGCTCTTCTTGCGCTGCCCTGGTTTTTCTCTGCAGCACCTTCGCTTTAGGTAGAATGACGGTGTATAGCCCGTCTCTAATTACGCTGTCATATGCGACTTTGAAGTCGACAAATGAATAGTAAGTGTCGACCTGTAATTCGTTGGTTTCTTCCAGCATCTGGCGTAGTATCGGCGGTCGGTTGTGGACTTTCCTGGTCTGAAGCCACTCTTATAAGGACCTATCAGCTAATTTACAAAAGGCTTCAGAGGTTCACACGAAAATTTCATAGGCGATGTTAGGGAGACTTATTCCTCTGTAGTTGGCGCAGTCAAAGAGTCTCCTTTCCTCGGGTATGCTTTCCTCTGACCATATCTTACAGATGAGCTGCTGCATGCTCCGAATCAGGTCATCTACAGCTGCTGTGAAGAGCTCAGCAGATTCTTTCGACTTGAGTTTGACAATCTCAACTTCGTTGTGGTCACGGGGACTTGGATCATTCTGCCTGACAGCGGTTTATTAACGAACATCACAGTTATACAGTCTGTAGGAGTGGTTTTTCCATATTCTCAGCATCGACTGCGATTCTACTACTAGGTGCCCGTTTTCATCCTTAAAGACTTCCATTCTGGCTTTATAGCCTTGGCATATTCGCTTTATCTGTTGATAAAGCTTTCGAACGTCATGCCTGCAGTAACACCTCTTCAAATCTCCAAACGCACGCTCCTCGTGTTCTTTCTTCCTTCTCCTGAAAACCTTATGCTCTTCCCTTCTTTTTAGCTCGTAGAGCTCACCAGCTGCTCTTTTTCTTCTATGCACACGTCAGGTAGGGCCTTAAGGCTGAAAACTTCAAACGCAGTCCTTTTCAGGGCTCGCTTGCAAAAGTTCCTTTGTTGTTCTCTTGACTGCATGGAGTATTGAGGTGTATTACGTGTTCGGAAAAAGCACTAGCGGTTTCTGGCGATCGTAGCTTTCCGACGACATAACTTTGTATTCTTACTCTACCTCGCTGCGTTCGTGGTATCCATAGGCGCTTCTTGTCTACTACAAGATAGTGTTCCGAGTCGATGTTAGCACTTTTTTATCCGCTTTTTACCCGGTCCATTCCATTGCATTTCCTGGTAGCGGTCACGTTTGCTTTATAGTGGTCTAGGGCGTCCGCAAGTTGTTCGGCTGCTTCGGATCATTGTCCTTTTTTAGTTTTTTGCAAGGGTCGTCAACGTTAATCCCGTCCGTGTTTTCCGAGGCTTGTCGTTGTTTCTGAGCATGGCGGGGTTTTCCGGTTACTGTTTGCGAGACCATAGCCCAACCGATATTAGTCCTGGTGGTGCAGGATACTTGCCCTCCGTTCTCTTCCGTTAGTAATTTCCATGATCAGGAAATTTCCAAATGATACCACGAGGAGGTGGAAGTAGAACCTGGCAAACAGAGCTGCACGGTGATCGGCTGCAGAGGCTCTTAATCGTTTTTTTTAGCGAACCGGAACCCGTCGGCAGATACTACTCCGACGAGGCCTTTATTAGTATTTTACCATCCAATTTGGAATTAATTTCCGAATAACCCAATTCATTGAACCTTTTGATTTCCGAACTTTGACAGTTGAGAGCGGCCACACTATAGAACTTACACCTGTCCAATTCACAGCCGTTTATTTAGTCCATTTTGCCAAATGACCATGGACAGGCATATCGTCTAACAGCAAGTATAATTGATAAAGTTCTTTCATCAAACTGGTTCAGTAAACGATAAACCAACACCCTTACGTCAGATATGTTGAAATCATCGCCACTGTCCGTGATGCAGGGTGCAGGACAATCCGAGGCAATCGATTTCGCGTCGCTCACAAGACCTCGGCCTTTCACAGACCACATTCTTGCGTCGTAACTTGTGTCTGCACCCGTACATAATTTAAAAGACCCAAGAGCGTTAGTATACGTTAAATGGGCTCTGGAGCGGTTGGAAACTGGCCCTTATTTTCATCGAAAAGTCCAAGATTGGACTTCAAACCAAAGTCCAATGATTGGACATTTCGGATGTGCACTTTCCAGACAAGCCACGGCAGATATTTGAACAGTGTTACATATAATGACATCGATAGTCCCTTCAAATGAATAAAAAACATCGACGATATACCACAGACACTTTGTTTTATTCAAATTTAGAGATAGGAAGCGCTTAATGAAATACCTTGTAAAACTGCGACTAACATGTCCTTTTTGTCTCTTCCAAAATTTCTAACAATACCACGAGGGAATTTAAATATCACTAAAATTTCCCTACACCTCAATCCCCCACTCAGTCAGTGGAGCGGCGATGGAGCCGGTGCAAACAAGCCCTATAGAACACAGCAACGGAAGTGTTGGGCCTTAAAGCTCCACTACGACGAAACATCCGGTTCGATGACGAGTGTCGAAGGATACATACAGAAAATCAGGAGGCACATAAAGCCTCACTACACAAAAAAACAAGAGTGGCTTGTGAGCTCTACGAGCTTTAAAGATGGGTGGAACATAAGCTTCTCAGGAAAAAAACGAAGGGGCACAAGAAGCGTGCGATTGAAAGCTTGGAGAGGTGCTATTGCAGACACGACGTTCGAACATTTTGTCAACAGATAAAACGAATGTATCAAGGCTATAAAGCCCGAACGGACGCCTGTAAGGATGAGAACGCACACCTAATAGTAGAATCGCGGTCGATGCAGAGAATTTGGAAAAACCCCTTCTGCAGACTGTATAACGGCGATGACAACCAACATATCGCCGTCAGGCAGAATGACCCATTTCTCAATGACGAAGATCGCAGAGAATTCTGTCCCCCTAACCTCGACGAAGTTGAGATTGCCATGTCGAAACTCAAGTCGAATAAAGGTGCTGGCGCAGATGGATTGCCTGCTGAGCTCCTCAAAGCAGCTGGGGGTGAGCTGGTTAGGAGTATGCACCGGCTCATCTGTAAGATATGGTCAGAGGAAAGCATGCCCAAGGAATGGAGTCTCAGCATTGTTTGCCCGATCCACAAAAAAGGAGACCCCTTTTGACTGCGCCTACTACAGAAGAATGAGTCTCCTTAATGTCGTATAGAAGATCTCCGACGTTGTTTTGCCTGAAGCCGTTCGTAAATAAGCTGATAGGTCCTTATCAGTGCGGATTCAGGCCAGGGAAGTCCTCCATCGACCAAATCTTCACACTAAGGCATATCCTGGAGAAAACCAATGAATTTCAAGTCGGCACCCACCATCTATTCGTCGACTTCAAGGCCGCATACGACAGCGTAATAAGAGATGAGCTATATAATGCCATGTTTACTTTTGACATTTCTGCTAAGCTCGGCAGACTTTGCAAGATGACTCTGGAGAACGCTCGGTGACCCATCCGGATAGGTGCAGAACTGACCGATAGTTGAGAAGTCAAAAAGGGATTTAGACAGGGTGGTGCGCTGTCGTGTGATTTTTTTAACATCATATTGTGCAAAAATCACAGGCCAATGCAAGAGGCACAAGAGGGCAAGGCTAAATATCTGCTGTCATCGAAAAAGGACATTTACCACCGACGTCTTGGACAGAACGTGCAGATTGGCGGATATAAGTTTGAGGTAGTTAAGGACTTCATTTCCCTCGCCTCCGCAGTGACCTGGAACAACGACACCAGTTTCGAAATCAAGCGCAGAATTACCCTTGCCAACCGCTGCTTCTTTGGGCTCAAGGGGCAACTGAGAAGTAGAGCCCTCTCTTGTACAACCAAGTTGACCTTATATAAGACCTTAATTATCCCGGCCCTGTTATACGGCGCAGAAACATGGACTTTATCTAAAGCGGATAAGGAATTCCTTGGTCGTTTCGAGAGAAAGATCCTGCGTGCGATTTTCGGCCCTATAAACACAGAGGGGGTTTGGAGGGGAAGATTCAATCACGAACTGGACAGGTTGTTCAGCGACATGAGTTTAGTCAGGCGTCTACAGATCCAACGCCTAAGATGGCTAGGCCATGTAGAGCGAATGGACACCACAGCCCCAGCCAATAGAGTCTTTGAATCAAACCCCGAGGGACGAAGAAATAGAGGACGGCCGCATCTAAGGTGGCGCGCACAGCTGGAAAGGGACCTCAACCAACTGGCCGTGCGGCATTGGAAAAGACTAGCGAAAGATCGTGTTAGGTGGAGAGGCATGTTGGTCGAGGCCCAGGTTCATCCCGAACTGTAGCGCCCGCTAAGTAGGTAAGTAAAATTTCCACTAATTCCAGGCGCTGCATACGTTTTTATTTTATTTTTAAAATTGCTACACTCAATGGAACGTCCACAGTCAGCATGGCTCTAAGTCGCAGACTACGTAACGCCTTCAACGTAATTTGTGTTTCTTTTTAAAAATAACGACCTCCGGGAATAGCTTCTATACCGCCTGTCGACAGTATAATTTTGAAGCTAAATAACTAAATTTCGAGAGACAAAGCCGGTCATCAGCCGAGTCTACTTCAACGTCAATCGCGGAACAAAATTCCAATAAATTGTATCTTCCACGCAACAATAGACATTGTGGCTCCAAAATATTGCAAAAGGAAAAGATAAAATTCAAATAAAAAGAAAAAAAAAATAATTAAAAAAATTCATTTGGATGGCACCCACACGTTTCAAGTGGACCATCGACGACTTCAACGAACGCTAGAGGACAAACACGCCAAGTCGAGCATCATGTCGCTCATTCGGTTTCCTGTGTTTTACAGAGGGGAAATCCAATGAGTTCATGTTATTCCCATATTCGTGGGCTAATAATAGAGAAGCGTCTTCGGCATTGGGAACTGTTAAAATGGAAAATACATTGCATAAGTAGGTTAACGGCCTCCAGGCCATCATGATTGGGACGACCTTTGGACGTTGAAATATTTTATTATTTTTTTGCTTCCTAGTTCTCATTATCTTGTCACGGAAGGGACAATTAGGTTGCTGGAGGAAGGCCATGTAACCTGTTGACCCGGTTCGTGCGTTTCGTTCGCGAAACAAGGCGTGGGTACATCGAAATATTGTAATCCAATTAGCGAGATGATTTACGGTGCGAATTATTTTTCCTGGGAGACGTTTTTAATTGCGGATGCCGTTGGAATCTAGCTACGAATATACTGAGGTTTTGAATTGAGGGTAGGTGGCAATTAGAATTATTTTAGTCAAGGCTTGTGGCCTCGATGGTTGCTTAAGTTTATTGCGGCATCAATTTGGCGACGACCCTCGCAAACGTAGGACAGGACAGGAGTATCGGTTCTGTAGTGTTAGGTCCAATAACAGACCGCGTGTGGCCTGAACTGCTATAAAGCAGACATTACCGGGTCTATCCCATGCGCACTCCAAAAGTGCCATGGGATGGACCCGGTAAAAAAAGGATAAAAAACTGGGACATACATATACCACGTAAACTGCTACAAGAAGACCAAAAAGTGCCCACTTGGGTGCGAGTTTATTCTTCGAGATGGATATAGGCAAACCGTCCCAGTATTCTGGCGTGTGAGCGAACGCCTTGTATAAATCCTAATCAAAGGGGACGGTCTACCTCCACAGACCTCTATGACCTCCTAGTTGGAACACGCACTCAATCTCCCAGCTATGATATCAAGACTATTCTAGTATTTCATCGATAAACTGGGTAAAGAGGACATCTTTGAACGAGTTGTAGCAAAGCACAGCCTACACAACACCATGTCCGAAAACGGATTCAGGGTAATCAGACTCTGTGACGGGGCGTAATCTACTACTAGCTAGCACACGATCCCACATCTCAATCAATTATCTGTTATCTGATCAATTATCTGTTAATCAAGTCGATTACATACATGTATCCCGATCGACGGCAGACATTCCTCCAGCATCTTGGATGTTCGAAATTTCCGAGGAGGAAGTGTGGACTGAGATCATTACCTTGTTGCAGGAGAGGTACGTATACGTATATCGCGAACACTTCGGAGTTGAGTAGGACAATCGAAATGTAACTTCGGAAAGTTGCAATCGCAGGAGACCGCCAGGAACTTCGCCGATCCCTCAAGAGCCGATGCAGGCTGCACAAACCATAGAACAGCAATGGTAACGTTGCCAAAGCGCCATCAGGGATGCTGCCCCTGATGTAATATGTTTCCAGCCACTACTTAGGAGAAACCCTTACTTTGATGGCGAGTGCAGACAGGTACATGCAGAAAAACAGAATGCATGGCCACGGTGCATCGACGTACGAGAGCTGCTCCTGAGCTCCTTGAGCGGAAAAGAAGGGACGAGCACATGCTTTTCAGAAGGAAAAAGGAAGAGCATGAGAAGTGCACGATCGAGGAGCATAACGAACATGCCGAGGTTATAAAATCAGAGCGGACGCCTTGCAGTTGCGTCGCAGTCGATGCTGAGAATTCGGAAGGACTATTTCTGCGGACTGTATAACGGCGAATATGGCCAAGATGCCGCTGTGAGGCAGAATGCACCATTCACACTGGACGAACATGAGAGATAATTCCGTCCACCCGACTTAGACGAGGTTAAGATAGCGATATCAAATCGCAGATGGCCTGCCTGCTGAGTTGGCGGGGAACATGCACCAGCTCACCTGTAAGATATGGTCGGAAGAAAGCATGCCCGATGAATGGCATCTTAGCATCGTTTGCCCGGTTCATACAAAAGGAGACCGGGCTGAGTGAACGCCTGAATCCATTCTTCGACAATTTGATAGGTTCCTATCAATGTGGTTTCAGGGCAGGAAAATCCACGATAGACCAAATATTCCTACTGCGGCAGATCTTGGAGTAAACCCATGAATTTTAGGCCGACACACAACACCTTTCCATCGATTTTAAGGCCCCATATGACAGTGTCTATAGGGACGAGCTATAAGAGCCATGTTATGTTTTTATGTTTTGACATTCCTGCCAAACTCGTCAGGTTGTGCGATGGAGAATTCTCGCTGCTTCATTAAGATCGATAAGAGGTTAACTGAGACCTTCGAGGTCAAAAAAGGATTTAGATAGGGCCATGCACTGTCATTTGATTTTTTCAACGTCATCCTTGAAAATTTCGTGCGGGATTCACTGGCCAATACAAGAGGAACGATATACTTCAAATCTGCATATTTGCTGATGACATTGACGTGATTGTGAGTATTGAAGCAGAAGCGGCTAAAATGGGTCTAAAGGCACAAGAGGGCAATACCAATTATATGCTGTCATCAAATAAAGACGCACGACACCGACGCCTTGACCAGAACATCACTACGCTGTAGTAATGGATTTCGTCTACCTTGGCTCACTGGCTTACAAGCGGCAGCGGGACCAGCACTGAGATTAAACGAAGAATAAGTCTTGCCCACCACTGTTTCCTCGGGCTCAAGAGGTAATTGGGTAGTAGAGCCCTCTCTCGGAAAGCTTAGGTGACCTATATAAACCTTAACCATCCCGGTCTTCCTCTGCGGCGCAGAGCCTTGGACCTTGTCCAAAATGGACGAAGAGGCCCAGAATGAAAATTCTGAGTACAATCTTCAGTCACGTTTGTATTGACGGAGAGTGGAGGAGAAAATTGAACCCCGAACTGTACATATGCATCTAAAGTGGCCCAGACCGATGGAAAGGGACCTTAACCAACTGGGCGTGCGACACTGAAAACAACTGGCAAAAGATCGTGCTAGCTGGAAAGGCTTGTTGGTTGAGGGCCAAGTTCACCCTGAACTGTAGCGCTACCTAAGTAAATAGATATCAACTTGGAGTGAGAGTCTTTTACGTTTATCAGATGGCTTATTAGGTGATCGCCAGATACCTGGTAGAATTTTCAGCCGTCTGTACTAACCCACATTTTAGAAGGCTCGTGCAGCTGTTTTTTTTTTTTTTTTTTTTGTGATGTCTTGTACGTTACACCTCCCACCACTACTACACAGGCGAATCCTGAACTGTTAGGAACCTAGTAAAAACGGAATTGCGTCAGTTCATCTATCGAGTGGGTTATGAAATCAGAATTTGGCGACTTCTCTCATCACAATGTGCAATACTCTGTTTCGTCTTGGCAACAAAGGTAGTAACGAACAATTGTTCATACTGATGTGAGGAAACATGCAATTCCAACCCATCAACCGCTTCTTCAGACGTTACAAATGTTTACCTCGCATTTAATCTTTGATCTGCGGGAATATGTAGAAATCATTGAGTGTCAAATCGGGACTATGAGTCCTTTTGAATGCTCAAAAGCTCCCTTGTTGTAGTCAATGTCTCAGAGCTCTTGTCGCCAGCGATTGGTTCCTTTAATTTTTCCGAAAACTTCTGGCAGACCAATGGTGGTACGTCACTTAGAATTACCTCTTTTATGTTGCTAAGTGGCGACATCTCCAATTGTTCCGAAAAAAGTGATTCGACTGTTTAAATCTAAGCTTCCAAGCTTTTCAAATGTTTGACAGCGAAATGTCTTGGCCAGCATGCCTCAATCTTACGGTATGTAACTATCAGTTTCCGTACAGCATCGATTTTCGTATGACCTTTACAAAATGTATCCTCTAGCGAGTTGCCAGTATAATTACATTTTTAAAACCCTCGAAACACGGCTGCTGGAGACGGTGCTATAACTATTACTAAAAATTGAAACGAGTTGGCCGGTATTTGTTTTATTGTGGTTTTTTGTCTTCAAAAGACACGACACTATGAGGACCGACAGCGCGTGTTCATAGTATTGCGAGATTTGACTAACAAAAAATTGATTTCACTACAACTAAACCAATTACCTTACCTAGCAGTTTTCTGTGAGTGAGAGATCCTGCAATCCCCAGAGTGCGTGCGGTTTAGGTTCGCGACGCTAAATCACATTGCCCTATATTTCAATTCAAGCTCTTCACGTTTTGTCTGTACATGCGCTTCCCACATGGGTTTCGCGACGGGAGTCATGCCTAGGTAATCCTCTTGGCTGGCGAATGGAATCCAAAGGCCAACTACAAAGAGAGGTAGTGCACTTACTTTTCTATAAGTAAAAATTAAGTGTGGACAGATTTGGTTTCGTTGAGCGCAATCCGCCAAATCTTTGTCCAAATGCTTATACGGTTCAGGTCATATTGGTATTTAGTCCTTGATCCTTCGACTGATTCCCCTGTGGCCAAAATTGCTGTATTATCGGCGAATGTGGCTAGCACAGTGCCATCCGATTGCGGTATGTCTCTAGTATACAGCGGGTAGAACAACGGACCAAGTACCCTTCCCTGAGGAATGTCAGCCCTAGTTGCTCTAAAATTTGAGTACTCACTCATTGTTTAACACGAAAGAGTCCATTAGATAAGTAGTTTTCCAGAACATTCGATAGTTTTTCGGCGAGAACTTGTCTCAGTGCCACACTTTGTCAAAGGTTTGACGTCTCCCAAAAAGTTTGACGTCTCCCAAAAAGTACAGTGTACCAAGTACACTTCCCTGAGGGATGTCAGCCCTAGTTGCTCTAAAATTTGAGTACTCGCTCATTGTTTAACACGAAAGAGTCCATTAGATAAGTAGTTTTCCAGAACGTTCGATAGTTGTTCGGGGAGAACTTGTCTTAGTGCCACACTCTGTCAAAGTTTTGAGGTCTCCCAAAAAATCCACTCGAATATACTAGCTTATGTTCGAGTGCTTTTTCGACCACAATGGTTATACGATGCACTTGGTCTATAGTGGCATGCTTTCCTTCGACAATCGACTTTAAGCTATTGATTATAATTCTTTGGAAGACCTACGAAATTATCTGCAACAACAATATTGGGCGGTATAATTTTTTATCCGTCGGTGGCTTTTTGGGCTTTCTTCTTTGGGGGCGTTACAGCCCATGAAGGACCAGAGCCACACTTCCGTCAATCACCCATGTTGTGTGTGATTTATTTTTTACACAGGTGAAAGGGACTTATAGTTTAATGCCGATTCCAAACGGCATGAGTCCATAAGCCTTTTCATGGCAAGTATACGGGGGTTTTGCCAGTACCCCGCTGAGGACGGACGCCGCGAAATAAACATTATCGGGATCCGAGCTCGCTCATCGTGCGTCCAACTTTTAGACCTTTAGACTATGGTCCGGGCTTTAGGACCATAATAACTTCGGCGACCTTCCATTTCCTCGGTACGTGTTTTAACCTAAGAGTTGGATGGTAAGTGTTTAACCCCAGTTGGTCCTGATATTCGTAAGCCTAAGTGATTCAGGCTTTTTAATAAGAGTTTCACTCATCGTCAATATAACTGGAGAATGGTCTGAGGAGAGATCAAAGTTCTCTGCGACTATAATGTTGCGATTACATATGCCTTTTGCAACGAAAAAATCGATAAAGTTTGGTGTTTTTGCAGTGTCCGTCAAGTCACCAACAATAAGGAAATTTAGTCCGAGGTCATTCAAAATATTGGGGAATTGGGCCGCCTCCAATGGATAGCGCGGTTGGTTTTACACTGAAGATGCATTAAAGGAATCATTTTCTTTCTTAACCAGTACACTGCGCACTGATTTGTGCCATCTCAAGCTCTACTCCTAATCTCAGAGATTGTGGCCGGCATGTTGTTCACGATTTAACGCCCTTCTGTGACTAAGATTAATGCTTCAAGTACCTGTAAAAAATGGCACTCGTATGAATAAACGATGTGGGTACGATTACTATTGGGAATGTCAGATTCCATGACAATGACGAGGCCAGATTCGAGGTATTGACACTGATATTCTCACATCTCAAAACTTATGTAGCAGCCTTGGTATTGCATAGCTCTGCGATAGCACCGTGCTTATCTGTATGGCTTACCGAGCTTTAGACTTGTGGGCTTTAAGTTACTCCTAACAAGAAAACTTAAGAGCGTTGAAAAGCGTCGAACTCTTCAAATTGCATACACCGACCATGTGTCATGTGGGTCACTTCCCGTCTTTGCGGTGGATTGTGTACATAATTTGGTTCTTCCATAAAAACTTGGAGCCCAGAAAGGTGTTACATTTAGTATTGTGCTCTAAAACTGCTATTCAGTGGTCCTGTCTATAAATAGGACACTCCAATATTCTCAAGCGCTCTTAGCTATAGAAAATAAAAAGGGACTAGTCTAACAGCAGCTCCTGACCACCTTGGGCTTAGATACTGCATGACTTATTTTGGACCAAGAAATAAATAAAAATGTATTTTAGGACTACTAGATTACTACTATCCATTAGCCTTCAGCTGAATCCTTAGTATCGGTCGCTTTCAATTTGAAAACGGTTCGGCTGGTGAACCCGTCATGCTGAGTTTGACTACGATCAACTTTTGGGTTACAACAAATCAAAATATTGTCATAAGTAATTCGAGCGCTCCGCAAGGCTTGACACTCCACTTAGACATTATTATCACTTTACCCGCGTATGCTTCTGTTGAAACTCCAACGAAAACTGTTTGCATCCCGTAAAGAAGCATTACGCAGCATTCGTTTGTAGTCATTCCAATGAAGCTTGCCATTGAAGCACATGGTAAGAAGGGAAAGCCTTTCGGTGTCGACGGTGCAAGTTGCGTTTATGGATTCAGGTTTGGGTTTTTCCACGCGATGCCATTTATACACAACTAGTCTAGTTCCACGGCTAAAGAGCAGATTGGATTGGACTGAAAGTAACAGACAAGAAATAATTGATAAAATGCAGGAAAGGAATCCGGAGATATAACAGAGCCCTGAGGTACACCAGCATGAATGCAGAATTCGAACCGTCTACGATAAATTGCATTGGCTAGTTCGAAAGACGGTATCTAATCATTTAAAGAGAACACTCACCGATTCCGTAAGCAAGCATTTTTAAAAAGGAGCCTGATGCCAAACTCCTTCAAATGCCTTTGAAATATCGACTGCAGTGGCCAGTGCTTTCGCCAGAATTCTCACTGTCCGTCCGTGATATGTCATCAAATAGTTGGCAGATCCGTTGCTGCAAAAATTATAGGGTAAACCATACCCCCATAACTATACATATGTCCTGGACGGTATTAAAGATAATGAATCTCTAGACCACATCCGAACAAAATGTAAATGTGGAGTAAAAGTAATGTCATAGTGCGATTGACATTGCAGGCATTGGAGCGGTACGTAGCTGAAGAACCCGAAATTATTGCCTAATAGACAAACTTGCACCATGTACGCAAACAATTCAGTTTTTTGTTAAGCGGGAATGGCCGATAATATCACTGCCATGACCAAGGATGTCCGGCAAAGACCCTAAAAAGGGTAAGCCATTCACCATTTGCTGCCTGTTGACCGGCAAGTAAGATTAACTTACGCCCATGCTCTGCTAAATACTGTGTGGGAATAGCATGATTTCGTATCCAAAATCATAATGAGCGAGGAAGGCCATTCCCACTTATGTAGTTATGTGAGTGAACGAAATGCGTTTCATGAAATTACTCAAGAACCGTTGTGTCACCTCAAAGTGCGGCATTTGCAGTGAACATATAATGACTCCCAACCGTAACTTCAGAAGGATGTTGAATGATTTCTGTTTCGCCGAAACTAGCAGAATAGGTCCTCGAGTATTCTTGTGTCCATCAGAATGGAAAATCCGCTTAGGTAGGCGATGGAGGTTTTGAATAAATTTTTTCGGGGCTTTTCTGGTAGGCCAGATAGCCAGATTTCCACCTTTCCCAGCTTGAATCAAATATTGGCATTTTTGAAAGTCAATATTGAAGATGACATCACCAATCCGAAGCTGGATCTTTTGCGAGCAACAATATAAAACGAGAAGATGCTCGTTTATTAGACGACCGTGGCCTGATGTCCCATGAGTCGAAGAGCAAGGATTGCAGATCGAATCTGGTCGCGATTTGATCAGCCATGACTTCGTCTTGTTTCTGAGCAATTGTGCCGACTTACCTGTAAAAGCTCGTAATTTTGGCCATAGTCCTCCTACGTTGCTGACTGGTACTGTTTTTTGATCCATTTCCATCAGCCTCATCGAGCTCTGCGAAGCAAACTTTTGCAGGCCCTTTATCATTTTTTCGATTAAAGTCTGATTCGAGGCGAATACATATCGCCTGGCCTTGTTTTGGGTGAGAAGCTTCGTTGCCGAATCACGATCTCTATCGTAATCAGTCGAGCGGCCGCAATTTCACTCAGCCAAATATGCTGGAACCTCAGTGACATCCGTGGTTTCTTAGCTAGATCGTTGGCATTTGTCTTCAATTGCAACCTGGCATCCTGCCATTCGGCGCACAAACTTTTGACTTTATCCTTCTCTAGATGGTTTCAGATCAATCAATACTTGTCTCGATTGCAAAGCTCTGTTGGTTGTGTTCTAGTGACCCTTGATTTTAGCCTCAACTTTCTGCTCAGTGTAACTCAGCTTCGAGTTTAAGATGAACTTGTGATAGTACTAACTCTTCTCGAGCTCGGAACTGCGTTTTTTTCATTGGATCCCGTAGGAGTTTAAAAGGATTCTGAAGGTCTGTGGTCTCGTCCTTGATGTTGGCCGCGATGAAATATTTCCCGTGGACCTTATCCTCGCCGAATGATACAAATTCTTCGATCTCTCTCGGTCTCTAGGATTAGATGTTTATTGATAAGATCCTGGCAACTACGTAGATCACAACCGACATCTTTGCTCTTCTTTTTGGCATCATCAACGGAGCGGTTATATTCTTCTTGCAATAAAGCTTGTTCTATCCTGGCCCCTAACGTGAAATGTAGTTAGAAGACAAGGCCGTATTTGCGGTAGCAATTTTGCTCACCTTTGTCCTCACTTCCTCAGGAGATGACCATTTTTTTCAATTTAAATTCGGCATTCTCCACCTTCAGATTAATTTGCTTACTTTCTGAGGTGGTGTTGCAGAGCTGAAGGAATTCCACAATAGGATTGCTGGTGCATGTTATGGTGGTGCATTGATAGACAAAGTCCTTGGCTACGTTTAAATTTGATGACCGACCGCGTAAGTTCATTCATAGGGCATTAGGGCTTATCCAGGGTCTTCCTATACATACATAGCATGACGAGTCTCCAGACACGAGTCTGGTGTCAATCCAGACCTTGCTGGATGGTAGGCCTCCTAGGTCTGCAACCACACTAATATGGACCGAACAATTTCTTAAGGGACAATTGGACTACCTTCTTTTGATTGAACAACAAACCTATACTGATTAAAATAAAGTACCAGAAGCCCACGAAGGACCACAGCCAAGCCTCTCTTATTCACCTACGTTGTGTGTGATTTATTTTTCACACAGATGAAATGGACCTACAGTTTAATGTCGATTCCAAACGGCGTGAGTCGAGAAGCTTTTTTATGGCAAGTATACTAAGTACCCCGCCGAGGAGAGACGCCGCTTTGGTCTATGCACAGAGCACGAAGTTTGGTAGTTCAATTCAATGATTTTCAAAAGTTATTTGTTTATTGGTCTTCCTACCATAAGATGGCAATACATATTAAGTATGCCTGACTTAAGCATAAGTTACGAGTCCCACGTGATCTGCCAAAAGTAGAACATTCAAAAACCAAGCAGCAAAAAAATCACCCCGTATGTTACACGAACATAACCGTTAAGGTCCCCAGAAGGGAGGTGTTTGCTAGGCCTACCTCATAGCTTGGACCTTACGCACAGGTATGTATATAATGGTTGGGGAATCAGCGACGGAATAATAAAGTCTGTCGGAGGATTTATCAATTCATTAAGTAAACCATTCCAATCTATTGAAATAATACTTCATAATTGCACTCGGTTGTACTAGGAGACTTCAATGCTAAGCTGGGTAAAGAAAGCATCTTTGAACGAGTCATCGGCAAACATAGCCTACACGACACCACCTTCGATAACGGACACAGGCTGATTGATCTTGCTACGGGCCAATACGCGCTTCCCGCACCTCGATATACACAAAGGCACCTGCGGTCTCTTGATCAATCGACTACCAACCAGATTGATCACATCGCGATCGACGTCAGATACTCCTCCACTATTCTTGACGTTCGAACTTTCCGAGGGGCTAACATCGACTCGGACCACTATCTTGTAGTAGCCAAGATGCGATTACGGATATCACGAACGCAACGGAGTAGAGTAAGAATACAAAGTTATGACGTCGGAAAGCTACTATCGCCAGAAACGGCTCGTGCTTTTACCGATCGCGTCTCCCTTAAGCTCTCCAATACACCTTAATCCTCCACACTATCAATAGAACAGCAGTGGAGCCTTTGCAAACGAGCTCTGAAAAGCTCTGCATCCGAAGTTTTGGGTTTCAAAGCTCTGCCACGAAGAAATACCTGGTTCGATGACGAGTGCAGGAGGATTCATACAGCGAAGCAGGATTCATATAAAATTCATATTCATATTCGCTGCATAAAAAAACAAGAGCAGCTCGTGAGCTCTACGAGTTAAAAAGAAGGGAGGAGCATAAGCTTCTTAGAAGAAAGGAGAAAGAGCACGGGAAGCGCGCGATTGAGGATTTGGAGAGGTGTTACTGCAGGCGTGACGTTCGAAAGTTTTATCAACAGATAATGCGAACATGCCAAGGTTATAAAGCCAGAACGGAAGCCTGCAGGGATGAGAACGGACACCTAGTAATACAACCGCAGTCGATGCTGAGAATATGAAAAAACCACTTCTGCAGACTGTGTAACGGCGATGTTAGTCAATATACCGCTGTCAGGCAGAATAATCCATTTCTAATCGACGGAGACCGCAGAGAATTCTGTCCCCCTGACCTCGACGAAGTTAATATTGCCATATCGAAGCTCAAGTCGAATAAAGCTGCTGGCGCAGACGGACTGTCTGCTGAGCTCTTTAAGGCAGCTGGGGATGACCTGTTTGGGAGCATGCACCAGCTCATCCATAAGATATGGTTAGAGGAAAGCATTCCGCAACTGATATTATCGTAAACATTATCCGAATCGGCATGGCAAATTTTATTCCCAGCAAGATTAAAAGCATCAGGCCTAAGGATAATACGTGGTTTGACTCGAGCTGCAAAGAGGCTATTAGGCTCAGGGAGCTAAGTTTTCGGGCCTACAAGGCAAACAGTTCTGAGGAAAACCGAAAAAAGTACATACGAGCCAGAAATGACTGCAACTCCCACATTCGACGGATTAAATTCCAATCCGACCAAAAATTAAGGCGTAAAATCCTTCAATGTCTCAAAGGTAGCAAAAGTTTCTGGTCGTTTGTAAAAAAACGTAAAAAACTCAACTAAGTCGACTATACCGACGCTCATCCACAATGACATCCCAGCTGTCACCCCCTTAGACAAAGCTAACCTACTTGCTGCCCATTTCACAACCGGTTCTCAGCTGCCACCTTGTACTTTGTCTACGCCTGTACTAGAGTGCGTCAATTCCTCCATGGCGCTAATCCACTTCCGCACTCGTACAGTCGCAAGGGTTCTTAAAGACCTCGACATACACAAATCCGCTGGTCCAGATGGTATTGCCCCAATAGTTCTGAAGAGGTGTTCTTCTACGCTGGCAAAACCACTGCGTAAGCTTTTTCACCTTTCCTACACCTCTGGGCTCTTTCCGAGTAGGTGGAAAACAGCATTTGTCCAGCCTATACCCAAAAAAGGCGAATCATCTTCTCCCTCCAACTACCGACCCATTGCACTAACGTCCCTTCTTTCCAAGGTCATGGAAACGCTGATTAACCGTCAGCTTATGAAATATCTTGAATCACGGAAACTCCTCAATGACCGGCAGTACGGTTTCCGCAGCAGCAGATCCACTGGTGATATGATGGCGTATCTCGCTGAAAAGTGGAATCACTCGCTTAACCAAGCAGGTGAAAGCGAAATTGTTGCACTGGATATTTCGAAAGCATTTGACAGGGTTTGGCATGAAGCCCTTTTGTCGAAAATGCGTGCTTTTGGGATCGATGAGTCTCTCTTTCAATGGATTAGAAGCTACCATTCGAATCGCTCAATTCAAGTTGTTTTGGACGGATTCAAGTCTGATACTCACTTTGTAAAAGCCGGTGTTCCCCAGGGCTCCATTTTGTCTCCGACACTCTTTCCTATTTTTATAAATGATCTCATGTCTGTTACTTCTAATCCTATTCACTCCTGCGCTGACGACAGTACCCTCAGCTTCTCATATTCGTTCACCAGTTTACGATCCTGCACTTCGGTTGTAGATAATGAGCGGCAGCGTATGTTAAGCTCATTAAATTCCGATATCGACAGCATCATCCAATGGGGTAAAAACAATAGAGTGGATTTTAATGCTTCCAAAACACAATGCTGTCTCTTGTCGTTAAAGCGTATAAATAACCCGCAGCCATTATCCATGAATGGCACTTGCATCTCAGAAACTGAAAAGCTTTCCATCCTGGGTATGAGTGTTCCTCACAATCTTAATTGGAGCGACCATATATTCAGTGTCGCGAAGAATGCTGCGAAATGCCTAGGATTCTTATACAGATGCAAGAAACATTTCTCACCCTTAGATCTGGCTACAATCTATAAGGCGTTCATTCGCCCCAAATTAGAGTTTAACGCTCATGTCTGGTCCGGTGCTTCCAAGACCTCACTGCACCTACTAGACAGAATACAAAAACGAGCCATAAAACTTATAGGTGACTCCAGCATTACCAAAACATTAGACTCGCTGGAACACCGCAGGAATGTTACCTGCCTCTCCCTGTTTTATCGTTACCACCACCAAAAATGCTCTGATGAAATAGCCAGTTGCATTCCGCCCCTTCAACATTTCTCTCGCAATACACGTCTCTCTAGGAATGCTCACCAATATACTCTGAAGCCCGCTTTCGGACGTACTGTCAAATATAGAGAATCTTTCATTAACCGAACCACACGAATCTGGAACTCCCTGCCGGATTCGGTTTTCCCCCCTCAATGCAACATGCAAGCATTTAAGATCAATGTCAATCGGCATCTCCTCTATTCCTCTTCCTCTCTACCTTCTGCCCGCACTGTGTCACCGACATAATAAGGTTATTAGACCTTGAGTGCGCGCAAATTATTAAAAAAAAAAAAAATGCCCGAGGAATGGAGTCTCAGCATCGTATGCCCGATTCACAAGAAAGGAGACCCCTCTGATTGCGCCAACTATAGAGGAATAAGTCTCCTTAACATTGCCTACAAAATCTTCTCCGCCGTTTTGTGTGAACGCTTGAAGCCTTTTGTAAATAAGCTGATAGGCCCCTATCAGTGCGGATTCAGGCCAGGGAAGTCCACCATCGACCAAATCTTCACACTACGGTAGATCCTGGAAAAAACTAATGAATTTCAAGTCGACACTCACCACCTATTTGTCGACTTCAAAGCCGCATACGACAGCGTAAATAGAGACGAGCTATACAACGCTATGTCTACCTTTGACATACCTGCTAAACTCGTCACACTTTGCAGGATGATTTGGAGAATGCTCGCTGCTCCATCCGAATCGATGAACACCTTACCGATAGTTTTGATGTCAAAAAAGGATTTAGGCAGGGCGATGCGCTGTCGTGCTATTTCTTCAACATCATATTGGAAATGATTGTGCAAAAATCACTGGCCAACACAAGAGGCAAAATCTATTTCAAATCCTCGCAACTCCTTGCATACGCTGACGACATTGACATAATAGGTAGATCACAGCGAGATGTCAATGAGGCGTTTGCGAGTATTGAGATGGAGGCGGCGAAAATTGGTTTGGCGGAGGGCAAAACTGAATATATGTATGCTGTCATCACCACCGACGTCTTGGCCAGAACGTTTGTATTGGCAGATTTAAGTTCGAGGTAGTTGAGGACTTCGTCTACCTCGGCTCCGCAGTGACTTGGAACAACGACACCAGTTTCGAAATCAAGCGCAGCATTACTCTTGCCAACCGCTGCTTCTTTGGGCTCAAGAGGCAACTGAGAAGTAGGGCCCTCTCTCGTACGACTAAGTTGACCATATATAAGACCGTAATTATCCCGGTCCTGTTATACGGCGCAGAAACATGGACTTTATCTAAAGCAGATGAGGAAATCCTTGGTCGGTTCGAGAGAAAGATTTTGCGAGTGATTTTTGGGCCTATACACGCAGACGGGGGATGGAGGAGAAGATTCAACCACGAACTTTACGGGCTGTACAGCGACATGAGCCTAGTCAGGCGTCTACAGATTCAATGCCTAAGATGGCTGGGCCATGTAGAGGGAATGGACACCACAGCTTCAGCCCGGGGAGTCTTTGAATCCAACCCCGAGGGACGAAGAAGCAGGGGACGGCCGCACTTAAGATGGCGCACACAGGTGGAAGGGGACCTCAGCCAACTGGGTGCGCGGCAATGGAAAAGGCTAGCAAAATATCGTGCTAGATGGAGGGGCATGTTGGTTGAGGCCCAGGTTCACCCCGAACTGTAGCGCCCACTAAGAAGAGGAATTGCCCTCGGTTGGTAGTCTATGTATAACCGTGACCTTCCTACCGATTGTCATGAGCGTCTTGTGACAAATCAAAGGCTGGACTATGTCGTAATCAGTCCAATACCAACTCTAATCAATTTACATTACTTTCGATGGCAATGTCAATGTAACGCTTTCTTTCCTTTCTGGCAATTTGTAATTGTCCTTTCTTACGTCACCTAATGGTCCGATGTTAATTGATTCCTCGAATTCCAGAATGCGTCTGTCGCTCATTATCCACATCCACCCTCGACCATACCTATCGAATTGTGCCCGTCCACAAAACAGAGACGTGTCAGCTCTGTTTCCATCGACCACATCAAAATTAGCACATCTCCGTCATCAGTGCCACCGACGACCGTCCATAAATCCATCCGTTGCCACCCAGAATTAATTACATGCTTAAGCAACAGGCCTCTGGCTGGGAAAACACTGTCCGTCTTCATTTTTCGTTTTCGATCTGATGTGAAAGCCCAAAGGTAAACAGAAGAACATTTCCAAGAACAGGAATTGTATGGTTTGCGTTGCAACATAATTGGCCAACATGTGGTCGTATGTCACTCCGGGGAATCCCCGCCGACTGGTAATAAGATGGAAATGTAATTTCTAATTCTGTCCAAGGGCATCATGCTGTGTTGTGTTGTATTAGTTTGGGGACAAGGTCTCGTGGAGCGCTATCTTACTTGACGCAGATGCTTTTGCGGGGATCTAGGGATAATCTCTATCTTTGCATACATGAGCTTGTGGCTTTCATTTGCTTCTGGGTATACAGCGATATGTCGTTGGGGCAGAATTAGCTCATTAAGATGTTAGTCTAATGCATACATGTCGTTAAATCTACCAAAGCAAGTTGTCTTGGGGCCATTTATGGTTATCCTTTAAGCCAGGGGTGTAGTTTCTGTTTGCATAATACTTTTTTAAGACAATTATTGAAATCTAGGAAAATACTCTTACGTAATATCAGAAAAACGTTTTCAAGTATTTGGTAAGGATACCCATAAACCACCGCCACATGTTGGAAAAATCTAACAAAACACACTGAAGTACTTGAAAAATCCTCACGCAACGATTTACGACCGAGAACGATGTCGTCGTGTCCTCAATCTCGAGAGTATTCGCATGGGTGTCTGATGAAGCGTGTGATGGGAAATGTACCATAAACCAGCCATTTACGATGCTTTCTGTGTTTCAGAAGAAAAAATACAAAAAAGGCGACGAAAAAGGGCTAATAACCCATTACGTGGTGATGGTCGAAAGGATCACGAGTGCATATATGTAAGTACTGAAATAACACGTTTACAACCCGCACTAAAGGATACCACCACACCCGGCATGCTTATGCGTCTTCATCAAGCACTCCATCGAAACTTGTACTCGAGTGAGCACCCACCGACCCACAGTTGAGGGTTAAGACATCCAGACTCGAATGAGCAGTTTTCAGTAGCATTTCGAATGTATGTATGTAAATTGGATTTTAAAATTGCAAAACCTCATACCGTGGACACGTCTGGAGAGGCAATTGGGCCGCCCGTCAGCGGAAGTGCGTGTAAATTGCCAGCTATTTTCAAAGCTATTTTGGGAGCAATTTGTTGTTTTGTATGATCTTTGAGCTGTTATTAATCAGACCGTAAATAGGGGCTTATGGGGCGCATGGTATATTCTTGGGGATGGTTTGATGATTCGACAGATTTTTTATTCGAATGCTTTCCTGCACTTGGCCGTATGTCAATGAAAACTAATGACGTCGCGCGTGGCGTACACTGGTTTAACTCAATTTGTTCACTCTTATGTGGATACTATTGGCAACACATAGGAGAGTTATGAGGTGTTTTTCATTGATGATTTTGTATACACACTACAAATGTAAAGGGTGTTACTGCAACACACCCTTGTGTTTCCATTGTAGTAATTTTTAATGCAATTTCAAGTGTGTTGATATGAAAACACACAAAAAGGAAAATTCTCAACTAAATGCAACCTTGCCAGGAAGCACACACGCACACTGGCTCTCAACCCAGTGATCTCGTGTTCAAATCTCAAGTTCCCTGAAAACACTTTTCGCAACTAATAAATACGACTGATCTAGTCCTCGGGAGCTAGACATACAGTGTAAAGTTGTTGATCGCTCTCAACCTGGCGAGATGCCAGCAACGATCCCTGTAGAAATGCCCGGGTCAAGTTGACATACGGCCTCCTCGCGGCGCCCTTTGGATAGCCTCCTCAACAACCATTGGGAGGTGAACTAACGTACGCAGCGAAAAAACCCCACCAGAATAGCGGTTGTGCGGCGGGCCAACAATCTTCCCACGTAAAAAAAAGTTATTAATAAGCAAGATGCCTCGGATACACGAACGGATACTCGACGACGACGACAACGCACGAAAAAGGAACACGATCTGCGAGAATGCTCCTTTAATGTCAGAACCCTTTACACTCCCGGGGCTGCTCATAAACTCACGCAGTACAAGGCGCCTATTACTGCGGTCCAGGAAATACGCTGGATAGGAAACGTTATGATGAGGAAGAAAAATTGCGACATTTATTACAGCTGTCACAAAAGGTTGCACTTACTGGGATGCGGATTTGTCGTGGGAAAGCGGTTAAGTTCGAAGGTCATCGACTTTAAACCCATAAGTGATCGCCTGGCTGTGATTCGCATCAAAGGCAGATTTTATAACATCGGCCTTATACGTGCATACGCCCCTACCGAAGACGCGAAAGACGCTATCAAGGAGGACTTCTATGACCTCTTGGACAACGCCTACGGAGCTTGTCCGGAGTACGATGTAAAAATCGTGCTCGGGGACTTCAACGCCACAATCGGTGAGGAGAACACCCTTATCAGAGTGATCGGAAAGCACAGCCTCCACGATACACCAACAGATAACGGCTTCCGACTCACGGACTTTGCGAAAGCTCGTAATGCGTTGATGAGTAGCACAAGATTCCCTCGTAAGCGAATTCACATAGCAACCTGGCGATCTCCGGACGGTCGAACCGCGAACCAAATCGACCATGTGCTCATTGACGCAAGGCACTCATCAAACATCCTGGATGTGCGAACATTCAGACATTCAGAGCTCGACTGTCCAATCCAGCCCATCAGGAGGAGGTTCGACATTGGGCGCCTGAGCACACCGGAGGTTGCCAGAGTCTACAGGGGGCAGCTGAGCGAAAGACTCTACGGTATGCCTACGTCGAACACAAATGCCAATAATATGTGGCTGCATTGCCGCTCAGCCATTCAGGAAGTAGCCGAAACCACCTTAGGATACCTACCACCCCCGACAAGAAACCCGTTGTATGATGGCGAGTGTGAGCAGAAAAAGGCAGCAACCGACGAGGCGTACCAAAGGCGCTGCAGATGAAAACCAGGGCAGCGCAAGAAGGGTACCGAGCCAGAAGAAGGGAAGAGAAAAACGACTGCGACAAAAGAAAAGAATCTTCGCAGCCCCCCAGCTTAGAATATCGAGGAGTCTAGGGATAAGGATAAAACAGGAGCCATCTACAAGCCAAAGACCTTGCAGGAGGCTTCAAAAAGGGCACCCAGGTTCTTCGAAACTGCGAGGATAATCTTGTTACCGACCTGCAGGGAATAGTGGATGTATTACAGCAGCATTTCCAGCAGCTGCTTAACGGGCATGACCAGGAGAGAGTGGTAGAGAAATCCCAACTCCAGCCGCTGAAGTAGTCCTCCCACCCAGCATCGAAGAAGTCAGCACAGCTATTCAGAAGCTGAAGAATAACAAGGCCGCAGGTTCAGATGGCTTGCCATCAGAGCTTTTCAAGGCTGGCGGAGTTGTTCTGGTAGGGAGTATGCACCAGATCATCCGCAGAATTTGGGAATATGCCCGGGACCGTCAAGGATGGAAGGCAGCCATAGCTCAGGCTCAGATCCTCCATGGATCGCTGGCCTGATAAGTAAGTAAGTACGTAAGACCTAGTCCTCGACCCCTGAACATTTGTCGCTTCGAGGCTCATCAAGCCCGAAACATTGTTCTTTGTTTAATTGAATTGATTGTTTCTTTTTCTTGTGAAGCAACATCATGATGATCATGCCATCCGGCTCGAAGGACCAATGTAGGTGAGTGAGTGTTTTTGGCCCTCCGGTGGCTGCGAATCTTGAAATCTGAACTCGGATCACTGGGTTGAGAGTCCAATGGGTTAAACATTACCCATATCATTTCCCAACTATATGCAAACTTGCCCTTTGTTTGATTTATTGATCCATAGTGTGTTAATTACTAATAAGTGTGTCGCTGCATCACATTTAGGGTGTCATTAGAAGTTTTATTCACGACACGCTAGAGAACGTGTTATTGTTTTAACACGAATAAGTGAGGGCGTCGTGGCGCAGTGGTTAGTGTGTTGGACTCTGGCGAACGATGAGCGAGTTCGTATCCCGGTAAAACCAACGCCATCGAATGTTTATTTCGCGGCGTCCCTCCTCGGCGGGGTACTGGCGAACCCCCCGTAGTATACTGGCCAAGAAAAAACTCCTCGACTCAAGCCGTTCGGAATCGGCATTAAACTGTATGTCCCTTTCACCTGTGTAAAAAAAAAAAATAAAATCACCCACAACATAAGTGATTGAGAGAAGCTTGGCTCTGGCCCTTCATGGGCTGTAACGCCATCCAAGAAAAAGAACCGGTGACACACTAGCAGCAGAACCGGTGACACACTCTCCCCCCATAAAAAAAAAAAAAAAAAAAAAACCTGTCAATATCATAACTAAATCTGAGGTACAGACGATACCGTAATGGTCAAAAGTTATTCCAAAATGAAGATGGAGGACTGTACATCTGACATAAACGTCCCTTTGTTACATGGTATAACTGAAACGGACATCTGCTATTCCATTTTCTCGCCTAACAAATATTACGTCGCACTAACCTATTCCGCAGTACGACTACAAAAGCTATTATACTTCATGCCAAACATTCTTTTCCGATCCATTAATTGCCAATTACAGTTTGGAGACCAAAAGTCCCTCAAGTGACCTAATGGCAAAAGAAAACCATTATCCCTCGGTTCCCCAGCAACAGGCACGTCATAACGCTTCATCCCGATTACGAAACATTGTAACATTATAATCCATTATGACACGATGACTGCTGGAATGATGGGTCGAAATATCCCAAAAAGCTTCCATTATACTTCACACCTGTTTGAGTTCCTTTCAACTCCTCCAATGGCGTCCCTTCTATTCCTTAAGGGTAAATGCGACGAAACTTAATTAGCTTGCCAGTGAAAGGATCACAATTGATCCGTCCACACCATTAATACTCGTCAATATCCTTATTCCCAGTGCAATTAATCATTGCTATGTTAGGAACAGAAGGAAAGAGGTGTTGCTAAGGAGCATATAGCACACATACAGTTGGGCGCAGGGGTCACCGACTAAATATCTACATATTTCCCCCATGCCCTGGCCGACGGACGTGAACACGACATATGTATGTGCTATTGGACTGGGACAACTGGTAGCTTCAACAAGTCGTAGCCTGGTGGAGGTCAGCTCACATGGGACTATGTGTTCGACCTTTTATCGCTTCGAGGCAATACAAGCGGTTATGGGTGTAGTTCGGATACAGTTATTTAATTAGCTTGGCAATGGAATACATATTTCCGATGAGGTATATGTATGATGACGATTGTGAACAGCTGTTATCGGCAAACTAACGAATTGGTCGATTTGTTGGCGTCCATCGGACGTCATTCTATTTCGACATTTGATTGAATTTCTCAGGTGGGCAGATGGCCATTTATGACAGATAGGAATATAATAGGCTTTCAATCAGGAAAAGGGGATCATGCGAAATCAATTATTATCTGGCAAACCTACGCACAATTGCTCAAAGTTACAACGTGGGGGTCGTCTATAGCGCAGAATACGAATCTAATTCAGCATTTTTTAAAAGCCGTTAAAGATAAAAGAATACGATTAAAGGTATCACAATGCAGTTGCTGAATCGTCGCTGAATAGGTTGTATGCATTCGACACAATGTGTGACATTTGTTCCATTCGTTCGGCTATAATGGATACATCCACTGTGCCTTTTATTTCAATCTTTCAGGTACACTTCATTGCCTCAAGAAGTATAGTTTCATAATATCAGTTGAATAGCTTTTCTACTCGCACTAAAACCTACGCGTAGTTCGAAATACACCTTCTTCGAAAGGCGTCATCCCGGTTGACATCAAGAATTTTTGGGGGAAACATTGGGAAGGTTTCCCCAAATCTTCAGTCTATAAAAGGAATTTCAACTTTCCTATCTAAATAGATAAAAACGTCTCTAACATGGAAGTTTATCTGCGTATACAATACTTCTTTGCCAATTTGCTACTATTTTGGGATATTTGTTTGTATTCGTCCTCGAAATGCTCGAAAGGAGAGCCACCGTTTCAATTGGTACTTCAGATGATCAGGAGATTGATTCATATGAGTCGGTGAAATGTGATGAGGAGGAATAGCCAGTGTGTTGCTTTGAGGTGCTGCTCCTTATAGTCCGTCCGGGGTTTATATTGTTGAAAGGAAAGGCAATTTATTTGGTATTTATTTAATTTATTTTGTTTTTAATATATACTACCACATTCCCTTTTGACCAACAAAAAGGGAAGTAACCTTATGGAAGCATTGACTAGCCACAATTGCAAGTTTCTTAGCACTGGAGAACCCACATATTGGCCTACGGACCCCAGGAAGAAACCAGACCTTATAGATTTTTGTATTACCAAGCAAATTAACCTAAACCTACTTACAATAAAATCTTGTCTTGACCTGTCCTCTGGCCACTCTTACTTACTTACTTACTTATCAGGCCTGCGATCCATGGAGGATCTGAGCCTGAGCTATAGCTGCCTTCCATCCTTGACGGTCCCGGGCACGCTGCTTCCAGTTGTCAAGACCAAGATGTCTTACATCCGCGATTACTTGGTCTTTATACCGGAGGTTCGGTCTTCCTCTTCTTCTCGAACCAGGAGCCTCGGAGTCGAAGACCCTCTTAGCTGGAGCGTTGATGTCCATGAGCTCGATGTGGCCGAGCCAGTGTAGTCGACGGCTCCTTGCCTTCCGGACTACATCCACATCTTGGTACAGCTCGTAGAGTTCGCGGTTGTGTCTTCTTCTCCATTCACCTTCCTCACAGACAGGACCAAACATCCGGCGCAGAATTTTTCTTTCGAAAGAACCCAAAATCAGCTCCGCTGTCCTGCTTATCGTCCAGCTTTCGGCTCCGTACAGCAAGACTGGCAGAATGAGCGTTTTGTAAAGCATGACTTTGGTCTTTCGAGTGAGGAGTTTTGACCCCAGTTGTTTGGACAAACCGAAGTAGCAGCGGTTGTCAAGGGCGATTCTACGCCGGATCTCCACTGTGGTGTCATTTGTGGAATTTACGTTTGCCCCGAGGTAGACAAACTCCTTAACTACCTCGAAATTGTAGCTGTCAATTGTTATGTTTTGTCCCAGGTGGTGAGCGACGGATTGGTTTTTGCTTGACAGCATGTATTTCGTTTTGTCCTCATTGATCTTAAGGCCAATTCGTTTCGCCTGTTCTTCAATCGCCGTGAATGCTTCCACAATGCCACGGCGAGATCACGCGATGATGTCGATATCATCCGCGTATCCTAGCAGCTGGATGGACTTGTAAAAGATAGTGCCTTCCCTGTTGACGCCTGCCCGTCGCACTATCTGCTCCAGCACCAGGTTGAAGAAGTCACATGACAGCGCATCTCCTTGCCGAAATCCGGTGCATGTTTCGAATGGTTCCGAGGTCCTAGAACCGAGTTGCACGGTGCATCGCGTGTTTTTTAGCGTGGCGCGACAACACTGGATCAGTTTTACCGGGATCCCGAATTCGGCCATCGCCCCAAACAGTGCTTCACGATGAATGCTGTCGTATGCGGCTTTGAAATCGATGAAAAGATGGTGTGTATCGATCCGAAACTCGTTGGTCTTTTCCAGGATTTGTCGAAGTATGAAAATTTGGTCTATAGCTGATTTGCCGGGCCGGAAGCCGCACTGGTAGCTGCCGATTAGTGCGGTGCAAAATGGTTTTAGTCGTTCACACAATACGCTGGACAGGATCTTGTATGCGACATTGAGCAGGGATATACCTCTATAGTTCTTGCAAGAGGTAGGATCGCCTTTTTTGTGGATGGGGCATATAGAGCTGGTATTCCAGTCGTCGGGCATGCTTTCGTCTTCCCAAATTCTGCAGATGATCTGGTGCATGCTCCCTACCAGAACATCGCCGCCAGCCTTAAAGAGCTCTGATGGCAAGCTATCTGAGCCTGCGGCCTTGTTATTTTTCAGGTTCTGAATAGCTGTGCCGACTTCTTCGATGCTGGGTGGGAGGATTACTTCAGCGGCTGGAGTTGGGATTTCCTCGGTCCCTACCACTCTCTCTTGGTCATGCTCGTTAAGCAGCTGCTGGAAGTGCTGCTTAAATACATCCACTATTCCCTGCGGGTCGGTGACAAGATTACCCTCGCAGTTTCGAAGAGCCAGGGTGCCCTTTTTGAAGCCTCCTGCAAGGCCTTTGGCTTTCTTGTAAAAGGCTCGTATTTTATGTCTATCCCTAGACTCCTCGATATCCTTGAGCTGGGAGGCTGCGATGATTCTTTTCTTTTGTCGCAGTAGTTTCTTCTCCTCCCTTCTTCTGGCTCGGTACTCTTCTCGCGCTGCCCTGGTTTTCCTCTGCAGCGCCTTTTGGTACGCCTCGTCGGTGGCTGCCTTTTTCTGCTCACATTCGCCATCATACCACGGGTTTCTTGTCGGGGGTGGTAGGTATCCTAAGGTGGTTTCGGCTGCTTCCTGAATGGCTGAGCGGCAATGCAGCCACATATTATTGGCATTTGTGTTCGACGTAGGCATACCGTAGAGTCTTTCGCTCAGCTGCTCCCTGTAGACTCTGATAACCTCCGGTGTGCTCAAGCGCCCAAAGTCGAACCTCCTCCTGGTGGGCTGGTGCAGCTTTCTGACATTGGACAATCGAGCTCTGAATCTTGCTGCTACGAGGAAGTGGTCAGAGTTGACATTTGCCCCTCTGAATGTTCGCACATCCAGGATGTTTGACGCGTGTCCTCTGGCCACTCACCTATATTAATTGGATACCACCAAAAAGCCTAACTGAACAAAACTGTGCCGCACTTAACAAACCACAAGACAGACTGGAATGCGTATAGCGAATTAATTGACAAACAAATTGATATTAAAATCCCACTAAAATCTCTCGAAGACTTAGAGAGCGCAATAATACACTTCAACGACTTGCTCTACCTTGCTGCACTGAAATCGACACCTACACTGAAGCAACCAACCAAGGCCTACGCACCCACGTCAAACTTTATTAAACAAAAAATCAATGATAAACGCAAACTAAGAAAAAATTAGCGTTCAACCAGATCACCACTCGACAAAGCTAAACTCAATAAAGCGAGGAAAGAACTAAAAGCAATCCTGAAGGAAGACAAAAACTGCAACTTAACTAAATATTTAATGAAAGTTTCAGCAACTCAAAAAACTAACTGCTCGCTATAAAACCTAACTAAGAGACTTAAAAACGGGACCACCCACCAGCCACCATTGATGAATGCTGATGGATCCTGGTCCAGAACCCATGCGGACAAAGCTAAAACCCTGGCTGACTACTTCAAAAGCACATTCACAAACACTATCAACGAACAAAACTTTTTAACCCCACCTATAACTACTACAATCAACACAAACTTAATAAAAACCGGCCAAGTGCGAGTCGGACTCGCGCACGAAGGGTTCCGTACCATCTGTATATATAAATATGAAAGAGACTATGTATGTTACCTCATCAAATGACAGATCTTGGTTGCAGGCAGGATTTTTTGGATGAAAATCATGTCTGTTGTATGGGAGCCCCCCTTTAATATTCATTTTGTTCTGTTTTTAGTATTTGTTGTGGTAGCGGCAACAGAAATACATCATCTGTGAAAATTTCGACTGTCTAGTTATCACGGTTCATGAGATACAGCCTGGTGACAGACGGACGGACGGACGGACGGACGGCCGGACAGCGAAGTCTTAGTAATAGGGTTCCGTTTAACCTTTGGGTACGGAACCCTTAAAATTACCACGAACGAAATAAAACTCTATCTAAAAGATAGATTCAACCAAAGAAAAGCTGGCGGGTATGATATGATCACTGGAAAGCTGCTAATGTAACTCCCTACAAAGGCATCGTATACCTCAGACAAATTTTCAATGCTATACTCCGACTAAATTACTACCCCAAAGTTTGGAAAGTGTCCAAAATATTAGCCATTCCCAAGCCAGGCAAAGACCCAACAATGACCAACTCATATAGGCCAATAAGCCTATTACCTATTACATCGATGATTTTTGAAAAGATGTTACTTAACCATTTTAACATAGTTGTAAGACATAAAAATCTCATACCGGACCACCAATTTTGAATTTCTGCAAAAGTACTCGACCATTCAACAGGTTCACCGAGTTACCAATAAAATACTAAACGACTTAGACGAAGAAAGGTTCTGCGTGGCAGTTTACCTACATGTTGCGAAGGCTTTCGATAGTGTTTGGCACAAAGGACTCTTGATTAAACTTAATAAAATGTTACCAGACTACCTAGCATTAATCAAAAGTTATTTAGAGGACAGGCACTTCTATGTGCAATATAGTGACGAATGCTCCGAACTATGCAAAATAGACGCAGGTGTCCCTCAAGGAAGTGTTCTAGGACCAACGCTCTATCTTCTCTTACTTACTTATTTAGGGGGCGCTACAGTCCGTGGTGAACCTGGGCCTCAACCAACAAGCGTCTCCAGCTGGCATGATCTTTGGCCAGCTGTTTCCAGCGCCGCACGCCCTGTTGGCTTAGGTCCCCTTCCACCTGCGTGCGCCACCGATGATGCGGCCGTCGTCTGCCGCGCCTTCCTTCCGGAGTGGATTCGAAGACTCTTCGGGTCGGAGCTGTATTTTCCATGCGCTCTACATGGCCTAGCCACCTTAGCTGTATCCGTAGACGTCGTACCAGGCAGATGTCGCTGTACAACCCGTACAGTTCTTCGTTATATCTTCTCCTCCATACACCGTTTGAACAAACGGGACCGTAGATAGTGCGCAGAATTTTCCTCTCGAAACGACCAAGGGCATCCGCTTTTGTTAAGGTCCAAGCCTCTGCGCCGTAAAGGAGGACTGGGATGATTAAGGTCTTATATAGTGTCACCTTGGTTTTCCGAGAGAGGGCTCTACTTTTCAATTGCCTCTTGAGCCCAAAGAAACAGCGGTTGGCAAGAGTGATTCTGCGTTTTATCTCAGCGCTGGTGTTGTTGTCGCTGGTCATCAGTGAGCCAAGGTAGACGAATTCCTTGACCACTCCAAAGTTATATCCGCCCATGGTGACGTTCTGGCTAATGCGTCGGTGTTGTCCGTCTCTTTTAGATGAAAGCAGATATTTGGTTTTACCCTCATTAACCTTGAGATCCATCTTAGCCGCTTCTACCTCAATGCTTACAAAGGCCTCATTGACGTCTCGCTTTGTCCGTCCAATCACGTCAATGTCGTCGGCGTACGCAAGCAATTGAGTAGACTTGAAATAAATCGTACCTCTTGTGTTGGCCAGGGACTCTTGCACGATCTTTTCTTGCATGACAGCGCGTCACCTTGCCTAAATCCTTTTTTGACATCAAAACTATCGGTAAGGTGTTCACCGATTCGGATGGAGCAGCGAGCATTCTCCAAAGTCATCCTGCATAGTCTGACGAGTTTAGCAGGTATGTCAAAGCTAGACATAGCGTTGTATAGCTCGTCTCTAATTACGCTGTCCTATGCGGCTTTGAGGTCGACAAATAGGTGGTGAGTGTCGACTTGAAATTCATTGGTTTTTCCCACGATCTGCCGTAGTGTGAAGATTTGGTCGATGGTGGACTTCCCTGACATGAATCCGCACTGATGAGGACCTATCAGCTTATTTACAAATGGCTTCAGGCGTTCACACAAAATGGCAGAGAAGATTTTGTAGGCGATGTTAAGGAGACTTATTCCTCTATAGTTGGCGTGATCAGAGGGGTCTCCTTTCTTGTGGATCGGGCTTACGATGCTGAGACACCATTCCTCGGGCATGCTTTCCTCTTACCATATGATACGGATGAGCTGGTGCATGCTCCCAACCAGGTCATCCCCAGCTGCCTTGAAGAGCTCAGCAGACAGTCCGTCTGCGCCAGCAGCTTTATTCGACTTGAGCTTCGATATGGCAATCTTAACTTCGTCGAGGTCAGGGGGACAGAATTCTCTGCGGTCTCGGTCGATTAGAAATGGATCATTCTGCCTGACAGCGGTATATTGACTAGCATCGCCGTTATACAGTCTGCAGAAGTGGTTTTTCCATATTCTCAGCATCGACTGCGGTTCTACTATTAGGTGTCTGTTCTCATCCCTGCAGGCTTCCGTTCTGGCTTTATAGCCTTGGCATGTTCGCTTTATCTGTTGATAAAGCTTTTGAACGTCACGCCTGCAGTAACACCTCTCCAAATCCTCAATCTCGCGCTTCTCGTGCTTTTTTTTCTTTCTCCTGAGAAGCTTATGCTCTTCCCTTCTTTTTAGCCCGTTGAGCTCACGAGCTTCTCTTGTATTTTTATGCAGCGAGGCCTTATATGCATCCTGCTTCGCTGTGTGAATCCGCCTGCATTCGTCTTCGAACCAGGTGTTTCTTCGTGGTGGAGCCTTGAAACCCAAAACTTCGGATGCAGAGCTTTTCAGGGCTTGTTTGCCAAGGCTCCACTGCTGTTCTATTGATAGCGTGGAGGATTCAGGTGTATTGGAGAGCTTAAGGCAGTCGCGATCGGTAAAAGCACGAGCGGTTTCTGGCGATAGTATCTTTCCGACTTCATAACTTTTTATTCTTACTCTACTCCGTTGTGTTCGTGATATCCATAAGCCCATCTTGGCTACTACAAGATAGTCGATGTTTGCCCATCGGAAAGTTCGAACATCAAGAATAGTTCAAGTGTCTGACGTCGATCGCAATGTGATCAATCTGAATGGTAGTCGATTGATCAAAAGATTGCCAGGTGCCTTTGTGGGTCATTCCACGTTAGGGTTCTGTTAAAGATTACGCCCAAGTTTTTAGAGTTATTAACAAACTCTAAGGGGGAATTGTCTAACATTACCGTTGGGAAATAATCAAGCGTCAAGGACCTCCTTGAAATTACTAGGCACTTCATTTACCTGGGTTTAGAAGCAGGCCATTTCTGACGGACCAGTGATGAATTTGCTCCAGGTCTTGATTGAAGTTTTGCACACAGTTATCAATAAGCCCAAGTGGGCAGCGTTGGTATAGTTGCACATCGTCAGCGTATATGTGAGTTGCTGAACAATTAATTATGTTTGGGATTTCATTAATGTACAAAGAAAATAACAGAGGTCCTAAGATGGAGCCTTGGGGTACGCCTGTTGGTAAGGATAGGAGCTCCGACAATGTGTTATTCACACATACCGCTTGCTTGCGACCAGAAAGATAGGAAGATATAAGCTTTAATGCAGACGAGGATAGATTGAATATGTAGCGTAATTTATTAATCATCACGGCATGACTGACCATATCAAAGGTTTTAGAAAAGTCAAGAAGTACTAAGATAGTGACCTCATCACCATCAAGATGAGTCCTCACATCATCGATTACTTTCATCAAGCCTGTTAACCAACTGTGACTTTGTCGAAAACCTGATTGAAATTCTGTTATTAGATTGTTCGAATTAACGTAAGCAATTAGTTCTTTTTGCACGATGCGTTCAGATACTTTCGATAGAAAAGGCAGAATAGAAATGGGTCTGAATTCATCACCGGTTTTGGTTGAGGCGATTAGTAAAAACCATCCCTTGGCTGACCTTTTTGCCCAAACAATTTTATTTCGTAGGCCTTTATAGATTTGGTAAAGCCCGTCAATCCGGAAACGTTTCCATCGGCGGTATATTACATCACGCTCAACTATCAAGTCCCTAAATTCCCTTGAAAACCATGCGTTGTGCGGGGAACTATCTACTCTAGTTTTTAATGGGACGTGTGACTCAAAAAGCGAATTCATGTTACAGTGTCGGAAATTGACTTGGTCTTCGGGAGACTTACTTACTTACTTAACGGGCGCTACAGTTCGGGGTGAACCTGGGCCTCAACCAACATGCCTCTTCACCTAGCACGATCTTTCGCTTGTCTTTTCCAATGCCGCACGCCCAGTCGGTTGAGGTTCCTTTCCACCTGTGCGCGCCACCTTAGGTGCGGCCGTCCTCCATTTCTTCGTCCCTCGGGGTTGGATTCAAAGACTCTACGGGCTGGAGCTGCGGCGTCCATTCGCTCTACATGGCCTAGCCATCTTAGGCGATGGATCCGTAGACCCCTGACCAGACTCATGTCGCTGTACAACCCGTACAGTTCGTGATTGAATCTTCTCCTCCAACCCTCCTATGTGTTTATGGGATCGAAAATCGAATGCAGTATCTTTCTCTCGAAACGACCAGGGATTTCCTCATCCGCTTTAGATAAAGTCCATGTTTCCGCGCCGTATAACAGGACCGGGAAAATTAAGGTGTTATATAAGGTCAACTTGGTCGTACGAGAGAGGGCTCTACTTCTCAGTTGCCTCTTGAGCCCAAAGAAGGAGCGGTTGGCAAGAGTAATTCTGCGCTTGATTTCGAAACTGGTGTCGTTGTCCCAAGTCACTGCGGAGCCGACGTATATGAAGTCCTTAACTACCTCGAACTTATATCTGCCAATATGCACGTTCTATCCAAGACGTCGGTGGTAAATATCCTTTTTCGATGACAGCAGATATTTAGTCTTGCCCTCATTAACTGCCAAACCAATTATTGCCGCCTCCATCTCAATACTCTCAAACGCCTCATTGACATATCGCTACGATCTACCTATGTATTATGTCAATGTCGTCGACGTATGCAAGGAGTTGCGAGGATTTAAAATAGATTGTGCCTCTGTATTGGCCTGTGATTTTTGCACAATCATTTCCAATATGATGTGGAAGAAATCACACGACAGCGCATCGCCCTGCCTAAATCCTTTCTTGATTTCGAAACTATCGGTCAGTTCTGCACCTAATCGGATGGAGTAGCGAGCATTTTTCAAAAATAAACATGGCGTTATATAGCTCGTCTTTAATTACGCTGTCGTATGCGGCCTTGAGGTCGACGAATAGATGGTGCGTATCGACATGAAATTCATTGGTTTTCTCCAGGATCTGCCGTAGTGTGAAGATTTGATCGATGGTGGACTTCCCTGGCCTGAAGCTACTCTGATAAGGACCTATCAGCTAGTTTACGAATGGCTTCAGGCGTTCACACAACTGCGAAGCTTATGTTCCTCCCATCTTTAAAGCTCGTAGAGCTCACGAGCCGCTCTTGTTTTCTTGTGTAGTGAGGCTTTGTATGCCTCCTGCTTTTCCGCATGAATCCTTCTACACTCGTCATCGAGCCAGGTGTTTCGTCGTGGTGGAGCTTTAAGGCCCAGCACTTCCGTTGCTGTGCTCTTCCGGGCTTGTTTGCACAGGCTCCATTGTTGCTCTACTGACTGAGTGGAGGATTGAGGTGTACCGGAGAGCTTAAGGGAGACGCGGTTGGCAAAGGCACTGTTGGTTCCTACTGTGTGCTGGCTACAAGAACATTTCGCCCCGTGGCAAGGTCGATCAGCCTGTGTCCGTTATCGGATGTGGTGTCATGTAGGCTGTGTTGACCGATGACCCGTTCAAAGATGCTTTCTTCACCCAGCTTAGCATTAAAATCTCCTAGTATGATTTTGGTATCATAGCTGGGGCATTTGGTATATTTTCTGTCTAGGAGATCAAAGAAATCATCTTTGATTGAGTCATCCTTGTCTTCCGTGGGGGCATGGACGCATATGAGGCTGATGTTACAGAAATTTGCCTTGATGCGGATCGTTATGAGGCGTTCACTCACATACTGGAAACTTAGGTCTTTATGTCTTTGTCCACCTCTAACAACAAATCCGCATCCAAATAGTCTTTGTCCTCGCTCCCTATAGCAGTCACCGTAGTAAATGTTGCAGTTTTTCATCCGTTTTTTACCCGGTTCATTCCATCGCATTTCCTGGATGGTTATGTCCGCTTTATAGCGGTCTAGGGCGACTGCAAGTCGTTCGGCCGCACGTGGTCTGTTTAGGGACCTAACATTCCACGTACAGAACCGAAGGTCCTTGTTAGTTTTTTGTTTTCTTATAGAGTCGTCAACATAGATCCGTTTTATTATCCGAGGCTGTTTCTTGTTTCTGAGCAATTAGTGGTTTTACGGTTATGGTTCGCTAGACCATAGCCCAGGATACTCGCCATTCGGCCTCTATCGTCAGTAATTTCCCTTTTAACGAAATTTCCAGATGGCACCACGAGGAGGTGGAAGTAGGACCTGACTAGCAGAGCTGCAAGATGTTCGGCTGCTGGGGCTCTTACTCGCTTTTTGACGGGTCAGTATCCGTCGGCAGATGCTACCCCTACGAGGCCTTTGCTAGTCCTTCACCATCTTCGGGAGAAGCCATGGAATATATGGAATACCATGATATGCTTCGTACATCATGCTCTAAAGATGGTATGTCTAGATTTTAGAAGTCTCTATAACAGACAGTTCGACATTCTATTGAGAAACCATATGTAAGAAATATTAAATCAAGCTTAGAAAAGGCTGGTGCACACAGCTGGTCATAGAAGAGAACACTATTAGTTTCATTAACGAAAAATGCATCTAGGAGGGAACTTGAAAACCTTGTGAAATGAGTTGGAGTAGAACTATTTACCGAATGAAGGTCGGGTAGCTCTTTATCCACTAAAAGATTGCTGTTAAAATCGCCACACACAATAATATTTTCCTATCTAGGGTACCCTTTTCCAAGTAGAAGATACAGTGGCATTTAGTTTATTCTTTGTTGCCCGAAAAGAGGATTGCTGTGGCCATATAGGGTGATATGCCTCCCTAATATAACAGATTCCATTCCAACCGTTCGACTAGATTTGTTTAGGGGTCAACCCCGACAAATACCTTTATTATCTGTGTATTCAAAAATGTAATACACAATACAGTACTTCCAACCAAAAGGTTGTTTTTTTTGAAAAAAAGGAATTCCGCCCCCGGGTGGACTCGAACCACCAACCTTTCGGTTAACAGCCGAACGCGCTAACCGATTGCGCCACGAAGGCACTTACCGTTGACTCGTCCATAGTTCACACGCTTCCCTTCCGGCAATTTCCGATTTTTAACAAATCAATGTCGCGGCTTATCTCGAGCTAAAAATACACTTTTCACGGGCAGCGACCATAACTGAAATCAAAGACGCGATTTGATAACCGCGATAGACGGTCATGGGCGACACAATACCGAGACCGGTGGAATAACCTCCTCCGTCCGTACCTAAATGTCCTTCCAGCCTTTTAATGACCGAAAAGGAAGAGTATTTAACTTTAAGCTTTCGTTTACTTTACCTGAATGGACACCATTAGACGGGAGCTACATATAATAGCATCGCGTGGTGGAGCAAGAGTATGAGGAGCAATTTGTCTATTCATTTGCACGAAAGGCTTCGGGTTCCTACTAAGTCTGTCGTGGTCGGTTGCCCATCATAAAATCATCAAGGCGGTGGAAGCGAATTATAATTAATGGCCCGAAGAATGTATGGTAAGAGTGAGTTCGTTTCTGAAGCACTCCTTCCTTAAAAAAGCGTGAGATTGATCCTTGTAGGGATAATGAATGTCGATAAAAATAGAACTGCGGTTCGAGGTATCATTATAAACGAGGTATGCACGAACTAATCATAAGGTTTGAGGTGACACCTGGGAAAAAAGCGTGCGGTTGTCGAATTAATGGCGCAAGTGAGTGGCTTTCATAAGTTGATCTAATGAGTTTACGGTTTTTAAGTGGATCTAATGGGTGGTGTTTGTTCATAGACCATACCTACATAAGGACGGGCTACTAGCTTCTGTTTTCAAGCTCTTCGCGTTTCTTTTTTACGTTTCGCGTCTAGTGTCTTACCTAAATATTTTGCCTCATTCGCGTATGGTATTTGCACCGAATTTATAAACGTACGAAGATTATTGAAGAAGTTAATATGAAATAGCCCTCCAGGATGGGGGTTGTGCTTAGGGGTAACATCCCTATCACGTAAAACCCACTTGTTCCGAAACAACCACAAGCCTCAGATACAGACGGATACAAAGCTGACGGCCCCTGCAAACGACAAGAGGACTTGAGAGTCTGCACCTGGAATGTGAGGTCTCTTAACAGACCGGGTGCAGGCGATCAATTGGAGCAAACTCTCAACTGCTATAAAGCAGATATAACCGCACTCTAAGAAGCGCGATGGGGTGGACCAGGCAAAAGATGGATGAAAAACTACGACATCTACTACGGGAACTGCTGCAAGGAGAACAAACAGCGCCTATTCGGGAACAGATTGGTTATCCGAGGAAGACTCCGACAAAAAGTCTTAAACTTCCGGTTTGTAAGCGAACGCCTCAGAACAATCCGCATCAAAGCTTTATTTGGAAATATTAGCTTGATATGCACTCATGCCCCAACGGAAGAAAAGGACGATCGACTCGCAGAAGAATTCTACGATCTCCTACATAGAACCTATGCCCAATGCCCCAGCTAAGATACAAAAATTGTTCTAGGAGATTTTAATGCAAAACTGGGTAAAAGGACATATTTGAGTCGACCACAGGAAAGCATTGCCTCCATAACACCACTTCCGACAACGGACTTAGGCTTATCGATTTCCTAACGGTAGCAAGCACACGATTCCCCCATCTCAATATCGACAAGGGTACCGGGCGGTCTTTTGATCAATTGACCACCAGTATTCTCGACGTACAAACCTTCCGAGGGGCCAACATCGACTCGGACCACTACCTTGTTGTAGCCAAGGTAGGAATGAGAATATCAAGATCGCTTAGGAGTCAATTAGGACAACGTAAGTCTGACGGCGGAAAGCTACAATCGCAAAAGACTGCCAGAGTCTTTGCCGATCGTGTCTCCTTCAAGCTCTCTCAAAGTCCGACCACAGCAGCACAAGCAATAGAGCAGGAATGGGCGCATTGCCAGAGCGCCGTCAGAGACGCTGCCTCAGAGGTGCTGGGTTCAAACCGTCACCACCTAGAAACCCCTGGTTCGATGAACAATGCGAACAAGCCCATGCAGCAAAAGAAGAGGCATATAAAGCCATGCTGCAACGACGAACGAGAGCTGCTCGCGAAATCTATGAGCAGAAGAGAAGAGAGGAACACACGCTTTTCAGAAAAAAGAAGGGAGAGCACGGAAAGCGTGAAATCGAGGAGAAGGAGAGATGCTTCCGCAGGAATGACGCCCGTAAGGTAAAACGAACATGCCATGGCTACAAAGCCAGAGCGGCGGCCTGCAGGGATGGAAATGGAGAATTGGTACTAGAGTCGCCGTCCATGCTGAGGATTTGGAAAGACCACTTCTGGAGACTGTATAACGGCGATGATAGACAATATACCGCTGTCATGCAGAACGAGTCATTCGCCCTTCCCCGTCTGCAATTTCCATGGGAAATCTCCAGATGGCACCACGAGGAGGTGGGGATGGGACTTACTAACCGTGCCGCAAGATGTTTGACTGCGGTGGCTCTTTTCGCTTTTTAGCAAGCCAGCATCCGTCGGTTAGATGCTACCCCTACGAGGCCTTTGATAGTCCTTTGCCATCCTGTCGCAGCTGCTCTTGTGTTTTTAACAAGACAGATCTTGACTATTTAACTTCAGTCCACCCTCCCCAGCATATAGAACTGTATCTTATTTATAACCACCCCACTGTCAATAATGCTTCATAAAGTCCTGAAAATAGCTCTTCCCCTGCCATACTTAATTAATTTTTCCCAAACTTGCTCCTTTCATGAATTGGATGAATTCGTCATTTCTAGACACGAAAGTGACGACTTCTCAATAAGACAGGGGCAATCACTTTAAGTTCTCCTGTTTCCTTTGTCGACAGTCGAATTACATGAATTTTTAAAAACTTTGACAAATACCATACTGAACATCTAACAAATAATTCAGCCAACTGGTAACTAGTAGGAAAACTTCCCTCATCGTTTCCAAAGAACTACTAGGAAGACCTTCATCATCAGTAGATTTGCGTCAAGGGTGTGATGCAATGACATTTGGCGCCATAATTCCTGGAAGAAATACATAATGGATCCCTTCCATGCAATAATGTACATGTAATACCGTCAAACGTCAATTCAGTAAACCCCAACGACAGCTATCAAAACTTGTATGCATAAAGACCACCCACGTACCGTCATCGCCATCCGCAAGTATTTTGGGATCACTTTACAGACTTTCCTCTAACGATGCGTTACCGCACCCGCAATGAGGAAAATGCATTTCATCGTGCCATAAGGCCACGAGGTGGTGCGTTCTGATGTTTGAATTAATGCAATTCCACCCACTCATAGTACTGTGTGCATACACTGCACACTGTCAACATGCAAATCCTTAGAAAACTTGCTCTTTAGAACTATCAACCAAATGTGCAAACAGCAAACACTTGCTTGCACCATCTCCCTGCCGCAAGACAGATGACACTTTATGGCATAATGAAAAGTAAAGAAAAAGGAAACCGAACCTCCAAGCAGGATATGAGGCTGCAAGATTTCCCAAAGTGATGGAGAGGGAAATGACGAAAATAAAAAACCAACCGTCATTTGGTCCTGTTTAATGAAAAATCCTTTGGCGAATCTATGAAGCGTCGTTCTTTAACAACGGTCGGTGCCGAAAAGTTGCATATGCATACCACACATGGCACCCAAGGTTTAATCCTCAAAGAATCCTGCCATTGTTTGGCATAACTTCCCCTATGGAGGTGTTTTTTGTTTTTTGTTTTTTTTTTTCTTATTTTCCCTCATTTGGTAAATGTACAGGAGATCCTGTGGCAAGTAATGAAGGGAGCAAAAAGGATAAAAAAAAAGATTTAATAAAAGGAGAAAGGAAAGACGGTCCATCTGCAACATCCGGAACACATAGCACGCCACCAACATGGGATGCCTTGGGAAACTAGGACACAGGCAAAACGACGAAACAGGATCTGGTGAGCTTTAACACCACAGCATGACCCCATGAATAAGACAACACAGAGGACACCAGCATCCTGTGCAAGTTGATATAGTAGTACGGGAAGATGGTGAGGAAAACATTCTGACCTAATTGCAAATATCCTTCACCATCATTGCGCCTCATTTCTCCACCATCACACAGCATACGAATGCTCGTAATTTGTTCTAGTTTCCTTTTAAGACATGAACATATTGGGTCTTGGGTATTGCAAGGACCTGTTGCACGTAGTCTTCAACTTCATCACTACAAGATGAGGTTTTGACATGTAAATTTGTTGTTAATACGTTTTTTTTTCAGCTCGTTATCCTTCGGAAAGGATATTCGAGGAGGAAAAATGAAATGAAAATACCTCGGGTAGAGGGCAAAGTTTTACATGGTGTCCTTGTGCATAGTGTATGCTCATTACGAGCGATGCGTTTGCCGAGAGAGTGACGGATCAGCACGTAATTTAAGTTCACTAATCTAATATTAATGAGTTGAGTAAATATGTTAACTACCAGTCCTGTCGGGATCATGAGGGGCTGATTTGGTTATAAGAGTACTGAATCGTGATGGATTCAAGCTTAAATGTCACCGGAGTCTTTGAGAGATGCAGGATGAACATGAATATGATTATAAAGGCAATTTGTGAACCTGTCTGTCAGGAAATAAATAAATCATGTACATCCTGAGCTACCATAGCAACTGGAGAACCCTTAAGGCTGGTTATAAACCAAAAACTAAACAAGCAGCAACAGCACAATCGAGTTAGTTGGAATAGTCCAACCAAAAACCAGGTCAGTACGACCTGCATCCATGTCACTGACGCAGCACTCTTACCCCAAAACAAAACCAAAACCAAAAAAGTGAATATGAAAAAAACAAGGACACCCCCGCTCCAAACCAAGTCCGTCGACCTAAATTTACGAGTGGCATTCAACAGGCTCTTAACGTCCCATTCACCTTAGAACCGTAACCCCAGCCAACTGGAGCGTAGCCAGTTGAATTTCATCCCACAAACAATCGACCGAATCCATCTCGAGTTCACCGAACAATCTCGAGGGTGCAACAAGGCATTTCATACCCTCCAACGGATACGGTTCGTAACCAAGTCAATTGCTGTTCATCAATACCATATGCATCAGGACAACGGCAGACTCGACCATGTATTAAGCTAACCCCAAATATATGAGATCAATCCTTGGATTGCGACAATTGTGGTTACGCCATGATAATGACAACGTCCATGAGGAGATTGGGGATTGTAACGTATACTATGTATGGCCATACAAAGACGCATACAAGATAGATTCAATTATAAAGATGTCATCATACATGGTTGGTTGTCGGTAGTTTTCGATGGAACTGCTAGTATGAGGCCAATGCCCGTGTGTCCATCGCGTATCACATCTTGACTTGACTAAAAGGAAGCTATAGCCAGAGGAAATAAGATTGTGCTATGGGGTACGAAACACGTCGGTCGTTGTCATGTCTTTGTAGCACATGAAAATGGGAAATTATCTTTCCCCCATCAATCAGAATCAGAAAGGGAAATGGATGTGATATGCCTTGGCATAGATAGGGGGGAAGAAAAGTTACACAAAGAAGCATAGCCCTTTCCGTTCGAAGCTCAACATTGAGCTTCCCGCGCACTGCCGTGTTTATCAGCCCATCCCGGCGAGTAACTCCCACAACAGCATGAAGAAATTTCATTTCGACGATTTTATTCTTTGGGTCAATAACCACATTTCATGACCATAGGTGAGAGTTGGAACAAATACTGAGTAAAAACCGCTAACTTGGCTTTGACACCAAGCTCGGTCTTCCTGAATACAGCCCTTGGCCAATCCTGCAGAAAAGCTCAGTATTATTCCTCCCATCACTCCTGAAGAAGACCCCGATATATTTCAACTTCTCTACCTGCTTCAATGGGACTCCCCTAACATGTAGAGCGCATTGGACAGGTGTTCTGCAAGTAACCATAACGTCGGATTTGTCCACGTTAACCCTCATTCCAGCATCAGCATATACCGCCACAAACCTATCTAGCGCGCGCTGGAGTTCCGTCTGGGAGCATGTGAGGACAACTAAGTCATCTGCTTACCCTCAACTCTCCCAATGTGAAACACTCCTCGCCTCGAGAGATGACAAGACGCACTCTTGGGGAAGTCCAACGTCCACGGTAAAAGATGTTGATTTACTACCGTTAACCTGAACGCAGCTGCTACAGTTGTGTATAGAAACTGAATGGCCCTGCAGAACACTCCAGATTATACCTCAAGGAACTCGGTCATATGCCTTTTGCAAATCTACAAAGCCGCTGTAGATCGGTTTGGCGTACTCTCAAGCCTTCTCAAGTACCATTCTAAGAGTGAAAAGCTGGTCGGTTGTACTTCTGCCATGACGAAACCCGCACTGTTCAACCCCTATCCAGGATTCGACCATAGCTCTAGAACGCACCTATGGTTGGAGCACTTTTTTTATCCCCCTTTTTGAAAAGAGGGACAATCACCTCAGTCTGCCAATCGCTAGATGTCTCACCGCATTCCCGGGTCTCCTTAATGACACAAGAGAGCTATAATACTCCCTCTTTACCCATTGCCTTAAGCATTTCTGGCCGAACTTCATCCACACCGGCGGATTTGCCAACTTTTAGCGATTCAAATCTAAAATGGCTTCCTCCACCGTTGGACTTTTCTCCGCCCCACTCAAGAATATAGGTCTATCCCACTCAGTGCCCTGTTCGCGATTGAGCAGCTGCGAAAAGTGCTCGCTCCATCTCATTGGGAAGCAACACACCATCTTTGGATTTAACTCCTTCTATTATGTTGAATTTCCTTCCTCTGAACCGGCGAATGGTTTGCCAGAACACCTTTTTCGCAGATCTTTGGTCGCCTTCCAACTTCTCGCCGAACTCCTTCCAGGACTGCTCTTTATCTGCTCGCACAGGCAATTTGCAAGCTCTTCGCGCCACAGTGTACCGGTCACGGGAAGCTGAGTCCCCCAAGAGAATACAGTCGCTGTAGTCCTTCTTTTTCTCTCTGATGGCTTCTTGAACTCCGGGTGTTTTAAACCACGCAGTTCTTTTCTCACCACCAGACCGCTTCTCTCCACAAACATCAAGTGAAAATAGTCGCCGTTCTTCCTCTATATGCGATGGAACAGTTGGAATTTGCTCAAACCTTTCGGATATGTGTCGTGCGAAGTGTTGCCACACCTCACTGCTCTGTATTTTCTCGCACCATATCCGCGACATCACTCTTGGTTTTCGCCTTGGCAGACGAGGTACTCTATCAGTAAGATACAGCTTACACAACACCAGGTGATGATCAATTGACAGTTCAGCCCTTCTCAACACACGAACGTCACAAACCATCCGTTTCCTTACATCCACACCCACGTGGGCGTTGAAGTCTCCCATCAGAATATAGGAATCCATCTCAACCACTCTATCAAGGGCTTCGACTTTATCCAGGAAAGTCGCATACTCTGACTCTAGATTCGGTTCATACACCTGCACCAAAGATGATCTTTCAAGCCTGAGTTTTAAGATCGCGAATCTCCCTCCTAATGGTATCCACTCCAATACCCTGTCTGCCAGACTGGGACTTATGGGTAGCCCCACTCCCGCCTGTGTAGACATTTGGGGTGCAACTCCCGACACGAAGAGTTTCACCCGTCCGAAAAGTCCACAGTTCCATATCCTCTTTGCTTTGTCGAAGAGATACCTACGATATCTAACCGATACCTGGCAGCTCCCTCAACCAGCTCGAGATGCTTTCCTGTGAGCGATGAGACGTTCCACGTGCCCATCCTAAGTCGATGCCGTTGTCTGTTGCCTTTTACTCCCCGAATGCGTGGTTAGTGCATGGCGTGCATCCCCCTCCACCTCCGTAGTGGCTCACGAGGCCACTGCTGGGTTGCTCGTGACTTCTTCGGGCTAAGCTCGATCGGTTGCCGAGGAGGACAGACCCGCTCGCATATTGCCACCATTTAGGCCTGGCTCCGAATGCGGCCCTGGCACACCAGGGTAGGCAGTTTCCGAGGCAGGTCTCTTTTTTGTCATCCAGAGGGGGTTTGCGCTTCGTAAGCCTTCTGTTGCCCGCCGCCCACCACAAGGAGGGTCCAGTGAAGGCCTCGAAGTCGTTTGTAGAGTGGTCTTCCCTTGCCTTAACCCATTTTACATCATTTAATAAAATTTCTAATTCCTGTTGAGCCCAATCATCGAGTTTCTTTGAGGAGCCTGCTCTTTTTAGGTGACTCCAAACTGTTCATATGGTTCATATGGTTGACACTTAGTGTCCGGTATCTCCTGACAGTTTACGTGCCATCTTGCTCCACTAGAGGCAAATTTTCATCGACTTTTTCCGTGATGGGAGACCTGACCGAGGTGCATCTCCGACACATTCTAACACATTTCGTCATTTTGCAGCGGCTTTTCCTTTTAAATGTAAGTTTTTACGGAAATGACGAATTACATAACTGTATCCGCAAGGAATGTAGCCTGAAATGTCACCTTTCAACCGGGATTAGGTAGGAGTGGCCGCCTGGTTGCAGAGGGACAAAGGCCTAATTAGCGAGTATACACCGTTTTGATGCCAGCTGTGACCTAGTGTGTCGATTTGTGTTTCAAATCCATTCTGTGGAGTTGAGAAATGTAACGATGTTACTGAATTCTGATAGGCTGAGGTCTTCAAAAAAGACCTTTCCGAGTGTGCCCTGTCTGGTTCTAGATAGTTACGGCCATTCGCAAAGGAAACGGTTAAGTGTCTCCTTTTCCAGCGGGTTCTTGCAACTTCGGCAGTGTGTGTTAAGTGAGATACCTAACTTGGCAGCTTAAGTGGCGACAACCAATGGCCAGTACTGATAGCTACAATTCTGGTAATCTCATGTCGGGTTCTGTTTGTTAGTTCGTGAGTTTTTTTTGTGTTACAGGAAGGCCATACCTTTCTTGATATGATACAGTTAGTCAGGGTGCTCCATCTGAAGTTCGCCCCGGAATGAAAGTGCTTAAAGATTTGTCCGAGTCAAGAGAGGGAATACTGCACCCGTAGAAGTGTGCCTTGCCAGCGCATCAGTATTTTCGTTACCCTCTATGTTGCCAGGAACCCAGAAGACGTTAAGGTGTGTTAATTGAGCGCTATGATGGCTGATGGGCTGTCAATACAAATGGCAACGTTTCTCTTAGTAACAAGGTAACAGGTGAGTACCTCGCAAACCTCCTGAATCGATAGCACTTCCGTTTGGAACACACTAGTGGAGTCAGGGAGTCGAAATGATCTGGAGATATTCAGTTTCGCTGAGAAGATACCTGACCCGACTCCGCACTCCATCGTCGAGTTGTCGGTAAAAAACGCTACCTGATGGTTCGTGGAGTGCAATCCATTTTTCCGTGCCGTTCTGCATGGGAAGTTGACTTGGGCGGCCTTGTTTAGGTTGTATTTAGGTGCCATGAAGTCGGTTGAAGTCGTAGCCGGGTCTACAGGTAACAGGTCCAGCACCTTACTACGACTCTATGGTTTTGATGATCGGAACTCGGATTCTCTGAGCCTAATTGCGCCACAAGATGCGATATATTTAATGTGGTTGTCCAGAGGGAGAAGGTTTAGGAGTACGTTGAGTGACCCCGTCAGGCTGGACCAAAGGGCACCAATTACACTAATGCCGGCCCACCCCTGGATTCGGTTTAGTTTGGTAATGTTATAAGATTTTTGTAAGGCAGGCTATTTTACAAGTAGTCCGTAGGTGAGGATGCGGTATACGACGACTGTGTACATTTTGGGCAGGAGTCCCCACGTTTTGTCAAAGGTTCGGCTACGGGCGTAGAAAGCGACACATGCTTTCCTTACCCGATGTTCTATGTTTAACTTCCAATTGATCTCTGCATCTAGGATAACTCCTAGATTTCTAGCCTCGGGAGACAGAGAGAGTGTCTGGTTGTTGAGTCAAGGGAGATTGAAAGTCGGTATCTCGTCTGCACACCTTCATGCAGAGTGGTCTCAGTGGACTTGCCTTTGAGGTAGGGGTGTTGAGACTACGAAAAATTTGTTTTTCCTAGACTGTCTCAGATGGGCTAGACGGTCTTCAATAATAACAGGTTTGAAATCATTTGCGGATTCATGGCAACGCTTGCCAACCTTCGAAATGAAAACGACCCGAACACTTCTACAGATCTAGGGAATGTAATTGATTCTAAGCGAGATTCGATAGATCACCGTTAATCAGGGTATAACCTTATTCTTTTGGAGGACGCCATGGCGCTGTGGTTAGTGTGTTGGACTCTGACGCACGATGAACGAGTTCGGATCCCGATAACACCAACGCCATCGAATGTTTATTTCGCGGTGTCCGTCATCGACGGGGTACTGGCAAAACCCCCCGGAGTATACTTGCCATGGAAAAGCTTCTCTACTTACGCCGTTCGGAATCGGTATTAAACTATAAGTCCCTTTCACCTGTGTAAAAAATAAATCACACACAATATGGGTGATTGAGAGAAGCTTGGCTCTGGTCCTTCATGGGCTGTAACGCCACCAAAGAAGAAGAATTCTTTTGGAGCGTCATTGGTAATACCCTGTCGAACCGTGGGAACTTAAATGGAGAGCAGCAAATGGCCCAGGAGATATTTTCCTTGGGGCAAGTTGTTTTTGATGTGGGACTTGCATATTTGCAGCGCAGTCTTTACTTCCCCGGAAATGGGTGTTTATGAGGAGTTCCAAGGATCATTTCGCATAATAAAAAACGTGTTGGAGTGTTATTTAGAAAGGATTTTGCTAAACCTTGAAGGTTTCTAGGTACACTGTACAAGAGTACGCTGGCAGTACTCAGCCCAGGCCTGTGACTTGGTCTTACTGATAGCCTTTTTGTAGAGTTGGAAGCCGTTCCAGAATTTGAACCTGTGGCAGATATTGAACATTTCTCTGGTCATTTTTCTGAAATCTGAAGGCTTTTCATTCCACCATGGTTGGAACGTTTTATTGTTGTGTTTGACTGAGCACGAGACTTTGCAGGTTGTTTCTATGGTTCTGTTAAAGGGCCTTCCTTTAAAGTACTTTCTCCGAGTCTATTCCTGGAGCTTGGAGTCAAAAGTATCCATCTGCGACCCGCAAATGATCCTAGCTTGGATACTCTCAAATGGTCGACCCTATAGATAGTAGAGTAGTAATTAAAGTAGTGTGGAGTACCTCCTCCCAGCCGGGATAAGTTCCCTTGCTCAGTAACACAAAGGTAGGGGTGTTACCTATTCGTACATTATAAATATTGAGATGTGAGGTAATTAAAAAATCAAACAGAGACCCGCCATTTGTTGATTTCCGAGCTGCTCCATAGAGAGTGTCTGGCGTTGGTGTCGCTTCCCAGAATGTGATTAGTTCTAACCAATATATGAGCATCAACACCCTCATGTGAAAGAAAACTTCGGGGAAACTTTCCTGCAGAAGCACGTAGTAATAAATCATTTTCAATCTGCAAGGTTTTTAGTGTAACATAGCATCGCCTGAATTGGACCGCCAAGCTTCAGACCTGCGACTATGACAGGGCGGGAGCCAAATTGATTGTGGGAGCATTAGTTGCCTGTGACTTATTCCCATAGGTCGTCGACTTAAAGAAACCCCAAAAGAAAAGTCTTATCTATGGGGGAGAACCATGCTCCAAAGTAGCTCATGCAGAATGTTCATTGGGTACACTACATGTCATTGATGTCCTTAGAGTAGTTCGGTTCGAGTCAAAATGAATTTGATATCATTGATTAATGGCGCTATCCTTTGATGGTGTTGACAATGTCACTGTGGTTTTTGAAAATTTACCGACCGACGATCCACACTAAACTGTGACTTTCGGCAGTTGTGTAGCCACTTGATGGACCTTGTGTGAATGGGTATCGTGAATCTGGCTTTTTCCTTTGTTGATGTACTCTTTTGTCCTTGTCGCTGAAGGAGAAGTTTTTTCTCCTTAACTAAGATCAGAGTCTGCTTTCCACAGCTGGAGAATTGTGCTGGTTTTGCTTGATGTAGGCGCGATTTCTGATCCCTGCCAAATTCGTCAGATCGTATAGGATGACGATGGAAAATCGCTGCTCCATCAAGGTCGGTAACGAACTTACCAAGGCCTTCAATGTCCAGAAAGGTTTTAGACAAGGCGACGCGCTATCATGTGCCTTTTTAACATCATACTTGAGAAGATCGTGCGAAAATCACAAATCAGCTCTTGGGGCACGATCTTCCGTTCAACTGTTAGCTTACGCCTATGATATTGACGGGATTGGTCCTACGCAGCGGGCAGTCAATGAAATATTTTCTGGCATTGAAACGGAGGCGGCTAAAATGGGACTGGCGGTATATGAGGCCAAAACGAAATATATATTGTCATCAAGGAAGGACGCACAACATCGAGGACTGGGACAGAGCGTCACAATGGGCTGCAAGAACTTGATGTAACCAATGACTTTGTCTACCTCGAATGCGCTTTAACTAGTAGGAACAATATCAATACCGAGGTTAAAGGAAGAATAACTTTGGCCAATCGCTGCTTTTTAGACTCAAAAGGCATTTGAGTAATAGGGCCATCTTTCGAAACACCAAGTTGTCTCTATATAATATCCTAATTACCATAGTACTGCTTTATGGTGCAGAGACATGGACGCTATTGAAAGCGGTTGAGGAAGCTCCTATACTGCTCCTATACGGTTGAGGAATCTCATATACTGCCTTTACTGTATAAGCGTTTGTAAAGCATGACTTTGGTTCTTCGGGGGAGGAGTTTTAAACCAAGTTGTTTGGCCAAACCGAAGTAGCACCGGTTGCCAAGGGTGATTCTACTACGTCATGCCGAGACTGTGCAATGAAGTCAATATCATTCGCGAATCCTAGCAGCTGGAGAGACTTGTAGAAGATAATTCCTTCCCTGTTTACTCCTGCCCATCGCACTGCTCCAGCACCAAATTAAAGAAGTCACACGACAGCGCCTAAGATCACCTTTTTGTGAATGGGGCAAGAAAGCTGATATTCCAGTCATCGGGCATGCTTTAATCTTCCCGAATTCTGGAGATGATCTGGCGCATGATACCTACCAGAACATCACCGCCAGCGTTGAAGAGCTCTGATGGTAAGTCACTGAGCCTGCGGCCCTCTTGATCTTCAGTTTTTTTTTTTTTTTCAATAGCTGTGCCTCTGCTTCAGTGGCTGGAGCTAGGATTTGAACAGTCCCTACCACACTCTCTTAGTCATGCTCGTTAAGCAGCTGCTGGAAATACTGCTTAAATACATCCACTATTCCCGGCGGGTCGGTGACAGGATTGCCTTTCTTAAAGCCTCCTGCAAGGCTTTTAGCTTTCTTATAAAAGACCCGTATTTTATGTTTGTCCCTAGACTCCCCGATAACCTTGAGCTGCGAAGATTCTTTTCTGTAGTCGCAACAGTTTTTTCTCCTCCCTTCTTCTGGCTCGGTACTCCTCTCACGATGCCCTGGGTTTTCGCTGCAGCGCCTTTTGATACGCCTCGTCAGTTGCTGCAATTTTCTGCTCACACTCGCCATCGTACCACGGGTTTCTTGTCGGGGGTGGTAAGTAGCTCAAGGTGTTGTCGGCTACTTTCTGAATGGCTCAGCGGCAATGCAGCCACATATTGTTGACACTTATGCTCGACGTAGGCATACCAGAGAGCCTTTCGCACAGTTGCTCCCTGTAGACACTGGCCTGAGCACATAGGCGTCCAATGTCGAACCTCTTCATGGTGGGCTGGTGCAACTCTCTGACATTGGACAGTCGTGCTCTGAATCTTGCTGCTACGAGGAAATGATCAGAATCGATGTCCCCCCTGAGTTTTCATACATCCAGGATATTTGACGAGTATCTTGCGTCAGTGAGCACATGGTCGATTTGGTTGGCGGTTCGTCCATCCGGGAATATCCAGTTTGCTGTATGGATTCGCTTGCGGGGAAGTCTTGTGCTATTTATCATCGCACTACGAGCTGTCGCAAAGTCCGTGACTCAGAAGCCGTTATCTGTTGTTGTATCATGGAGGCTGTATTTTCCGACCAGTCCGCCAAAGGTGTTCTCTATACCAACTTTTGCATTGAAGTCCCCGAGGACGATTGTCCATGGCGTTGTCCAAGAGATCATAGAAGTCTTCTTTGATGTGGCCTTCAGGCTCTTCAGTAGGGGCGTGTGCACCTATGAGGCTGATACTGTAAAATCTGCCTTTGATGCGGATCACAGCCAGGCGAGCACTTATAGGTTTAAAGTCGATGAACTTAGACCTTAACCGCTTCCCTACGACAAATCTACACGCCAGCATGTGCAACCTTTTTTGACAGCTGTAATACCATTCCTTATTATACCGTTTCCTATGCAGCGTATTTCCTGGATCGCAGTAATATTCGGCTTGTACTGCGTGAGGGTTCTTTCCTGTTTATGAGCAGCTCCAGGAGTGTACAGAGTTCTGACATTCCAGGAGCATACTCGCAAATCGCGTTCCTTTTTCGCGCCATGTCGTCTCCGAGAATCCGTCCTTTTATCCGAGGCATTTTGTTCTTCCATAACTTGTTCTGTTTTACATGGGCGTGTTGTTGGCCCGCCGTACAACCGCCAGTGTGGTCGGGGTATTGTAGCGTCCTCTTGCCTATGGCGATGGCTGCATACATTTCTTCATCTCTCAACGGTTGTTGTGGAGGCTATCCAGAGGGCGTCGCGAGAAGGCTGTATGTCAACTTGACTCGGGCATTGAAACAGGGATCGTTGTTGGCATCTCGCCAGGTTAAGAGCAATCAACAACTTTACTCTTAACTCTTTCTTTGGACTGGTGAATTAGCCTGCTAGAACTATTTTACGCTTGTTGGTTACTCATTAAAGGGATGTATCAAATCATCCGTCTACACCGATAAGCCAGCATCAACTGCAGCCTTGGAAGACAACATTACACGGGTTATGAACGGGATACCACAATATGCTCGAAAAAGTGCCTTAAAAGCCGACTCTCCGTATAGGTCACTTAAAACGTAGTTTTGGACAACGTTTATACGTAGGAGCCAATGGCAATCATCGTTTAATCGACTCGAATCAGAAGTGTGTACACTTTTGCAATATTTCCTTTTCTCCTTTTAATAACTAAAACCAAACGCTTAAAAAATCACGCGGTGTATACAGGTGAGCTTGTGCATAACGCATTTGTATAACGACTTTGCTCTGGGGTCTATGAGTTTTTCTACATATATTCCCCGTATGCGACTAAATCATGTTAAATTGACGTTAATGTTGTGTTTTTTTTTATGTCAAAATTAAACTAGAAAAATAGGAAAAACAACTTTACAAGGTCTTCCCATAAAACAGACTACAATCGCCGCTGTTCGACGAAAAAATTATTGATTCTCCCCACAAACTATCATCAAACGACTGCGCCGCATCTACTATAACAACAGACGTTGAATACGTTCCAAAGCAAAAAATGAAAAAAGATAAATGAATCATCCACAAACAAACAACACTAAAAACGAACAATGGACGAAACTAAGTGACAGTCTCCTAGGTCTCCTAGGCCCATAACTGGCCGAACTCATGTCAACAACCCACTGTCTGTCCACTAACATCTACTACTCTCCCATAAGCAAACCTGCACACTCTACAGCTTTTCCGAGCAAAGGCAAACTGTTTGAAGGACACTAGGAATATCAATAAAAACTTTTCGCACTCAGGATGATCGCCTAATAAATATTGCATCATCCTCCTTCCCATTTCCATCGACCCTTGTCTGTCGTATCCTTTCTATCTACTCGTACACATTCGCCTCATCCTCGAACTGTGTTGTTTATGTACTGCTCCCCAACTGCTGCTATTGCTGGGGCAAGCGATAGTACCACAGCAAAGGGACAACATTGGGATATGCCGAGCTTCCCAGCACTAGCTGGTCATGTTACGTCAGTGTCAGAGTTGGAACCGTAACAGTCCAGGGCAAATGTGCGAGTACGGAGCTCGAGATACAATATTTACCAACGAGTTGAAGCCCCACCGAGAGGTGTGAATGCGCGCGAATTCTATTTGCTGTTCTTACTCTTTTGCTTTATAAATAAAACATTTTCCTCAGGAAATAATGACGCGTTGTACTCGTACTCGTAGTCGTATCTCATCGGGTTATGAGTTTTCCTCACGGATGAGTAACGATCCGGATGGCGGACTACGAGCAACGAAACGTAAAGTTGTTGATGAATTCAATTGAGCGGTTGGCTGTTGATGGATTCTATCTATTGCCCCTCGCATTCCACTGCTCGACGTACAATTGGTGGTAGGCCTTTGGGTTGTTGTGAAAGTGATGTTTGCTGGGTAGACGCTTGCGGTTGGAAATGCTTCAACCTTTGGGGGTAGTTTGACTTCGGATGGAATGTTGAATGAACCTTTTGAACGCTTTTGAACGCCAATCGAAATGTGGGAGGAGTGGGATTCAGTGGATAGAGGGTTACTTGATTTGACCGGTCGAGTGTTTCACTGATTTCCGAGCTTCCATCGAACATCGTATCGTCAAAAGGGGATAGTGCGAATGAGCAGAGTGTGTGATGAATTGGGTTAATAGTGTACAGATTCACTTGACTGACCAGGTTCAAGGGATCTCTTTAGGTGCTGTCGAGCTTTAATTGGAACAGTTTCAATCGAAATCGAGGGGGGGCAAGTCAGTTATTGGGAGAGGATGGCATAATACAGGGTCTTCCATTAAGCACTTCCTTTCCCTACGATTAAATAAAAGGAAGTGTGAGTGAGAAATCATCGAAGATTTTTATTTGTTTGAAAGAACTGGGTGGCGCGCATCCGAAATGTCACATGTTTCATGACTCTGGCGCAAAAATCAGGCTGAATTCAACCCATGGCATGGGTTATGTTGGCTTTGAGGGGCGCTGTGGATTCACCTGCAACTTCAGAAAACACATTAAGAAAAAGTCGAACGGAATCAAATCGCCAGTTCACATCACCTCCATGTGAGATGACCATTCTCTCGAATCGCTACTGCAGAATTTCCAATGTGGCGTGAGCTGTGTGGTACGTAGCACTATCCTGTTGAAACCACACATTGTTAGTGTCTGTATCATCCAATACATGGTAATCATCGACCTATAGCTCCTGTCGTTGACGGTGATGGCTTGGTCGTTCTCAAAAAAATGGATCCGGTGACGCCGGTAGCCAAAAATCCGGGATGCATTGGACGTTCTTGGATTTCATGTGTATTGGTATCGTCCCAAATTCGACAATTTCGTTTGCTAACGTACCCATTCATTCAGAAATGGATCTCATCGTTGAAGACGAAATTAGGGTCAGTTCTCAATTGCTCTAGAGCCCATTCAGGGAACAAAAGCCGTTGTCTATGGTCGTTTACCTTCAGCTGCTGGGTCAGTTGAATCTTGAACGGGTGCAAGTCCAAGTCACCAAGCTGTGGTCTGCGAAAGGCCGAGGTCTTGTGAGCGACGCGAAATCAACTACCTCGTGAGTGGCGATGTCTTCGGCAGTCCACTGAACCAGTGTACTCAAATAGTCCTCTTATTAGGACAATTATGGCGACCGTAAAATGGGCGAAGCGGAACGAGTGTTGCTCCAATAGAACACTTAATTTGATAAAACAATTTTTGAATTTGCACTTTTCGTTGGACGCTAAGTCTACTCATGGTGATTTGGCAAAACAGGCTGAATCCAGTACAATTAATTTGACAGATTTTCTTGCAATAGTCCGGCCGCCATAGCCTATCAAAGTTCGGAAGCGTCTATTGGAAGACCCTATAGGAACTTCAGTACAGCTTGCTTTGGTGGTTCTACAGCCCATGAAAGGCCGGAGCCAAGCTTCTTTCAATCACCCATGTTGTGTGTGATCTATTTTTGTACACAGGTGAAAGGGACCTACGGTTAAATGCCGATTCCGAACGGCGTGAGTCGAGAAACTATACTACGAGGGGTTTTGCAAGTACCCTGTCGAGGAGAGACGCCGCGAAATAAACATTCGATGTCGTTGGTGTCATCCGGATCCAAACTCGCTCATCGTGCGTCAGAGTCCAACACACTGACCACTGCGTTACCTCGCCCTCACTTCAGGACAGCAATAAACTTTTTTTTTGCAGGTCCGTCAAACCTTTGACTTAGGAGATGCCAGCTCTTACGAGCAATTTTTAAACAATTAGACGCAAGGTCCAAATGACAGGTTTTGTTTAGAAAGTTCATAATAGACAATTCGACAAAATTCTTTACAAACTTGGAAGTTCTGTCAGCCTGTCAGCTGCCAAGAACACCTATGTCACTGTTAGCTTTTTAGCATTAATCTTGGCTGCAGCAACACCTATTGGTTGGTTTTTTGTACCTCTTAGGCTCAAAACACTATCTCGTCTATAACATTCTAGGCACTAGATAGCCTTCCTGAACATTTTCCGTGCCACACTTGCACACATTCCATTGCTGCTTAAAAAGTTAGACAAAAGCTCGGTCGTCTTATCTATTCTACATGCAACGGCGTTAGTTACTAATTTTAAAGATACTACAGTTGGTATCAAATAGGCCTATTTAGCCATCGATCTTTATCCAGATTTCGGACACCTGAGTGCGCCACCTTAGTTGATGCCAACTTCTGCTACAGAAACAGTTGATTAGATAAATCTCCGAGGCTTAAGCCAGGCAACCAATCAGGTGAATCCATGGGCAACTGACTAAGTCGACGTCAGTACGAGTAGAGTTCGTTGTCGAACCTTCTCCTAGCTTTGGGTTTTTAGGAAAAAAAATTGCCTCTTAATGTCCTCCACAGAATCTGTCCAAGTTTTGATTCTGTTGATGTAAAGTTCCATGGTCACAGCTTCAAGAGTATCAAGAGTACAACACAACCTTTGTGGACAGTTAACCTCAATAGAGAAATAACTCGTCCCGGAAATGCTTTTTTGAGATTAAGCGGGTCATGTCGTGTGAGATAAGGGCTCTGTCTACTTGATACTACATGTCCGTATCCTCGATTTCAGACCAAGAAAAAACGGTTAACTTTTGGCCATACATTTCACACAGCATGCGTTTCGATAATCGGTAGGCCTGTCTGACTGACTTGTCATATCTATGACAAGGCTTTAAAAAGCTCACTTTATAGGCAATGTCACGTGCGATCTTGTACCGATCTTGTGCGATCTTGACCGCGCCGTCCTCTGCATGGGCCGAGTTTTACATGGTCGCTGGCACTCTAAAGTCGTGTATCACTTGTGCCGGTCGCCGTTACCTCTTGGCTCTTGGTTGCTATTACTACCCCGCCTTCATGTGCATTGCGCTGCTCATATACAGGCTTATGTAGCATTGATGACATCACCGGCGGCATGTTATTGCAATATTTCATGTTAACTCAACTCAATATTAACGCAATTGGTGTGTCCGCTGCATATTTGGTCCATATTCTTGACCAAATCGGCTCCAGTTCATCGTATGTGCAACAAGCGTTATTGGACTGCATCTTAGGCGTCACTGTTTAAGCTTAGCCTAAGTCGGTTAGTTCGACACCAACGTTTTGACTATTACCGCCGTTTTGCAGCCCCATATGGGAACTTTTCCGCATTGATCATAACTCTTTTCTGTTTACGCTATTTACCTTCAATTCTGTGGAAACAGTTTCATTGGCATATGGCATTGACGAAAAACTTAATTCTCTGGGAGTATGCACTTAGGCCAGAGAGGCCCTCGGTGTTGCTACGAGGAGGCTCGACCTATTCATGGAGTAGCAAGTACACGATTCCCACACCTCAACATCCATAAGGGGACCTGGCGGTCTTCCGATTAATCGACAACCAACCAAATTGATCATATTGCGAACGACGGCAGACACTCCTCCAGCATCCAAACCTTTCGAGGAGCCAACATCGACTCGGATCATTACCTTGTTGCAGCCAAGGTACGGATGCGAATTTCTCGGAAACAACGGAGTCGAGTAAGAACACAAAAATTTAACGACCGCCAGGAACTTCGCCGATCAAGTCTCCCTCAAGCTCTCTCAAGTCCCGATGCAATCTGCAGAAACCATAGAACAGCAATGAGTCGTTGTCAAAATGCCATTAGAGAGGCCGCTTCAGATGTACTCGGTTTTGAGCCACCACCGTTGAGAAACCCCTGGTTTGATGATGAGTGCAAACAGTCCCAAGTAGAGAAACAGAATGCATACATGAGCACATTGCATCGACAGACGAGAGCTGCCCGCGAGCTCTATGAACAGAAAAGGAGGGAGGAGCATGCGCTTCTGAGAAAGAAAAAGAAGGAGCACGAGAAACGCAAGTTCGAGGAGACGGAGAGATGGTACTGCAGGAACGACGTTCGAAAATTTTACCAAAAAGTAAAACGATCATGCCATGGCTATAAAGCTAGAGCAGAAGCCTGCAGGGATGGGCACGGACAACTAGTAGTGGAGTCACAGTCGCTGATGAGATTGTGGAAGGACCACTTCTGCAGACTGTATAACGGCGATGATAGTCAAAATGCCGCCGTCAGGCAGAACGAACCATTCACAATGGACGAATACGAAGGAGAATCCCGTCCACCCGACCTAAACGATGTTAAGATAGCGATATCGAAACTTAAGTCTTATAAAGCTGCTGGAGCGGACGGACTCCCCGCGGAACTGTTTAAAGCAGCTGGCGATGAGCTGGTCAGGAATATGCACCAACTCATCTGCAAGATATGGTCGGAAGAACTCATGTCCGATGAATGGAATCTCAGTAACGTTTGCCAGGTCCATAAGAAAGGAGACCCCTATGACTGCGCCAATTACAGAGGGATAACCCTCCTGAACAACGCGTACAAGATCCTCTCTGCCGTACTGTGTAAGTGCCTGAAGCCGTTCGTGGACAATCTGATAGGTTCCTACCAGGTTTCAGCCAGGAAAATCCACGGTAGACCAAATATTTACAATACGGCAGATCTTGGAGAAGACCCATAAATTCCAGGTCGACACGCACCATCGTTTTGTCGACTTTAAAGACGCGTATGACAGTGTTTATAGAGACGAGCTATACAGAGCCAGGTTATGTTTTAACAGTCCTGCCAAACTCGTCAGACTGTGCAGGATGACTATGGAGAACTCTCGCTGCTCCATTAAGGTCGGAGGTGAACTAACCGACCCCTTTGATGTTAAAAAAGGTTTTAGACAGGGTGACGCACTGTCATGTGATTTCTTTAACATCATACTTGAAAAGATCGTGCGGGACTGTGCGGCCAATACAAGAGGTACGATCTACTTCAAGTTCACACACATGTTCACCTGCCTACGCAGGTGACATTGACGTTATTGGACGGACAAAGCGAAACGTCAATGAGGCGTTCGCAGGCATTGAAGCAGAATCGGCTGATTTGGGTCTAAGGGTAAATGGAGACAAGACCAAATATATGCTGTCATCAAAGAAAAACACGCAACATCGACGTCTTGGTCTTGGTTAGACGTCTTCGGATCCAACGTCTAAGATGGCTAGGCCATGTACAGCGAATGGACATCAAGGCTCCGGCCCAAAGAGTCTTCGACTCCCACCCCGAGGGACGACGCAGCAGAACACGACTGCATTTAATGTGGCGGCGCACAGGTGGAAAGGGACCTCAACCAACTGGGCATGCGGCACTGGAAGCGGCTGGCCAAAGATCGGGCCGGCTGGAGAGGGTTTGTGGTTGAGGCCCTGGTTCACCCCGAACTGTAGCGCCATCAAAGTAAGTAAGTATTTGTTCCAACTCTCACGTATGTACATGAAATTTGGGTATTGACCGAAGGAATAAGATCGTAAATACAAGCTGCCGATATGAGATTTCTTCGTGCTGTTGTGGGAGTTACTCGCCGGGATAGGGTGAGAAACACGGCAGTGCGCGGGGAGCTCAATGTTGAGCAGCTGCTTCTCCGAATGGATAGGGCTATGCATCGATGGGTTGGTCACGTGAGACGAATGTCGCTATCATCACGACTTCCGAAGTGTGCCTTGGATGCAATACCATCAGGCAGGCGACCGCTTGGCAGATCCAGGACGAGGTGGTTATGCCAAGTCCAAAAACTCGCCTGGGTGAGCTTGGACATAGCTCCTGATGAGTTAGAGTCGATGGCGGATGATCGAGTGGTCTGGAGATCCCACGTGCGCGCATTACCCCCGCCACTCTTTTAGTGGAACATGCGGGGCACTGAAAATATATGTATGTATGTAACTTTAATCGCCAGACGTTCAATGTGCATAACTTAATTGAGCGGGGTCAAGAGCTCCTTTAAGGTTAGCCTCATATTTATACCAATTGATCCCATGACCAAGACGGCATGGGCTCGGACATACAGGGTAAAGTTGTTGATTGCTCTCAACCTGGCGAGATGCCAGCAAGGATCCCTGTTTAAATGCCCGGGTCAAGTTGACATACGGCCTCCTCGCGGCGCCCTCTGGATAGCCTCTTCAACAACCGTTGGGAGGTGAACAAACGTATGCAGCGAAAAAAAAACCCGACCAGGATGTCGGTTGTGCGGCGGGCTAACAATCCGCCCACGTAAAAAACCTAAAATGTATGATTGGGCAAGATGCCTCGGATACACGGACGGATACTCGACGACGACAACGCACGAAAAAGGAACACGATTTGCGAGTATGCACCTGGAATGTCAGAACCCTGTACACTCTCGGAGCTGCTCACAAACTAGAAGGAATCCTCACGCAGTATAAGGCGGATATTACTGCGGTCCAGGAAATACGTTGGATAGGAAACGGTATGATGAGGAAGAAAAATTGCGACATTTATTACAGCTGTCACAAAAGGCTGCACTTACTGGGATGCGGATTTGTCGTGGGAAAGCGGTTAAGTTCGAAGGTCATCGACTTTAAACCCATAAGTGATCGCCTGGCTGTGATCCGCATCAGAGGCAGATTTTATAACATCGGCCTTATACGTGCATACGCCCCTACCGAAGACGCGGAAGACACTATCAAGGAGGACTTCTATGACCTCTTGGACAACGCCTAAGGAGCTTGTCCGGAGTACGATGTAAAAATCGTGCTCGGGGACTTCAACGCCACAATCAGTGAGGAGAACACCCTTGGCAGAGTGATCGGAAAGCACAGCCTCCACGATACAGCAACAGATAACGGCTTCCGACTCACGGACTTTGCGACAGAAAGCTGCACCAGCCCATCAGGAGGAGGTTCGACATTGGGCGCCTGAGCACACCGGAGGTTGCCAGAGTCTACAGGGAGCAGCTGAGCGAAAGACTCTACGGTATGCCTACGTCGAACACAAATGCCAATAATATGTGGCTGCATTGCCGCTCAGCTATTCAGGAAGTAGCCGAAACCACCTTAGGGTACCTACCACCTCCGACAAGAAACCCGTGGTATGATGGCGAGTGTGAGCAGAAAAAGGCAGGAACTGACGAGGCGTATCAAAAGGCGGGGCAGAGAAAAACCAAAGGGCGGGAGGAAATAAAACGACTGATTTTTATAAAACCTTTTGCGAAAAGAATCTTGTCACCGACCCGCAGGGAATAGTGGATATATTTAAGCAGCATTTCCAGTAGCTGCTAACGAGCATGACCAAGAGAGAGTGGTAGGGACCGACGAAATCCCAACTCCAGCCGCTGAAGTAGTCCTCCCACCTAGCATCGAAGAAGTCGGCACAGCAATTCAGAAGCTGAAGAACAACAAGGCCGCAGGCTCAGATGGCCTGACATCAGAGCTCTTCAAGGCTGGCGGCGATGTTCTGGTAGGGAGCATGCACCAGATCATCTGCAGAATTTGGGAAGATGAAAGAATGCCCGACGACTGGAATACCAGCTCTATATGCCCCATCCACAAAAAGGCGATTCTACCTCTTGCAAGAACTATAGAGGTATATCCCTGCTCAATGTCGCATACAATATCCTGTCCAGCGTATTGTGTGAACGTCTAAAACCATTTTGCACCGCACTAATCAGCAGCTATCAGTGCGGCTTCCGGCCCGACAAATCGACTATAGACCAAATTTTCACACTTCGACAAATCCTGGAAAAGACCAATGAGTTTCGAATCGATACACACCATCTTTTCATCGATTTCAGAGCCGCATACGACAGCATTCATCGTGAAGAACTGTTTCGTGCGATGGCCGAATTCGGGATCCCGGGAAAACTGATCCAGTTGTGTCGCACCACGCTAAAAAACACGCGATGCACAGTGCAATTCGGTTCTAGGACCTCGGAACCATTCGAAACATGCACCAGATTTCGGCAAGGAGATGCGCTGTCATGTGACTTCTTCAACCTGCTGCTGGAGCAGATAGTGCGACGGGCAGGCGTCAACAGGGAAGGCACTCTTTTACAAGTCCATCCAGCTGCTAGGATACGCGGATGATATCGACGTCGTCGCGTGTTCTCGCCGTGGCATTGTGGAAGCATTCACGGCGATTGAAGAATAGGCGAAATGAGTTGGTCTTAAGATCAATGAGGACAAAACGGTTTTTGCTGTCAAGCAAAAACCAATCCGTCGCTCACCACCTGGGACAAAATATAACAATTGACAGCTACAATTTCGAGGTAGTTAAGGAGTTTGTCTACCTCGGGGCAAACGTAAATCCCACAAATGACACCACAGTGGAAATCCGGCATAGAATCGCCCTTGGCAACCGCTGCTACTTCGGCTTGTCCAAGCAACTGGAGTCAAAACTCCTAACTCGAAAGACCAATGTCATGCTTTACAAAACGCTCATTCTGCCAGTCTTGCTGTACGGAGCCGAAAGCTGGACGATAAGCAGGACAGCGGATTTGATTCTGAGTTCTTTCGAAAGAGAAATTCTGCCCCGGATATCTGGTCCTGTCTGTGAGGAAGGTGAATGGAGAAGAAGACACAACCGCGAACTCTACGAGCTGTACCAAGATGTGGATGTAGTCCGGAAGGCAAGGATCCGTCGACTACACTGGCTCGGCCACATCGAGCGCATGGACATCAACGCTCCAGCTAAGAGGGTCCTCGACTCCGAACCTCCTCGTTCGAGAAGAAGAGGAAGACCGAACCTCCGGTATAAAGACCAAGTAATCGCGGATGTAAGACATCTTGGTCTTGACAACTGGAAGCAGCGTGCCCGGGACCGTCAAGAATGGAAGGCAGCTATAGCTCAGGCTCAGATCCTCCATGGATCGCTGGCCTGATAAGTAAGTAAGATCCCAGTTTCTAAGAATTGTATTGAAGCTGCTTAAAAATGAATGCAGCTAAGGGACGACCTTTCCAGCTTAACGTCTTTCACAGGCTTTACCAATTAAGTAAACATCCATATTTTAGTAATGAGCCTCTAAAAATCACGTACTCTAACTCTCCCCCTCTCTTTTATTTTCAGGTTAACCTAAAAATATCCATCCGAAAGGTGAGTAAAGCGAACACAGCACAAAACCACGAGTTGCCTGCCTGCTCGTCTTCTCCACATACCTGTATCCAAATGGGGCTTGTAAACAATTAACGAAATTAGTCTACATCGTGATGTAGACGAAATGTAATCACATATTCCCCATACAATAAGCTTTATTTGAAATTCGCTTATTTTTAGAACTAACCGTAAGCACCTGCTTTAGATACGTATTCAAAAAATTTCCATCTGTTGTGGTTATTTTTAAAAATACCACTTTGTCTTCGATTTTTTTTTTTTTTTGAAATCTGTTTCATTCACAAAACTGCTGAACAGGAAGATTCAAAAAAAGTGCGTGTGCAGAGGCCGGAAACCGATGTGGAGGTGGACAGGTGGAAATCCAAATGAAATATCTGTTGCTGCGACTGTTGTCGTAGGTTTTCGTTGTCAATCATTGTGCCTAGCCGTATGTGTTATGTAAAGGGATGAGAGCTCGAGCTCTAACCTCGATATCGGTTTCGTCAGCCAATCGAGCTGCGAGGTACAGTCTGCCGGATTTGAATTGAATTCTATCGCCTTGTTCATGTGACGTTTAGTTAGCAAGTGGCTTGAATGTGATTTTCTCGCTTCAGCCGCTACTCCGCTTGTCGAAATTCCCCATCCAGTGAGGTGCCAAAAGCCTGTGTGCCACATCTGGTAGGTGATTTATCTGTTGATCTCTAACATGTAATTAATTTAGCGGCAGTTTTGTTGATATTCGGAATCCCATTCATCGGAGATGAGGCGAACTTGCGTTTAATTAGCACAAAGTGCCCCCACCATCAACGACGATGTTGACATCTACCGATGATACCGATGATGAGACGTGTGTTTCGTTCTATCACACTCAGCTGGCATGACGCAAAAGATAAATATAAGCACCAGTCCAACGCTAGCTAGCACGTTTAGTATTGGTGCTGAGTGGATAAGCAAATACGCGCGCAACTAATAAGGATCCATAAAAGTCAGAAATACGATTCTTCGGATGTGAGATGACAATGAAATCGGTAATTTCGTCGTGACATTTGTTACGTATAGTGTCGCCGAAGAGATCAACAATTCTTGAGAATCTCAAGATTATGAATGTAAATGTTTGCGAATCTAATAGATAAACAGTTCGCATAGTCACAGTGGATAAGACGGGCAGGCGCCACTCATTATACTCATGCGGCGTTTGGGACGAAAATAACTGATTGACGGGTTGCATTCCGTAGTGAAGATGGACTTGAGACTGATTAGGATTTGTATGGGAATTAGAAGATTGTTTGGTAGTGAATCAGCAGGTTCTGTACCTGGATTCTCGTGATAATGCTTATCGGTACGACTAGAACTGAATGAGATTGACAATGTCAGCATTTTGACAGCCTGTTATGCTCAACAGTCCGCCATCTAGCTCAAGGTCTAAACCTTGAAATCAAATTCGGGAAAACAATTCGAGGAATTGTAACCATTTCTCGGATAAAAGCATGATACTATCATTGAAGAACTTCTCCTTGTGATTAGTTGAAAAACTGAATTCCAGGCATCTATATCATCGATGCACTACCTGGGAGAACAACTATCAAAGATGTCGATATAAATCATGAAAATCGTCGAGTCTGGCCGTCAAGTAAGCACTAGTACGATTGCCCATGGCCTAAGCATTGTATAAAATCCGCTTGGAACCGTTTGAATAAGGCTGGATGCGAAAGAAAGCTCGATGTGTGAAGGTAAGGTGATGGTTCTCGGACTGATATAGAGATGGCGTTTCACTCAGCAAGGATTGAAATTTCCTACTTGATAAGTTTCAAGGACGGATAGAAACCACAACCACACGGGATAGAATCGAAAAAGTTCGTGATTGGACGATGGGCGAGCGGAGTCGAGTGAGATAGTTGGGACTGTGGAGATATCGAAAGAAAGGATGCGTAACATCTTGAGAAAAGAATCAAGGATTCGAAGGCTTTGCGCAAGATTGATGGCTCATATGCTGAATAAGGATCATTGTGCCAATGATTTTCGTAGAAATCTATCGACTGATTCAACCGACTTTGTATGAAAATTTGTCAGCACTAGACGCTACAAACGAAAGGGCACATAGAGCAATAGGTGGAAGCCGATGTTTCAGCGCCAAGGAAGGTGAAGTCGACCGCATGTGCTGGGATAATCATTGCCAACGCGTTTTGGGATGCGAAAGAGATTCTGATTGATTACCTTGAAAATAACAATTATAGGCGAGTATTCCTTCAACCTTCGTAACCAACAGAATACCAACATTCACGAGAAGAGGTCTGTCTTACAAAAGAAAGAGATTATCTATCATAATGATAACGCACACAAGGCTGCGTTGGTTGTGGAAGAACTTCGGCATTTGGAATACTATTCGCTTTCCCATTCCCACAATTTTTCTGGCTTTCCATTTCCAGACTTCCATCCGTTTTCAAAATTTGCTTCAGAAGAGCGCTTCTCATCCAATGAGGAAATTGAAATTGAAATTTCAGGCCCCCACTTCCGGGAAACAATAATTGGAATAACGCTGGAATTAGTGCGTTAACGTCCAGGAGGATTATGTAAAAGCATTCTCGAGCTTAAAGTCGAGGTCTTTCGTTGTCAGGCTGCTTACTTTTTACCCTCGTATGGTAGCCACACAGGTTAACGACCAAAAACCTCATGGCGTTGAATAGTGAAAAAAATCGATTGATTTTTGAAGCCGATGGTGACTTGTGATGAAAAATGAATCACTTGCGACAGCCTCATGTGAAGATGGTCGGGATCGGATTGCAGTGAGCCGGATACATATGTATGTATGTATAATCCGTGGCCAAGCTAGAAATTATGTTCAGGAAAGCTTTGCTTTATGTTTAGTGGGACTGGCAATAAGCCATCAACTATGAGTTGCTCGTCTACGGCAAAAGTCTTATCGAATTTGTATTTGTCAACAATTAGACCATCTGAAGGAAGAAGATAACCAGCTTTGGCCAATGGGACAGAAATTGTGTTTCATCAGAACACCGCCGGGCCACACACATCAACAATCACTTGCCAGGAGATTCGGAGGCTTCGCTAGGAGGTTCTTATCCATCAACCTTATAGTCCAAGCCTGGCAAGTGATTACCACCTGTTCCTGTCCATGACGAACGATTTCGCTGGAGTCATATAACGACGAGGGTTCCTATGGAATTACCTTCAAAATGGCAATAAATTATCGAACAAAACGGCGCATATCAGAACTAGATCAGATCATTCTAACTCTGCCAAGTAAAGACTTCACTTTAATGGACTTCTTTTTACTACACTATACGAGGTGTCTAGTTCCAGTAATTTAGTCGTAACTCGGAAATTTGCAACAATGTGGCGTTTGTTAACATCTGTCTAGAAAAGGAGACCCTTTCTAAGACTGAAGACGACAGAACGTTTCGTTCATGTGTTGTGTGACTCACACTATAAGCAACTTGTTGTGATTCAATTTTTAGTAAACACCCCGCGGAAATACTCCGAAAATTGCTGGTGGTGTATTGTGCATGGGGTGTATGTCGAAACACTTGAATGAGCGAAGCAGTTCAAGAAGGGCCATGAATTAATAGAAGCCTATCCACGTGAAGAAACTTCGGTCACCTCTCGTACCGATACAAATGACGATCACATCTGACAGGCACCTAAACATTCTTGCCCTGTTTGGCGAGGCTGCGAGCACGTACTTTCCGTATGCGACCCGAATTTGCCAATAAGGATTGGATCTTGCACCATGACAATGAACCACCAACCCGTTCGTCGTCGACTGTGCAGGAATTTCTGTCGAACAAAAGCATTTCAACGTTGCCGCATCTACCCAATAGCCCCGATATTGCTCCCTATGACTTTTATTATTCCCTAAGATGAAGTCACACTTCAAGGGAACTCATCATGGCGGTGTAGAGAAGGTCATAGAAGCTGGTTCTGGTTCTGAACGAGTTAAATTCTCAGGATTATCAAGGGTGCTTCGAATCATGGGAGCAAAATTGCAATCCTGTTGTAGAGTTAGAGGGCGATTATTGTCAAGGTCGATAGTGTCGATGGGCATTACTGCTGAGAAGGGTGCTCAGGCTTCTCATAGAGCCTTCCCCCCTTTATGGTTTCAGCAAATTGTACACAAACCTACACCTACACAGGTGCACAGTGGTGCAGTGGTGCAGAGGTGCAGGTGGATACCCCCTCCTATTTATTAATGACTGTCATCGACTACTTTAACAACAGGAGGCTAAGGTACAATACCGATGAAGGCGTAAAATTCTACCAAGTAACGGCGGGTGTTCCTCAAGGATCAGTCCTTGGACCTCTCCTGTGGAACATCATGTACGATGGCGTTCTACGACTAGCGCTTCCCGAAGGAGTACGAATCATCGGTTTCGCCGACGATATTGCCATCATCACAGTGGCTAAGCATATAGAGGAAGTAGGGGCTACTGCGAACGCAGCTAACGCTAAAGTGAAAGATTGGCTCTCAATTACCGGTCTGGAACTAGCAGCCCAAAAAAAAAAAAGCGGAGGCTGTGCTCATAACCAGATGTAAAAAGGTGGAATATGCGGGCTTCTTAGTTGGAGATCAGGCGATAAAGTCCAAGAAAGCAGTCAAGTATCTAGGGATCATCCTAGACAACAGGCTTTCTTTCAGTGAACACATACTGTATGCCAGCGAGAAGGCATCACACGCACAACGAGCTCTTTCGCGAATGCTTCCGAATATAGGCGGTCCCGCATATGCACGCAGAGTCGTAATCTCACGGGTAATCAGCTCAGTCCTACTCTACGCTGCTCCAATTTGGGCGGAAGCCCCTGCAGTAAAAGGACTAAAGCGGAAAATGGATTCAGTCTATCGACTGTGGGCAATAAGAGTAATCTGCGGGTTCAGAACCATATCAGATGATGCAGCGTTCGTCATAGCAGGAATGCTACCCATCGATATATTGGCAGACGAGCTCAGAAGGGTATACCGTAGGCGAACACCAAACCGGCAACAGACCGGGCTTATAAAAGCAGAAGAACGGGCAGAATCCATGGCAATGTGGCAAGTCAGATGGGAAACTTCCACAAAAGAAAGGTGGACGTACAGGCACATTACCGTAATCGAAACTTGGACATCAAGACCGGCAGGAGACTGCAACTATCATCTTTCTCAGTTCGTGTCTGGACATGGTGGCTATCGAAAGTATCTGCATATATTTGGATATGATAGTTCGCCTTTTTGTCCACAATGCCTAAACTCCGAGGAGGACGCAGAACACACAGTTTTCTACTGCAGTCGCTTTATGCAGGACAGGCAAAGGCTAAATGTACCTGAAAAGTCCTGAAAACCTGGTCCACTATATGATGAACTCGGTGGAAAATTGGACTGAAATATGCGTAGGCACGTGGAAAAAGGAGAATAATATCTCGCGAATTGTGTATTGCTGGCAACACGGGTTACCAGTATCTTTTGAAGAGTCCATATCCATGAGTGCAACCAAAAAAAAAAAAAAAAAAAACACAAGTGCAGCCAAGAACGGACCAAAAGGGCAAAGTGGTACTAAACTCTCAAAAGAATTCGTAGCAGAATTGCAATCTAAACAAGACAAAGAAGCTCTAGAACTTAATAAAGCCAACGTAGGAGTACTTAGGAGTGAAGCACTAACAGGACACGAGACATGCAATTACCACCTTTACATATTTGGTCAACAGCACAGATACATATCTGTAGACGATATAGCCATGATAAAGAAATCATGGAACATATACTGATCGTGTGCCCAAGTCTTGCCCCAGAAAGGCTCAAAATGACAAGCATAGCAGCAGTAACAGAGACAGACTTTCAAGAAAATCAATCCACTTAAATCCTAGACCATAGAAGGTGGTACAATAAACCCTTATAGTCCCAGTACTGCTTCCCATGTGGCCATGGGAATGCATCGATGCAAATCGATGCAATTGAACAGGACACAGCAGCTCAAGGGAAAATAGATACTTTAAGTAATTCCTAATATCTAATAGTCGTCTCATATCTTGCCTTAACGATTTGTGCTCATCGGCAAGTTCGCCCGATTTTTTTAAGTCTGACATACCTATATCAGAACAAACATCAAACAAACAAATGTTTCCAAAGGGAATGTCCAACAAAGATGCAAAGACTTACCGCCCACACTTTCCTCTTAAAAAAAAACTCGGATTATCATCAGGAAACCACACAAACATAACCTCGGAGTTTACCGGAAAAAAATTAAGGTCCAAACAAACAACCGGTAGGTACGTCATGAGGAAGTTTGAAATTGATACCAAAGTCGAGATATCGGTTTCTAACACAAGTTTTATTCTGACTGTCACTTACAATCATAAAAGTTGAGTAAAAGCCAAAGGAGCAATCTACCAAAACAAGGTTACATCATGGCTAAAGGGACATATACATGCCTACTTTCAGGCGTCGACTTTGGCCTTATACCAATGCTCCTATCCTGTCCGATTTGACTTCTATTTTCAGAATAATTTGGCAGCTACAAGGTAAAAACCCCATTAGTGCTCGCAATAACACAAAAAATATTCCACAACTTTTCTAGTCAACAAACGTACATAGACACCTCGTGATATTCCATCGCCAGGTCCATGAATTCCATCGTACTCTCTTGAACTGCCACCAGCGAGCGCCTGCAAGTCAAACAATTAACAAAAACTGTTTTTTAAAATAACCTCTCCTTTAAGAGATGAAAATTCAAACAAAAAGGATCTCATCTTCCACGCCCAACGAGCATGACCTGGCCTTTTCATGCCCATTTGCCAGTTCAACAACCGCCCCTCAGCAGCCTTCCAATCAATCCCTGACGGAACAGTCAATTACCAGCTACACATCTTCATCCGACAATGTGTAAACAAACTTAGGGGAAATAAATCTATTGAAATCCCTGCTATACTCGTATCTCGAACTCATGCCAGCGCATAATTCGCCCAGTCAATTATCGCGCCAAATGGTATCCATCAAAATGGCACTAATTCTTGACCGGGCCACCCCGCATAAAGGAGCCGACAGTTACCGGGAAAATGTTAACTAAACGTCACTCATAACAGTCTATGTATCTATGAAGTTTTGTATATTTTCAATTACTGTTCAAAGTCATCGAATGAGATGAATAAACATAAACCTGTGTTCCGACCGGCGGCGGCGGCGTCGGTATCTGGACACGACATTGATAACAACTAGAGCACACAAGCGTTGAATTCGAGTGAAAACGTCGTCAGGCGCTTAGGCACTGGAACGAAATAGCAGCGGGAGGTGTACTGCGTAGATAATCAATTGGTAAATAGCAACATCGAGGTGAGAAATGCAATTAAATGACCGGGCTGTGGTCTACTGAAGAAGACGACGATTAAGGGAGACACCTGTTGCGTGAGTAGTCTATAGGTCGACGGCAATCTTCATGGGATAGAGGTGAGAACTGCTTTTTGATAGCCCAACGGGTGAGTTTTTGGGAAAGTGCGTACATTTCCTGAGAAAAAAAAACTAATTCCGCATCGTCATATGACCTGCCACTGTTTAAAGCCACTGTTCTCGTGAAAAGTTTCGACTAAAGGATTAGTCGTTGATATATCTTATAGCCAGCAGGGTCATTACTGCGCATCATCGTAAGCCTGGAAGGCCTTTCAAGGGTCTAAGTTTTGAAATTTCGGTTAAACACATAGCTTTTTATGACCTGACAATAGTGGGTTTAAGAGGTAGCCAAATGTTTGCAAAATCTGAGGAAACTAAGTACCTCCGGATGGAAATGAAATAGACTAAAACTTAGTTGAAGCTAACTCTTGTAAGGAGTGAAGAATAAACCGATTGACGAAGTCAGAAACGAAGGAACGAAGAAGTCAGAAATGATGTGGTGATAAGTAGCACAAGATTCCCTCGCAAGCGAATCCACACAGCAACCTGGTGATCTCCGGACGGTGGAACCGCCAACCAAATTAACCATGTGCTCATTGACGCAAGGCACTCGTCAAACATCCTGGATGTGCGAACATTCAGAGGGGCAAATGTCGACTCTGACCACTTCCTCGTAGCAGCAAGATTCAGAGCTCGACTGTCCAATGTCAGAAAGCTGCACCAGCCCATCAGGAGGAGGTTCGACATTGGGCGCCTGAGCACACCGGAGGTTGCCAGAGTCTACAGGGAGCACCTGAGCGAAAGACTCTACGGTAAGCCTACGTCGAACACAAATGCCAATAATATGTGGGTGCATTGCCGCTCAGCCATTCAGGAAGTAGACGAAACCACCTTGGGATACCTACCACCCCCGACAAGAAACCCGTGGTATGATGGCGAGTGTGAGCAGAAAAAGGCAGCAACCGACGAGGCGTACCAAAAGGCGCTACAGAGGAAAACCAGGGCAGCGCAAGAAGAGTACCGAGCCAGAAGAAGGAAGGAGAAAAAACAACTGCGACAAATAAAAAGAATCTTCGCATCCTCCCAGCTCAAGGATATCGAGGAGTCTAGGGGTAAACATAAAACACGAGCCTTTTACAAGAAAGCCACAGGCCTTGCAGGAGGCTTCAAAAAGGTTACCCTGGCTCTTCGAAACTGCGAGGGTAATCTTGTCACCGACCCGCAAGGAATAGTGGATTTATTTAAGCAGCATTTCCAGCAGCTACTTAACGAGCATGACCAAGAGAGATTGGTAGGGACCGAGGAAATCCCAACTCCAGCCGCTGAAGTAGTCCTCCCACCCAGCATCGAAGAAGTCGGCACAGCTGTTCAGAAGCTGAAGAACAACAAGGCCGCAGGCGCAGATGGCTTGCCATCAGAGCTCTTCAAGTCTGGCGGCGATGTTCTGGTAGGGAGCATGGACCAGACCATCTGCAGAATTTGGGAAGATGAAAGCATGCCCGACGACTGGAATACCAGCTCTATATGCCCCATCCACAAAAAAGGCGATCCCACGTCTTGCAAGAACTATAGAGGTATATCCCTGCTCAATGTCGCATACAAGATCTTGTCCAGCGTATTGTGTGAACGTCTAAAACCATTTTGCACCGCACTAATCAGCAGCTACCAGTGCGGCTTCCGGCCCGGCAAATCAACTATAGACCAAATTTTCACACTTCGACAAATCCTGGAAAAGACCAACGAGTTTCGAATCGATACACAACATCTTTTCATCTACTTCAGAGCCGCATACGACAGCATTCATCGTGAAGGACTGTTTGGTGCGATGGCCGAATTCGGGATCCCGGGAAAACTGATCCAGTTGTGTCGCGCCACGCTAAGAAATACGCGATGCACCGTGCAACCCGGTTCCAGGACTTCGGAATCGTTTGAAACATGCGCCGGATTTCGCAAGGAGATGCGCTATCATGTGACTTCTTCAACCTTGTGCTGAAGCAGATAGTGCGACGGGCAGGCATCAACAGGGAAGGCACTATCATCTACAAGTCCGTCCAGGTGTTGGGATACGCGGATGATATCGATATCATCGCGTGTTCTCGCCGTGGCATTGTGGAAGCATTCACGGCTATTGTGGAACAAGCGAAACGTGTTGATCTTAAGGTCGATGAGGACAAGACGAAGTACATGCTGTCAAGCAAAAACCAATCCGTCGCTCACCACCTGGGATAAAATATTAAGGAGTTTGTCTGCCTCGGGGCAAACGTAAATTCCACAAATGACACCACAGTGGAGATCCGGCATAGAATCGCCCTTGGAAACCGTTCCTACTTCGGCTTGTCCAAGCAACTGGGGTCAAAACTCCTCACTCGAAAGACCAAAGTCATGCTTTACAAAACGCTCGTACTGCCAGTCTTGCAGTACGGAGCCGAAAGCTGGACGATAAGCAGGACAGCGCCAGATATTTGGTCCTGTCTGTGAGGAGGGTGAATGGAGAAGAAGACACAACCGCGTACTCTACGAGCTGTACCAAGATGTGGATGTAGTCCGGAAGGCAAGGATCCGTCGACTACACTGGTTCGGCCACATCGAGCGCATGGACATCAACGCTCCAGCTAAGAGGGTCTTCGACTCCGAGCCTCCTGGTTCGAGAAGAAGAGGAGGACCGAACCTCCGGTATAAAGACCAAGTAATCGCGGATGTAAGACTTCTTGGTCTTGACAACTGGAAGCAGCGTGCCCGAGACCGTCAAGGATAGAAGGCAGCTATAGCTCAGGCTCAGATCCTCCATGGATCGCAGGCCTGATAAGTAAGTAAGTAAATAAGAGTGGTCGGACGAAAGGTCGAATGAGGATTTTTGATAATGCCAAAGTCGATAAGATCAGGGGTTTTAGTCATGTCTGTTGGCCAGTAAGTGGGTTCGCCAGTACTTATGTGCTTACAGTTGTTTTTCTTAATTGCGTCTTAATAGGTTTTTTCCTTTTTTTGTTATAAGTCGTGATCCCCACTTAGTATGCTTTGCGTTGAAGTCACCTGCAACTAATAACTGCTTTCCCAAGGATTTTAAGTAAAGACCATATTGGGACACAGTGATCACGTGCTTAGGGGGACAGACAATAGTCTATTCAATTCCAGTTGAATAGACACTGACTGAATGTAGTCAGTTTGGAAATTTTTGAATTCAGTGCAGTGAATTTGTTTTTTATAACTATTGCGCATCCTCTATGTCCTCTGCCATCTGGGTGCCATCTGCCACCGCTCTTTGTCGGCATAAAGAACGCTTTTCCACTCAGATCACTGCAGCCCTCTCATTACAATTATAGGCCACCTAAAACGAAAATCCACAAACTCAAATGTTAGACAAAAGAAAAACGAAACCAAAATGTAAATGAACTGTGATAGGGACACCGCGCCTCGGAAAGTATCTCTAATCCGCTTGTTTGTTTTCCACTTCATTCCATTCGACTTGCACAAACATTCCAACAGAAGATAGAAAAGGAAGAAGCCGTCCCAACAAACCACTATCCGCCGGATGCATGCTCGATATATAAACGAAAAACAAACTTTGAGCGCGCAAAAGGGGAAAAAATCCACGATTTCGACGGTGTTGACCACAGGATTAGGGTTTTCATCCTTTTTTTCACCCGAGAGTTACACTACAAATACTTTCGTATCTTCAGAATTGTTGTGTTGGGCAGGGTGTGGGGAAATGGCTAAATCTCATCATACCAGCTCCATGCAATTTCCATCGTGATCCAGTGCGGCTTAAGTTTTTTAATTGAAAATTGCTGGAGGATGATGACAAGGACATTTTTGGGTTCAACCCCATCAAATCCAAGAGTAGGATGGGATGCTTTATTTTCCTTTAATTACGCGCCAGTATCTCGCGGATGATGGGTACGTGGCGAGTGCTACAATATTATTCGCGAATTGTGGGTATTGGTGGATCAGGGTAGAAGCTGATTAGTGCGAGTTGGCGTCAGGATTAAAGGCATCCATGGATCTATTGTTTCATATTTTCGAAATGAAATTAGCTCATCGGATTAGTGGTGGGAATTAGTTTCAATTAGATTTGGATGAGCGCAGCTTTTCAGATTATCTTCGACAAAATCACAATCCCATAGATACCCCACCAGCATATGCGACGCATTGTTCGTACTATTTTGAAAGTTCTGGTAATCAGGATGTGTTCATCGCATCGTGTGATTGAGGTTTCTTAGTTATAACGCTGTTAACGGTCGGAAAATAACGTGTTTACCGACGATAAGGTGAGGTGCGAAAATTCTTGGATCGATATTTCATGGTCTCCGGAGAAACTATTTTGTGTAAGAGTGTTTTCAATTTTTCAAGCAATTAACGCGAACGTATAGAAATTGACGGTGTAGTGGACGTCATAGGCTGTATTGTGCTGAAAACAGAATTCGTTGAGGTGTCGTCAATGGAGGCGACACGTGGTGGATGTGGTGCGATTCGGAGGGAATCAGATTACAAGTAAACAGGTGCGAACTAAGTGTCGACTTTCCCGACCCGTTTCCATTGACTGGCGTGTGTGGGAAGTGCGTAGAACCACGGCCTGGTTCAATAACTCGAACGTTCAGTCCCGTTTTGTTTTCGATCAAGAGATGGAGATCGAAAGGTCCACCGCTTGTTGCTACCATGACAGTAGGCGTCGAAATAATATCTACACTCTAAAACAGTATGAAATTGAATTGATTTGGGGAAAGGCTTTCAGCCCTTGGTTGCTATGACTGTCCTTGATATTGGTGCCAAGTTTCACATCAAAACACTTATTAGTGCGTAGGTTAGGTTAGGTTAGGTACAAGTGGTTGGCATAAGCCACACCCTGATCCGCTACCTGAGAACCAACCGGTGCTTCTGATGAAGCGATGGAGTTAAGCTATTTTCAGGTTTGCTAGCTCACTTAGATTTTCATAGAAGGGCGCGCCGAGGTAGATCCTCCTGCGGTTCGCAAAAGAGGGACATGAGCAGAGGAGGTGATGTATTGATTCCTCTTCTTCCTCGTCCATGCAGCCGCGGCAAAAGTCTTTGGAGGGCAGCCCTAGTCTGACGACGTGTTTTCCAATAATGCAATGACCTGTAATGACACCCATTACTTACTTACTAACTTACTTAGATGACGCTACAGTTCGGGGTGAACCAGGGCCTCAACCAACAAGCCTCTCCAACCGGCACTATCTTTAACCAGCCTCTTCCGGTGCCGCACGCCCCGTTGGTTGAGATCCCTTCCCACCAGTGCGCGCCACCTTAGATGCGGTTGTCCTCTGCTGTGTCGTCCCTCGGGGTTGGTATCGAAGACTCTTCGGGCCGGAGCGTTGATGTCCATTCGCTCTACATGGCCCAGCCATTTTAGACGTTGGATCCGAAGACGTCTAACTAGGCCGATGTCACTGTGCAGTTCGTACAGTTCTTGGTTGAATCTCCTACTCCACTCTCCGTTTACACAAACGGGACCAAAGGTTGCACGCAGAATTTTCCTCTCGAAACGCCCAAGGGCCTCTTTATCCGCTTTTGATAAAGTCCAAGCACCGTCACCTTCGCCAGCTATATTTTTGAAGTAGTCAAGGACTTCGTCTACCTTGGCTCGATAGTGACAAGCAGCAATGACACCAGCGCGGAGATAAAACGCAGAATGACACCCATTAGAGTGCTCAAAAAAACGCTTTTGGTTGCTACTAGGTCCTTTGTTCGTCCTAGATTTAACTTAGGCCAGATTTGATTAGTGATAAAGTCGATATTACTTTCATTCCATTGGAAATTGGTCGCCTCTATGGTTCGAAGTGTTTCAAGGAAAAAGCATATGCGTCTGCAGTGACAGCCAAGCTGCACTCAAACCTATATCCAACCCTTCAACTAGCTTTCAGTTAGTATATGAACTCTAGCCCTTCTTGAACAGAGTCGGTAGGCTAAATTAACAAAGGCTTCTATCGTCTATCGGTTGCAGGTCACTCTGGGATCCCAGGAAATGAGATCTCTGATGAACTCGCCAGAATGGGCTCAGAGGAGCGTTTCTTAAGGCTTGAACCCGCTCTAGGTCCACCTGTTTAACACACACAACCGTAGATTGAGGGATTTTTTTTTTCAGGTTCTCTTATGATGTGGTACACATACAACCTGAACGGAGTGCAGTGGTTTGGGTCGTTGATGTTCGTTCACTACTCTCAGGGGTGGTTGTCCTAGATAGGACGAGAGCCGACCAAATTCCGCATTGGTTATAGTCCGTAGTAATTCGTTCGAGCACTTTAGTATTGCATACGCAGAGGATGAATTTCATTTGACCATATACTGTGAGTGTTATGCCTGCAGCAGTACGTCTGTGAGTGTTATGCCTGCAGCAGTACTTTTTCTTGGCTATGAAGCAAATTTGAACTATAGATCTTCGGCTCGGCGGTAGAGGATATTAACCACTGTACCACGGCCATCCGTAGGGATTATTCATGATGCAGGAAGACAAAGCGCGTATGCCCTGATATCTGCAAAAAATCTGCAGCATTCTGGAAGTCATTACGGTCCATCGCATTTTTGCTAAGCATCTCTGCGTGCATGGCATCGCATGTTGCGAGGAGGATGATACTGTGGAGCATTTCCTCTGTGATTGTCCCGATTTTGCTCGCGCACGATGGCTCACCTTTGGAGCCAATGTGGTGTGTGCCGAATCTCTTAGCTCTACATCACTGAAGCTCCTCCTCACTTTTCTCCGGCCAACGGGGAAAATACAGTAATGTAAGGTGTCTGCCCGGAGTACAATGGGGAAGTGTTTGCGTCTGCGTGCTCCAACAGATAGCAGAAGCTTACAAGTGGTCTAAACGGTTTTATAAATGCCGAAAACCTGTCAAAGACTAAGAGTGTCCCGGACGACCATCAACCTCAACCCACAAAGCCCACGTCCAAAATCTCAAAGATTTCTTGCTTGCAAACCGTCAATCAACAATTACAGATTTTGCTTATGCTTTTGACATTTCCACAGGATCTGTCAGTACCATTTTAAGAGAATTTTGGGCCTCAGATACGCCACATCTCCATCGGTACCGAGAACACTGATTTTTTTTTTTTTGGAAAAGCAATGGCGCGGCAAAGTTTGTGAAGCAGCCCATTCCGAATATCGGGACAAGATAAACCGCCATATTACGAAAGATGAGACTTGGATTAGAATAAGTGAATACCGTGCTAAAGGCGTTTTTTTTTTTATTATTATGTCGGCGAAACAGTGCGGGCAGAAGGTGGAAAGGAAGAGGGATTCAGCCACCTATCTGTCTTGTAGGTGCAATGAGGTCGGACCAGGCATGAGCATTAGACTCCAATTTAAGGCGAATGAACGCCTTATAGATTGCAGCCAGACCTAAGGGTGAGAACTATTTCTTGCATCTATATAAGAAGCCTAGGCTTCTTAGGCAGCATTCTTGGCGACACTGAATATGCGGCCGTTCCAATTAAGATTGGGAGCAACGCAGATACCCAGGATGGAAGCCTTTTCGGTTTCTGAGATGCAAGTGCCATTCATGGATAATGCCTACGGGTCAGTTATGCGCTTTAACGACAGGAACCAGCATTTTGTTTTGGATGCATTCAATTCCACTCTATTCTTTTTACCCCATGCAACGATGGTGTCGATATCGCAATTTAATGAGCTTAGTCCCGACACAGCCTTGTCATCGAACGTGTTTTCATGGTATTTCTCCTCAGTGGGGTTCCTACAAAACCCCCTGTGGTAAAATCGTCATGAAAAGCTTCTCGAAATTTGCCGTTCGGCAATAAACTGTAGGTCCCTTTCACCTATGGGGAAGTTAAATCACACACAACATGGGTGATTGAGAGAAGCTAGGCTTAGGTCCTTCATGGGCTGTAACGCCAACATACAACATACGCTGCCGTTCATTGTTTACAGCCGAAGAGCAGGGTCGTAATGTAATGAAAGAATATGAGAAGCTGAGGGTACTGTCGTCAGCGAAGTAGGAGATTGGATTAGAAGTGGCAGACAAGAGATCATTTATAAAAATGAGATAGAGTGTCGGAGATCAGATGGAGCCCTGGGGCTTAATGCCAAGCCCTGTCAAATGCTTTCGAAATATCCAGTGCAACTGTTTGGCGAAACGAGCGATTCCACTTTTCGCTGAGATATGCCATCGAATCACCAGGGGATATGTTGCTACGGAAACCATACTGTCGTTCATAGAGGTGTTTCCGTGATTCGAAATATTTCATAAGCTGAAGGCTAATCAGGCTAGGCTAATCAGAGGTTAAAGGGAGAAGGAGATTCGCCTTTTTTGGATAAAAGCTGTTTTCCACCTCATTGGAAAGAGCCCAGAAGAGTAGTAAAGGCAAAAAGGCTTACGCAGTGGTCTTGCCAGCGTGCAAGAACACCTCTTCACAACTAGGTGTGCAATACTATTTGGACCAGCGGATTTGTATATATCGGGGTCTTTAAGAACCCTTGCGACTGTACGAGCGCGGAAGTGGATTAGTCCCATGGTGGGATTAACGCAGTATAGTATAGGCGGAGACAAAGTACAAGCTGAGAGTCAAGAACTGGCTGCGAAGTGGGCAGCAAGAAGGTTAGCTTTTTCCAATGGGGTGACAGCTAGAATGTCATTGTGGACGAGCGTTGGTATAGACGACGACTTGTTTGAGTTTTTTATGCTTTTTACAAACGACCATAAACGTTTGCTACCCTTGGGACGTTGAAGGATTGTACGCCTTATTTTTTGGTGGGATTGGAATTTAACCGATCGAATGTGGGTGTTGCAGTAATTTCTGGCTCGTATGTACTTTTTTCGGTACTCCCTGAGCCTAATAGCCTCTTTGCGAGGCTATCCACAACAAACCGCGTATTATGCATTAGCCTCAACTCAGCAGGAATGTCAACATACCTTCCTTCGGGTGTTGTTTGTCCAGAATGTCGAAGCCACCGAGAATTGTGTACATTGGAATCGGCCGTAAGACGATTTCAGAGCGAGGGAACAGGAAAACATTTCTTTGGATGGAATCAGACAGTGCGTCGAATTCACAGCAGATGACGGAGTGCTTACCGAGTTTGGGTTTAAGCCCTTATGACATTAAATCCCGTAGAGGACGAATGGCTATATTGTGGTAAAAGTTGTTAAGAAGTAAACGGCGAGACCGCCATGGAGTACGAATAATGGCACTGACTGGTTTCTTCGACTATCGCAATGTTGTGTATTTTAGCTTCTCCTGGGTGAAACTATCGATAAAGAATATTATTTTAGCGTTATGCGTCGTTTGCGGTAGGCTATTCGCATAGCCTACGCCACGATACTGACCGTCTGGCACTGCATTGATTCTTCGTGACCAGTTCGCCAAACACTCAGCCCACATCGTTCCACAACCACCCTATTCACCTGATTTGGCACTGTTCGGCTTTTGGCTATTCAAGAAATTCAAAATATCGCTCTGGGGACACCGCCTTGAGTTAATAGAGGAGATACAAACCGCATCGAGGAGAAAGCTGAAGACCATCCCGGAAAGCGATGCATTCTTTGTGCTCTAAACACGTCAACTTGTGTGCTAACAAAGCAGCCTTTGCGGAAAGCGTGGCTTTTTCACTTTAACCTGAAGAGAAGTGCAGCTGAATGGCATCTGTTGCTATGTGAAGCATATGTAGAACACGTTCCATCGATAAAACATGTGAGTATTTGCTGCGGCGTTTCCGATACCACTGACAAAGAACGCGAAGTGTGGTCAAGTTTCAAGACGGTGAGTTGAAGACATTATTGGACCTAGATTCACGCTAAATTCAGGGGAGTTCACATTCTTGATCGGGTCAAGTAAGCAACCACTACCCTCTCTAGCTGTAAGAAAGTGGTGGGCAAAAAGTGGGGTCTCCAACCAAGCATTACGCACTGGCTCTATATAGCAGCCATAAGGCCCATCCTCCAGTACGGCATCGTAGCTTAATGGACTGCTCTGGACAAGGCATTCTATCGAAACCTTCTGGAGAAAGTGCAAAAATCTGCCAGCATATACATATCTAAGTGGAGCGATCAGATCGACCCCTATGGAGGCCCTAAATATTCTCCTACATTTCCCACCAGCGCAGCCTTCCCGGGCATAGGGATATTTCAAGAAACTGCACGGTCGACGAACTCGCAAGGTTAGGGTCGAGCACGCTCAGTCTTCCAACCCTCGGGTATCTAAAAACACCCATAAGTACGGTAAAGCACATGATAAAACTTCGAACCATAGACGCTACCAACCTCCAATAGAACGAAAATAACATCGGGCTTATTACTAAACAAACCCGGCCTAAGTTAAACTTAGGACGAACCAGGGACCTTCTGACATCCAAAAAGGGAAACTTTATGCACAGTCATTATAGACCACTGTACCATTGGAGAACATGACGCCAAACTAGGCCTACCTTCCCATGACTTGTGCCGCGGCGTCATGGATGAGGAGGAAGAGTGATCGATTCACCTCCTCCTCTGCTCATGCCCTTCATTTGCGAATCGCAGGAGGATCTACCTCGTCGGCCCTACTATGACAACTTAAGTGAGCTCGCAGATATAAGAATACCTCAACTCCATCGCTTCATCAAAGGCACTGATTGGTATCACAATGGACCGACTCCGGCCTACGTGTAGCGTATGCCAACCACTACAACCTAACCTTACTAAACTAAGAGGAGTTCGCTGAAATATTGGGAGTGACTCAACAAGCGATTTCAAGCAGTTCCAGGCCATGGCTATGATGCAAAAACAAGGACATTGAGTTCCGCATGAACTCACGCGAAAGGAAGGGTTTTTCGCATCAAATAGTGACGAGGGATGATCCACCACTACAATAATCGGAAGTGAATTGAGTCGTGGGGTAAGCTCGGTTTTGCGTAAACTGCAATGGCCAAACCGAATATTCATGGCAAGAAGCTAATGCTGTTTATCTGGTGGGATCAGTTCGGAGTGTTCTAATATGAGCTATCCCATCTTAACGAAGCCATCACTGTGACTCGTTATCAACTGCAATTGATGTAACTAAGCCGAGCAATGAAGCTTAGACTCCCCCAATACGCCAAAAGACATGACAGCGTAATCGTTCAGCTCGACTACGATCACATGCTGCTAAAGTCGTCAAGGAAACTTTGGAGACAGTTAACTGGAATGTACTACCTCACCCGCCGTATTCTCCAGACATTGCTTCTTGCGACTACTACTTCTTGCGACTGTCACTTCTTACGAAGAAGTCTAAAATTGGGTCGACTCCTTGCATCGGTTTTGAATAGCATATGTAAAATTGTGCCAATTGCTCTGAATGAGGCTTCAAAATTACAAAAAAAAATCTCAATTACTTATTGTATGTATGTATGTTGGCGTTACAGTCCATGAAGGACCTAAGCCGAGCTTCCCTGTGTGTGTGATTTCATTTTCCCATAGGTGAAAGGGACCTACAGCTTATTGCCGGTTCCGAACAAGCTAGTTGGTTAAGGTCCCCTTCCATCTGCGTGCGGCACCGTTGATGCGGCCGTCCTCTACCGTGCCTTCCTTCCGGGGTGGATTCGAAGACTCTTCGGGTCGGAGCTGTATTTTCCATGCGCTCTACATGGCCTTAGACGCTGTATCCGTAGTCGTCGCACCAGGCCGATGTCGCTGTATAACCCGTTCAGTTCTTCGTTATATCTTCTCCTCCATACACCGTTTGCGGAATGTTCCTCTCGACACGACTAAAGGCATCTTCATCCGCTTTTGTTAAGGTCCAAGCCTCTGCGCCTTAGATGTATAGTCTTATATGTATAGTGTCACCTTGGTTTTTCGAGAGAGGGCTCTACTTCTCAATTGCCTCTTGAGCCCAAAGAAACAGCGGTTGGCAAGAGTGATTCTGCGTTTTATCTCAGCGCTGGTGTTGTTGTCGCCAGTCATCAGTGAGCCACGGTAGACGAAATCCTTGACCACTTCAAAGTTATATTCGCCCATGGTGGCGTTCTGGCCAATACGTCGGTGTTGCCCGTCTCTTTTAGATGAGAGAAAATATTTGGTTTTACCCTCATTGACCTTGAGACCCATCTAGGCCGCTTCTACCTCAATGCTTACAAAGTCTTCATTGACGTCTCGTCACGTCCGTCCATTCATGTCAACATCGTCGGCGTACGCAAGCGTAAATAAATCGTACCTCTTGTGTTGGCCAGTGACCCTAGCACGATCTTTCCAAGCACGATGTTGAAGAAGTTGCATGACAGCGCGCCACCTTGCCTAAACCCTTTTTTAACATCAAAGGTCTCGGTTTGCTCATTACCGACCTTAATGGAGTAGCGAGAATTCTCCATTGTCATCCTGCACAGTCGGACAAGTTTGGCAGGGATGTTAAAACTAGACATGGCTTTGTATAGCTCAACTGTCACGCTGTCATAAGCAGCCTTGAAATCGACGAATCTTCTCCAAGATCTTCCGTAGCGTGAAAAATTTTTCTATTGTGGATTAACCCGGCCTGAAACCACACTGATAAAAGCCGATCAGGTTAGCCACAAAAGGTTTCAGGCGTTCACACAATACGGCAGAGAAGATCTTATATGCGATGTTAAGGAGACTTATTCCTCTATAGTTGGCGCAGTTATAGGGGTCTCCTTTCTTATGGACCGGGCAAACGATGCTGAGATTCCATTCCTCCGGCCATATCTTGCAAATGAGATGGTGCATGCACCTTACCAGCTCATCTCCAGCCGCCTTAAGGAGCTCAGCAGACAGGCCGTCTGCGTCCGCGGCTTCTTTTGACTTTATTTGTCTTGACATCGTTGTTTTGATTTCGGCCAGGTCGGGTGGATGGAATTCTCCTACATCGTCGTCCATTACGAATGGCTCATTCTGCCTGACAGTGGTATCATCGCTGTTATACAGTCTGCAGAAGTGGTCTTTCCAAATCCTCAGCATCGACTGCGACTCTACTACCAGTTCTCCATTTTCATCCCTGCAGGCCACCGCTCTGGCTTTGTAGCCATGGCATGTAAGTTTTACAGTAAACTTACGGGCGTCATTCCTGCGGAAGCATCTCTCCATCTCCCCGATCTCACGCTTTCCGTGCTCTCTCTTCTTTCCTCTGAAAAGCATGTGTCCTCTCTTCTCTGCTCATAGATTTCGCGAGCAGCTCCGTCGTTGCAGCGTGGCTCTATATGCCTCTTGTTTTACCTCATGGGCTTGTTCGCATTGATCATCGAACCAGGGGTTTCTAGGTGGTGGCGGTTTGAAACCCAGCACCTCAGCACCTCTGAGGCAGCGTCTCTGACGGCGCTCTGGCAATGCACCCATTACTGCTCTACTGTTTGTGCTGCTGTGGGCGGATTTTGAGAGAGCTTGGAGGAGACACGATCGGCAAAGATTCTGGCAGTCTCTTGAGATTGTAGCTTTCCGACGTCAAACTTATGTAGTCCTACTCGACTCCTAAGCATACTTGATATCCTCATTCGTATCTTGGCTACAGCAAAGTAGTGGCCCGAGTCGATGTTGGCTCCTCGGAAGGTTACATCGAGAATCCTCTAGGAGTGTCTGGCATCGATCGCAATGTGATCAATCTGGTTGGTGGTCGATTTATCAAAATACCGGCAGGTACCATTGTGGATGTTGATATGGAGGAATCGGGTGCTTGCTACAAGGAGGTTACGCCCCGTTAGGAAATCGATTAGCCTAAGTCCGTTGTCGGATGTGGTGTTATGGAGGCTATGCTTTAGTGTGATCGACTCAAATATGCCCCTTTGCCCACTTTTGCATTAAAATCTCCTAGAACTATTTTTGTGTCGTAGCTGGGGCAGGGGGCATATGTTCTGTCGAGGAGATTGTAGAATTCTTTTCTGAGTGGATCGTTCTTTTCTTCCGTTGGGGCTTGAGCGCATATTAAGCCAATGTTTCCAAATTTAGCTTTGATGCGGATTGTTATGAGGCGTTCGCTTACATCTCGGAAGCTTAAGACGTTTCGTCGGGGTCTTCCTCTAACAACGAATCCGCACCAGAATAGGCGCTGTTTGTTCTCCTTGTTCCCTTAGTAGATGTCACAGTTTTTCATCAGTCTTTTGCCTGGTCCATACCATCGCACTTCTTGAAGCGCGGTTATATCTGCTTTATACCAGTTAAGGGTTTGTTCTAATTGATTGCCTGCACCCGGTCTGTTAAGGGACCTCACATTCCAAGTGCAGACTCTCAAGTCCATTAGTAGTTTGCCGGGGTCGTCAGCTTTATATCCGTCCGTATCCGAGGCTTGTGGTTGTTTCGGAACAAGTGGGCTTTTAGGTGATAGGGATGTTACCTCTAAGCACAACCCCCAACCTGGAGGGCCAGGTTCCTCTTTCCCCAGGAACAAGGGGTAGGGTCGCTGCACACATTGGCTCACTACCTGGCGGGTGCCAGGGTAGCTATCCAGGGGGGCCACGCGGAGGCTGTGTGTCAACTTGGATTGAGCAGGGACAGAGATCGAAGCTGGCGTTGCCATGTTAAACGCGATCGGCTTCTTTGCTCTGTTTGCTCGCTCCCTCCCCCCTAAAATACATACATACATACAACTAATAAATGCTGTGTCAGCTCATATTTTGGACACAGTAGCACTAACCAGCTGACGGATTTGCTCCCCTGCCTAAGCACGCAAGAAAATCAATCTTTCAATCAATCATTCACTCCATCCACTGTCACGAGTCAGTCGACAATTGAAATCCCAAATCGTTTCTGGCTACATCAACCACAGTTTATGTACATTCCAGTTTGCCTGCTGCTAAGCCTCAAGCTCCTCGTGATTCGCACTCGGGAGTCAATCAATCGTCGGTGACCTGTTTACAGGCCAGCTACCACAGGCTTCCGTTGATCGATCAACTTTCTTTCGATTTCATCATTTCCCGTGGATTTCCTCAAACGCGTACGCAGTATCTCTCGCCACTAAGTCCCGCTCTACCGTCCGACTTCTAATCAGTCGATCATGTAATTAAGCATATGTCTGGAATGTCAAGTTTACTGCTCAATCAATCGAACTAATTGAATTTTCTAAACAATTTCGCGTGGAATTGTGTCATTCACTTTAACGACGTAATAGATTTGGTCGACACGCCAACTAGGGCTAGGGCAGCTGGAAGATGGATTACACTTACAATTCGGCATTTCACAATGGACTTAATTGAATTACGCATAATTACCGAAAGGATTACATGCTGTAGAACTACACTTTTACCGCGCAATTTCAACTGAATGATGATCAGATACTTTGTGGGAAAAAAAAAACAACTCACGAATTCGGTGCATGACAATATGCTCTCATCACAGATTCGAGTACAAAAACCAGCTCGCGTGATGACCTTGAGCAGTGTTTCTTGAATTTGGATCTCTTAAAGGTTTTAACTCCAATCAAGCGGTTGCAATCGAAATTCTGTTTAATCGATAGATTACATCACATCGTCACAGGTTGACACGGACCGATGCGACATGCAAGGCACCGCCGATGACGGAATACGATTGCACTTCCAAAAAACTTCCAGACATGGAGCAGTGGTTCTATGAGCTATAAATGCATGGGAAACGGCAATAAGCGATTAATCTCCTGACACCCAGACGCTTCTGGTTCCACATATGTACTGTGTACTTTGACTGTCGATTTCCGATCTAAATTGCATGGAAATTGATTTTCCACATCGTGCATCCATGTGTGGATAGATGTATCTATACAAATAAAAATTGCCCGGAAGGGTGCGAACTGTAGATGTTGATTTTATCGAATGGATGGAGGATAGAAAGAATCATTTGTTCGTTGCTGCACGTTTTCGAAATTGAAGCGTAACAGTGTCGGTATTGGGCTTTGAGCTTTATTCAAAAGCGGTTACGTACAATGATGATGGATTTGAATCAATATCATGCGATGTTTGATGTCGGTGCCGGTCAAGCGTTGTTCCGTAGTATTTGAAATTTTGTGAGATCATCACGAATTAAGTGGTTTGCCGCTAAAGCACTCGTCCAATGCTTCAATGGAGCGCATAGAAGTGCGAACAAGCACGTGTCGTTAAGGGGTATTGGTCATTGGCTCTTGTTATTTCGTAATGATGTCTGCTTGGTCAAGAAGTGAACGAACTTATTATTGCAGTATCGGTATCCATACAGATCTACAAAGATGACTGTCCATTAAGGACAAACTCAAAACTTAGGAATATACAGGCGGAATTTTGTCACAATAGGGAAGCTTACGTCTGATGGTCGAATCAGGTGTACACTGTCCTAAAAGAATCGAGAGTTTCGTCGCACGTGTTTTAAAAGCCAACCGGGTGAAGACTGTAGGTTAGGTTGACGTGGTAGGCATAAGCCACACTTAGGCCGAAGCCGGCCCATTGTGATACCACTTTGATCAGGTTACCCTGATCCACTACCTGGGAACCAACCGGTGCTTCTAATAAAGCGGTGGAGTTGAGCTATTTTTTGGTTTGCTGGCTCACTTAGATTGTCGAAGAAGGGCGCGCCGAGGTGAATCCTCCTGCGATTCGCAAAAGAGGGACATGAGCAGAGGAGGTGCTGTATTGATTCGTGCTCCTCCTCGTCCGTGCAGCCGCGACAGATGTCATTGTAGGGTAGCCCCAGTGTGGCGGCGTGTTTTCCAACGGTGCAGTGACCTGTAATGACACCCACTAGAGTACTTACGGTTGCCCTTTTGGTTGCCAACAGGTCCCTGGTTCGTCCTAGGTTTAACTTAGGCCACAATTGTTTGGTGAAAAAGCCGATATTGCTGTCATTCCATTGGAGGTTGGTCTCCTCTAAGGTTTGAAGATTTATCATGTGCTCTACCGTACTTATTGGTGTTTCTAGGTACCCGAGGGTAGGGTGAAGACTGTATCTAGTTAAATGTTTGTTTCAATGCTTTATCTACAATTGGATATCTAGTGATTTTGACTCTGTTTTCTCGATTATATGAGCGTCAAATGGCACCTGTTTCCATGTAGTACTCGTAAACCCATGTCGACAGACTTCGATTAAGTGTGTCACTTAACACGTTTGATCTTTGAAATGATGTATGTTAAAACTATAACATGCTCTGTTGCGTGTCATGAATAAGAAACTCTAATGACACCTTAAGTGTGTTGCAGCGACACACTTGTTTGTAATAAACACACTTTGGATCAATCAATCGAACAAAAGGAAAATTTCCTGTACATGCAACATTGCCAGAAAATAATTTGGAAGTCAGATCCATGGTGTAGTGATTAACAAATTGGACTCCCAACCCAGTGGTGTCTTTTGGCCGAGACTACAAAAATTCACAGAGGTAACTTGTTGTAGAATGCCTATCGTTGATAAGAAATTTATCGCTTCAATATGTAGATTGTGCTGGGGTAATGAAAGTCAAAAAATAGGGCGACAAGTCCCACTGAACTAATGCCGGAGTACTCCGTCCACCTAACCCAGATAAGCTTATCATAGCGAGTAGAAGTCTGATAGAATTGCTACTAAGTCCGGTAAACCATACAGAGCAGCTGGCGAATTAATCTGGAATAAATCTTATCGGCCTATCCATAAGAAGTGGTCGATGGAAATCATGTTCGGTGTATAAAAAATCAGAATCAGTCACCGTGTCCATGAGAAAAAGAGTCTATGCGACAATATCAGTTATGGAAGGCAACTGGTCCTTTACATCGCATGTAATATTGTCTCTGTCGTGCTACTTAATAGGCTTCAATCAGCGCGGTTTTAGGACAGGAGGTCCACCAGTCTATGGTCTTTTTACCAATTTCAAAGTGCTACATTCGAGCATGTCTTCATAGAATCAAGTCTTCACACCCTTTCCAAGGACGTTAGATTGTGGAAGAAGACAATATCCTAAGGTCGATAATCGCAAAAAAGGGTCCAGACAAGTTGTTGCTTTGCTGTCACTACCAGAGACACTTACTTACTTACTTTGCAGGATAGCAACCAATGGAGGGTCTGTGCCTGAGTTAATCCAGCTGTCCATCCTTGGTGGTCATCATGCCCGGGATGCTTCAAGTCGGAAAGGCCGCGATCACTTGGGGTTTATACTGGAGGTTTTGTCTCCCCCTTTTTCTTCGTGTCCATATGCTCGATGGAGCCGAGTGGTGCTTCAAAACCTAGTTGGGAGAATTGAATGCGCGCTCGAAAAGAAAGAGTACGCGCTGGTCATTTTCATCGACATTGAGGGAGCCTTCAATAACGCAACTTTCGACAGCATGTGTAACGCTGCCAGACATCATGGCGTAGATGAGGCACTGGTCTTGTGGATCAAAGCAATGCTTGTGCACAGTACACTGACCGCTGATGAAGGCTTCGACCAGGGTGTCAAATCCAGCGATAACAGGGGCTGCCCGCAAGGTAGCATCCTTTTTCCGCTGTTATGGTGCATGGTGGTCGACTATCTGCTTGATGCTTTCAATGCCTCTGGAAGATATGCCCAGGCCTATGCAGATTTTGTCGCCGTTCTTTCTGACGGCACATGCTTAGCGGCTGTCCGTCTCAAAGCAAAGGCGGCGCTAAATGTGATCGATGATTGGTGTATCAGGAATGGGCTGTCGGTCATTCCTCTTAAGACCGATGTCGATGAAAAATACTGACATGACTCAGCTGGTACTAAAGGGCACTTCCATTCCGATATCAAAGGACGCTAAGTATTTAGGAGTCATCTTAGACAGCAAGCTTCTCTGGTCAAAACATGTTGAGTCAAAAACCGCCAAAGCGCTGTCAGCTTTCTGGCAATGTCAGACGCTTTTGGCAAAACATGAGGTTTATCGCCGGGCAAGGTCCTGTGGATCTACACGGCAACGATAAGACCTATATTCTCATATGCATCGGTTATCTGGGGGAACAGACTAACACGCAAACACGTCGTTGCCTCTTTCACCAAACTCCAAAGAACGGTTTGTCTCAGTTGCACGGGGGCTTTCCCCAGCACGCTGGGCGCTGCTCTGGATGCTATGATGAACCTTCCACCTCTTGATATATATATCAGAGGATGTGCTCTGAACGCCACGTCTCGTCTGAGAAGAAATGGTCTCTGCTACAACTCGCACAGGAATAACAGTGTGCTTGCGCAAGAATTTTCCTGCGACCCGTGTCTCATGGACATGCCTTCTGACGCATTGACGCCCGTTATCCTACTGCGTTGCAATTTCACAGTCGAGTTTCCATGGCATCGGGATTGGCTCTGGCCGGATACTAAACCTAGAAAAGGATAGTTTTCGCATTTTCAAGGATGGCTCCAGGTCAGGGCAGGGGTCGGATGCTGGGGTCTTCTTCGAGTGGGAAAACATCCGACTGCACTTCTGGTCAGGAATACATACGTCTGTCTTCCAATCAGAGATATACGCAATCTCGATGGTCATGCACTATGTTGCGAAGTACAGGTGGAGAGGGAAAAACATATGCGTCTGCAGTGAAAGCCAAGCTGCACTCAAAGCCGTACCCAGCCCTCTAACTTCTTCTTTTGGTGGCGTTACAGCCCATGAAGGACCAGTGCCAAGCTTCTCTTCAATCACCCATGTTGTGTGTGATTTATTTTTCACACAGGTGAAACGGACCAACAGTTTAATGCCGATTCCGAACGGCGTGAGTCGAGAAGCTTTTTCATGGCGAGTTTACTACGGGGGGTTTTGCCAGTACCCCGCCGAGGAGGAACATCGCGAAATAAACATTCGATGGTGTTGGTGTTATCGGGATCCGAACTCGCTCATCGTGCGCCAGAGTCCAACACACTAACTAGCTCCAAATTAATGCTTGAACTCAAGTCCTTCTTATACAGAGCCGGTAGACTAAATTCTCTAAAGCTTGTATGTGTTCCAGGTCATTCCGGGATCTCAGGAAAAGAGATCTCTGATGAAATCGCCAGAATGGGTGCAGAGGAGAGCTTCTCAAGACCTGAACCCACTATAGGTCTACCTGCGACCACGGTCAATTTCTACATTAACGATTGGGTATTTAATAAACACAACCGTAGATGGAGGGACTGTCCAGGTAGCAGGATGACTAAGCGCGTATGCCCTGATGTCTGCAAGAAATCCGCAGCATTCCTCCTGTCTTTATGGAGAATCGTCTGCAGAAGGCTTGTGGGAGTCATTACGGGCCACTTCACTTTTGCTAAGCACCTCTGTGTACTTGGCATCAGCGAGACACCTACCTGTGCTGCATATTGCGAGGAGGATGATACTGCAGAGCATTTCCTCTGTGATTGCCCCGCCTTTGCTCGCGCACGGTGGCTCACCCTTGGAGCCGACGTGGTGTGTGCCGAATCTCTTAGCTCTACATCGCTGAAACCCCACCTCACTTTTCTCCGGCCAACGCGGAAAATACAGTAATGTAAGGTGTCTGTCTGGAGTACAGTGGACCAGTGCTTGCGTCTGAGTTCAAAAGCCTTCAAGAACTAAAAAAAAAACACGTGGAGCATGTGTTCATATTAGTCACAGATTATAGAGAACCTAAGCCTAGCTTCTTTCAATCACCTACATATGTTGTGTGTTATAGGTGAAAGGGACCTGGAGCTTATTGCCAATTCTGAAGGGCGAATTTCGAGAAGCTTCGAGAAGCTTTCCATGTCAATTACACGGAGTTTTGTCTGTACACCGTTAAGAAAAAGCACCGCGAAAAATGCTTTGGCTAACATGGCTGTTTTTGGGATTCGAGCCCGTAGCCAACACTCTATCCACTGCGCCACGGCGCTCCTCTATATTTGCTAAAAAATGTCTCCAATTCTGGGTGCCAAAGAGTCTGCGCCAACTGAGGTACATATATGAGCAAAGGCGGGCAAACACATTGATTAATTGATTTGGCATGAAAGCGGGATTTTGGTCATCATTATTGTTGTTTGGCTACAAACAATTTTGTTTACTTGTTAAATCAATTGCCGTTTGTAGGAAATTTAATTCCGAATGAAAACGCCTGACTAGGCTCATGTCGCTGTACAACCCGTAAAGTTCGTGGTTGAATCTTCTCCTCCATCCCCCGTCCGCGTTTATAGGCCCAAAAATCACGCGCAAAATCTTTCTCTCGAACCGACCAAGGGCCTCCTCATCCGCTTTTGATATTGTCCATGCTTCTGCGCCGTACAACAGGACCGGGATGATAAGGGTCTTATATAGAGTCAACTTTGTCGTTCGGGAGAGGGCTCTTTTACTCAACTGCCTCCTGAGCCCAAAGAAACAGGGATTGGCAAGAGTGATTCTGCGTTTGATTTCGGAACTGACGTCGTTGTTCCAGGTCACTGCGAAGCCAAGGTAGACGAAGTCCTTAACTACCTCGAACCTATTTCTGCCAATACAAACGTTCTGACCGAGACGTCGGTGTTGAGCGTCCTTTTTTGGTGACAGCATATGTTTAGTTTTGCCCTCGTTTACCGCCAAACCAATTTTCGCCGCCTCCATCTCAATACTCGCAAACGCCTCATTGACATCTCGCTGTGATCTACCTATTATGTCAATGTCGTCGGCGTATGCAAGGAGTTGCGAGGATTTGAAACAGATTGTGCCTCTTGTATTGGCCAGTGACTTTTGCACAATCATTTCCAATATGATGTTGAAGAAATCACACGACAGCGCATCGCCCTGCCTATATCCTTTTTTGACATCAAACCTATCGGTAAGCTGTTCACAGATTCGGATGGAGCAACGAGCATTCTCCGATGGCATCCTGCATAGTCTGACGAGTTTAGCAGGGAGTCAAAGGTAGACATAGCCTTGTATAGCTCGTCTCTAATTACGCTGTCCTATGCGGCTTTGAAGTCGACAAATAGGTGGTGAACGTCGACTTGGAATTCATTGGTTTTTTCCAGGATCTGCCGTAGTGTGAAGATTTGGTCGATGGTGGACTTCCCTGGCCAGAATCCGCACTGATAAGGACCTATCAGCTTATTCACAAAAGGCTACAGGCGTTCACACAAAACGGCAGAGAAGATTTTGTAGGCGATGTTTAGGAGACTTATTCCTCTATAATTGGCGCTATCAGAGGGGTCTCCTTTCTTGTGGATCGGGCATACGATGCTGAGGCTCCATTCCTCGGGCATGCTTTCCTCTAACCATATCTTACGGATGAGCTGGTGCATGCTCCCAACCAGGTCATCACCAGCTGCCTTAAAGAGCTCAGCAGGCAGTCCGTCTGCGCCAGCAGCTTTATTCGACTTGAGCTTCGATATGGCTATCTTAACTTCGTCGAGGTCAGGGGGACAGAATTCTCTGCGGTCATTCTGCCTGACAGCGGTATATTGACTAACATCGCCGTTATACAGTCTGCAGAATTGGTTTTTCCATATTCTTAGCATCGACTGCGGTTCTACTACAAGGTGTCCGTTCTCATCCCTGCGGGCTTCCGTTCTGGCTTTATAACCTTGGCATGTTCGCTTTATCTGTTGATAAAACTATCGAACGTCACGCCTGCAGTAACACCTCTCCAAATCCTCAATCGCGCGCTTCTCGTGCTCTTTCTTCTTTCTTCTGAGAAGCTTATGCTCCTCCCTTCTTTTTAACTCGTAGAGCTCACGAGCTGCTCTTGTTCTTTTATGCAGCGAGGCCTTATATGCATCCTGCTTCGCTGTATGAATCCTCCTGCACTCGTCATCGAACCAGGTATTTCTTCGTGGTGAAGCCTTGAAAACCAAAACTTCGGATGCAGAGCTTTTCAGGGCTTGTTTGCAAAGGCTCCACTGCTGTTCCATTGATATCGTGGAGGATTGAGGTGTATTGGAGAGCTTAAGGGAGACGCGATCGGTAAAAGCACGAGCGGTTTCTGGCGATAGTAGCTTTCCAACGTCATAACTTTGTATTCTTACCCTACTCCGTTGCGTTCGTGATATCCGTAAGCGCATCTTGGCTACAACAAGATAGTGGTCCGAGTCGATGTTAGTCCCTCGGATGTTCGAACATCAAGAATAGTGGAGGAGTGTCTGACGTCGATCGCGATGTTATCAATCTGGTTGGTAGTCGATTGGTCAAAAGACCGCCAGGTGCCTTTGTGTATATCGAGGTGCGGGAAGCGCATACTGGCTAGATGGAGATTTCGCCCCGTAGCAAGATCAATCAGCCTGTGTCCGTTATCGGAGGTGGGGTCGTGTAGGCTATGTTTGCCGATGACTCGTTCAAAGATGCTTTAATTACCCAGCTTAGCATTGAAGTCTCCTAGTACAATTTCGATGTCTTAGCTGGGAGATTGGTCATACGTTCTGTCTAGGAGATCGTAGAACTCATCTTTGGTTGAGTCATCCTTGTCTTCCGTGGGGGCGTGGGCGTAGGTCAGGCTGATGTTAAAAGATGTAGCCTTGATACGGATTGTTATGAGGCGTTCGCTCACATGCCGAAAGCTTAGGACTTTTTGCCTTAGTCCACCTCGAACAACAAATCCGCATCCAAACAATCGCTGCCCTCTCTCCCTATAGCAGTCGCCGTAGTCAATATCGCAGTTTTTCATTCGCTTTATGCCCGGTCCATTCCATCGCATTTCCTGGATGGCGGTGATGTCCGCTTTATAGCGGTCTAGGGCGTCCGGAAATTTGTTCGGCTGCACGTGGCCTATTTACGAACCTTACATTCCACTTACAGAGCCGAAGATCATTGTCCTTTTTTCGTTTTATTTTTTGCAAGGCCTTGTGGTTGTTTCGGAGTTTGTGTTTTTTTTACGGTTACGGCTTACTAGGCCGTAGCCCAACCGACCAATCCCGCTTTTTTTTTGGCGCAGGAGGCTCGCCATTCGCCCTTCCCCGTCTGCAATTTCCATAGGAAATCTCCAGATGGCACAACGAGGAGGTGGGGATAGGACTTACTAACAGTGCCGCAAGATGTTCGACTGCGGTGGCTCTTCTCGCTTTTTAGCAGGCCAGCATCCGTCGGATAGATGCTACCCCTACGAGGCCTTTGTTAGTCCTTGGCCATCCGGAAGTATGCCTCTAGCCCGACCAAATTCTACCATGTAACATGCCTCTTCATAAATAACTTCACCACTACATATTTCACGCCAGCAAAAAGTATCTGCGATCAAACATGATTCACCGGAAAACAACATTGGTTCGCAGAAACATTGTTCTTTGCATTCCGTCCGGAATTCAGCGCGAATTCAGCGCATAGAAAAACAAATCTGCTTACATACACAACTCACTGAAACCAAAATTCAATAGTAAAAGAACACAAAAACCTTTTTATGTGTTGTTTATGTAAAAACAGATGAAATGGAAAAGAATTAGATACACTTAGGCCACTTCAATAGAGAGGCATGCGGTCAAATTGATTCATAAACAGTTGCCCATTCAGAGAAGTATCGTCCGGATGAGGAATAAAACGAAAAATGTTCGGAATATAAAACGAAAATTGCTAAAACTACACAAAGCACGCAAAAATGCTGAAAGAAATCGTGGAAAATTCAAATAAACATTTATTTTGCTTATTGAGTGGAAGCTTCCATATGGAGAGTTCATAAATCAGCAAGTAGTTGAAACGAATTTGTGGCGGTGCGGGCGAATAAACAAATTCAGCAAAACGTTTCGGGGTAACGGGCAGTTGAAGGGATAGTAGCTTACGGTCAGACGTCTGTGGTAGATTTATTGTTTTTACTTTGATTCGATTTTCCCTATTGAATGTGCTCCCTGGAGGAGATTAGACCGCATGCTGGGAGCTGAATGATAATGGAAATGGTCTTCATCAGTACAGTATAAGATTTTTTACCCCAGTTCCCCGGCCACAGTGCTTCACTTAATACTTTGATGTTAACTCAGTCATTTTCAAAACTATTTAAGTATTTTTCTCTCTAATTCAGCGCGTTGTAATTTCATTCATGGGCTCGGACATACAGGGTAAAGTTGTTGATCGCTCTCAACCTGGCGAGATGCCAGGAACGATCCCTGTTTAAATGCCCGGGTCAAGTTGACATACGGCCTCCTCGCGACGCCCTGTGGATAGCCCCTTCAACAACCGTTGGGAGGTGAACAAACGTATGCAGCGACAATACCCCAAACAGAAAGGCGGTTGTGCGGCGGGCTAACAATCCGCCCACGTAAAAAACCTAAAAGTTATGAATGAGTAAGATGTCTCGGATACTCGACGACGACAACGCACGAAAAAGGAACACGATTTGCGTGTATGCTCCTGGAATGTCCGAACCCTGTACACTCCCGGAGCTGCTCATAAACTAGAAGGAATCCTCACGTAGTACAAGGCGCATATTACTGCGGTCCAGGAAATACGCTGGATAGGAGACGGTATGATGAGGAAGAAAAATTGCGAAATTTATTACAGCTGTCACAAAAGGTTGCACTTACTGGGATGCGGATTTGTCGTGGGAAAGCGGTTAAGGTCGAAGGTCATCGACTTTAAACCTATAAGTGACCGCATGGCTGTGATCCGCATCAGAGGCAGATTTTATAACATCAGCCTTATATGTGCACACGCCCCTACCGACGAGGCTGAAGACCCTATCAAGGAGAACTTCTATGACCTCCTGGATAACGCCTACGGAGCTTGTCCAGAGTACGTTGTTAAATCGTGTCCGGGGACCTCAACGCCAAAATCGGTAAGGAGAACACCCTCGGCGGAGTGATCGGAAAGCACAACCTCCACGATACAACAGGAGATAACGGCTTCCGACTCGCTGACTTTGCGACAGCTCATAATGCGGTGATAAGTAGCACAAGATTCCCTCGCAAGCGAATCCACACAGCAACCTGGCGATCTCCGGACGGTCGAACAGCCAACCAAATCGACCATGTGCTCATTGACGCAAGGCACTCGTCAAACATCCTGGATGTGCGAACATTCAGAGGGGCAAATGTCAACTCTGACCACTTCCTCGTAGCCGCAAGATTCAGAGCTCGACTGTCCAATGTCAGAAAGCTGCTCCAGCCCATCAGGAGGAGGTTCGACATTGGGCGCCTGAGCACACCGCAGGTTACCAGAGTCTACAGGGAGCAGCTGAGCGAAAGACTCTACGGTATGCCTACGTCGAACACAAATTCCAATAATATGTGGCTGCATTGCCGCTCAGCCATTCAGGAAGTAACCGAAACCACCTTGGGATACATACCACCCCCGACAGGAAACCCGTGGTTTGATGGCGAGTGTGAGCAGAAAAAGGTAGCAACCGACGAGGCGTACCAAAAGGAGCAGCAGAGGAAAACCAGGTCAGCGCAAGAAGAGTACCGAGCCAGAAGAAGGGAGGAGAAAAAACTACTGCGACAAAAGAAGAGGACCTTCGCAGCCTCCCAGCTCAAGGATATCGAGGAGTCTGGGGATAATCATAAAACACGAGCCTTTTACAAGAAAGCCAAAGGCCTTGCAGGAGGCTTCAAAAAGGGCACCCAGGCTCTTCGAAACTGCGAGGGTAATCTTTTCACCGACCCGCAGGGAATAGTGGATGTATTTAAGCAGCTCTTCCAGCAGCTGCTTAACGAGCATGACCATGAGAGAGTGGTAGGGACCGAGGAAATCCCAACTCCAGCCGCTGAAGTAGTCCTCCCACCCAGCATCGAAGAAGTCGGCACAGCTATTTAGAAGCTGAAGAATAACAAGGCCGCAGGCACCGATGGCTTGCCATCAGAGCTTTTCAAGGCTGGCGGCGATGTTCTGGTAGGGAGCATGCACCAGATCATCTGCAGAATTTGGGATGATGAGAGCATGCCCGACGACTGGAATACCAGCTCTATATGCCCCATCCACAAAAAAGGCGATCCTACCTCTTGCAAGAACTATAGAGTTATATCCCTGCTCAATGTCGCATACAAGATCCTGTCCAGCGTATTGTGTGGACGTCTAAAACCATTTTGCACCGCACTAATCGGCAGCTACCAGTGCGGCTTCCGGCCCGGCAAATCAACTATAGATTTTCACACTTCGACAAATCCTGGAAAAGACCAACGAGTTTCGAATCGATACACACCATCTTTTCATCGATTTCAAAGCCGCATACGACAGCATTCATCGTGAAGCACTGTTTGGGGCGATGGCCGAATTCGGGATCCCGGTAAAACTGATCCAGTTGTGTCGCGCCACGCTAAAAAACACGCGATGCACCGTGCAACTCGGTTCTAGGACCTCGGAACCATTCGAAACATGCACCGGATTTCGGCAAGGAGATGCGCTGTCATGTGACTTCTTTAACCTGGTGCTGGAGCAGATAGTGCGACGAGCAGGCGTCAACAGGGAAGGCGCTATCTTCTACAAGTCTGTCCAGCTGCTAGGGTACGCGGATGATATCGATATCATCTCGTGTGCTCGCCGTGGCATTGTGGAAGCATTCACGGCGATTGAAGAACAAGCGAAGCGAGTTGGTATCAAGGTCAAAGAGGACACGACGAAGTACATGCTGTCAAGCAAAAACCAATCCGTCGCTCACCACTTGGGACAAAATATAACAATTGACAGCTACAATTTCGAGGTAGTTAAGGAGTTTGTCTACCTCGGGGCAAACCTAAATTCCACAAATGACACCACAGTGGAGATCCGGCATAAAATCGCCCTTGGCAACCGCTGCTACTTCGGCTTGTCCAAACAACTGGGGTCAAAACTCCTCACTCGAAAGACCAAAGTCGTGCTTTACAAAATGCTCATACTGCCGGTCTTGCTGTACGGATCCGAAAGATAGACGATAAGCAGGACAGCGGAACTGATTTTGGGTTCTTTCGAGAGAAAAATTCTGCGCCGGATATTTGGTTCTGTCTCTGAGGAAGGTGAATGGAAAATACGACACAACCGCGAACTCTACGAGCTGTACAAAGATGTGGACGTAGTCCAGCTAAGAGGGTCTTCGTCTCCGAGCCTCCTGGCTCGAGAAGAAGAGGAAGACCGAGCATCCGGTATAAAGACCGAGTAATCGCGGATGTAAGACATCTTGGTCTTGATAACTGGAAGCAGCGTGCCCCGGACCGTCAAGGATGGAAGGCTGCTATAGCTCAGGCTCAGATCCTCCATGGCCTGATAAGTAAGTAAGTAAGTAATTTCATTCAGCACGTTCGTGAACTTGAGAATTCTTTCTCCACATACACTATTTTCATCATCCAGCGCCCCATTTCTAATTCAGCCGCTTTCAAGCGTATTCAGCGCGTGGCTTACTGATTTTTTAATTCTGTTTTTACGCAGTACACGCAGTCACTCTAACTGACAGGCACATTCGAGGTTTCCAACCGCTAAGAGCCGGTTTAATCCGTATTTCAGGCAAATATTGGATAACTGAATACTGAAGGCGCTTCTCGTAATATGCGAATACTGTGTCTGTCTTCAATCCGTTCCTTTCATTGAAAACCGTCATCACCACCCAGCACCACTCTACGTATGCAAACATCTTCCACGAGCTCAAACACTTTATTTGTCATCCACTCAAGAAAAGAAACTTCACAATCTCCGTAGCGCAATTTCAAAATCACAAACTCGAATTGCCAAACATGAAATGTCGAAAAAAAAGAAACCATCACCCCATCCATCGCCTGTATCCGATTAAATAATGCATTCGACAGGATGTTCATCCGTTGGGGGAGCTCAAGAAAGTCGAGTATCCCCCGAGCTCGGAGAATTTATAAACAATCGAACGCCAGTTGGGCGAAGCAAATAAGGACTCTAAGGCTTAGGTAAACATAATTTCCTGCTGTTTCATTCCAGCCAAGAGAAGAAGGGAGTGAGAGGAGATCCCAAATTCTAGAGAACGGATGACAGGAGCGTATGTCCCATATCCACACGCACATATGTCTGTGTGCTCAGCATCCGAGGGTACCGACAATGGGTGTACTCTACTCTGCCGGGTAATTATTGTTTGTCTTAGAGCCTTTAAAAGGATCCTGCGAACAGATCATAATTCATGAGAGCAACTATCTAAGGATAAGGAATATGGACGATAAGTAGTTGACAAAGCCCCCAATACAGTGCCATTGGCACGAAGCGTGCTTTCAAGGGGTAGGTGTAGTTCAGTACCTGCATATATAATAGATGTACAATCCTGAGCAAACATGGGTTCTCATTAACTTCAAAATAATGAATGCAAATGAGGTTGAAGTGCGTCGGTGGACAGGCATAAGTGTACAACATTTATGGGTGGTGCACTTGACTTTTGAGTGTGAATTTATATTCAGACATCAAGGACAAGGATAGTGTGGTACTTATATATTAAACATGAAGTAAGTCAGAAGTGAGAGCACGACATCATTATGGTCAGGTTATACAGGCCCCTATAATCCGCCTTGAGGTACGTTTGTTGTTCATTTGAATGCAATTGTTCGCCCCCGAATAATTGTACGTTTGGCTGGGAATTTCACGCAAACTACAGGAGGGCCGGCCACCCCGATCCTGTATTCCTTGCTCGGTCGGGAATATTACTACTGTCACCGAGGACGTCACTCATTTTCGACGACGATGGACAAGAATTCCGTCCCCCGATTTAGACGAGATCATGTAGCAATGTCGAGAATGAAGTCGAACAAAACTGCTAAACTGTTTAAAGCAACTGGTGATGATATGGTCCGGAATACACGAGCTCATCGGAGGAAAACATGCCCGACGAGTGTAATATCAGCGTCATTTGTCCGGTGAAGAAAGGAGATTACCTTGACTGCGCCAACTACCGAGGAACCAAACTCCTTAACACGCGTACAAGATGCTATCTTTCATTTTGTGTAAACGCCTGAAGCCGTTCGTCAACACACTGTTAGGTCCTTATCGGTGTGATTTCGATTTCAAAGCCGCATACGACAGCATTCATCGTGAAGAACTGTTTGGGGCGATGGCCGAATTCGGGATCCCGGTAAAACTGATCCAGTTGTGTCGCGCCACGCTAAAAAACACGCGATGCACCGTGCAACTCGGTTCTAGGACCTCGGAACCATTCGAAACATGCACCGGATTTCGGCAAGGAGATGCGCTATCATGTGACTTCTTCAACCTGGTGCTGGAGCAGATAGTGCGACGGGCAGGCGTCAACAGGGAAGGCACTATCTTTTACAAGTACATCCAGCTGCTAGGATACGCGGATGATATCGACATCATCGCGTGTTCTCGCCGTGGCATTGTGGAAGCATTCACGGCGATTGAAGCACAAGCGAAACGAGTTGGTCTTAAGATCAATGAGGACAAAACGAAATACATGCTGTCAAGCAAAAACCAATCCGTCGCTCACCACCTGGGACAAAACATAACAATTGACAGCTACAATTTCGAGGTAGTTAAGGAGTTTGTCAAGGAGGTCAAAACTCGAAAGACCAAAGTCATGCTTTAAAAAACCCTCATTCTGCCAGTCTTGCTGTACGGAGCCGAAAGCTGGACGATAAGCAGGACAGCGGACCTGATTTTGGGGTTTTTCGAAAGAAAAATTCTGCGCCGGTCCTGTCTGTGAGGAAGGTGAATGGAGAAGAAGACACAACCGCGAACTCTACGAGCTGTATCAAGACGTGGATGTAGTCCGGAAGGCAAGGATCCGTCGACTACACTGGCTCGGCCACATCGAGCGCATGGACATCAACGCTCCAGCTAAGAGGGTCTTCGACTCCGAGCCTCCTGGTTCGAGAAGAAGAGGAAGACCGGATCTCCGGTATAAAGACCAAGTAATCGCGGATATAAGACATCTTGGTCTTGACAACTGGAAGCAGCGTGCCCGGGACCGTCAAGAATGGAAGGCAGCTATAGCTCAGGCTCAGATCCTCCATGGATCGCTGGCCTGATAAGTTAGTAAGTAAGAAGTCCACAATGGACCAAATCTTCACACTGCGGCAGATCATGGAAGAGACCCAAGTGATGCAGATCGACAGTAATCATCTACACATGTATCGATTTCAAGGCCGCTAATGATGTCTAGTTTTGGCATTCCTACCAAACCCGTCAGATTGTGTAGCATGACGATGGAAAACTCTCCCTACTCCCTAAAGGTCGGTAACGAACTTGCCTCCAATGTCAAACATTCTGTCTTTCTCAACATTTTTCATGAGGAGATCATGCGAAACTCGCAGGTTAACACCGAGTTATAACATTGTTTCGCTCTCTCCCGGATGTCCTCGGTCTTCATCTTCTAATGTGGCGCTACAGTCCGCGGTGTACCTGCATCCATAACCAACAAACCTCTCCAGCCAGCATTATCTTTTGTCAGGCATCTCCATTCACGCACACCAAGTTCGTTGAGGTTCTTCTGCTTCTGAGATCCCACTCTTCGAACATGCTTTTCCCCGACCATATCTTACAACTGAGTTGGTGCAAGCGCCCTGCAGTTCCGCGAACAGTCCATCCACTCCAATAGCTTTGTTAGATGAGTAGGTTCAAGAGTCGTACTCTTATTATGCTTGTCACACAACCTAGGCGAAGTGCAGATGGTTTGGGTCGTAGATGTTCGTTCACTACTCTTCGGGACTAGGATTCGAGAGGAACTCGACTGAATTTTAACGTGGAATGTAATTCTCAGTAAACGTTCCATGCCATCATGGTGTTATATTGGCATTGCGCACACAGCGTACGAATTTCGACTGACCATGTACTGTGAGTGTTATGTCGTTGAATCTTCTCTCCCACACTCGTTTTATACAAACGGGACCAAGGACTGAACGTAGAATTTTCCTTTCGAAACGAGCAAGGGCCTCATCCGCTTTCGTTAAAGTCCAGGGCTCTGCGCCATATGACCGGGATGATTATGTTTGTATATAGCGCAAACTTGGTCATTCGGAGGGTAAAGTAGTTGATTGCTCTCAACCTGGCGAGATGCCAGCAATGATCCCTGTTTCAATGCCCGGGTCAAATTGACATACAGCCTCCTCGCGGCGCCCTCTGGATAGCCTCTACAACAACCGTTGAGAGGTGAACAAATGTATGCAGCGATTGCCCTATGCAAGAGGGCACTACAAAATCCCGACCAGACTGGCGGTTGTGCGGCGGGCCAACAACCCGCCCACGTAAAACACAACAAGTTATGGAAGAGCAACATGCCCCGTATAAACGGACGGATCCTCCAAGACGATATGGCGCGAAAAAGGAACACGATTTGCGAGTATGCTCCTGGAATATTAAAACCCTGTATACTCGTGGAGCTGCTCATAAACTGGAAAGAACCCTCATGCAGTATAAGGCGGATATCACTGCGATTTAGTATAGGATAGGAAACGGTATGATGAGGAAAAAAGATTGTGACATCTATTACAGCTGTCACAAGAGATTGCAGATGTTGGGGCACCGATTTGTCATGGGAAGGCGGTTAAAGTCGCCTGGATGTGATCCGCATCAAAGGCAGATTTTAAAACATCAGCTTCATACACGCACACACCCCTACCGAAGAGGCTGAAGACCCCATTAAAAAGGACTTCTATGATCTCCTAGACAACGCCTACGGAGCTTGTCCAGAGAACGAAGTCAAAATCGTGCTCGGGGACTTCAATTCCAAAATGGCTTGCCATCAGAGCTCCTCAAGGCTGGAGGCGATGTTCTGGCAGGAAGGATGCACCAGATCATCCGTAGAATTTAGGAAGATGAATGCATGCCCGACGACTGGAATATCAGCTCTTTTTGCCCCATCCACAAAAAAGGCGATCCCACTTCTTGCACGAGCTATGGAGGAGTATCCTTGCTTAATGTCGCATACAAGATCCTGTCCAGCGTACCGTGTGAACGTCTACAGCCCTTTTGCACCGCACTAATCGGCAGCTACCAGTACGGCTTCCGACCCGGCAAATCGACTATAGACCAAATATTCACACTTCGACATATCCTGGAAAAGCCCAGTGAGTTTCAAACCGATATGCACCATCTCTTTATCGATCTTAAAGCTGCATACGACAGCATTCATCGCAAAGAATTGCGTGATGCGAGGGCCGAATTCGGGATTCCAGGAAAACTGATCCGGCTCTGTAGGGCCAAGCTAAAAAAATACGCGATGCAAGGTGAAGTTCGGTTTTAGGATCTCGGAACCGTTTGAAACATGCACCGGAATTCGGCAAGGAGGTGCGCTGTCATGCGACTTCTTCAATTCAGTGCTGGAGCAGATAGTGCGGCACTATCTTCTACAAGTCTGCTAGGATTAGCGGATGATATTGACATCATCGCGCCATCTCGGCGTGACGTTGTAGAAGCTTTCACGGTGATTGAGGAACAGGCGAAACTAGTTGGTCTTAAAGTCAACGAGGATGAGACAAAGTACAACCGCCGCTACTTCGGTTTGTCCAAACAATTTGGGTCAAAATTCCTCATTCGAAGAACCAAAGTCATGCTTTACAAAACGCTTATAATGCCAGCCTTGCTGTACAGAGCCGAAAGCTGGACGATAAGCCGCAAAGCGGAGCTGATGTTGGGTTCCTTCGATAGAAAAAATCTACGCCGGATATTTGGTTCTGTCTGTGAGGAACGTGAATGGAGGAGAAGACAGAACCGCGAACTCTACGAGCTGTGCAAAGATGTGGATAGAGTCCAAGAACGTGGATAGAGAACCGCGGGCGGTATAAAGACCATGTATTCGCGGATGCAAGACAACTTGGTCTTTATAACTGGAAGCAGTGTGCCCGGGACCGTCAAACTCAGATCCTCCATGGATTGCCGGCCTGACAAGTAAGTAAGTAAACTTGGTCTTTCGAAAGAGGGCTCTATTTCTCAATTGCCTCTTGAGCCCAAAGAAGCAGCGGTTGGTAAGAGTAATTCTGTATTTGGTCTCAGCGCTAGTGTTGTTGTGAGCCAAGGTAAACAAAGGCCACTTCGAATCAGTAGCTGCTAATTGTGACGCTCGGCCGAGAAGTCGGCATTGCGTGTCTCTTTGGTTGACAGCAAATATTTCGTTTTACCCTGGTTAACTGTAAGATCCATTTTAGCCGCCTCTGCTTCAATGCCTTCGAACGCGTCATTGACGTCCCGCTGTGTTCGTCCAGTTACGCAAGGAGTTGTGCAGACTTGAAATAGATCGTAGCTCTTGTGTTGGCCAGTGAGCCTCGTATGGTCTTTTCTAAATCTCTTTTTGACATCAAAGGTCTCGATTAATTCCTTACCAACATTAATGGAGCAGCGAGAGTTCTCCATTGTCATTTTGCACAATCTGACGAGTTTGGATGAGATATTAAAATTAGACCTGGCGCCGAATAGCTCGCCTCTATACCACTCTCGCACGCGGCCTTTAAATCGAAGGGGTGGTTTGTGTCGATTTCGTATTGTTGGGTCTTCTTCAAGATCTGCCGCAGTGTGAATATCTGGTCTATTGTGGACCTACCTTGCCTGAAACCATACTGATAAGAACCTGTCAGATTATCCACAAAAGGTTTCAGGCGTTCACACAGTACGGCAGTATCTTACATATATACGAGGTTAAGGAGGCTCACTCCCCTGTAGCTGGCGCAGTTGTAGGGGTCTCCTTTCTTGTGAACCGGGAAAACAATGATGAGATTCCACTCGTCGGGCATGTTGCCAGTACGCCGCCGAGGAGACACGCCGCGAAATAAATATTCGATGGCGTTAGTGTTATCGGGATCCGAACTGGCTCATCGTGCCTCAGAGTCCATCACACTAATCATTGCGCCACGGCGCCCTCAACATTAATCCTTCTTAAGTTATTTCTTTATTTTTCACTTTATGTGACATTTCCGTTTGACGACCGGTCCACAAGAGAGTGTGTAAGCTTCCCTCAACCCTCGCTTAGTCAAAGAAGAGAGCGAAGTCCGCGGTGCTTGCACACTCAGCACACCCACTACACATTTTGAATAGAAGGTGAGTGTTAGCGTGGCTAAGTGGGTGACACATTGTATTGTATAAGAATATTTTCAGCATCGACTGTGACTCTACTTCTAGTTGTCCGCCTTCATCCCTACAGTCTTCCGCTCAGGCTTTATGGCCCTGGCATGCTCGTTTCACTTTTTCGTAAAACTTGCGAGCGTCATTCCTGTGGTAGCATCACTCTATTTCCTCGATCTCAAGCTTCCAATGCTCTCATTTCTGTCTTTCTTAAAAGCGTTCACGTGGCGCTGGCAATGCTCCCAGTGCTGTTATGCGGATTTTGCCGGTATCAGCGGCATGAGATTGAGGGAAACTCGACCGCCAAAAATCACTACGATTGCAGCTTTCCCACGTCAAATTTTTGCTGTCCAGCTCGACTCCGTTGCATCCTTGATATCTTAATTCGTACCTTGGCTACAATAGGGTTTGATCCGAGTCGATGTTGGCTCCTCGGAAGGTTCGCACATCTAGGATGCAGGAGAAGTGTCTGACGTCGATCGCAACGTGATTAAACTGGTTGGTGGGCGACTGATCAGATGATCGACTGGTTCGTTTGTGGATGTAGAGATGCGAGAATCGTGTGCTAGTCAGAAGGAGATTACGCCCCGCCGGCAAGTCAAGTAGCCTATGTCCGTCTTCGGACGTGGTGCCATGTAGGCTATTCTTCCCCGTGATCGACTCAAATATGTCCTCTTTGCCCAGTTCAGCATTAAGACCTCCTAGTACTGTTTATGTACTTCTGGTTACCCAGATAACTAATCATTTTTGTTTTGTTTTTAGGTTAAAACTATGAATACTCTCTATCGAACCAACAACTCGAAACTATTAAGGTAAATATATACGTCAAAAGGCGAGTTTAGAAAATAATTTCCATAAATGCAAAACCTAACCTTTAAGCAACTTAGTCCTTTAAGAATTCCCTTTCCTAAGTCCGTGGATATTTTTCAAAAAAGCAATCGGAATCCAACCATCTTCCTTGAATTTGCCTTGATTTTGGCGATAATTTTTTTCGGCCTGGTCAACAATGTAGTGTGTGACAATCTACTTCTCATTTCCTAAGTAAAGTCTGCTGTATTGTGGATTGAAACGATTTTCAAGGGACATCCCGTTTATGTTCCTGCAAGGATTCAATGAACTTTCACGAAAACGTCAAAGGTGGCTGGATACAGAGTGCTAGGATATGTGTATGTACCAGTTCAGGAACACTGTGTCTCCTTCTCCTGTGACGTATGGCAACAACCACAGTTGTGTGACACGGTCAAAGGAAATCCTTAACGTAATATATAAAGACGACTACGCGACAGGCAGATGCAACTGTATGGCCAATAAAACCAATGAATCTGTGGAAAAGTTACATCAACATTATTGCAGACAATTCTACATCCCTGACTTCGACGAAATTGAGATCGCCCTATCAAGACTCCTGTCCAATAAAGCTCCTGGCGCAGACGGATTGTTTGCTAAGCTCTTCGAAGCAGCTGGAGGTGAGTTGGTTGGGCGCATGAACCAGGTCATCTGTAAAGTATGGTCAGAGAAAAGCAGGCCCGAGGAATGGAGTCTCAGCCTCCTTTGCTAGGTCTATAAGAAAGATGACCCCTATAACTGCGCCAGCCACAGGGGAATAAGTCTCCTTAACAATAAATAACAACAAATAAGCTGATAGGTCCCTATCAGTGTGGCTTCAGACCAGGGAAGTCCACCGTCGACCAAAACTTCATACTACGGCAGATCCTACAAAAAACCAATGACTTTGAGGTCGACACTCACCACGTATTTGTCGATTTAAGGCCGCATACGACAGCGTAATTAGAGACGGGCTACACAACGCCATGTCTATCTGTGACGTCTGTGCTAAGCTTGTCAGACTATGCAGGATGGTTGTGGAGAACGCGCGCTGCTCTATCCGAATCCTGTCCGGCAGTTTAGATGTTAAGAACGGAATCACTGATTGGATGCACTGTTGTGTGATTTCCTCAACATCATATTAAAAATGATTTCGCAAAAATCAATGGCCAATACAAGAGGCACCATTTAACTCATATCCACGCCTCGCTCGCCACAATGAGGCGTTTACGAGTATTGAGGCGGAGGCGGCGAAAATCGGTTTGGCAGTAAATGAGGGCGAAACTAAATACATGCTGTCTTCAAGAAAAGGACGCGACGCTTACCACCAACGTGTTGGCCAGAACGTTTGTATTGGCAGATATAAGGTTGAGGTAGTTAAGGACTTTGTCTACGTTGGCTCCGCAGTGGCTTGGAACAATGACATTAGTTCCGAAAACAAGAATCACTCTTGCCAATCGCTGTTCCTTTGGGCTCAGGAGGCAATTGAGTAATAGAGCCCTCTTCCGTACGACAAAGTTGACTCTTTAGAAGACTCTTATCATACCGGTCCTGCTGTACAGCCCAGAAGCATGGACAGGACACTATCAAAAATGGATGAAGAAGTTCTCGGTCGTTTTGAGAGAAAGATATTGCATGTGATTTTCGCTACTATAAACGTGAACGGGGGATGGAGGAAAAGATTCAACTACGCACTTCACGGGCGACATGAGTCTAGTCCGGAATTTATGGATTCAACGCCTGAGATGGCTAGGCCCTGTAGAGCGAATGGACACCGAAGCTCCAGCTCGGAGAGTCTTTGAATCTAACCCAGCGGGATGAAAGACAGCTGCAGCGAAAGTGGCGCAGACAGATGAAACGGGACCTCAGTCAACAGTTCAGTGTGCGGCAATGGAAAAGGCTAGCAAAAGATCGTGCTAGTTGGAGGGGCATGTTGGTTTGAGCACTCGCTCACCCCGAACTGTAGCACCCGAGAAGAAGACGAAGAATAAGCCACTTGAATGTAAGAGAATGAAAAAAGCCAAAATCTCATTTACTTGTATATAGATCCCGTCAAAAATGATCGATGGTTCCTTCCGCCCATATCGAACTGTCACGTTCAATTGCGTCCAAATATCACATTTTCTTGACAGTGTTTGTTGGGAGCTTAAATAGCTTTTACTTGTCGTGGCGGCCAACAAATTTCACTCTTGATGCCAGACATTTGCTGTTTTATTTTTCAATAGATCGCGACTAGCCGAAGTGCCAAGCATAACAATATGACTTCGATGGAGACGCAATACAACAATATCAAACAATGTCACCGTGACGCGGTATCATATCACCCTCATCAAAGAAGCCTTCAATTAGAGTTCACTCAATACCCCAAAAGTATCAGCGAATCGTATTTCCCCGAATTCATAAAATACCCACCAATCAAACTGGCATTTGGATTATAAATGACAAACTGCGCGCAGCAAATATGCTCGATGAGCAAAACCAGGCCCTGAACTTATCACGTCATGCAAAAAAAGCAGAAAAGACTCAAGTCACTGACGATTGACAATGACTTTGAACAAACTTGACTGTCGAAGAGGTCAAGCATAAAACAAACAAGCGCTGCAATAAATTAGGTACTTGCCCCTCCCCCCCCCCAAAGCGACAGAAGAACAGAAAAAGAAAACTCAATATTCTGACGCACGGTCGCGTGTGAGCCGCGGTACACGCTACTGTCACCAAGTATCGGTCAAGTGAACGTATGCGAACGCGTTAACGTGGTAATCAATTTCGCTAAATAATTTGTATGTTTCCTGCCCCCTCGGCTTTGATATTAATTGAAACCGCCGATCGAATTGCGTCTATCATGACCATGTTGCGGCAGTGCAGCAGTGTATGAGGGTCTAGCGTCGTCACCAAACAAACGCTCGAGTGTTGCTTTGATTAAACTCGACGCAAAGAAGACGTACTGCATGGCGGTGATGTTTCTGTATTGTGGCACCCCTGCATCAACCTCAAGACTAAATTACTTTCTCGATGCTGGGTAAACAAACTCGTGGCTCTTGTGTCCTTCTCAAGAAACACAGAAACAAAGACCGGGAAATTGGAAATGCATTCGGGGAGACGACTCCCCGGGTCGGTGGAATGCAACTCGATTGAATTGTGTCTCAAGGAGGAGCGTCGAAATTGATGTGTGGTGATAGTGGTCATGGGGTGCGATGTGTATACTTAGTGTCGACATTCAAGGACGACAGTTGTGTTCTGGTTCCAGATTGATTATTTCTCTCATGGAATCTTAATGATTGTAATTAAGGTGAATCTTAGATATTGCTTTTATAGATACAGTGTGTTTAGCTCAGGGTATGGCGATTTAAATGTCGATAAAGCAAGAGAAGCTTTCGAACCAAATTTTTTGTTTAAGTATTGCCATCACTGCGAGCAGACTGTGTAAATGGTGCAAATGTCGTACACGTTATTCACTGTCAAGGCCAAATATTTGTATACAGTGAGTCTACAGGCATATACATCATATATGATCAGAAGTACAAACATTTTTCCCGCCATTAAACCCGTGCCTAGAAGCGTGTCATGTGTAGACCAAGGCAGTGGGCATAACCCACTTAATTAACGCTACAACCGTATGTCGGTTTTGACCGTGTCAATTAGCCTGCGCCACTCGACTCTATTCAGCGCGCGCCGCTGGCAGTTGGGAACACCAAATGTCTTCAGGTCCTCTTCAGCTGGGTCCTTCCATCTGAGAGGTGGTCGCCCTCTTCCTCATCGTCCTTCAGGTGTAGCCGAATCCGAAACTTTTTCGTCCATTCAGACAATATGGCAGAACCAGCGCAGCCTCTGTATTTTGAATCCAGTATTCACTTTCGCCTAAGTGAAGAGGACCGAAAGTCTTTAAGAGAACTTTTCTCTCGAACGCTACCGACGCACGCTCCTTCTGCACCGTATAGCAAGATGGGCATGCTTTTCAATTGCCTACTGAGCCTAAAGTAGAAGAGATAGACCGAACCTCCGGTATAAAGACCAAGTAATCGCGGATGTAAGACATCTTGGTCTTGACAACTGGAAGCAGTGTGCCCGGGACCATCAAAGATGGAAGGCAGCTATAGCTCAGGCTCAGATCCTCCATGGATCGCTGGCCTGATAAGTAAGTAAGTAAGTAAGTACTGAGCCTAAGGTAGCACATCTTCTTCTTCTTCTGGGCCTTCTTCAAAAAAACTCTCCAACTGGCACGGTCTTTCGCCAGCAGTCTCCAGTGGCTTACGCCTAGTAGGTTGAGGTCCTCTTCCACTTGCGTGCGCCACCTTAAATACGGCCGTCCTCGACCGCGTCGCCCCTCTTGGTTGGATTTAAAGACGTTCCGGGCCGGAGGTGTGATTTTCATGCGCCCTATATGACCCAGCCATCTTAAGCGTTGGATCCGCCTATGACGTGCTACGTTCATGTCACTGTACAGCCCGTACAATTCACTATTAGGTCTCCTTCTCCACTCCCCATTTATGCAGGTTGGACCGAAAATCGTACGCAGAATTTTTCCCTCATAACGTCCATGTCTCTGCGCCTTAAGGCAAGACCGGGATGATAACGTCTTGTATATGGTCGCCTTGGTTTTCCGAGAGAGGGTTCTGCTTCTTAATTGCCTCCCGAGCCCATTAACATTGCTTCATGTCATTGCGGAGCCTAGGTAGATGAAGTCCTTGACCACCTCGAAATATGTACGCCCTGGCCAAGACGCCGGTGGTGCGTGTCCTTTTTCGACGACAACATATATTTCGTCTTGCCCTCCCGTTTTAGCCGCTTCCGCCTTAATGCCCGTAAAGGCCTCAATGACATCTCGCTGAGTTCGCCCAATTATGTCAATGTCATCGGCATATGCGAGCAGTTGAAAAAGATGGTGCCCCTCGTATTGGCCAGTGAGTTTTGCACGAGCCTTTCAAGGACGATGTTGAAAAGTCACACGGTAGCGTGTCGCCCTGTCTAAAACCTTTTTTGACATAAAAGGTATCGGTGAAGTCGCTTCCGACCCTGATGGAACTGTGAGAGGTCTCCAATGTCATCCTGCTCAATCTGACGAGTTTGGAAAGGATGTCAAAACTAGATATGGCATATTGTGTAGCTCGTCTCTATGTATGCTATCGTGGCCTTAAAGCCGACAAACAGATGGTGGGTGTCAATCTATAGCTCGTTGGATTCTTCCAGGATCTGCCGCGGTGTGAATACTTGATGGATAGTGGATTTCCTGGTATAAGTTTGGCTATAATGCCAAAATCAATAACAGCGTCTTAAAGACAGCTTCTCTCCATGCTATCGAAAGCGCCATTAAAATCGAAAAAAAGGTGGAGGGTGTCAATTTGCTTCTTATGAGTCTTCTCCGGGATTCGGCGTATTGCAAATATCTGGTCAATGGTGGATTTTCCAGGTCTAAAGCCACACTTATAAGGTCCATTCGGTTTGTTGACAGTGTACTTTAGTCTCTCATATAAATGCGTGATAAGATCCTATACGCGATACTCAGTACTTTGATCCAGCGGTAGTTTGCGCTGCTAACAGGATCCCTCTTCTTCCGGATTGGGCAGAGCACAATTACGTAGGGTCCAGTCAGTCGACATGCTTTCTTTTGATCATATTTGTTATAGCAGCTGGTGAATGCGTCGTCACAACTCTACGCCTCCTCTGTTGTGCAGCTGTTGCCATTCAGCAGGTCCGAGAAGTGTTCCATCCATATCATAAGTATACTGTGATTGCCGTCTCCTTAGTATTCATATAAGGAGGAGTGTTATTCAGAGTGTTGTCCAGCGTTTCTACTACCACTGACTATCGTTCAGGCAGCATCGCGTTTAAACGATCCAAAAATCAAGCTAATTTTTGGCTTCTTCGTAGAAGCGCTGCTCGGCCAGGTCATGAGCCATCGATCGAAACAAGAGGTAGTTGAAAGGAGCAATGTCTGGAGAACACAGCGGGTGGAGTAGGGCATCCTAGCTAAGTGCCTCCAAAGTTTCATTGACGACTTTAGCAACATGTGGCCGAGAGTGTTCATGCTGAAAGATCACTTTGAAATGTTGGGGGCGTTTAAGCTTCAATGCTAAACATGATTGCATTAATTGCTGTTGGAAACAATCGGCAGTTGCGGTTTTGATAAGTTGCAGAAGCTCGATCACTTCGAGCTGATAAATATCCGGTTTGGCTAATGAAATTGACGCATCGCCGGGCTTACCTTACAATTTCCTGAGCTTTGGATTGTGTAGTGGATCCACTTTTCATTCAATATTTGATGCAAAAAAGCCTTCCGATTTTGTTTTTGGGGCAGTTGTTCGCATGTGAAAAAATGGCGTTCGACGTCTATTGGCTTTGGTTGAAATCACCTGTTGAGTCACTCCCAAGGTTTCAGCGAGCTTTTCTTGAGTTTGACATGGATCTTGTTCTCCAGCTTAGCGTTTTCATCTTTACTGGTCACCGTACGCGTTCTTTATCCCTGGTGTCAAAATTGCGACTTTTGAAGCCAATATACTCACAAGTCAGCATATTATGATGGGCTGCCCCTATGGATAACACAGAGCGGTAACAGGAACTCTGCGACTCCGTCTAGTGCCAGTCACATCCGACCAGGATTTACCGGCCTGCCGATACTCCCTTTCCACGATATGCCCGGTCGTTGTCGTAGTCGAAGTCGTGGAGTTTCTCTGTCATTGACCATTTGATTCCTTCGGTAGCGGCGTTGTTGGTGCGGTCTAGATTAAGGTCAATGACAATGAGCCTCCTCTGGTGTTAATAAAGGAGGTGCTTTGCTATGCCTTCTAAGCGCACCTTGAAATACGCTTCCCGACAGAGCTCTCGCGTGAACTCGATGATGGATGGCGATATTCCAATCTACTTCAGGCCGTTCTAGGAAGCTTCTCATCGGACAATGTTGATAATGTCGCTTAAATTTACGAAACAATTGAAGCCAACGGATCGTGTCGGCTGAAGTAAATTTCAGTGAAAGGAATAGATTTCTTTCTTTAATCTTTGAAGTCGTCTGGAATATTTGGTACTTGAATTCGGATGTTTGAAAATCGATGATCCTAGGTATCGTTTCCTGATTGTGCAGAATGCCGCGCAGGCGCAGAGAAGGTGATGAATGGATTCGACCTCCTCCTCGTCCAAACAGCTCCTGCAAAAATCATTCGGAGTTATACCTAGTTTTTGCGCGTGACTGCCAATAAGGCAGTGTCCAGTGATGACACCGATGACCGATGACTTTGTGGATGTCAGTTCTTTTTAGGGAGATAATACTCCTAGTCCGTTGACTGTTGAGCCAGGGCTAGATTTGCCTGGTGATGAGGCAGGTATGTCCCTGAGTCCATCTCCGGTTCGTCTCGGCCCTGACGAGATTTGTAAGAATGTGTTTAATGGTTGCAAAGGGTATACCCTCACAAGCCACGATTGATTGTAGCATCGTTCCTTGTTTGGCGAGTGTGTCGGCTCTTTCATTTCCAGGAATGTCGCTGTGTCCCGGTACCCAGATAAGTTGTATGTTGAACTGCTCGGCCATCTCGTTAAGAGATAGGCGACAGTCGAGAATAGTTTTTGATGTGTACACATTGGACTCCAACGACTTTAAGGCTGCTTGGCTATCCATGAGAATGCGGATATTCGTGGTGGATATCACGTTCCACTTCAGCCAAGACAAAGCCTTTTTTATTGCCAACAGTTCCGCCTTGAAAACGCTGCAGTGATTTGGTAGTTTTAGAGTTTAGAGTACACCACTACCCACCCCGTCTTTGGTTTTAGACCCGTCAGTGTAGAAGTCTATGCGGTTTCTGCGAGGTTGAGTCTGGCGAGTCCAGTTTTGTCTGTCCTGGTAGGTCGTTGTAAAGTTTTTTTTCCAAGACTGTGGTTGGTTCTGTGAGGTCCAGGTTTTCTGCCATAGTTGACCTGTTATTCAGGATGGAGGAGTGCCCAGTGACATATGTAGCTCGACCAGTTCGAGTTGGCTTTAAGTCTAATGGCCGTTTGTGTAGCAATTTGCTTGCCGAAAATATCGAGTGGTGTAAGGTCGAGTATCATGTTAAGCGCAGCCGTTGGGGGGGACCTGAGGGCCCCGGTAAAGCACATACACGCCAACCTCTGTACCTTTTCGAATTGCTTGAGGTATGTTGTCTTGTCCAGTGCTGTCCACCAGACTGTTACTCCATACATTAGTATGGGTCTGACGAACGTGATGTAGAGCCATAGGGTGATCTTTTCCCTATGGCTTCCTTGCATGTGTAGAGAGCTATAGTTGCTTTTTTAGCTCTTTCGATTGTGTTGCTCTTCCAGGTTAATTTCCTATCGGGTATAATGCCAAGGTAATTGGCGTTGGAGTAATAGTTTAATAGGGCAGTGTTCCGGGATTTTGTGCTTTTTGGTGAATATCACGAGCTCCGTTTTCTGGGGATTCACCCTGAGCCCGTTGCTATGCGCCCACTTGCAAAGAATTGAGAATTCCGTTTGCATACGGTCATTCAGTGTGGATAGGTATTTACCTGAGATTGAAATGGCAGCGTCATCAGCGTAGGCAATAACGTCCAGCCCTTCTTTCTCCAGTTTAATTAGTGATTCGTTTACGTCTACATTTCAGAGAAGAGGTGAGAGGACCCCTCCTTGCGGGGTTCCCATGGTAACCACTTTGGTGGTTACTTGGCTTTCCCATTTGGACTGAAACCTGCGCGATAATAATAGCTCGCTGATCCTCTCTACCTTTAGCTATTTTAGCCCTTCTATTATTGCTTTGGGAGTGACGTTGTTGAAAGCGCCCTCTATGTCTAGGAAGGCTGTTAGAGTATACTCTTTAAGATGCATTGATCTGTCGATTTTCCTCACCAGCGTGTGCAAGGCTGTTTCGAGAGATCTACCCTTACAGTAGGCATGCTGTGCCTTAGAAATTAGGGATGGATCCAAATTGTGGCGTATGTGTAAGTCTATCAACCTTTCCAAAGTTTTTAGTACAAAGGATAGACAGATAGGCCTTAGATCCTTGGGAGAAGTGTGGGAGTTCTGCCGGCTTTGGGGATGAAACGTACCTTTGCGCACTTCCACTTTTCTGGAATGTGACTCCAAGCTAGTCCATTCCAATAGTTTGTGTGAGTTCGATAGGGTAAATTTCATCCGGACCTGGCGATTTGTAGGGCTTGAAGTTTTTTAACGCCCATATGATTTTCTCTCTAGAGATAATGTGGTCGTACTTACCCTCTGTCGCGGAGGAGAAGTGAGTACTAACTGAAGTACTAACTTACTGAAGCGATAAAGGATTATTGAAGCGCATTGAGCAGCTTCACCTAATATCATGTTTAGCTGGTTTTTGTGGTATTCCATCGCATAGTAGGTGTTCAGTAATAGCTTATGGTTTGTTTGCGCATGATTTTGTGAGAAAAAAAATTGGAAGAAGTATAGGGAAGCATGATATTTTTGAAGCCTAGTGTATTACTTTCCATAAACCGGAGAACAAAATTAACGAAATCATACTCCAAGTATAATACTGTATTGGTGGAGAAGTTTTAAAGAATTTTGGTATCAAAAAATGTCCTGTCATTTGTCCTTGAGTTATTATCAATGTACGTCGCGGTATTGAACGTTCATTCCACCCTGTTGCGAAACCGTTTCTATTAAACATGCGTCGCCAACACACTACACTGTGCTTCCTATATTTCCGAACCAAATATGTATTGTACATCTGTGTGTATTAGATTTCGCAGATACGCATTTATTAGCATAAATGCTGTCGGGAGTGGTTGCCTACTTTTCGCCTCAACTAGGTGCTAATTGAGCCGAACGGAGCGTGTGTCGCTTCTCATAAATCAGCCCGTCAACAAACATCAATGTCACCGCCAGCACCAACACCATCGTCATCTTCGTCGGATAGGTATCAAAGTGCGTTCAAATAAATTAGATTGAAACCCCAGACGTGCCGCGTTGTTCAGCTCAATCAAAAATTTACTGAAGCGTAAGCAGTACACATTCATTAGGGTGCGATAACACGACTTCCTTCACTGCTTCCCCCAATCGACGTCTCGACTCTTCTAGCTCGCTTGAAATCTAAGACTGCAATCCAAGTAGGTCCTCTTAGCATTATGATCCAAGTAATCGTTTAAGCACACCCGACATTCGACACCACATACCTTCGTATCTACATACCTAGAAGTGTGATTGGAAGCCAAAAATCCCAGAGAGGTTGTGACAAACAAACCACTTTGCTCCCGGTGACAAACAATCGATTAATGAAGTGTCCGTGCGCATAAGTATAATGTGTCAGGTGGCAGGCCCACGTGCCATCGGATCTGGGATACAATTTTTGCGTCAGGCATTTCTTTATGGTCAATTGCCTTCTTTGAAAGACTATCCGAAAGCGCTGATTCGGCTGAAGGTTGTTTGGGTGCATGGTTTTCTTATTTGCAGGTTTTTTCTGTTTTGCTTTTCCTTTTAACGAGACTATCGTTGGTAGATAGCCAGATGAAATCGGAGATACTCTCATGCTTTGACGTGCGAATCCTTAAGCAAATTGCGACGAGAATTATGTACGTACATATGTATGTATATCCCCAATGGTATTATTGTCTAAAGGATTCACTTACAAATCAATTCCTTTTCGGTTACAGATGATTAACTCAATAATACTGCAATTCAGCGGAAAGGGTTTGTAGCTAACATACCACACGTGTCGACTTCAGGTAAATATCTGCCTCTGTATCGCTACGTGCGTTCGTTGTGCTCTGACGATTAATTTATCGCATAATTTACGGATGCATTTGTTAAATATTTCATTTTATCGTCATTTTTTTCTATTGTCTATAAATAGTACTAACCAGCACGCGCTGAATTGCATAACAGCAGACCATAGTTACCGTCCGAGCGACGCCTGCATTTAACATATCTCTCAGTTCCCCATTCGAGATTTAACAATCAACCACAGAGATACAAAAAAAGCGAGGTATGAAAAAATTCTGCTGAATAATGGGGTCATTCGATTGTGTCCCATTTACCTTTTGCCTCTTTAAAGCGATTATGTGCTTAATCGATTGCATTCAGATGATTGAATGTGGAAAAAGATACACGTTTGCGTGCTCCTGATTACTGTAGCCATCATTTCATGTCATTTTACGACTTGGTAATTGAATTCAGCTGAGGAAAATACCCGCTGAATTGTGGCTGAATTGATTTTTTTGCCTCGCTGGTGGTCTGTTTTATTTCACTTTGTAATTGTAATAAATGAATGAATCGAAAGCGCAAAATAAGGTTTGTTTTTGCAAATATCACCTTACGCAATTCTGTGACGTCCAGGGGGGGCTTGACGTTCGGGATCGCGCGTTATCATGTGAAGGGGAAGAGTTATTCAAAATAGTGAGTGAAAACAAAGTATCTCGTCCATGACACGACGAATAACTGAGATAAGGAAATTCTTGGAAAAGTGGAACGCAGTTGTTGTTGACATGTCGTCAGTGAAGATGAGGAGATGATGAGGTGACAAAAGCTGAAAATACGCATCAAAGACAATGGCTCTTCAAATTGATACCATCGCGTGATGAAATCAAAGTATTTCATTTCGAATTCTGAATTCAAACTGAATTGGACTCTTGAAGATCTTTTTTGTATTTTCGATCAAAGCTTGCAAGCTCTTTGGTTTCAAAGGTCTAGCAGGGTATGAAGGTTGAGCTAGAGTAAACATGACAATTTATTGGTGGAGAACAAAGGTTTAACCTTTGCCTGTTATGTGATTTGATTTGTGAACTATTGTCAATGTTATTATCTCGACCGCACACCCGATGCTCTATCCTATAGACCGCAATCAATAGTCCGTTTTTGTTACTTATTTACAGGCAATCAGCATGCCTTGTAACGCGCGTTGTGGCCTGATTACGCGTAACCAAGTAAGGCAATCCACGGGGCCTCATTTCCCTGATAATTCTCACTGCGAGCCTCCATCGATCGTAAATAAGTCAAACTCGTAAACAAAAAGATAATTGCGCCCCAAAAAAAGCATAACAAAAAGGGAAAAAATGATCAACTGTCAAGGAGCGCTAATCGACTTTGAAAAGTCTCAAGTCGAAAACGGAAATAGTCGCGTTGATAACGATGAAGGCTGAAAGAGGGTGTGTCTCGGTTGGCCGTTAGCTGCGTAGTCTTTTGTTTTTCAGGACGTCACTCGCAGGGTCATAGAAGTCATGAGTGTCGGTGTGTCAAGGAGAGTACAAGTCGGATAGATACACAATCTGTTTTTGAATGGCTTGAGTAAATATTGATAGAAAATCAGACGAAACGCCTATAACAACGATGTTAGGCGTCTTCGGACTGACGTCCATTGGTTGTCTTGTGATCGGAAGTTGGTAGTTAAAACGGTCATAATGGATGTGTAAAGGTGATGTCATTTGCAGAATAACATGCCACGCCTATGAGACTTACGAAATACTAAATGTGACCGTGTAACTTAGGCTTTAGACAGTACCGCGCAGGGCATTTTGTTGTAAACTGATCGAATCTGTTGTTAACAGCCTTAGTAGCATTGTATACAGCATCGTAATTGTTCCCAACTCCTTTTCCACTACATCCTAGAGATGCTCTACATCCACACACAACGTGGGTGATTGAGCATAAGCTTGGCTCTGGTCCTTCATGGGCCCCGCCGAGGAGGGACGTCGCGAAATCAACATTCGATGGCGTTGGTGTTATCGGGATCCGAACTCGCAAGAGTCCAACACACTGCGCTACGACGTCCTCATAACACCGTATCCAAAAATGGATTCAGGCTGATAGACTTCGCAACGTGGCGAAATCTTTTAATTGCTACCACGCGTTTACCACATCTCAACATCCACAAAAGGGACTTGGCGATCTCCGGATCAATCAACCGTCAACCAGATTGACCACATTGCGATTGACGTCACAATGCTATAATCACAAGAGACCGCCAGAGCCTATACCAATCGCGCCTCCCTTAAGCTCTCGGATAACCCGCCAACATCTGCTCAGTCCGTACAACACCAATGGACCCATTGCCAACAAGCCTTAGAGGGTGCTGCTTATGAGGTACTGGGTTTCAAACCGCCACCAACAAGAAACCCATAGTTTGACGATGAGTGTAGGAGGGCAGACACAGCCAGGAAGCAAGCCTATTAAGAGCTGCTCGTGAGCATTATGAGCAGAAGAGGAGGGAGGAGTATAAGCTTCTCAAAAAAAAAAAAAAAAAGGGGGATTAGAAGCTCGCGATCGTAGAGATGGGGAGACGCTATCTCGGGAATGACGTTCGGAGGTTTCATCAACGAATAAAACAAACATGTCAGGAATATAAAGCCAGAACGGAAGTCTGCAGGGACGAAAATGGAAACCTAGTAGTGGATTCACACTACTTCTGCAGACTGTATAATGGCGATAACGAAACAGATCCCGCTATCAGGCAGATTGACCCTTAAAAAGCAGATGATGATAGCAGAGAATTCCGTCCCCCTGACCTGGACGAAGTTAGGAATGCTTTTTGCAAACTTACGTCCAACAAACAGACGAACAGACGAATTGCCTGCCGAGCTTTTTAAAGCAGGTGCAGATGACCTGGTTGGGAGTATGGATTGGCTCATCAGTAAGTATGGTCACAGGAATGCATGCCCGATGAATGCAATCTTAGTATCGTTTATCCGATCCACACGATAGGAGATCCCTTTGTCTGCACCAATTACAGAGGTATAAGTCTCCTGAACATCGCTTATAAGATCTTCTCCTCTGCACTCTTTAAACGTCTGAAACTGGTTGGTCCATATCAGTTTGAGAAGTCCACTATTGTTCAAGTATTCACATTGCGGCAGATCCTTAAAAAACAAAATGAGTTCTGAATCGATACCCACCGCCTGTTTGTCGACTTTAAGGCCACATACGATAGCGTACATAGAGACGAGCTATACAGCTGCCTATCTTGTTTTGCCATCTTTGCCAAACTCGTCAGATTGTGCAGGATGACATTTCGGAATTCTCGTTGCGGAAGCGACTTGACCGAGACCTTTAATGTTAAAAAAGGTTTTAGACAGGGCGGCACACTATAGTGTGACTTTTCAGTAACGTCCTTAAAAGGATCATGCAAATCTCACTGGTCAATATGTGTGGCACGAAGTTCATATATGACATTGACATAATTGGACGAACTCAGCGAGATGTCATTACAGCCTTTGCGAGCACTAAGGCGGAAGCGGCTAAAACGGGCCTGGCGGTAAATGAGGGCTAGACGAGTTAACTACTTGCTGTCGTCGAAAAAGAATACGAACCGCCGGCGTATTGGCAGGTATAATTTCGAGGTGGTCAAGAACTTCATCTACCTAGGCTCCGCAGTAACATGCCGAATTGACATCAGTGCCGAAATCAAACGCAGAATATCTCTTGCCAACCGCTGTTTCGTTGGGCACGGGACGGGAGATAATCAAGAAACAGAGCCCTCTCTCGGAACATCAAGGTGATCATATACAAGACCCTTTTCAACCCGGTCCTGCTTTTTGGCGCAGAGACATGGATCTTATCGAAAATGGATGAAGAGGCCCTTGGTCGTTTTGAGAGAAATGGGGAGTGGAGGAGGAGTCTTATTGGTGAATTGTACGGGCTGTACAGCGACATGAACGTAGCATGGCTGATCCAGATCCTAAGAAGGTTAGGTCGTGTAGAGCGCATGGAAACGACAGCTCCGGCCCGGAAGGTCTTTGAATCCAAACCTATGAGACGACGCGGTCGAGGACGGCAAAAATCGAATGTTTATTTCACGGCGTCCCTCCTTGGCGGGGTACTGGCAAGACCCGCCGTAGTATTCTTGCCATGAAAAAGCTTTACCTGCGGGAAAAATACAACATGGGAGATTGAGAGAAGTTTGGCTCTGGTCCTTCGTGGGCTGTAACCACCAGAAATGTCCTGAAGCATTATTAGGCTTATTTCAAGCCTAATAAGGAAAATTAAGAAAAAAAAAGAAAATCTCATTATACACGTAGTATGCCACAAAACGTGTCAATCAAGAGCCAGGACACAGACTAATTTCCCTTAACAGTACGGCCAGTTTTTCATTGTATTTTGTAATTGAGTAAAAAGTTTTCAATAAGTTTCTCACGTGGAGGATAATTACCTCGGAAACTTTCCCTTTCCCTGCTATCTAATCTTGAATGACAAGAAATTATCCAACGCCATATGAGCGGCAAAGAATTACAGCGACGCAGATTCGCGATGGAGTGTATAGGACACTTCTTTTGTTAGCTAGTTGCAGACACAGAGCACTTGCTTCTCATTAGGACTCATATGATCTCATTTCGGCCTTATAGTCTCTCCTCTATTGAATTCTGTTCTGGATGACTGCACCGCACACACATGCTGCCTCCCTCAACTCTTCCAAACATCATTTGCTATCAAACTCACTCATCATGCACTTGTCTAGACAATGACCGTAATATGGGACCAATAACCCACAAGCTCTGTTCCATCTTCGAGTGAATCAGAATACAATTTGCCTCATAACTTTCTGTTGTTCGTCTATCCATTCCGGGTGCATGGCATCACCAGCATCCATCCATTCCGTCATAGCGAGTAGCGTAGCTCCGGGAAGCGCACTCTCATTCAGAATTTCTATTCTCTCCACACGCTTATGTGTCATGAATCCGGCCACGAGCTACAATTCGGATATACCACATCAAGGGTTCAACATCCCGGCAACATTTCCTCAATGATATGTACTATCGAAGTGCGTTCGAGATTCTTCCACGATCTCACGTTCGGCGGTTGTATCGTAATTTCAACATACGGGTATTCCATAGAGGATACGGATACACTTGTCTGGACACTATAGTAAACAAGTGAATTGGATGTGTCAGAAGGAGTGATATTCTAATCACGTAATTGGTGGTTCGCTGTCATCGTAGCGACACCGCAATCGGGAATTGGTGGTCACGACGAGCGATTGTTCTCGTTCTCATTGCGATATTAATTGATTGGAGATCGTGGAGCAATTTGTGGTAGCTGTTTGGACTCTTCTGGGTGTTTCCATTCACCGTGCTATTTAATTGTGGCGATGATGTTTTATTCCACGACCGACCGGCAAGTGAATGGTGTCAGAGGTGACTTAAGAGGGAAACGTTTGGTTGGAATTTTCCATATGGATTGGGTGCCAACGATGTCCAGAACGAGCTGAGATCATACATATGTTGTTGCCATTCCTATATGATGTGTTGGGAATACTTTTGGAAAGAAAAGTGATTTACAATATCACTAATTGAACTGCGTCGCTTAACTCGTCGATCTTTGACTCGACGCATTTGGTTATGATATCTCGAAGAAGTCCTGTAAGTAAACTTACAACCCAAAGCTTTTAGAGATCGGATCATGGCCAGGTTGCGAGCAACCAGAACACCAGTGACGATATACCTATGTAGGTGTGGTCAGGGTATTAGGCAATAGGTCCGAAGGTCGAAACCCATCATTTTTGACTTTTATGGGGCTAGTGCTTACAAATAGCACGGGGCACTGCGACCTTTATAGACCTATTGTGCTTACTAGGCGATTAGACGACGAGCTTTTCCACTTGCTTAACGAAGTTAAGAATGTCTCTCATAGGAGCTGAGATGACATGACTGATATGACATAATTTCACTGAGAAGGATAGGTTTCCTCAGATGGCAGAGAGCAACAAACTCTCACAGTATGTGCATATGTGCCCTACAGTCCCTTCGTCCTCACTCAGTTTCAGAAGAGAGGTGCATTTTGTTGAGATGATATCTCAGACCACAGTATACCGTAAGGTAAATGACTAGTCTCCAACATAGAATTAATCTTGCTAACCACGGCTTCTTGCGGCTCAAGAGGCAATCGAGAAGTAGAGCCCTCTCGCGAAAGACCAAAGTTGTGCCGTACAAAACCTTAATCATCCCGGTCCTCCTCTATGGCGCAGAGGCCTGGACTTTAACTAAAGCGGATGAAGACGCCCTTGGTCGTTCAATCTATGGTCCTGTTTGTATAAACGGAGAGTAGAGGAGAAGATACAACGACGAACTGTACAGCGATATGGACCTAGAACGAGGTCCGCGGATCCAACGTCTAAGATGGCTAGGCCATGTAGCGCGAGTGGAAAACATAGCTCCGGCCCGACGAATCTTCGACTCCAACCCGAGGGACGACGCCACAGAGGTGGAAGGGGCCTTAAGCAACTGGGAGTGCGTCGTTGGAAACAGCTGGCATAAGACCGTGCGGGCTGGAGAGGCTTGTCTATTGAGGCCCAGGTTCACACCGGACTGTAGCGCCACCTAAGTAAGTAAGTAAGTATATTAATAGAGTGGTTGTTGAGAGCACCGTGGCGCAGTGGGTAGTGTGTTGGCCTCTGACGCCGACGACACGGGATCGAATCCCGACACAGCCAAGTCATCGAACGTGTTTTCAAGGTGTTTCTCCTCAGTGGGGTTCTGACAAAACCCCCTGTAGTAAAACCGTCCCATTTGTCTAGGAAGAAGTTAATCTTAGACTTGGGAGTGCGGCTGAAAAGTTTAGGACCTATGTACTTTTCGCTGGAACCTTTCCTGACGGGTTGATCGGCAATTTCATTGCCCTTAATACCTTAGTCCCTGGCACCCACCAGAGTTTGACTTTGTTTCATTTGGCAAGGTCTTGTAGGGCCTCATGGCATTCCTTAACAGTTATTGAAAGACATTTTCTCGAAGAGTAGTCCTTTCGTGAGGGGAATTAATTATTTTGTAACTGCTTTTTGGGGGGAGAATCCTTGTGGTAAAATGGCAATATTAAGTGAGTAAGGTCAACGTTGAGAGCACCGTGGCGCAGTGGGTAGTGTGTTGGCCTCTGACGCCGATGACTCGGGATCGAATCCCACACAGCCATGTCATCGAACGTGTTTTTCACGGTGTTTCTCCTCAGCGGGGTTCTGACAAAACCCCCTGTAGTAAAATTGTCATGAAAAGCTTCTCGAAATTCGCCATTCGGAACCGGCAATAAACTGGTTGGTCCCTTTCACCTTTGGGAAATTAAAACCACACGCAACATGGGTGACAGAGAGAAGCTCGGCTTAGGTCCTTCATGGGCTGTAACGCCAACATACATTGTTCAGGAGCCGTATAAATCTTTTCGATTTTCAAGGACCTTGGGATGCTGTTCCAAAAGAATGGGTATTGCGATTTTTCCCATTTGTCTAGGAAGAAGTTAATCTTGGACTTGGGAGTGCGGCTGAAAAGTTTAGGACCTATGTACCTATCGCTGGAACCTTTCCTGACGGGTTGATCGGCAATTTCATTACCCTCAATACCTTAGTGTCCTGGCACCCACCAGAGTTTGACTTTGTTTCATTTGGCAAGGTCTTGTAGAGTTCGTCCTCTACGAATTTAGCGTCAGGATGGCATATAATTCTGTTTGGAAGATCCTAGGACCATCGAAATTTTCCGATTTGGTCCAAAGATGCCGGCGCCAACACCAGAAACCATCTTGGAGCCATCAGTGTACCACTTAGGCCTTTGATGTTGAGCACGGAATCTCTGGTTTCCCAAGCTTTGCGGTTTGGGATCAATATCTCTGGTCAAAAGTGTGGTAATGCGACCGAGACTATGGTAATTATATCCAGCTCAGAAAGATATTGGTTTTTGACAGTCAATAGAACATATTGAACAACTACAAAGGTGAACACACTTTTTACCAAAGAGAAGCTTACCATTTGCCTTGCCCACGAAGCATATAGTATGGTATGTAGCGCCACTCCGAACAGTGCAGTTTTTGAGGTACATCGGCATGTACTGCGGGAGATCCTTCAGTTACATTTTTTGCACGAGGTTTACTTTGAGATGCTTAAGGCGAAAATCCTTGGGTAAAATTTTCCAGATAGGCGAGTAAAACAGTCCCAATCGATGCGAATGGCGACGAATGGACAAATCATGGTCTTCATTAATACTGCCGGGTACAGCAGCAATATCTTGGCTTAATATCCAATATTCTAAAATTGGTATGAAAATTCGTCACTATGGCTTGAAGCAATTCAATATGCTCAATTGTCGATTGTATAATAGCGACCGTAAAATGGTCGAAAAGGCCGAAAGACATTTTCTCGAAAAGTAGTCCTTTCGAGAGTGGAATCAATTAACTTGTAACTGCTTTTTGGGGGGAGATTCCTTGTGGTAAAATGGAAATATTAAGTGAGTAAGGTCAACGTTAACACATGACACCAGTCATACGTGGGCTGTAAAGGATACAACTATGGACAACCAAATAGTAAAAAAATCAGCGAATACCAGAATGCTCGCCTGAACACTCCAGCCAATTACAGGGGCTTTTCAAGAAACAAAAACATGGAAATACGAAAAAATAGTGCTTCTCCAATATGGCTTATCGAACGTGGTCAAGAGTCTCCTTGGTCCGTTGGAGAGAAAATTTCTTTCAGGAATTGTTCTGGTTGTATAGAGATATTGGTTCATTTTGGAAAGATCTGTATTGCTAGTAGGTCCATATTCATTTCAAGCTTAAACTAAAGTAGTCAATTGCCTTCCTTAGATTCCTCTGGACAATTTGCGTGCTAAAGATTGGTCATACGCCTTTTGCGAGGCCTGTAAACTCGTATTGAGCAAAACACTCAATTTTGAGTAGATTTTTAGTACAAAGCGGCTCAATGTTCAATATCTTCGGAACGTGAGGCTTTGAATGCACTTAATATATCTCATTTTATTAAGGATACTTGAGGCTATATATATAGTTTGAAGAGGGACATTAATAGCAGTTATACTGCATGATACAAAGGTGCTCACTTTGGTAGAAGTCGTTAAACAAAATATTATTGGATACGAATGGCCCATGCCCAACTCGTTCAGAGGCTTATTTTATCTCGTTTTCGTTTCTTATAGAGCATCTCTTCTCATTTTCCTTAAACATATGATTCATCAACTCAAAGACGTTTCTAGATAATAAAATGTTTAATTACGAAAGCTGTGCCTGTTATACATTCTCTCAAATTGAGCTGCCTCTCCCGTGCACTCAAATTAAAACTTCTACCATGAATTATAACTGACGATATACTGTCCAGGGAAGAATTACTCGTTAACCTTAGGGCACTTTCTAGCATTTCATGTTATATGTAGTTCGAAATTAGAAAGCACATTGCTCTACGTTCCATTTAAGCATATAAAAATGACAAGCAATTAAACACTGCCAATGCCCACCTCGTGCTATCTTCATTGCACGTACACAGATACCCAATTGACTTCCATAAACCATCAGACAAAGAAATAAGATACAAAGTACAGCAAACGAACGCAAGCACCAAATGCAATTCAACAAAGTGCCCATAAATTCGAAGCCAACTCCCAAGGTCATCATTATTTGTAGCTCGAATACCACCACAAAATCCACTTTCTTGCCACCCAAATTCAATTAGAGGCATTTGCCTAATGCCGAGTGTAATAAAAACCTTCAACACTCACCGAAACCATATTGTAGATGCATAGATACTAACACGCAAAGTAACAAAACAGTGAAATTAATTTATTACATCATAAAAGCTGACTGTTCAATCCCCTCGAATACTCTTCCTGGAAAATAATTCGAAATTGCAAACTAGATTCATGCAAAGTATCGCACGAGTACCACAATACCCAATGGAGCTACAGATAGTCCAGCTTTATAGTAAACTATTCCGATGAGCCAGCATACGAGAGATAGATCAATAGATGTACCCGCCCATCCTATTGGGTCGAATGCAACTACATATCTTACTGCTGGGTGATGTTCATTTCGATGGATACAATTATTCGCACACCGTTCCTACCTCTAGGGACGGGTGGCAAAAATCCCCTCGCTTCCCTATGAAATCACTACATACACAATCTAATTAATTAATTATCGCTGAGATGCATATGTACATTTTCCGTTCATAAGATAATATCCGAATTACCTCACCTCGTGCACCCATTCAGCCGTATATTACCGACTCTTTAGTTCCGAATACGTTGGGGTAATTATGAGCAGCAATATGTCTACATACGTTTAGCTAGGTATGCCTCTGAGTACGTAGGTAATGGGTTGACAATGTAGGTAGGTTCGGTTAAAAGCAATAATGCGATAGTTAGTGGAAAAATCTGAGCAACGATGCCTATCTTTATGACAAACAAATTACCAAGTAATTGTCTGATATTGCAATCCAAGTTGAACCAGAAACAAAATCTAGGTAGCTAGATACGTTTGGAGGGATATGGAAAACAATAAAACCTCTTGCGGTTGGAGTGATTTGTTTCATTTCGTTGTCTTGTGAAATTAAGGAAGACATTTTCGGGCATGAAACTATTGCCAGTAACGTTCCGGCCGATGGCTTGAGTCTCACATGAGCTATGAAATTGGCTTGAGTCATGTGAGGTATGGTCAAGATGGACGCTCTTTACAAAAGAGTTGTTGTTGTGTCACATGAAATACTTTAGTAGCACAACAAAAGAGCCACCGCATTCGAACATCATGCGGCACTATTAGTAAGTCCCATCCCCACTTCCTCGTGGTGCCATCTGGAAATTTCCTATGAAAATTGCAGACGGAGACGGGCGAATGGCGAGCCTCCTGCGCCAAAAAAAAAACAAGATTAGTCGGTTGGGCTACGGCTTAGCAAGCCGTTACCGAAAAAAAACCACAAACTCCGAAACAACCCCAAGCCCTTGCCAAAAAAAAAAAAAACCAAAAAGGGACAATGATCTTCGGCTCTGTACGTGGAATGTTAGGTCCCTATATAATGACAACAACAACGACGACAACAACAAAAAAGGAAACAAGAAACCGGCAGAATGTACAGAAACGAGTACAACTGCCGAGTCTCGGCGAGGTGCTGTGACAGGGGCCCCCACAAAGCCTGGTCCAGCATCCTCTGATAGTGGTATCGTGACAGTCGCTCTACAAGGAGCTAGGAAGTTGTCTTTCCATCCAGGGAGGAATGGGCTGAAGGGAAAGTCATACCAAAGGACTCGATCTCCCTCTATACCGATGGCTCTAAGATGGAGTCGGGTGTAGGTAGTGGGCTCTACTCCAAGGAACTTAACCTCAACCTATCATTTAGACTCCCAAATTACTGTAGTGTGTTTCAGGCAGAAATAACTGCGATAACGGAGGCCCTTGCATGGCTCAGGATCAATGTAATATCCACAAAGGATATTATCATTTGCACGGATAGCCAATCTGCGATAAAATCCCTGGCAGCGATAACCCACAAATCAAAAACATCCATAAACTGTCGCCTATCTCTAGATGAGATGGCTGAACAGTTCAATATTAAAATACTGTGGGTCCCCGGGCATAGGGATATTCCAGGAAACTGCGCGGCCGACGAACTCGCAAGGTTAGGGTCAAGCACACTCAGCCTACCTACCCTCGGGTACCTAGAAACACCAATAAGTACGGTAAAGCACATGATAAAGCTTCAAACCATAGAGAGGACCAATCTCCAATGGAATGAGAGCAATATCGGCTTTATCACCAAACAATTGTGGCCTAAGTTAAACTTAGGACGAACCAGGGACCTGGTGGCAACCAAAAGGGCAACCTTAAGCACCCTAGTGGGGGTCATGACAGGTCACTGCACCATTGGAAAACACGCCGCCAGACTGGGGCTACCCTACAATGACTTCTGTCGCGGCTGCATGGACGAGGAGGAGGAGGAATCAATACACCATCTCCTCTGCTCATGTCCCTCTTTGGCGAATCGCAGGAGGATTTACCTCGGCGCGCCCTTCTTCGACAATCTGAGTGAGCTAGCAAACCAAAAAATAGCTCAACTCCACCGCTTTATTAGAAGCACCGGTTGGTTCCCGGGTAGCGGATCAGGGTAACCTGATCCAGGTGGTATCACAATGGGCCGGTTTCGGCCTAAGTGTGGCTTACGCCTACCACGTCAACCTAGGTCCCTAAGCAGGCCACGTGCAGCCGAACAAACTTGCGGACGCCCTAGACCTAGACCTATCCAGGAAACTCGATGGAATGGACCGGGTATAAAGCGGATGAAAAACCGCGATATTTGCTACGGCGACTGCTATAGCGAGAGAGGACAGCGATTGTTCGGATGCGAATTTGCTGTTCGAGGTGGACAATGGCAAAAAGTCCCAAGCTTTCGGCATGTCAGCGAACGCCTCATAGAGATCCGTATCAAGGATACAATTTTTAGCATTAGCCTGGTCTGCGTCCACGTCCCCACGGAAGACATGGATGACTCCGCCAAAGACGTCTTCTACGATGTCCTAGATAGAACGTATGTACTAGGAGGCTTCAATCCTAAGCTGGGTAAGGAAAGTATCTTTGAACGAGTCATCGGCAGACACAGGCTGATTGATCTTGCTACGGGGCGAATTCTTTTTCTAGCCAGTACGTGCTTCCCGCACCTCGATATACACAAAGGCACCTGGCGGTCTTTTGATCAATCGACCACCAACCCCTCAGACACTCCTCCACTATTCTTGATGTTCGAACATTCCGAGGGGCTAACATCGACTCGGACCACTATCTTGTAGTAGCCAAGATGCGCTTACGGATATCACGAACGCAACGGAGTAGAGTAAGAATACAAAGTTATGACGTCGGAAAGCTACTATCGCCAGAAACCGCTCGTGCTTTTGCCGATCGCGTCTCCCTTAAGCTCTCCAATACACCTGAATCCTCCACGCTATCAATAGAACAGCAGCGGAGCCTTTGCAAACAAGCCATGCAAATCTCTGCATCCGAAGTTTTGGGTTTCAAGGCTCCAGCACGAAGAAACACCTGGTTCGATGACGAGTGCAGGAGGATCCATACCGCGAAGCAGGATGCATATAAGGCCTCGCTGCATAAAAGAACAAGAGCAGTTCGTGAGCTCTACGAGTTAAAAAGAAGGGAGGAGCATAAGCTTCTTAGAAGAAAGAAGAAAGAGCACGAGAAGCACGCGATTGAGGATTTGGAGAGGCGTTACTGCAGGTGTGACGTTCGAAAGATTTATCGACAGATAAAGCGAACATGCCAAGGTTATAAAGCCAGAACGGAAGCCTGCAGGGATGAGAACGGACACCTAGTAGTAGGACCGCAGTCGATGCTGAGAATATGGAAAAACTACTACTGCAGACTGTACAACGGAGATGTTAGTCAATATACCGCTGTCAGGCAGAATGATCCATTTCTAATCGACGGAGACCGCAGAGAATTCTGTCCCCCTGACCTCGACGAAGTTAAGATTGCCATATCGAAGCTCAAGTCGAATAAAGCTGCTGGCGCAGACGGACTGTCTGCTGAGCTCTTCAAGGCAGCTGGAGATGACCTGGTTGGGAGCATGCACCAGCTCATCCGTAAGATATGGTTAGAGGAAAGCATGCCCGAGGAATGGAGTCTCAGCATCGTATGCCCGATCCACAAGAAAGGAGACCCCTCTGATTGCGCCAACTATAGAGGAATAAGTCTCCTTAACATCGCCTACAAAATCTTCTCTGCCGTTTTGTGTGAACGCCTGAAGCCTTTTGTGAATAAGCTGATGGGTCCTTATCAGTGCGGATTCAGGCCAGGGAAGTCCACCATCGACCAAATCTTCACACTACGGAAGATCCTGGAAAAAACCAATGAATTTCAAGTCGACACTCACCACCTATTTGTCGACTTCTAAGCCGTACACGACAGCGTAATCAGAGACGAGCTATACAACGCTATGTCTACCTTTGACATACCTGCCAAACTCGTCAGACTATGCAGGATGACTTTGGAGAATGCTCGCTGCTCCATCCGAATCGGTGAACACCTTACCGATAGTTTTGATGTCAAAAAAGATTTAGGCAGGGCGATGCGCTGTCGTGTGATTTCTTCAACATCATATTGGAAATGATTGTGCAAAAATCACTGGCCAATACAAGAGGCACAATCCATTTCCAATCCTCGCAACTCCTTGCATACGCCGACGATATTGACATAATAGGTAGATCACAGCGAGATGTCAATGAGGCGTTTGCGAGTATTGAGTTCGAGGCGGCGAAAGTTGGTCTGGCGGTAAACGAGGGCAAAACTAAATATGTGCTGTCATCAATAAAGGACGCTCACCACCGACGTCTTGGCCAGAACGCAGGCAGATATAAGTTCGAGGTAGTTAAGGACTTCGTCAACCTTGGCTCCGCAGTGGCCTGGAACAACGACATCAGTTCCGAAATCAAACGCAGAATCACTCTTGCCAATCGCTGTTTCTTTGGGCTCAGGAGGCAATTGAGTAATAGAGCCCTCTCCCGAAAGACAAAGTTGACTCTATATAAGACCCGTATCATCCCGGTCCTGCTGTATGGCGCAGATGCATGGACACTATCATAAGGGGATGAGGAGGCCCTTGATCGGTTCGAGAGAAAGATTTTGCGCGTGATTTTTGGGCCTATAAACGCAGACGGGGGATGGAGGAAAAGATTAAACCACGCACTTTACGGGCTGTACAGCGACATGAGTCTAGTCAGCCATCTACGGGTTCAACGCCTAAGATGGTTGGGCCATGTAGAGCGAATGGACACCACAGCTCCAGCCCGGAGAGTCTTTGAACCCAACCCCGAGGGACGAAGAAACAGAGGACGGCCGCACTTAAGATGGCGCACACAGGTGGAAGGGGTAAGCAATTTCACTACGGATGCCAATGCCGAGACTACGATGGAGTTCACAAAGGTGGTAAAGTAGTTATTTCTTAATCCACTCATAAGTAGGTGGTGCTACTAGAATGAGCCTGTATATGACAGTCGAGAGCATACATTTATTACGGACAGAGCAGTGGCTTCTATAGTCCAGGGTCAATTCTCATGGCCTTGTATGCGGTTTTGTGTAGATTATGCATTCTAGCTTCGACTAATTTTCTGTGAGGTTTATAGGTAAAAAAACAGAAAACATCGCAGAGGACGAGACCAAACGAAGCTCCAGGCACCACAGATCATGTAATTTTATTCAAGGCTCACTCATTATTTTAGTAGGTCATCTTGCCTTCGTGGTCGCAGCCTTCCTCCGTCGCTATTAAACTTCCACAGCTTTATTCCATTTTCATTTCGAGGGAATAGAATACCGTTAAAGAGGTTACACAAAGGAATCCAACCTAATTGTATCCAAGAAATTAAGGAAAACAACATTTCGCCGGAGCAAACGTCAAGTTTTTCTCTGGAAATCTAATTAGAAACGCTAAATGGAGTTCCAAAAATAAGAGGATACAGGCGAAGACGACAAAGGACGTTGCCAATGATGCCAATATTGTCTTATAGCAAAGTTCAATATTGTCAAGTCAACATTCTGAGTTAATTGTTTTCCGGTTTTGCCATAAATGGAATCCAATTACCCGCAGGAAAAGGGGATGTAGTCATAATAGGCCAAGGGATCTGTGATGATGGGAGTTCAAGGTCACTTATGTATCCGTGGTATTTGAGCTAATAAATGTAGTCCCTTGTCAGTGGTTAAATGGCCAGAATGGACATTAATTGCGAATTGAATGCGCGCTCGAAAGGGAAGAGTACGCGCTGGGCATTTTCATCGACATTGTGGGAGCTTTTGATAACGCAACTTTTGACAGCATGTGCAACGCTGCCAGACATCATGGCGTAGATGAAGCACTGGTCCTTTGGATCAAATCAATGCTCATGCACAGGATATTGACCGCTGATGCAGGCTCGACCAGTGTGTCAAATCCGTCGTAAACAGGGGCTGCCCTCAAGGGGGCGTCCTGTCTCTGCTGTTGTGGTGCATGGTGGCCGACTCTCTGCTTGATGCTCTCAATGCCTCTGGAATCTATGTCCAGGCCTATGCGGATGACGTCGCCATTCCTTCTGTCGGCTCATGTTTAGCGACTGTCCGTCTCAAAGCACAGGCGGCGCTAAATGTGACCGATGATTGGTTTACCAGAAATGGGCTGTCAGTTAATCCTCTTAAGACCAATGTCGTTCTCTTTACGAGAAGGAGGAAAAATACTGACATGACTCAGCTGGTACTAAAAGGCACTTCCATCCCGATATCCAAGGAGGCTAAGTATCTAGGAGTCATCTTAGATAGTAAGCTTCTCTGGTCAAGGCATGTTGAGTCAAAAACCACCAAAGCCCTGTAAGCTTTCTGGCAATGCAAAGGGGCTTTTGGCAAAACATGGGGTTTATCGCCGGCAAAGGTCCTCTGGATCTACACGGCAATGATAAGACCTATAATGTCATATGCATCGGTTGTCTGGTGGAACAGACTAAAACGCAAACACGTCGTAGCCTCTTTCACCAAACTCCAAAGAACGGTTTGTCTCAGTTGCACGGGGGCTTTCCCCAGCACGCCGGGCGCTGCCCTAGATATTATGATGAACCTTCCACCTCTTGATATATTTATCAGAGGGGGTGCTCTGAAAGCCATGTCTCGTCTGAAGAGAAATGGCTATTGTTACAACTCGCATATGAATAACGGTGTGCTTACGCAAGAATTGTCCTGCGACCGCTGTCTCATGGACATGCCTTCTGACGCACTGACGCCCGTTATCCTATTGCGCCGTAATTTCACAATGGAGTTTCCATGGCGTCAGGATTGGCTATGGCTGGATACTGAACCTGGAAAGGATAGTCTTCGAATTTTCACGGATGGCTCGAGGTCTGGGCGGGGGTCCGGTGCTAGAGTCTTTTTTGAGCGCGAAAACATCCGACTGCACTTCTCGTAAGGAAAGTATGCGTCTGTCTTCCAATCAGAGATATACGCAATCCTAATGGCCATGCACTATGTTGTGACGCACAGGTGGAAGGGGGAAAGCATATGCGTCTGTAGTGACAGCCAAGCTGCACTAAAAGCTGTGTGTAACCCCTTAACTAGCGCCAAATTAGTGCTTGAACTCAAGTCCTTCTTGAACAGAGGCGGCAGACTAAATTCATTAAGGCTTGTATGGATTCCAGGCCACTCTGGGATCCCAGGAAATGATATCTCGGATGAACTCGCTAGAATGGGTTCAGAGGAGAGCTCCTCAGGACCTGAACCCGCTCTAGGTCTACCTGCGTCCACGGTAAATTCCTACTTTAACGATTGTGTATTTAATACACATAACCGTGGGTGGAGGGATTGTTCATGTTGCAGGATGACTAAGCGCGTATGCCCTGATGTCCGCAAAAAATCTGCAGCATTCCTCCTGTCTTTAAGGAGAATCGACTGCAGAAGGCTTGTGGGAGTTATCACGGGCCATTACACTTTTGCCAAGCATCTCTACGTGCTCGGCATCAGTGAGACCCTACCTGTGCTGCATGTGGCGAGGAGGAGGATGACACTGCAGAGCATTTCCTCTGTGTTGTCCCGCCTTTGCTCGCGCACGGTGGCGCACCTTTGGAGCCGACGTGGTGTGTGCCGAATCCCTTAGCTCAACATCACTGAATGTATGTATGTATGTTGGCGTTACAGTCCATGAAGGACCTGAGCTGAGCTTCTCTCTCAGTCACCCATGTTGTGTGTGGTTTCATTTTCCCATAGGTGAAAGGGACCTACAGTGTATCATCGGTTCCGAACGGCGAATTTCGAGAAGCCGAGAAGCCGAGAAGCCCCCCTCCATTTTACTACAGGGGGTTTTGTCAGAGCCCCGCTGAGGAGAAACACCGTGAAGACACGTTCGATGACATGGCTGTGTCGGCATCCTATCCCGTGTCACCGGCGTCAGAGGCCAACACACTACCCACTGCACCACGGTGCTCTCAAATTCATTAATTAAAATTCTATATGCATTTAGCACCTCGAACAATTGTTCCCGCTTTGTAACAATGAGATAGTTACTTAATTACTTTGATGGCGCTACAGTTCGGGGTGAACCAGGGCCTCAACCAACAGCCGGACCGATCTTTGGGCAGCCGCTTCCACTGCCGCTTCCAGTCCATTTCCACCTGTGCGCGCCACCTTAAATGCAGAAGCAGCGGTTGACAAAAGTTTCATCTCAGCGCTGGTGTCGTTGCTGCTTATCACTATCGAGCCAAGGTAGACGAAGTCCTTAACTACTTCAAAAATATAGCTGCCGAAGGTGACGTTCTGACCAAGACGTCGGTGATGCGCGTCTTTCTCTTATGACAGCATATGTTTGGTCTTGTCACCATATACCCTTAGACCCACTTTAGCCGCTTCTGCTTCAGTGCTTGCGAACGCCTCATTGACGTCTCGCCTTTTCCGTCCAATAACCTCAATGCCATCTCCAAGATCTGCCGTAGTGTAAATATTTGGTCTATCGTGGATTTTCCTGGCCTGAAACCACACTGGTAGGAACGATCGGTTTCAAGCGCTTACACAGTACGGCAGAGAGGATTTTGTACCGACGTTCAGGAGGCTTATCCCTCTGTAATTGGCGCAGTCATATGGGTCTCGTTTCTTATGGACCGGGCAAACGATACTGAGATTCCATTCATTGGGCATGCGTTCTTCCGATCATATCTTGCAGATGAGTTGGTGCATGTCTCTGGCCAGCTCATCGCCAGCTGCTTTAAACAGTTCCGCGGGGAGTCCGTTTGCTCCAGCAGCTTTATAAAACCTTAGTTTCGTTATCGCTATCTTAACATCACCTGGGTCGGGTCGACGGGATTTTCGTTCGCCTTCGTCCATTGTGAATGGGTCGTTCTGCCTGACGGCGGCATTTTGACTATCGTCGCCGTTATACTGACTGCAGAAGTGGTCCTTCCACGATCTCAGCATCGACTGTGCAGGCTTCTGCTATGCAGGCTTCTGCTATGGCTTTATAGCCTTGGCATGTTCGTTTTACTTTCTGGTAAAATTTTCGAACGTCGTTCCTGCAAGAACATCTCTCCATCTCCTCGATCTCGCAATTCTCGTGCTCCTTCTTTTTCATTCTCAGAAACGAATGCTCCTCCCTCCTTTTCTGTTCATAGAGCTCGCGGACAGCTCTCGTCCGCCGATGCAATATGGCCATGTATGCATTCTGTTTCTCTACATGGGCCTGTCTGCTCTCATCATCAAACCAGAGGTTTCTCAACGGTAGAGGCTCGAAACCGAGTACATCTGAGGCGGCCTCCCTAATGGGGTCCTGACAACGACTCCATTGCTATTCTATGGTTTCTGCAGATTGCATCGGGAATTGAGAGAGCTTGAGGGAGACTTGATCAGCGAAGGGCCTGGCGGTCTCCTGCGATCGTAGCTTTCCGACGTTAAATTTTGGTATTCTTACTCGACTCCGTTGATTCCGAGAAATTCGCACCTCTACCATGGCTGCAACAAGGTAATGATCCTAGTCGATGTTGGCTTCTCGAATGGTTCGGACATCTAGGATGCTGGAGGAGTATCTCCCGTTGATCGCAATATGATCAATTTGATTGGTTGTCGATTGATCGAAAGGCCGCCAGGTCCCCTTATGGATGTTGAGGTGTGGGAATCGTGTACTTGCTACTACCAGATTATGTCCCACCATAAAATCCACTAGCCTTAGTCCGTTTTCCGACGTGGTGTTGTGTAGGCCAATGACCCGTTCCTTCCCAGCTTCGCATTGAAATCTCCTAGAACGATTTTGGTGTCATAGCTGGGACATTGCGCATACGTTCTGCCTAGGAGATCATAGAAGTCGTCTTTATGTCGGTCATCTTTCTCCTCTGTGGGGACGTGGACACATAATAAACTTATATTGCCGAGATTGCTCTTGATGCCGATAGTTATGAGGCGTTCGCTTACATACCTCGAACAACAAATCCGCATCTGAATAAGCGGTGTCTATATTCTCTGTAGCAGTTTCCGTAGTAGATATCACAGTTTGTCATCCGCTATTTGCCTGGCGCGGTAAGGTGTGCGTTATAGCAGTCCAAAGAGTTCACCAGTTGTCCGGCTGCACATGGTCTGTTGAGGGACCTAATGTTCCAGGTGCAGATCCGAAATTCGTTTCCTCTTAGACGTTTGCGGGGGTCGTCAACATGTAATCCGTCCGTATCCGAGGCTGTTAGTTGTCTCTGAGCAAGTATTTGTTTTGTGCGATAGGGATGTTAACTCTAAGCGCAACCCCCAACCTGGAGGGTCAGGTTCGTCTTTTCCCAGCAACAAGGGGTCGAGTCGCTACACACATTGGTTCACTACCTGACGGGTGCCAGTATAGCTATCCAGGGGAGGCCACGCAGAGGCTGTGTGTCAACTTGGATTGAACAGGGACAGAGATCGAAGCTGGCGATCAACTTCTTTGCTCTGTTTGCTCGCTCCCTTCTCCCCTAATGGGATACATTCATATCAATTTGATACAACATCACCGCTAGTTAGTAGGCCATCAAGTAGTAACTGAGGAAAATTTACAACACGTTTCTACAGCGTCTTAAGTCTTGTTTGTTTATAGTTGTTTTGGTTTTTTGCAAACCTGTTTCGACTGTCTATCTTATGGATGACGTCTATTTATGGGATAAAATGGATATACTTTACACTTTCCTCGTTTTTCACTGAGGGGAATACCAACAACAAAATTGACTGTATCCGTTACTGAGATACATATCATTTAAGTGTAATTGCTTAGTGGAATTGTAAAGATACTTTACGATGCATTTGAATTGAATTGATTTGTATCTTATGATGATAACTGGGGGCAGTTGCTGCTCGTACTCATTTCAGTTGATTAAATGTGTATCTGTCCTTGAGCATCCGTCGAGGGAATCCCGGCGCTAAGCTACTTTGTTTATTCATTGTTTATGTCAACTCGTAATGTAGTACACTATCTATTGATGGACAATGACGCCTCAGGTCAGGAAACCAGTTTCGATTGGTTCATTGTCTAATCACATGATAGCTCATACCAAAATACTGAAATTCTTTTTGTACTCTGTCCCAATCTGGGAAGAACACGAGAGCTCGTGAGAATTGCGTATTGTATTTCGAGTCCCGTGATGGGTGGTGCAGAGCCATGGCTTACCCCACAAAACCCGCATTTATGCCAAATTCAAGTATGTCGACCACCTAGCTTGCGAGTGTCTCGTGGTTTAAGTTGAGATACATTTGGCACTTGGAACTTTGTATCTCACGTGACAGATGATGCATAAGTTAAGTGCATTCTTCGCCACCTGGTCTATACACTCTGCAGCGTGGTCGAACCGATAACTATTGTTTCCATAGCGATAAAACTGCATTCACAGCGAGGATAATTAGTGGCAACGGCAGGGGAAAAACAAAAACAAATCAAAAGGAAATTAAATCTCAAGAATTTATTGCGGTTACGTTTTGTTATTCAAGTGTATCTAACTAACAACTATTCGCCGTTGGTCATACTTACGTGTATCTATTATATTTAGCTCTCGCTAGTGTCATTTTGTTTTTAATGGCATTCCGCGTCTTGACGTAAGAGTTTTGCTTTTAATTTAATTTGTTCTCATGGAATTACAAAAAAAAAAAAAATAAGTAGAGTACCCGAGGCAGTTGATGCCGAGCCGCAAGGTCAAGTATCTTAATGAGTTCTATGAAACGAAATTGTCCTACGCGTAGTGAAAGAGAATTGCAGCTGGTAGCCCATGAAAGGTTCGGGGTCAGTGATGCATTGGTTTTTATGATGGACTGGAAGTGTCCATCAGGGAAGTTTCGATTGTACGAGTAAAGACTTCACTCTCATGCGCTAAGTGAAATGAAATGTTGTTGCCGATTTCTCACGGCCTTTGATAGCGTTTCGAAGGGCGTAGAATGTAAATATGTTTCTTAATCAATATACCTTGTCCTTTAGTGTCTGATTATTAGGTGCTTGCGCAATCTGAGTAGTCTTTGTCAAGCTGCTCTTGGACTTCACTCTTACTTACTTACTTATCAGGCCAGCGATCAACGGAGGATCTGAACCTGAGCTATAGCTGCCTTCCATCCTTGACGGTTATCAGTTATCAAGACCAAGATGTCTTACATCCGCGATTACTTGGTCTTTATACCGGAGGTCCGGTCTTCCTCTTCTTCTCGAACCAGGAGGCTCGGAGTCGAAGACCCTCTGAGCTGGAGCGTTGATGTCCATGCGCTCGATGTGGCCGAGCCAGTGTAGTCGACGGATCCTTGCCTCCCGGACTACATCTACATCTTTGTACAGCTCGCAGAGTTCGCGGTTGTGTCTTCTTCTCTATTCACCCCTCCGCAGAATTTTTCTCTCAAAAGAACCCAAAATCAGCTCCGCTGTCCTGCTTATCATCCAGCTTTCGGCTCCGTACAGCAAGACTGGCAGTATGAGCGTTGCATGACTTTTGTCTTTCGAGTGAGGAGTTTTGACCCCAGTTGTTTGGACAAGCCGAAGTAGCAGCGGTTGCCAAGGGCGATTCTATGCCGGATCTCCAGTGTGGTGTCATTTGAGGAATTTACGTTTGCCCCGAGGTTGACAAACTCCTTAACTACCTCGAAATTGTAGCTGTCAATTGTTAATTGTCCCAGGTGGTGAGCGACGGATTGGTTTTTGCTTGACAGCATGTACTTCGTCTTGTCCTCATTGACCTTAGGACCAACTCGTTTCGTCTGTGAATGCTTCCACAATGCCACGGCGAGAACACGCGATGATATCGATATCATCCGCGTATCCTAGTAGCTGGACGGGCTTGTAGAAGATAGTGCATCGCGTATTTTTTAGCGTGGCGCGACGCAACTGGATCAATTTTCCCGGGAACCCGCATTCGGCCATCGCACCAAACAGTCCTTCACGATGAATGTTGTCGTATGCTGCTTTGAAATCGATGAAAAGATGGTGTGTATCGATTCGAAACTCGTTGGTCTTTTCCAGGATTGGTCTATAGTCGATTTGCCGGGCCGGAAGCCGCACTGGTAGCTGCCAATTAGTGCGGTGTAAAATGGCTTTAGACGTTCGCACAATACGCTGGACAGGATCTTGTATGCGGCATTGAGCAAGGATATACCTCTATAGTTCTTGCAAGAGGTAGGATCGCCTTTTTTGTGGATGGGGCATATAGAGCTGGTATTCCAGTCGTCGGGCATGCTTTCGTCTTCCCAAATTCTGCAGATGATCTGGTGCATGCTCCCTACCAGAACATCGCCGCCAGCCTTGAAGAGCTCTGATGGCAAGCCATCTGAGCCTGCGGCCTTTTTATTCTTCAGCTTCTGAATAGCTGTGCCAACTTCTTCGATGCTGGGTGGGAGGACTACATCAGCGGCTGAAGTTGTTAATTAGCTGCTGGGAATGGGATATCCACAGGAAAATAGACTCTTTTGAATAGATCGATTTCAGACTTCTTTATCTCCTAAACGTCGCATATAAGATCTTCTCCCCCATTTTGTTTGAGCGTCTGAAATGTACCGTAGTTACACTGGACTATCCATATTAGTACAGTTCCAGGCCCGTCGTCGATTAGATATTTACAATAAATACCAACGAGTTCAAGATCGACACTCACCATCTAATCGTTCTAATCGACTTTAAAGCTGCATACGACAGAGTATTTAGAAGCGAGCTATGCAGCTCCATGTCGAGTTTTGTCATCCCTGTCAAGCTTGTCAGACTCTGCAAGAGAAGTCTCAATGCTCCATAATAGTCAGTGGTCTGACAGATGGCTTCAATATCGAAATAGGTCTGAGACAAAGCAACGCAAGGAATCATGTCGTGCGAAAAACCCTAATCTATACGAGAGGAACGATATATTGCAGGTATTTCGCAGGTAATTCAATTACTCGCCTATGCGAAATACAGTGAGAGGTCCAGGAAGCAGGAATTGAAAGGAAAGCTGCTAAAATGGGACTAGCCGGGGGCAAAGAACAAACTGTCATCAGAAAAGCACTCACACCACACCAGCGACTTGGTCAGAGCGGATCTACTGTCTGACACAGTATCGAAGCAGTCAAGTCGTCTACTTAGACTCTACAATAATCGCCACCAGCGATACTACTACAGAAATTAATTGCATAATTACGCTTGTCAATTTGTACTTTATACTAGACCCTGCCATCACATTCCTTATAACCTTGCCAAAAGGCGGATTAGGTAGCCCTTGGTCTTTTCGGAAGGAAATTTCTGCGTGTGGTTGCTGGTTCTATCAAAAGAAGTGGGAAATGCAGACTATACAAAACGTCGGCTTAGTCAGGCGTCTTCGTATCCAACGACTGACATTGCTGAGCCACGATGAGCATCTGGATAACAACGCTCTAGTCCAAAAAAATCTTCAAATCCTAGTCTGTGGGACGACGCATGAAGGACGGCTAAGTTCAAGGTGGCGTATGCAAGGAGGGGGAATCTCAACTTGCCGGGAATGCATGTTAGCTGAGTTACACCCTGGACTGCAGCGCAAGGAGGAATTCTCTCTCGAGGAATTCTCGTCCATCGTTGTCCAAATTGAGTGCGCCGTTCTGCCTCGCAGCGGTATTTGGGACTTCCGCTTGACGGTATGCAAGAATGATTATCAGCACCGACTGTGACTGTATGTATTACAAGTTGTCCATTCTCGTCCCGGCAAGCTTCGATTGTGAGTTCGCACTCACTGGATATCTGTTTTACTTCCTGGTAAAACTTCTGGACTCCATTCCTGCTGTAACACTTCTCCATCTTCTCGACCGCGTGCTCCTCTTTTGCCTTCTCATAAGTCGGTTCTCTTCCCTCCTTTTCTGTTCATATGTAGAGCTCACGAACAGCTCTCGACTTCCGATGTAACATTGCCTTATAGGCCTCCTATTTGGCTTCATGAGCCTGTCTTCCTTCATCCTCAAACCACGGATTTTCCCTTGTTGGTGTCGTTAAACTTGTGCAGGTGGCATCAAGCTTCCAAAAAGTTTCTGGAAGACTTAGTCGGAAAAGTTCCTAGCAATCTGTTGCGATTGTAGCCTTCCGACATCAAACCGTGGTGTACTTTCCCTACTTAGCTACAAGTCATTGTTGGCACCACATAAGGTTCGTACATCGAAAATACTGGAGGAGTGTTTGATGTCGATCGCAATGTGATCACTCTGGTTGACAGTTGATTTATCAGGGAACCGTCAGGTTCCTCTATGGATGTTGAAGTGTATGAACCGCGAACTCACTACAGAGAGGTTCCGTCCTGAGGCGAAGTCCACCAGTCTGAGTCCGTTCCCGAATGTGTTGTCATGTAGGCTGTGTTTTCCTATGACTCGGGAAAGACTTCTTCCTTTCCTTCGTAGCTGGGCCATTGATCGTATGTCCTTTCTTGGAGATCGTAGAAGTCATCCTTGCTGTTGTCATCCTTGGCCACTAATGAGGCGTTGACGCAAATCAGACTGATGTTGGCGAATTTAGCCTTGATGCGGACTGCTATGAGGCGCTCGCTTATATACTTAAGGCTTAAGATTTTGTGCCTAAGTCTGTCTCAAACAACAAATCCACATCCAGACAGACGCTGCCTATCCCCTTCCTTCCGGGGTGGATTCGAAGACTCTTCGGGTCGGAGCTGTATTTTCCATGCGCTCTACATGGCCTAGCCACCTTAGACGCTGTTTCCGTAGACGTCGTACCAGGCCGATGTCGCTGTACAACCCGTACAGTTCTTCGTTATATCTTCTCCTCCACACACCGTTTGAATAAACGGGACCGTAGATAGTACGCAGAATTTTCCTCTCGAAACGACCAAGGGCATCTTCATCCGCTTTTGTTAAGGTCCAAGCCTCTGCGCCGTAAAGGAGGACTGGGGTGATTAAGGTCTTATATAGTGTCAACTTGGTTTCCGAGAAAGGGCTCTACTTCTCAATTGCCTCTTGAGCCCAAAGAAACAGCGGTTGGCAAGAGTGATTCTGCGTTTTATCTCAGCGCTGGTGTTGTTGTTGCTGGTCATCAGTGAGCCAAGGTAGACGAATTCCTTGACCACTTCAAAGTTATATCCGCCCATGGTGACGTTCTGGCCAATACGTCGGTGTTGTCCGTCTCTTTTAGATGAAAGCAGATATTTGGTTTTACCCTCATTAACCTTGAGACCCGTCTTAGCCGCTTCTACCTCAATGCTTACAAAGGCCTCATTGACGTCTCGCTGTGTCCGTCGAATCACTTCAATGTCATACCTGGCGGTCTTTTGATCAATCGACCACCAACCAGATTGATCACATTGCGAACGACGCCAGACACCCCTCCTGTATTCACGACGTACGAACCTTCCGAGGGGCCAACATCGACTCGGACCACTACCTTGTTATAGCCAAGGTACGAATGAGTATATCAAGAATGCTTAAGAGTCGTGTAGCACAAGGTAAGTTTGACGTCGGAAAGCTACAATCGCAAAAGACTGCCAGAATCTTTGCCGATCGTGTCTCCTCCAAGCTCTCTCAAAATCCGCCCACAGCAGCACAAACAATAGAGCAGGAATGGGCGCATTGTCAGAGCGCCGTCAGAGATGCTGCCTCAGAGGTGCGGGGTTTCAAATCGCTACCACCTAGAAACCCCTGGTTCGATGAACAATGCAAACAAGCCCATGCAGCAAAACAAGAGGCATATAAAGCCATGCTGCATCGACGGACGAGAGTTGCTGTCGAAATCTATGAGCAGAAGAGAAGAGAGGAGCACACGCTTTTCAGAACAAAGCAGAGAGAGCACGGAAAGCGTGAGATCGAGGAGATGGAGAGATGCCATGGCTAGAAAGCCAGAGCGGTGGCCTGCAGCTATGAAAATGGAGAACTGGTAGTAGAGTCGCAGTCGATGCTGAGGATTTGAAAAGACCACTTCTGCAGACTGTATAACGGCGATGATAGACAAGATACCGTCAGGCAGAACGAGCCATTCGGAATGGACGACGATGTAGGAGAATTCCATCCACCCGACCTAGACGAAATCAAAATAGCGATATCAAGACTTAAGTCTAATAATGCCGCGGACGCAGACGGCCTATCTGCTGAGCCTCTTAAGGCGGCTGGAGATGAGCTGATAAGGTGCATGCACCATCTCATTTGCAAGGTATGGTCGGAAGAAAGCCTGCACGACGAATGGAATCTCAGCATCGTTTGCCCGGTCCATAAGAAAGGAGACCCCTATAACTGCGCCAACTAAAGGGGAATAAGTCTCTTTAACATCGCATACAAGAACTTCTCTGCCGTATTGTGTGAACGCCTGAAACCGTTTGTGGCTAACCTGATCGGCTTTTATCAGTGTGTTTTCAGGCCAGGTAAATCCACAATAGACCAAATATTTACGCTCCGGCAGATCTTGGAAAAGACCCAGGAATACCAAATCGACACTCACCACCTCTACGTCGATTTCAAGGCTGCATATGACAGCGTGTATAGGGATGAGCTATACAAAGCCATCTCTAGTTTGAACATCCCTGCCAAACTCGTCCGACTGTGCAGGATGACAATGGAGAAGTCTCGCTGCTCAATTAAGGTCGGTAATGAGCAAACCGAGACCTTACATGTTAAAAAAGGATTTAGGCAAGGTGACGCGCTGTCATGCAACTTTTTCAACATCGTGCTTGAAAAGATCGGGCAAGAGTCCCTGGCCAACACAAGTGGTACGATTTATTTCAAGTCTACGCAATTGCTTGCGTATGCCGACGACATTTTTTTAAGCTACTTACGTAAATATGTCGGGCCACTTTAGCAGATTGTCGTTCTTTTATGCTTTGACCTTTGAGCTTGTGAGCTTAAAATTGTCGTACAATTTACTGTCCAGAATTGTGAGCTTACTACATTCCCGGCTTGAAAGCTATTTTCGAACTTGTATTTCAACCCCTTTCCCAAACGCATACATATATTTAGTTGTTAGTTATTCATGCGTTTCGTGTCAGAAGCGCCCCTATTCGATAGGTGTCATACACCTGAGTAGACTTCCTACTACCTATAGTATCAACCAAAAATTCGTGGGAAAGGCCACTCCTAAAGGTCTACAATTAAAAACAACCTAACCCTCGTAATGTTATTTGAACAAGTGTATTTGTGATTAACTTTTATTGTGAGACTTCTATTAATGACGTATAAAGCTGACGAAACCGCCCAAATAAGTTTTGCGTCATAAACCCAATAACATGGCTTTCACTTGGGGGCAGAGGGTATGTTTTCAAGCTTGAATCGTATTAAATAGAGGACAAACAAAACAGCAAAACACTGGCTAGACACACATAATTAGCATGATTACCTGTCGGCCATAGCTTTGTAGGTTTTGCAAATATTCCAAAGTTCCATTTCAGGAGAACTTTGGAGTTCTCCACGCCGTCATTTACCATTCATCAGAAACATGTTTTTATTCTAAACAAAAACAAAGCCCGGCTTGTAAAAAATATTCCAAAACCAATTCGGAACATTTCCATCGATCCAACACCTCCTCGGCATTAATTAGCGCTTTCCGACTACTCTGATTGCGCTTTAGTTCTCCAGCCCCTTAGGTTTGGTTAGCGCCAAAAATTAGCAGATTTAGCGTCAAACCTGCGCAATTACTGTTATTTCTGATTTGTTTTTTGCACAAAAGTTTCCGATCAAAGACACTACGCACTGGAGGCGCAGGTGATCTTGTCTGGCTAGTGGTCTGGACAAGATCCAAAGGGCAAGAACTTGTACATTTTTTACGCACTCATCCATTTGTGAAGACTCATACATCATCGTCGTCGTCGTACGTTGAGGCGAGGTGTTGACGAGTTAGCCGCTCGAGCTAACCGGTGATCATTGCCGTCGTTTCGAACTTTGGACGCGGACTTGATTAATGATTTCGATTTAGTTTTTGTTAACGAATTGAATTGTACTCGCACTCGAGTTGATCGTTCTTTATTGATGGCCAGCAGTCCCAGATGCCGATGCCGATACTAATGACCTTGTTGTTCGTCGTATTGTAGGCTGAGTCAGCCGATAGTGGTTGTAGCGTTGGGTAGAGTGGTGAAGTGGGCCTGTGAGCTGAGCTGACGGTGCACGAATGTAAATTTGTGGAAAATTCGGTTTGGTCTCGCGAGTGGCTTAATTGCTTTGTGGTTTATTACGGTTTTTTTGTTTTTTCTCTTTTTTTATTGAACACAGCAAATTGGTTTAATGGATACTTTGATTAGGGTCTGGGAGGTTCCCCCCGTGTGGCTATTGGGGTGTGACGAGGAAGCTTGGAGACCCAGTTATGAGGGTACAAGTTGTTTCTGTTTTTGTTTGCCATGTTTTAATGAGTAGGTACTATTGAATCGTGGGGAGGTGGTGTTGATGCGCATTTGCATCAGGAACAAGGAAGCGTAATGCTTTGACCATAGATCTCTATTAAACAGGGTGTTAAAGGCATTTTTTGTGCAATAACAGAGATGCTCATTATCTTGACAATACCATTAAGCATGTCATCCTGCACAGTCTGACGAGTTTGGCAGGAATGTTAAAACATGACATGGCTCTGTATAGCACGTCTCTATAAACATTGTCATACGAGGCTTTAATGTCGCCAAAAGTTTTGTCGGCCTGGAATTCATGAGTCTTTTCCAAGATCTGCCGTAGTGTAAATATTTGGTCTATTCCTGGCCTGAAACCACACTGGTAGGAACCTATCAGAACGAATGGTTTCAGCCGCGTACAGAGGACGGCAGAAAGGATCTTGTACGCTATGTTCAGGAGGGTTATCCCTCTGTAATTGGCGCAGTCATAGGAGTCTCCTTTTTTATGGACCGGGCAAACGATACTGAGATTCCATATCTTGCAGATGAGTTGGTGCATGTTCCTGACCAGCTCCTCGCCAGCTGCCTTAAACAGTTCCGCGGGGAGTCCGTCTTCTCCAGCAGCTTTATAAGACTTAAGTTTCGATATCGCTATCTTAGCATCGTCTAGGTCGGGTGGACGGGATTCCCCTTCGTCGTCGTCCATTGTGAATGGTTCGCTCTGCCTGACGGCGGCATTTTGGCTATCATCGCCGTTATACAGTCTGCAGAAGTGGTCCTTCCACAATCTCAGCATCGACTGTGACTCCACTACTAGTTGACCGTGCTCATCCCTGCAGGCTTCTGCTATGGCTTTATAACCTTGGCATGTTCGCTTTACTTTCTGGTAAAAGTTTCGAACGTCATTCTTGCAGTAACATCTCTCCATCTCCTCGATCTCGCGCTTCTTGTGCTCCTACTATTTCCTTCTCAGAAGCGCATGCTCCTCCCTCTTTTTCTGTTCATAGCGCTCGCGGGCAGCTCGCGTCCGTCCATGCAATGTGGCCATGTATGCATTCTGTTTCTCTACATGGGCCTGTCTGCATTCATCATCAAACCAGGGGTTTCTCGTCGGTGGTGGCTTGAAACCGAGTACATCTGAGGCAACCTCTCTGATGGTGTTCTGACAACGACTCCATTGCTGTTCTATGGTTTCTGCAGGTTGCATCGGGATTTGAGAGAGCTTGAGGGAGACTTGATCGGCGAAGGCCCTGGCGGTCTCCTACGATTGCAGCTTTCCGACATTAAATTTTGGTGTTGTTACTCGACTCCGTTGATGCCGAGATATTCGCACCCGTACCTTGGCTGCAACAAGTTAATAATCCTAGTCGATGTTGGCTCCTCGAAAGGTTCGGACATCTAGGATGCTGGAGGAGTGTCTGCCGTCGAGCGCAATATGATCAATTTGAGTGGCTGTCGATTGATCGAAAGGCCGCCAGGTCCCCTTATGGATGTTGAGATGTGGGAATCGTGTACTTGCTACTACCAGATTATGTCCCACCATAAAATCCACTAGCCTTAGTCCGTTTTCCGATGTGGTGTTGTGTAGGCTGTGCTTTCCAATGACCCGTTCCTTCCCAGCTTCGCATTGAAATCTCCTAGAACGATTTTGGTGTCATAGCTGGGACATTGCGCATACGTTCTGGCTAGGAGATCATAGAAGTCGTCTTTATATCGGTCACCTTTCTCCTCTTTGGGGCCGTGGACACATAATAAACTTATATTGCCGAGGTTGGCCTTGATGCGGATAGTTATGAGGCGTTCGCTTACATATTGGAAGCTTAAGACTTTTTTCCTGAGTCTGCCTCGAACAACAAATCCGCATCTGAATAAGCGTTGTCTATATTCTCTGTATCAGTTTCCGTAGTAGATATCACAGTTTGTCATCCGCTTTTTGCCTGGCGCGGTAAGGTATGCATTATAGCAGTCCAAAGAGTTCACCAGTTGTCCGGCTGCACATGGTCTGTTGAGGGACCTAATGTTCCAGGTGCAGATCCGGAAATCGTTTCCTTTTAGACGTTTGCGGGGATCGTCAACTCGTAATCCGTCCATATCCGAGGCTGTTAGTTGTCTCTGAACAAGATTTTGTTTTAGGCGATAGGGGAGTTAACCCTAAGCGCAACCCCCAACCTGGAGGGCCAGGTTCTTCTTTCCCCACGAACAAGGGGTCAGGTCGCTGCACACATTGGTTCACCACCTGGCGGGTGCCAGGGGAGGCCACGCGGAGGCTGAGTGTAAACTTGGATTGAACAGGGACAGAGATCGAAGCTGGCGTTTGCAAAGTAAAGCGCGATCAACTTCTTTGCTCTGCTTGCTCGCTCCAAATTGGCATTTGGCAGTCCTAATTGCTACTTATGTATTGAGATAAGTTCGACTTTTTTTTTCGTTTTTTTTTTTAAAGTCGTCGTACTCAAAACCTTATGCCATACAAGTGCTATTTGTGTTGTTTATAAGTAATTGAAACATTCATCCTGATCAAAAAATAGAACATTTTCGTGCGAGGATTTACCATGACTTTCGACGTGCAGTAAACCAATCACACTGTTGATGGCGAACAACTCGCTTCGAATTTTGACAATGAAACTGTCGCGCTTTTCTGGTTTTCCAAACTCAGCTGCTCCACTCGTATACATTCAGCATTGCATGAACATTTGGCCGCTAGAAAGATTTGTTCGTCTTTTGGATACAGCATAACTTGACAGCCGCTCAAAAACAAGGCTCGTGCCCATTGTGCTTCAGCAAACAATTACAATTACAAACAATCGACTATATAGCTCTTTTAAGTCGAACCTGAACAAGTGCTTGATGCGTTCAAATCATATGTTTTTGAGTTACCTCAATCGAAGTGGAAAAGGTCTTCGAAAATTGGTTCCGACGCATGCAAAAGTGTATTGGTCGTTATGAAGAATATTTTGAAATCTAAGGTCTATCTCGAAACTCAAGTAGAAACCTAAGTATGTCTACGATCAAACTCATAAGCCGTTTGCGTTGGCACTCTACAAACATAGGTCCTCTTGTAAATACCGCAGGACCATTATTCGTACTTCATTGCGGCCTTGCTGTTGCTTACCAACTTCTCCCTTAATGTAGCCAACCATCCACAGAATTTACTCCGTAAGTACTCCGTTTACTACTATTGTCTGTACAAAGGGTCAAACCTGGACAGGCACATAACAGTTTTGCATTCGATATACTGCCTGACTCCATCCAACCAGTTTAAATCCGGCGCAGAATCACCCCCTGCAACCGCCGCTAATTCACAACCGAACAAATTCCTGTCGCGAAGAACCAAGGTTATGCTATACAAGACTCTTATACTGCCAGTCATGCTATATGGAGCCGAAAGCTGGACGATAAGCAACAGCAGAGCTAATCCTTGGCTCCTTCGCAATGAGAATTCTGTGACGGATATTCGGTCTTGTCTGAAGGAAGGCGAATGGAGCAGAAGACATAACCGCAGTTTGGAGGGCAAAAATCCGTGGACTACAATTGTTCGGCCTTCGAATCCGAGCCTCCTGGTTCGAAAAACAAAGGGGGACCGAACCTCCGGCATAAAGACCAATTGATTTCAGACGTAAGACGAATTGGTCCTTCCAACTGGAAGCAGCGTGCTCGGGACCGTCTAGGATGGAAGACTGTATTAACCCAGACCCAGACCGAATCGTTTCAATTCTTCGTCCCTTTTACCTTCTGTCCAGCACTGTGCCGTCATCGGGATAACGTGGTTTCCCATGCAAGGTTTCTATCTACTACCCAGGAACTGGACATTGTACAAAAAATCGTTTGAAATCCTTTGAATGTGGCACAATGCAGCTCAATGCATGGGAGCCTCACGATTTAATGCAAAAAAAACATGATGGACCGAATTTCCATCTGCGAATCTCTGGTCTCTTACGACAACCTCCGAGGACGAGGCGACTAGCGGAGTCATTGCTGCCAATGAAGAAGGTCCTGTCTTGGCAAAGATGGAACGTGATATCTGTCACAGATATTCGAATCTTCACTGACTGCCAAGCTGCCTTGAAATCGCTGAAGTCTTACAAGTCTCCAAGGCACGCCTCGACTGCCGCCTATCTCCTAACAAGATGGCTAAACGGTTTAACATTCACCTCTCATGGGAACCAGGTTACAGCAACATTGCAGGAAATGAGAGAGCTGACATGCTCGCCAAACACGGAACGATGCAGCGAAGAAACGAACAAACATGGCATATGCTGGTACACCACTAGCAGCCATGAAGCACGAGCTAACGAATCAAACCATGCCTGAGACGAACCTGAGATGGACTCAAGGGCATACCTTCCTAATCACCAGGCAAACCTGGCCACGACTTAACCGACAGCAAACCACCGGACTTCCTTCTTCTTTTGGTGACGTAACAGCCCATGAAGGACCAGAGCTAAGCCTATCTCAATCACCCATGTTGTGCGTGATTTATTTTTCCCAAAGGTGAAAGGGACCAACAGTTTAATGCCGATTCCAAACGGCGGGAGTCGAGAAGCTTTTTCAAAGCAAGTATGGTTAGGTTAGGTAAGTGGGTGCCCTACTGATGAAAAGTCAAGGCTCAGCTAGACTACGTGGAGTCCATTGTGCCCAATTAATTTTTAATCTGTTGAGACCTAGACATGTACCGTTGAGCTGAACCATCCCGACGAGGATAAGAATCCTAGTTTTCTGTTCAGCCCTCCTCGGGTCCCGAAAGGAAGTGAATTCCTAGGAATACGTTTCTTTTTTTGGGGTAGCGCCAGACATTCGCACAGCAGGTGACGAATGGATTCAATTTCCTCTTCATCCCTGCAGCTTCTGCAGAAGTCATTGTGGGGCTGGCCTAGTCGAGCAGCATGTTAAGATAGCATGCAATGCCCAGTGAGGGCACCGACTACTGGTCGAATATTCCCACGATTGAACTTTTGCAGATTTTCCGTCCTTTTCTTATTATAGACGGGCCAAGTCGATCTCGCCGTTGCGCATGTTTCTAAGTGACACCATCTCTTATTGGCTTTCATTAATAGGTCCGTATCTATATCCCTGTAGAGCGTACTGAGTGGCGTTCTGGCTTCAAGTGCGATCTGCGCGAAGTTTGCACCTGATCCCAGCCTAGCTAGCTCGCCCACCCTTTCGTTTCCGGAGATATTCACATGACCAGGTACCCAGCAGAGGGTGACCTCCTTTACATTCGATATCTCTTCTAACCTCTCTTTGCAGAGTTTGACGAGCTTGGATCTTATCCATGCTGCCTGCAGAGCCTTAATGGCTACCTGGCTGTCAACATAGATGTTGATCCTTTCACCTGAGAAATTCTCTCTGCTAGTCAGGTCTGCCGCCTGCTCGATTGCGAAGACCTCAGCTTGGAAAACACAGATTCCTCCCTGGAGGGAGTTCTAAATCGCGAGATGGCCCATCGATCCAAGACTGATGCGTGGCCGTGAAGACTCTTTGTCTGCCAATTATACTACGTGGGCGTTTGCCAGTACCCCGTCGAGGAGGGACGCAGCGAAAATAATCATTCAATTGAATTGGTGATATCGAGATCCGAACTCATCGTACCTCAGAGTCCAACACACTGAAAACTTCGCCACAGCGCCCTCACCACCGGACTAATCTCCCTGAAATTAACCGACATAAACATAATCGTTGGTGTTATCACTGGTCACTGTCTTATTGGCAGTCATACACAAGGTCTAGGGCAAGTTTCGTATGACGTCTGCAGGAAGTCGTGAAGACGAAGAGGAGGTTGAGTCTAGTCAACACTTGTTCAGCGCCTGTCCGGCCCTCTGTCATCCCCCTTGTAACAGCGCAAAGGGCCTATCTGGCTTAGGTGTGATTTCCCCCTTATGAAGGCTACGTATTGCCTACCTACCTACCTACGGCAACCTCAAGCGAAAACGATCCTGATCGATGCACGGTGAGCCAGGGTTGATGACCAGCAAGATTTTGCTCACTGTTTGGTGGGATCGACCAGGAATCGTGTAAAATGAGATGCTCCCCTACATCAGCATGGACAGATATAACTCCGTTTTTCAAGCAGAGATACTTTGCTATAGAACTCTGCCTCAGAAAAAATATAAACAGAAATATACTTAACAAAAACATTTACATTCTCTCTGACAGCAAGGCTGCACTTCCGGCCCTGAAGAGCTATGAAATCACCTCCAAACTGGTATGGGACTGCCTACAATTACTTCACCAGCTGGCCAGCACAAACAGAGTTGACCTCATTTGGATACCTGGACACAGGGGCCATACAGGCAACGAAAAGGCGGACCTACTTGCAAGGAAAGGCTCTGCATCACCATTTATGATGCCACGGCCCTTTTGCGGAATACCCATCAGCACCAAATGCTGCATAAACAATTGGTTAAGGAACACGATGGATCACTACTGGTTACAAACAAAAGGTAGCAGACAACCCAGGTTGTTCCTCCCAACTACATCCCTCAGAAGAATGATACAACTTCTCATGCTTTCGAGGAGTCAGATTCGCTTAATCACAGGTTTCCTAACTGGACACTGCCCATTAACAAAAACCTCAAAACAATGGGCATCATACAAGATGACACTTGCCGAATGTGTAATGAAGACGAAGAAACAGCAGAGAACATACTATGCCACTGTAACTGCCTGGTCAGTACACGTCATCTTCACCTAGGCAAGTATTATCTTGAAGCAGAAGATACACATCGTTGCTAGCTCACTCAAAAGCATACTAAGTTTTATCGCGAACTCAGGTCTTCTGAGTGAACTGTAAGTGGGGGACATTACAAAAGGCCCACTCGCGGCCGCAGTGATCAGGCGACTCTTTCCCACCCCCTCATCCTATCTATCTTCGATGCTCCCCTACGGCAAAGCTCTTAATTCGGGCCTGTACTCTAAACAATTGGTAGCGATTAACCAGAAGCAGTAAACTCTGTCCGATAGGAGAGAAATCGTGTTCAATCCGAGCGATGCCAATCCATATAATGTACATACATCAATGGTGACTTGTCAGAAGTTCCAGGAGCATCTCAGGAGGGGCTTTTAGAAATCAACTGTCTCTAGCTTTTTAGCAATAGGGGGAAAGGCTTCTATGGGAGGTGTGTACATAGTGTAATTACCTCCATGGCAAGCCTAATCGATTTCTTTTCATTTCACCTTTTCAACAATAAACTATCAGCTGTCACGCTACCTTAATTCTCTTGTCAGAAGCACGCTTTATCGTGTAAATGGCGTACAATCCAAATTTTGCGTTCTAGAAGTTTTGTGATTACACCAGATAGTCGCACTCAGCTTAATCCCCCGTAAGAACCAGTTGGTAAAGTGTGGTATTCTCGTTCTGTCCCAAATAAACATCTTGTGGGTTAATGACTCAAGCTTATAAATAATTCGCATATTAATCGGTAGTTATTTCGAAAACAAGAAAACATCGGAACAAATTCCCAACTGTCTCAGCACCACCGAGCTATGCTCATCTACCAGATATAGTTCAATAACACCACATTCGATACTTGGTTAGCAGCGTAAGAAAAATATGCATTTTGCGCAACGCTCTGTAACGTGGTTTCCCACAATGTTTCACGCAATGCATCACCGCATATTGCATGTAGGCATGGTGGCGTGCATCGATCGTTTTGTACCACTTCTTCTCGCTTAGCCAGGGGAAGTCCCCATTCTCACTCAATCGAATTGCTACTGTCCAAGATCAGCATCACGGTGCGCTGTGACTTGATACTAAATCTGGGTGACCTTTTTTCTGCAGCTGTAACTTAACTATCTATCTAGTAAAAAGTACCTCTGTATCTGTATGTGAAATTGAAATAAGATACAACTATTTTGTAAATTACATTGCGCATGCGTACGAAAGTCGGTTAAGTCTGGTTGCCCTCCATCAGCAGTAATAACAAACAGAAAGATACACACGAGCCGTATGCAATCGATGAAACAGAAACTACAAGTATCTACAACTGCAAGCTGTGGGGTACAGATAAAACAAATAAATGTAGTGGTATACCTGGTATCTATGATCAGAAGGTTGTTGTTTATTGTATTTCGTTAGAAGTCAGTTTGTTGCAGTTTAGTTGGATAGTAACCGAGACTAGGCAGACTAGTTTCTGGTCGAATGGATGTTGACAAACTCAAAGCGGGTTTCCCGCAGCCATGCGGAGAGTATCTAAATTGTTTTATTTTCATATTTCAGTTTGATTTGTTGAGGTTGATTTTACTGCGCCAAACTATTGGAGAGATAAGTTCAAGGTTAGACAGTTGTTGCATCGAGCATTCGATGAGGTAGTGGTACTTTGAAGTGTAAATAAACGATGTATCTGGAAGGTGCTATAGCAGTTCTGAAATCTGTCAATTTCCATCAAACATTTGGTACTTCCCCTCCACTTTAAAGTAAAGAATATTCATACATCAATAAATCGATTAGCAATCAAATATTATTGATCGACCGAGAACGTATCCGTTTATGAACTGAAGTGCGTGCTATTGTCCGGCAACGACCGCACCGGCCATGCCCACAACTTAACTGGCTGTCAAGTGATATATCGGTTTGTTGTTTGATAGATACACTAACAGGTGTTAATTGCTCTACATTGCCAATTCGGTGAGCATGAGTTGAATAAACAGCCGGATTTAGTGATAACCAACTCAGCGAATGGCTTTTTGTTTGGTATGCCGTGTGATAAGAACTTGAATGGGTACCTTCAATCGGGTGTCATTACTGTCACACGTGGCAGTGATTACGTTCCTCAATCTGGTAATTGGTTTGGGTAACTTGGTAGCTTGGACGCTAACACCCGAAGGGATGACGGTTCATCAGTGTAGTGCGTCTTCGGGAATTGGGGTGAATGATAGCAATTGGGTTTACCAGAAATTAAGAAGTTGTGGCACGTACCTAATGACCGCAATAATTCTGACCATTAAGATAAGAATCTTGTTGAAATTGATTCGACTGAGTAGGAGACTTAATAACCGGCGATAAGGTGGCGTTGAGGTGGGCTGGCTTTTAAACTTTAACCTTAAAAGTTAGAATTTATAATTTAAAAACCTAATTGCTACAAATCATCGTCTTACTTTGTTAAACAAGGTCTGATGGCTCCTGTTTTAAACGTTGACGATATGACACAGTCGTGTATTCAAATCCCTTAGTTAGTCACTGTAAACACCAACGAATTAAGGTCAATGATCAGTTGAGGTCAGGAGAGTTAGAGGTCATCTTCAGACAGGTGTGAGTCAATAACCTGTGATGTATGCAACATGCGCTTTAAACCGTATTTCATTAGTGCGTCAAGAAAGGACTTTTGATTAGTCCTATAGACAGTTTTCAAATACAAGTATTGGTAATGACCCTCATAGGAAACTTACACGTAAAAAAACAATTGAAATCTAGCGAGTGAAGTGCTCTGGGCATAGCGTTCGCCCTACATTAAAATCTGGAGGATAAAGCCAAACCTAATCTCCTGGATATACGTCGCCACTGTCATATGGTGGAGCAAAGCTAAAGTATGATATAATGAGTCTTTCAATAGGGGCTTCCGAACCTTTTTTTGACAGCGGCCATATTGATGAAGGACTAACAAAGGCCTCGTAGGGGTAGCTTCTATCCGACGGACGCCGGCCTACTAAAGAGCGAGAAGAGCCACCGCAGACGAACATTTTGCGACACTGTTAGTATGTCTCATTCCTGCCTTATCTGGAGATTTCCAGTGGAAATTTCAGACGGGGAAGGGCTAATGGTTAACTTCCTGCGCCATAAAACAGGATTAGTTCGTTGGGCTACGACATAGTAAGCCGTAACCGTAAAATAACAACACACTCCGCAACAACCACAACAACGGATAAAACGGACCGGACTAATGTTGACGACCCTTGCAAAACACGAAAAAAGGAAAGAGTCCTGTGTACGTGCAATGTTAGGTACCTAAACCGACCACATGCAGCCGAACAACATGCGGACGCACTAGACCGCTATAAAGCGGACTTAAACGCCATCCAGGAAATGGAATGGACCACATCGCGATCGACGTCAGACACACCTCCACTATTCTTGATGTTCGAACTTAGCGAAGAGCTAACATCGACATAGCCAAGATGCTCATACGGAACACAGCGGAGTAGAGTAAGAATACAAAGTTATGACCTCGGGGAGCTACTATCGCTAGACCCCGCTCGTGCGTTTACCGATTGCGTCTTCATTAAGCTCCCCAATAAACCCCAATCCTCCACGCTGCCAATAGAACAACAGTGGAACCTTTGCAAACAAGCCCTGAAAAGCACTGCATCTGAAGTTTTGGGCTTCAAGGCTCCTCCACGCAGAAACACCTGGTTTGATGACAAGTGCAGGAGAATTCACACTGCGAATCAGGAGTCATATAAGGCCTCGCTGCATAGAAGAAAAAACGCGAAGCTCGTGAGTTCTGCGAGTTAAAAAAAAGGAGGAGCATAAGCTTCTCAGGAGCTAGAGGAAAGGCCACGAGAAGCGCGCGATCGAGGACTTGGTGAGGTGTTACTGCAGGTGTGACGTTCGAAAGTTTTATCAACAGATAACGGAACGGAAGCCCAGAATGGAAGCCTTCAGGGATGAGAACGGACACCTAGTAGTAGAATCGCAGTCGATGCTGAGAACATGAAAAAACCACTTCTGCAGACTGTATAACGGCGATGTAGTCAATATACCGCGGTCAGGCAGAGTGATCCATTTCTTTACGACGAAGACCACAGAGAATTCCGTCCCCCTTACCTCGACGAAGTTATGATCGCCAAATCGAAACTCGAGTCGAATAAGGCTGCTAGCGCAGACGGACTGTTTGCTGAGCTCTTCAAGACAGGGGGAGATGACCTGGCTAGGAGCACATACCAGGATATGGTCAGAGGAAAGCATGCCTGAGGAATGGAGTCTTAGCATTGAAAGGACTGACTGCGCCAACTACAGAGGTATGGGTCTCCTTAATATTGCCTACAAAATCTTCGCTGCCGTTTTGTGTGAACGCCTGAAGCCTTTTTTAAGTAAGCTGATAGGTCCTTATCAGTGTGGATTCAGGCCAGAGAAGTCCACCAGATCTTCACACTTCGGCAGATCCTGGAAAAACCAATGAATTTCAAGTCGACACTCACCACCTATTTGTCGACTTCAAAGCCTTATACGACAGCGTAATTAGAGACGAGTTATACAACGCTATGTCTTTCCTGCTATACTCGTCAGACTATGCAGGATGACTTTGGAGGAAGCTCCCTGTTCCATCCGAATCGGTGAACAGCTTACCGATAGTTTTGATGTCAAAAAAGGATATAGGCAGGGCGTTCGCTTTAGTGTAATTTTTTCAAGATTGCCAGAAATCACTGGCTAACACAAGAGGATCATTTTATTTCAAATCCTCACACCTCCTCGCATACGCGGATGACATTGACATAATCGGAAGAACACAGCGAGATGTCAATGTGGCCGGAGGTGGCGAAAATTGGTTTGGCAGTAGATTTTGTATTGGCAGAAATAAGTGTGACGTAGTTAAGGACTTCGTCTACCTTGACTCAGCAGTGACCCGGAACAACGACATCAGTTTCGAAATCGAACGCAGAATCACGCTTGCCAATCGCTCTTTCTTTGAGCTCAGGAGGCAGTTGACTCTATACAAGACCCTTATTAACCCAGTCATGCTGTACGGCGAGGAAGCATCTTCACTATCAAAAACAAATGAGGAGGTCCTTGATTGGTTCGAGAGAAAGATGTTGCTTGCGATTTTCGGCTCTATAAACGCAGACGGGGGATGGAGGAAAACATTCAACCACGAGCTTTACGGGCGACATGAATCTAGTCAGCCGTCTACGGATTAAACGCCTAAGACATGTAGAACGAATGGAAACCACGGAGAGTCTTTGGATCCAACCCCGAGGGATGAAGAAACAGAGGACGACCACACTTAAGATGGTGCACAAAGGTGGAAGAGTACCTCAGCCAACTGGGTGTGCGGCAATGGAAATGGCTAGCAAAAGATCGTGCTAGTTGGAGGGGTATGTTGGCTGTGGCTTAGGTTCACCCCGAACTGTAGCGCCCGATAAAAAGAAGAAGAATACTATTGTTGAAGCTATGTCTGTCAAACTGACCACCGTTTATTCAGTCTCTTTGGCAAATCACCGTGGAGGGGCGTAGCATCCAACAACATGGCAAGCGATAAAATTGTTTTTTTCGAAATAGACGGGCAACAATCCTCGCGCTTCGCTGTAATAGTCCTACCGAGAAGGGTATTCGCAGTGTGGTGGATAAGATTGAGTTCACTGTTTCAGAAACGATAAGACAACATTCATAACTCGACGAAACGCAAGATCTGCCGAAAACATGGCCGTTGTTCATGAAAGTGTGCAGGAGAATCTGAGGCAGTCGGTTTCGTGTCGCTCACAGGAACTCGGCCTTTCGCAGACCACAACTTGACGAACCTTGCGTCGTAACTTGGGCCTGCACCGGAACCATAATTCAACTGGCTCAGGAGCCGAAGGTAAACGACCATAGATACCGACGTGTGTTCGCTGAATGAGCTCTGGAACAGTTGGAAGTTGACCCTATTTTTCATTGAAAAATCATCTTCAGCGATGAGGTCGTTTCTGGATACCCATGCATCCATGTCTACAAACAAAATTGCCCAATTTTGGACGATGCCAATCCACATGAGATCCGAAAATGTCACTGTTTGGTGTGGATTTTAGGCTGGCGGCGTCATCGGTCCATATTTCCTAAAGAACGACATTGGCCAGACCTTCACCGTCAACGGCGAGATCGATGATTACCAACTTCTCTTAGCCTGAAGGTGAGAGGTGCTATGAACTGACCACCGAGATCGTGCGATTTGACTCCATTATACATTTTCTCGTGGAGTTTTCTGAAATCGCAGGTAAACCACAAAGCTCAAATCTCAAAGCCACCGATCAAATTCAGCCTGCTTTATGCGCCAGAGTCATGGAAAATTGGATGCACACATTTTGTTTCATTTAAATTTAAAGATACGAAGCCCTTAATGAAATACTCTGTGTAATGCAAATGTGCCCTACAGTAGCTCTGAGGTCACTTGGTTGGACCTAGCCCAGTTCAGGAATCGTTAGGAAGACAATACTCTGCAGTGGAGTAGGACTTCTATGCTGAAAAACTCTTCCCATGCGAGCCAATGAGTGTCCTCAGGTCCTGGACTGGACTTAGCCCAGTTCAAGAATCGTTAGGAAGACAATACTCCGCAGTGGAGTAGGACTTCTATGCTGAAAAACTCTTCCCATGCGAGCCAATGAGTGTTCTCAGGTCCTCTTCAACCTGGTCACTTCATCTGAGAGGTGATTGTCCTCTTGCTCACCATTCGGACAACATGGCCGAGCCAGCGTAGCAGATGTATTTTTGTGAATTCGGTACTCACCTTCGCCTACGTGAAGAGGATCGAAGATCTTTCTCTCGAATGCTCCCGAACCACGCTCATCGGCGTGTATCATCGTCCATGCTCCTGCACCGTTTATCAGGACGGACGTGATTAGCGACTTATAGAGCATTACTTTTGTCCGTCGAGAGAGGGCTTTGCTTTTCAATTGCCTACTGAGCCCGAAGTAGCACTTCTTGGCAAATTTTTTTATCCGGAAGGTCTCCGATTTGACATCGTTTTTGGCACTAATTCTGGTGCTCAAATAGACGAAGTATTTCACTACCTCAAAGGTAGTGTCAAAAGTATTATGAATCCCAAGGAGTTGAGATTCTTCGTGTGATGACAGGAGGTACTTTGTTTTATCCTCGTTCATCACCAAACCCATTCACTTTGTTTCTCGCTTCAAACTGCAGAAGGCTGCATATACGGCTCGATTGCTTATCGATGTCATCGACATAGGCCAGCAACTGGACACTTTCATTAAAAATTATGCCAGTGCGGGTGAGGTCTGCATCGTGTATTACCTTCTCCAACATTGGGTTAAAAAAGCCGCACTATAGAAGGCGCCTTGTCTATTTTCTTTCTACAGACCACTTCCATACATGCCAATGAAAGCGGCCTTGAAATCTACAAGAAGTTGGTGGGTGTCAACTTGCTTCCCATGATTCTTCTCCAGGCGTATTGCGAAAATCTGGTCAATGGTTGATCATCCGGGTCTAAAGCCCAATAGCTTGTTGACAGTGGGCTTTAGTCTCTCGCATAATACGCGTGCTAAAATCTTATCTGTGATATTCAGAAGGCTGATCCTGCGAAACTAGGCGCGATTAACAGGATCGCCCCTCTTGTGGATTAGGCAGAGCACACTTAGGTTCCAGTCGTTGGACATGCTTTCTCCTGACTGTATTTGGCCTAGCAGCTGGCGCATGCGTTATACCAGCTCCTCGCCTCCGAATTGGGATGACTCCGCCGGCAGCCCTTCGACTCCCGTAGCTTTGTTACCCTATGGCTATTCGAACTTCATTATAGTCAGATGGCAAGACGACAACTCCACCGCAAGCGATTGCAGTTTCGGGTTCCATTTCGATATCGTCTATTACACTGCTGCGCCATTCAGCAGGTCCGAGAAGTGTTCCTTCTATATCATAAGTATGCTCTGAACATCTGTCACCAGATTGCCGTGCTTCCTCCGATCTTTTGGAAGAATTTTCGGGCCCGTCGGCTATTATCTCAAGCTCTTCCGCCTCTCTTTTCATTCGCTTAAAAAGTCATCTCTCTTCCCATCTCCTCTCACAACATCGTTCCACCAACGCCCGCGTTACAGTTGACCGTAGTATGGCCCTGTACGGAGTGTCCTTTTCAATAGTACCGGCAAGGCATTCATCGTCGTACCAGATAAGGTGCCACTGCTCGCGTATATCATTGTTTTGAGAGGTGTTTTGCAGTGCGAGCCGAGTAGCGAAATGAATGGGTGTTCGTTGTGACTGCAGTTTTTCGATGTCCAACTTTCACTGTGTCGCTGTGTCCGCTTGAATGCGGACCTTGACTGCGACAAGGTAATGATCCAAGTCAATATTGGCACCTCGGATTGAGCGCACGTGAAGCACATTGGAAGCATGCCCTCCATCAATCGCAACGTGACCAATTTGATTTCGTGTCCCTTGGATATTTTATGTTAAAATTTGGTGCTACTAACCACCATATTTCGTGCCGCGGTGAAGTCGATCAGCCTCAATCCGTTATCGGAGGTTTGGTCGTGGAGGTTGAATTTTCCGATCTTCGCGTCAAAAATTTCCTCTTTGACATCGTCCTTCTCATCCATCGGAGCGTGAACGCAAATTGGGCTAATGCTGAAAAAACTTAGCCCGGATACGCATCGTAGCGTGCTCTCCTTGGTAGGCTTGAACCTGAAGACGACGAAGCCGACACCGAATTTGTGCTCCTTTTCGTGGCAGCTGTAGTAGATGTCACATGATGCCTTTTTGCAACATCCCTGTCCCGTCCATTAGATCTCCTGGATGACGGTAATGTCCGCCTTGTACTTATCGAGCACATTTACTAGCTTGGTAGCGGCTCCTTCCCTACAGAGGGAGAGGACATTCCAGGTGCATACCCTCAAATCGTGGTACTTGGTTCGTTTGCGGTGGACGCGATCAGTAAAAGGATTCCCTATAAGGGCCACAAGAAAACTTTGTGTCAACAGGGATTGAACAGGGACAAAGATCAAAAGGTAGTGTTTGCCATGTAAATCACGATAAACTTCTTTACTTTGTTAACTCGCTCCCTCCCCTCCCCTCCCATTACTCTTCAATAATAGTAGATTTTATGTAGTCCTGTTCTCTCCTTGGAATTATCTGCACTTCCCTAGATATCAACAGGCTAAGTTGTTCGTTCTCTGTCGTGAGTGAATGATGTCCTATTCCTTTTCTATAGGATAATCCTCACATAACAATGTGTCCCGGCCATAGACTATTAATTCCACTCTCATTATAGGTCACAAGGCGCGTAACGTGCGGATTATTTTCTGATTGAATAGAAAATCACACAATCCAGGCAAAGAACCAGGTCAAATTGGATATATTCAATCCAATACCTTAGATTCCAATAACTTCCAAACCCCCGACAACATTACTTCCGGCAACAATCATATATGCACATGAAGCTAGTCCTACTGCATAAGTTTCCACATCTATTTACTCCATCCTCAGGCTTTTATTTACAGAAAGAGGAAAAGCAGATAGAGCAAAGCCTTCGTAAGGCATTCAATAAAACAGGACATTCGAAAAGCAATCATTTCCGTAATCGAAGTGACTTCCTTCCCGAATGACAGCGAAACTTTATTACAACCTTAGGGTCTGCCGTTGAACTTATGTATATGCTCCGTCAGTAGATAGACTTCCCTCAAGGAGCAAAGACTACTCGATGAGGATACCCCATGTGCTTAGGACATGTTTGAACAAAGGATTTCAAGGCACCAGTACAACATAGTCATTTATTGGGATTACCGACGGATTTCATTTCGGATTCATGCCATCTGGCGATAGATATCCCAATAGTCGATGATAAATACACGAAGTCAAACGAGTAACCTTATGTCTTGGTTAATTCTTCGATAGATTCGTAATCGATTGATGATGGAAGCTGAGGCACACGTGCAAGGCACTATCGTTTCGCATACTTCTAGCAGGTGAGGGTAATTTGTGATTTATGATATGTGCGTATTTGGAAACGAACTATGGATTGGATTGAAATTGGATACAACAATAAATGGGGCACTCTACGTCTCAAGTGCAGAGAAATACCTACAAGTACGGTCGATAAGTGAGGAATCTATGAAGCGGATAATGACACTTATATCACAGTGAGGGTCCCCTTCAGGTGCTTGGAAGATCCATAGACAAATATTTTGAAGGTACTCGATTGCCATCGGCCTTCTTATTGTCAAAGTCAACAAGTTGTTCAAGATGGGGCTTGCTGCGACAGCTGTTTTTGGTTTAAGGTAGAGAGCTTAACTGCATTTGACAGGTATTTGACTTGAAGTGTACCTTACTGATACGATGCGAGAGTCACGTATGCAGTTCCGCAGTTAATCATTCGACACCGGGATCGTATACGAAAATCTTGGGTTCAATTGTATAAAAGAAACAAAACTGGACAGTAATAAAAAGCTACAGATGTCGGCGAGGATTCACGAGAGGCTTCATCCAGGTAGAGCTAAGAGATTCGTCACATACCAGGACCAAAAGTGCTTACATGACGACGGAGGTCGTCATCACCTCGTGCAACGTAAGCAATCTCATTAGGGACCAACAATAAGACGGATTAAAATCGAGACTAGGACTTGATTTCTGATTGCAAGGTATTGTCTTCTACTGGTGTCGCGTTCAACAAAACCAGATAGACAAATAGGAATCCATAATATTTAAAGGCGAACTTGGAGTGCTGGACGAGACGATCATATTTTGGAGAATAGTAGGCAAGGTTATGATATTCTTGGATGGCAACCTATTCTACCAGACATGATCTTTTCATTGCATGTGCATCCAAACAACTACTTAGGAAGTAAGCTTCATTAGCAAGATATTTAATGTATGCCCGAGAGGTCATATATACATGCATAGTATGCATACAACGTGAGAATCAGATTGCAGGCTTTATCTCATGGGATCAAGGTGGTTATTTCTGATATCCTCGCTGTTATAAATGCTGGTAACACACCGACATTATCGGTGGCAATACCAGACGAGCTCCTCTTAATTAAGTCTCAAGCATTAGCCTTGAAACTGCCTCATGAGACGAAAGTATTGAGCCACATCTGGGTCGACGACCACTAAGGGTCGTTTAAATACAACTACAAATCGCCCCTCGCCCACCAAACTAGGGGATCCGAAAGGAAGTGGATCACTTCCATCGGACCTGTAACTTCGAAGACGAAGTCGCAAAAAATGAGTGCGCTGCTTGTACTGCATGGCAACCTGCACCATGCTCTTTGACATGGCTCAGACATCTTTAGCCTGCGATTCTATCGCGACAAAATCTCCCTTGGACTCATCTAGGAGCCGTGGGTTCATAAAGAGTTTATAACAAGAGACCTGGCAGCCGTCATCGTTGAAGTCCCCATTGATGAAGGAGTAAGAGAGATTCTGTGCGTGTCGGCCTATTTCTCAGAAGACGGCCACCAAATTCTATCTACTGAGGTACAAGACCTAGTAAGATACTGCCATCGGCGCAAACGACATCTTGTCATCGGATGCGATGCCAATGCACACTACGTGGAATGGGACAGCAGCAACACCAACAAGGTGATCCACTTTTTGAATATTTACTTAGTAGTGTTGGACTCTGACGCGCGATGAGCGAGTTCGGATCCCGATAACACCAACGCCATCGAATGTTACCTCCTCGGCGGAGTACTGGCAAAACCCCCGCGTAGTATACTTGCCATGAAAAAGCTTCTCGACTCACGCCGTTCGGCATCGGCATTAAACTGTAGGTCCCTCTCCCCCGTGTGAAAAATAAATCACACAACATGGGTGATTGAGAGAAGCTTGGCTCTGGTCCTTCATGGGTGGTAACGCCACCAAAGAAAAAGAAGAAGTAGCCTCACCGTTACCAATATAGGCCAAAAATCTACTTTTGAAAACTCAATTAGAGAAGAGGTACTTGACCTCACATCCTCTAGCCCCTTTGTTTCAAATATAATTTGTGACTGGCACGTCTCCAATTAAGCCTTGCTATCTGTTTACGAATATATCAGATTAAACAACACTAGTAGGGTTAGGCAGGTAGGTAGGTAAGCTCGTAGCCTTACCTGGTGATGAGGAAGGTATGTCCCTGGGTCCATCTCAGGTTCGTCTCGGCCCTGGCGAAATTTGCAAGATTATGTTTGATGGTTGCAAGAGGTATTCCCTCACAAGCCACGATTGAATGTGGCGTCGTTACTTGTCTGGCGAGTGTGTCGGCTCTCTCATTACCTGGAATGTCGCTGTGTCCCGGTTAAACTGTTCGGCCATCTCGTTAAGAGATAGGCGACAGTCGAGGTTAGTTTCTGATGTGCACACATAGGACTCCAACGCCTTTAAGGCTGCTTGACTACCCGTGACAATAGTGGATATCACGTCCCACTTCAGACAAGACAAGGCCTCCTTTATTGCCAACAGTTCTGCCTGGAAGACGCTGCAGTGATCTGGTAATTTTCGAGCTTTATCCAGCTTTAGTTGTTTGCAGAATACTCCACTACCCACCCCGCCATTGGTTTTAGACCCGTCAGTGTAAAAATCCACGCAGCTTCTGCGGCGATGCGTCTGGCGGGTCCAGTTTTGGGCCAGTCTTATGGCCGTGTGTGTGGCAATTTGCTTGCCGAAAATATCGAATGGTGTAGGATCGAGTATCATGTTAAGCGCAGCAGTTGGGGGGGATATGAGGGTGGATATGAGTGATGTAGAGCCATAGGGTGATCTTGGGGTTGAATCCCCATTTTTTCCCTAGAGCTTTCTTGCATGTGTGAGCTATAGTTGCTGTTTTAGCTGTCTCGATTGAGTTGCTCTTCCAGGTTAGTTTCCTATCTAGTATAATGCCAAGGTATTTGGCACTGGAAGATAGTGAGGTTAAGAAAGCTGAGCCTGGACATCAGCCCAAACGATTCTTATGTCAATTCCAACGAGAGATGATATCGAAGAAGCAGCTTAACAACTCAACGATGCACTTATCTCGCCTTTTAGAATCAGCTATAGACCCAGGATAAGTACACACAAGTGGTGTGTACCCTGGTGGAATGCACAGTTCAAATCTCTAAGGACACAAATGAGATCTCTGTTTAACAGTGCCAAACGAAAGAATAGTTGGACTGAGGATAGACTCTAATAAAACACAACCTCGAACTGACGAAATCCAAGAGAATGTTCTGGAAGAAACATTGTGAGAACATCGACTCGATACCAACTTTGGCCCGACTCTATAAAGCGCTAATCCAGGAGCACACAAATTGACTCGGGCTACTTCGTTAACCAGAGGGTATCCTTGCTGTCAGTCGCAGGGAAACCCTAGAGACCTCGCTTGCTTGAGGTGCATTTCCCTGGTTCTATTCCCCAGAATATGCCTTTTGACGATCAGACGAACGTCATAAATAGCATCAACAGTAGTACAAACAGCCTCTCTGGTAGACGTTTCAGCCCCGATAGAGTTAAATGGGCAATTGGTTCATTTAAGCCCTATAAGGACCCAGACAAGGACGGCGTCCTTCCTGCTATTCTGCAGAAAGGCCTCAATATTATTCTGTCACCATTGATAGCTCTTTTTAAATCCTGTTTCAACTTGGGTTATATCCCCCAAATTTGGAGAGAAGTCAACCTTATCTCCATTCCCAAGATTGGATAACCACGCGAACAACCTATATCCTTTCACTTTATCAGCCATATGCATATCGCACAGAACGATATACTGAGAATGCGCTACATCACTTAGTGGCGCGTGTTGATAACAGCTTCACCACTGCACTAAACGGCAGGGGTGTATACCTTCCCACTAATCACTGGATAAGGGCGATGCTAAATAGCCGTATTATATCGGACACATCCGAAGAGGCCTCGGTGACAGTATCGGCCGCTAAGGGGCGTCCACAAGGAGGAGTCCTTTCACCCGGTCTCTGCTCGATTGTTATCGACGACCTACTCCACAAGTTAACCAATCGCATCTACGAGGTCATCGGATACGCAGATGACCTAGTAGTTATTGTTACGGGCAGGTGCGGAATTTTTGCCTATGAGCGCACGACGCTTGCGCTTCAGTTCCTCTGTGACTCTTGTCACAGAGGGTTTATCGATTAACCGAAATGAGAAAATCTTAGTCCCGCTTACAAGGAGGAGAAGGTTACAGCCGCGCTTCTTCTCTCTAAATGGTACAAACATAGGATTTTCAGAAGAAGTTAAGTATGTAAGTATTGACCATGATTGCAGACTTAACTGGAACTCCAACATTAAAAACAAACTTACAAGGGCGATTAAGGCCTTGTGGGTCTGTCGACGCACTTACGGTAAAACCTGGGGATTGAAACCTAGGGTAATCCACTGGCTATATGCCGCGATAGTAAGACCTACCATCACCTATGCGTCCACGATATGGTGGACAAAAGTTGAGCAAAAAACGACAATCGTTAAGCTGAAATGCCTTCAGAGACTAGCACGTCTCGGCATTACATAGCGCCTGTAGTGCCGAGACGCGCCCTACGGCAAGGTTGGCATTGATTGGAGTTACTCCACTGTTTATTAAAAAGGTTGCATTATGTAGTGCAATCAGAATCCTCCGCTCGGGAACAGGCCTGCCATGTAGGGGTCATACATCCATCCTTACCACACACCTTCACTTTTGATAAGAGATTTAAGATAGTGATCCCAAACCTCACAGCTGGGGAAACCAGTGATCCCATGCTCAACGTTAAAGGCCGTACGTGGTACACTGATAACTCCAAGATGGGTTCCGGCATTGGCACTGGTATCTTTAAACAAAATCGAAAAGTATTGAAGGTTCTGGAAATGAGTACTCCTTACGTGAGTCAACCTAAACTTAGAGACTGGCATACGAGGTGTAATCATCAATATACTCTCTGATAGTCAAGTCGTGCTCAAAGCGTTGGGTTCATATACATACCACGATCTCAAAGTCCATTAAGGATTGCCGTGAAGCCCTGCAGGACCTAGCCAAAAGAAATAAGCTCAAGCTCTGGTGGGTGTTAGGGCACAAGGGCATTAAAGGCAATGAAATCGCCGATCAACTAGCATATGTAGGTCCTGAACCCTGCGGCATTCCCAAGTCTAAGATGGACTTTTTCCTAGGCAGGTGGGAGAAGTCGCAACATCTATCTTTTTCGAACAGGTTCAGGACATTCGCCAATGGAAACGATTTATACGGTCCCTGAACAAAAATTCTATTAACATACCCAAACTTAATAGAGTAGATATCAGAAGAATAGTCAGCGGTCTGAGATATCATCTCAACAAAATGAACCTCTCGTCTGAAACTGAGTGTTGACTCTGTGTTGAGGACGAAGAGACTGCAGGGCACATACTGTGTGAGTGTGCTGCTCTTTGCCATCTTAGGAAGCGTATCCTTCTCAGTGAAATTATGACTCCTGAGGGGATCGTCTCAGCTCCTACTTCATTAAGGAAATAGAGAAGCTCTTCGTCTAATCTATAAAGGTCGCAGTGCCTCAAGCTATCTACTAGAACTGGCGCCTTATTGAAAAAAAAAATAAAAAATTGAGTCAAGGAGGATGTAACAAACGACGAAGATTTCTATCTCTTCTTTAGGTCTTTGCAACAGGCAGTTCTTAGTCATTATCCGAGGTTATCTGTCTTCCAGGGAATTGTGCCATCATGTTTGTATACAATATCCAAGATGTATCCCTTGTACCTACTGATTTGTTCTGTTGCGAGTCTCAGGAATAGCCTTAAAGAACTGGAAATTGAAAAGCTCACAGCAGTTCAATGAACAATGCAATGTCATCAGACTCTCTAACGTTGCGATACACGAATTCCCTCAATTAATATGTTCTTAATCAGTTTTAAGGAACCCTTTCCATAAAATGTCAATGCATTGGCTTACTAGATGGATACTGACATCATCGTCTTACAAATTGCAACGCTAATTCACCCCCAAACTGACAATAACCAGTTGACAATCAACACTTGCGTTCAACCGTTTCAAGGTCTAAACCGCCTGGCAACTGTCCACATACGCCAATTGTAGCGATTCTCTGTCCATTAACACCAATTCTCTTAGTCCGCCATAAACAATTCCATAAGCTGCATCTTCCCATTCCTTCTCATCTCTTTCGAGACGACAGTTCAGTTCAATAGTTCATGAAGAAATTCCTTAATTACGCACTCGATTGCTTCCGATATGTTCCAGATACATAGCACATGTACATCCTATGAAACCTATAGTTGCAAAAAACGAATTTCCATGAAGGTCGCACTTGTTTGTTTGACGACGTCGCAGTGCGATTTATCGATTTCTCTAATGGATTCGTTTAACTTATGATTTATTGATTGATGCAAATTAGCTGATAAATTATCGAACTGACGAAATCGTGGATAAATACCAAAAATAACGGTGAAGTGAGTTTGGGAATGACCGATCAGAGACATCTTTGTATGCTTTTATCTGCAATACTGCGATCGTCCTATAGCGGAGGACCTTGATTCAATGTTGGGTTCACGAGATCGATGTCAAAACCTCTTAGGTACACAGTTTGTGGCCTATTAGGGTAGGCGGACTCCGGACAATCACGGCTGCAACCTTTGTTCAGGCAAATAATCCACTGATCTTGCCATTGATAGTGACGATCAACTACTCAAACAATAATTTTCGACTCAATTTCTATATCTAACAATTCACTGTATAGTCTTCGCTGCACGGTCTATCCATAACTTATGGTCATTCATTAAAGTGTTGCTGACAAGATCACTGATCTTCTTACAAAAACATTTGAATTCTGAAGCCTTTCGCGATGGAATGGGCCAACATCTACTACGGTGACTGCTATAGGGAGAGAGGGCAGAGACTATCTGGATGCGGATTTGTTGTTAGAGGTGGACTAAGGCATAAAGTCATTAGCTTCCAGTATGTGAATGAACGCCTTATAACGATCCGCATCAAGGCAAAATTTTGTAACATCAGCCTCATATGTGTCCATGCCCCAACGCAGATAAGGGTGACTCCATCAAAGATGAAGAACATACGCCAAATGCCCCATGATACCAAATCATACTAGGAGATTTTAACGCTAAGCTGGGTGAAGAAAGCATCTTTGAACGGGTCATCGGTCAACACAGCCTACATGACACCACATCCGATAACGGACACAGGCTGATCGACCTTGCCACGGGGAGAAACCTTCTTTTAGCTAGCATACACTTTCCGCACCTCGATGCACACAAAGGCACCTGGCGGTCTTTTGATCAATCGTCCATCAACCAGATTGATCACATCGCGATCGACGTCAGACACTCCTCCACTATTCATGACGTTCGTACTTTTCGAGGAGCGAACATCGACTCAGACCACTATCTTGTAGTAGCCAAGATACGTCAACGGATAACACGAACACCGCGGAGTAGAGTTAGAACACCAAGCTATGACAGAAAGCTACTATCGCTGGAGATCTCCAATGCCTTTGCCAACCGCGTCACCCTCAAGCTCACCGATACACCTCAATCCTCCTGTGCAAACAAGCCCTAAAGAGCACAGCAACGGAAGTGTTGGGCCTTAAACCTCTCCCACGACGAAACACCTGGTTCGATGACAGGTATAGAAAGGACACATGCAGAAAAGCAGGAAGCATACAAAGTCTCACTCCACAAAAAAACTAGAGCGACTCGTGAGCTCTACGAGCTTAAAAGAAGGGAAGAACATAAGCTTCTCAAGAAAAATAAGAAGGAGCACGAGAAGCATACAATTGAAAACCTGGAGAGGTGCTACTGCAGCCACGACGTTCGAAGATTTTATCAACAGATAAAGCGAATGTCTCAAGGCTGTAAAGCCCGAACGGAGGCCTGTAAGGATGAGAACGGACACCTAGTAGTAGAATCGCAGTCGATGCTGAGAATTTGGTAAAACCACTTCTGCAGACTATACATATAACGGCGATGACAGCCAACATACCGCCGTCAGGCAGAATGATCCATTTCTCAATGACGAAGATCGCAGGGAATTCCGTCCCCCTGACCACGACAAAGTTGAGATTGCCATATCGAAACTCAAATCGAATGAAGCTACTGGCGCAGACGGATTGCCTGCTGAGCTATTCAAAGCAACTGGGGGTGAGCTGGTTAGGAGTATTCACCGGCTCATCTGTAAGATATGGCCAGAGGAAAGCATACCCAAGGAATGGAGTCTCAGCATTGTTTGCCCGATCCACAAAAAAGAAGACTTCTTTGACTGCGCCTACTACAGAGGAATAAGTCTTCTTAATGTCGCATAAGATATCTTCGCTGCCGTTTTGTGTGAACGCCTGAAGCCGTTCGTAAATATGTTGATAGGTCCTTATCAGTGTGGGTTCAGGCCAGGGAAGTCCGCCACCAAATCTTCACCCTACGGCAGATCCTGGAGAAAACCAATGAATTGAAGTCGACACCCACCATCTGTTCGTCGACTTCAAGGCCGCATACGACAGCGTAATTAGAGACGAGCTATATAACGCCATGTTTACTTTTGACATTCCATCCGAATTGGTGCAGAACTGACCGATAGGATCGAAGTCAAGAAATCAAGCGGAGAATTACCCTTCCCAACCGCTGCTTCTTTGGGCTCAAGAGGCAATTGAGAAGTAGAGCCCTCTCTCCTATGACCAAGTTAACCTTATATAGGACCTTAATTATCCCGGTCCTGTTATAAGGCACAGAAACATGGACTTTATCTAAAGCGGATGAGGGAATGCTTGGTCGTTTCGAGAGAAAGATTCTGCGTGTGATTTTTGGTCCTATAAACACAGAGGGGGGTTGGAGGAAAAGATTCAATCACGAACTTGTTCAGCGACATGAGTCTAGTCAGGCTTTTACGGATCCAACGCCGAAGATGACTAGGCCATGTAGAGCGAATGGACACCACAGCTCCAGCCCGTAGAGTCTTTGAATCCAACCCCGAGGGACGAAGAAATAGAGGACGACCGCATCTAAGGTGGTGCGCACAGGTGGAAAGGGACCTCAACCAACTGGGCGTGCGGCATTGGAAAAGACTAGCGAAAGATCGTGCTAGGTGGAGAGGCATGTTGGTTGAGGCCCAGGTTCACCCCGAACTGTAGCGCCCGCTAAGTAAGTAAGTAAGTTGTTGTTATTTTTTACTTCTTAATAAAAACGTAGGTACTTCATTAATTCATAAGTAGGCCATCGGACTATGATGACCTCACGCACAGGCGAACAGCCCTGTTTACGCATTCTAGGCACATTCTAAGCGAACAGCTCACAGATAGTGACTTTCAGATAGTAGATATTTGTGCTTAGGTATGTGTGTACATTCCCGACCGATCATTCTGCAAAAATGTGCAAATCCTACCGCGTGTCTACTACGAATTGAGCATAGTCACCATGAGTTATCATATCGCACGTTATTCTACCCATCGTCAGCACAGATACCGATTATGTTCTCCGTGCCGTATCTTATTTTGCCTTGTACCCGAACTCCCTCTTTATCCGAGGGTAACCTACCCAAGCGATAACTGTCTTTGTCTCATTACTTTTAAATTTCTTTTGAATTTATGTCCCATTAAGTCATTAGCACATTTTTTATAACAGCCGTCAGTCAAGCAAACCATGAATCCCGCCTCAAACCAAAGAGCATACATTGAAAATCCAAAGTCCATCGCTCGATCTCGCCTGCACAATTCATACAATTACTTCTTTCTCATGTCGTTTAAGTTGTGCTCCCCAAACAAGCACTTTAAAGACTAAAATAAAAACAGGTCTTACGCACTTATAGATACACGCTACTACCAGACACTTAATCCATACCAATGGGGGAATCCCCACTGTTCAACTACTCGAATTACCTAATTGTTTTCATCTAATTTCAGATCTGGGAACTTTAACGGTTGAGTACAAGAAAATTCATTGCACAACCGCAACAAGAGACCTGTGAGACTCCATTAGATACTGATACAACCAGTACAGCAGAAAACCAACATACAACGATCACAAACGAACAAATACGATCACCTCTACTCACCTGATCATTTCAATACCCACTCTATCGTTAGTTCACGTGTTTGCCAGCTGTAATACCACAGCTCGTGAACTACAATTCCGGTCTGCAATGAGAAGCGTCAGGCATTTTCGAATCTAGATAGTTTAAAAAGAAAGAGCGATCTAAAGACATTATTTACATTCGTGTCGTCTGATAAGCCAATGCATTGAATTCAGTTCAATACTATTGTAGTTACTCATCGTTCTGATTAGATGACACAAAGAACTGCGGACTGTGTACTTAAATATTAGAAACCGACGAAAACCGGAGTATTAATGTATCTCCTGGGAAAACAAGCAAACGATACGGCTACTACATTCCCTAACCAAGGTACCCTGCTGTTAAGTGAAAACGAGAATTCAGGGTAGACCTGAAGTTTTAAAACCACAATACCGCAACAATTATCACCGATCAAACAGAAGTCGATCAAAGTATGATCTGATCCAGCAAAAGCATAAACACTCAAAAAGTCACTCAAAACTCACTCAATTCGCTTAGAGCTGCAAATACGAATGGGAGAACTTGAAAAACTGCAACCCAGCGAGAGATAATTGTATTACTTAACAAAGGAAAGCAAAATTCACTTCACCGATACATCTAAACCACAATCAAAACAAAAATGACTGGAAATACATAAATTCACACGATCATCATCGCTCGCGAGTGAAATACACTAGCTCTCGCGCCTTCTCCCAGGCTCTCGTGGTAGCTCGTTGATTCTCTCATGCTTGCCAGTGCGACAGGTTGAAACGAAACGAATAAAGACAAACAAAATCTCTCGCCACAACAGTATCTGTATCTGTGAATTTCATTTTTTTTCGCTCGATTTTATACCGTCCCGCGATATATATTTCTTGAGCGTATACGTACCGATCATGGACAGTTGTGAACGCAACGCTCATGAGTGAAGGTCTTTTTGAACTTTCATACGACGAAAGTTCGTTTCAATAGTTTTCGCACTGTGTCGGTATTTGGAAAGAAGAAAAACTCAATTTCTTGTGAAAGATATACGAAGAAATACGAAAGATTAAAAATAAATCTCAACAAGAAAAGATCTTAAACTCGTTCGGTAAAGTGAAAAGAAATAAGTAAATATCGGGAAAAAGTTGTCCTAAATACCAAATTGTGAAAAGAACAGAGTTGAAAAACTAGTGTTTAAGAACAAGTGAAAATCTAACGAGAATCTAGTGAAAAAGATACAAATTAATCTCAGCTCGTTAGTGATAAAATAAAACAGAAAAAAACCAACCAAACCAGTGCCAATTCTTAGCTGAACAAGACATGATCTTGAGTGTATAAAGCAAAAACAAAAATCGTAATCCAAGAATAGGAACAAAAGAAAATGTCCACAAGCTCGGCTCGAGACCCCACTTGTCGGTTATATCGTAAAAATTCACTTTTGATACTATACATTCGCTTGTTTCGATAGAAATAGACATTTTAATTCGCTCGGATACACACACGATCCAATTCGCGATCGGCGATCTGCGATCATTCGCTCGATCAATTTGAATTCAATCCTATTGAACCCGGAACAATAAAAATAAATAAACGAACGAAGAAACCAAAAATACAAGCTAAGCAACCATTGATTGTATACCGCGTTAAAAAGTAGTATTATGTACAAATATGGCAATAGACTTTTTAATTTTTGGTTTACTCTTAATATCGTTCACAATAAATCTACTGGCATTAGGTGCATTTTGGGTGACACCCGGTCTACGAACAACGGCTAATCGTTTTGTCATCAATTTGCTTATAATCAACCTGATCGGTTGTTGTATATTAGCCCCAACACTATTCCTAAGTGGCTCGTCAGCAGCCATAACTGAAACACACGATGATAGTTTAGATATCATCACAGCAAAGGATGGAGGTAATCATTTGACGATCCATCGTACTGATCAACGTCAACAGATCAAGGAAACTGTGGACGAGATTATTCGAAATGGTAGCGATCGTACAGAGACGATTATCGAATGCGGATCGGATTTATGTCAGCAGCTGACCATCGAACAGCATGGCGACGAGATTCGGAAATTCGATGAGAAAGTGTATAATAATGTGATCACCGATCCTGTAGTAACTAAGGATAGTACTAAGTCTAGAATAATAAATTCCACACCGATGATGAGATGTTGGTCAATTGATCTAGCAGCTGCATTGGGAGCACTGTCAGTGCTGCTAGTCGTCGGAGATACTTGGTGTGCCGTGACCGATCCACTGCGGTATCATAGTCGAATATCTGGTGTCAAAGCTTGGGTACTGATCGCTCTCATTTGGGCGTTAGGTATCCTCTTTGGCGTACTATCGGCATTTAGAGAGATCAATTTCGAATCGGCCACTTTAATTGGTAAGCAGAAAAGATATGCACTACCCGAGCAGATCGAAATCTTCAGTATGACATCGAATACGATCTTCAGCATGATCTTCGCATGTATCTACTTCGTTGTGATCATTTTGCTGCCATTTGGATTTGTCTGCGGAATGTATTGGAGGATCTTCTCCGAGGCGAGAGAAAACGGTCTGCGAATGAGGCAAAATGGATCATCACCGTTGCTACAAAGCGCACTTAATCTCTCACACGGTCATCCCTCGACTCAGTCGCATACAAACAGCCTATGCGTGCAGAGAAATTCGATATCTGGTGCCTCAACTGCCGGTGGCCTACAGATGCAAATCGATCACAAACGAAATCGTCGAGATTCTACTGTGACAATAGCTGCTGCCGACAAACCACAACGCCGGACATCAGCCACACCACCACCGTCTCTTCCACCGCTCACCGAGCCCGAGGAATCCACCGCAACTGGAGACAGAAATCAAAATAACATTCTCCTCACTCTATCCACCGCAAGTGGCGAGATTAAACGCAATTATTCCGTTAGGCAATTGCCACTACTCGGCCGATCCTCGCAAGATCTCGTCACAGCTGATCGTTTGCAAGGTATTCGTCAAGTTCATTCGTCGCCAAATCTTCAGAAATACCACCAAGTACGCAATAATTCGCTTACCGGCTTTGATGAAATCTCGCCACTACGCCACATTCCCCATCAAGCGTTACAGATCCCCACGATCCATGCCTCACCAAAAGCCCTCAGCTACATGACATGCATACGTCATCGGCTCTCTAACGCCTCGTCACTCTTCAAATATCGCGAAGAGTCACGTGCCGCACGCATCAGTATTCTAGTCGTGATCATGTTTCTTGTCTCCTACTTACCATACGGCTTCCTAGTCCTCCTGCAAGGCCGTGTAATTGACAATTTCCCACATTCAACGCAACTCGCCGTGTTCATGATTCTCCTTGCGAATCTCAGTTCACCATTCATCTTTGCCTATCGAAATAAACGCGTTCGCCGCGGCGTCAAACGTCTATTCGGCTTGGACGCCCGTTCCCGTGAACGTCAACTACAACGCAAAGGTGGCTTCCTACGCTACAGCACCAAAGCCAGTATTAGCGTCAAACGCAGCAGTAGCAAAGTGTCTACATATTCCATAAATTCCTGTAAATATCTCACACCCATCCTTAGGCATACGAATAGTAATAATTTAAATAATAACGATAACAAAATCAATCTCAACGCGGAAACATTCCTAATGAATGCTGCAGCAGCAGCAGCAGCTGGTGTCAATTATTACCAATCGCCCAACACCACATCAATTCAACGCAGTACGATACTGGAGAATATCGCTGTCGATACAGCGGTAACTATTCAACCGCCAGTTGATCGTGAGAAACGATCCATCTTTAAAATGTTCTGTCAGAGTTCGCGTAACCTAAGCTGTGCCACGCAATCCTGTACGGCCGATTGTGAACCAACTGAGGTCTAACGTGCAACCTGCACTAATAATTATCGTCAAGAAAAAGGTACCTTGTTTGAAAACCGAAAGCTTTTTTGAAAACTAGTTTATAGTCAAATATGAAAAATCGATGTACAATTCAGGAAACGGATTCAATTACCAAAAATAAAAAAACAGAGAAAATCTATCTGATCATCTTGTTTATTTAAAAAATACATATTTCCTCTATAAATAGATATAGATACTTTGTATATAGTATAGATATTTCAAAGAAAACTAATGACTAAACCAAAAAAAAAAAAAAACGAAATGAACCGAATAAATAACAAAATGTAACGAAAGAATTTATTCATGTTTTAGGCAAAGTGTTGTTGTCTTTATTGTATAGGTATCTGTATCTTTAACCAAAAAAAATAAGAAATTACCATACAAAACCGATTCAAATCAAAGATAGATATACAAACAAAAAAAATAATATTTACTTGTGTAACGAATGCAATTGAAGACATGACAAACTTTATTTAAAACAATTTTAACCAAAACAACAAAGAAAATATTTATTTACACAAACTACAGAACCAAGTTCTACAAGCTTATCGATAAATTAATATCACAAAACAGAGATACTGTGAAATGAAACAAGGTTTTTACAAAAAAATATAATTTTCCTTCTGTTCGAATGAGAAAAGATATTTTTATATAAAACAAATCAACACCGAAAGATATACAAATAAATAGATAAATAAATCTCTTATGTACTTTGATTGTTTTCATATTGAAAACTCTCTCTGCGGCTATTTTAATTGTATTATTTACATCGCTTGTACCTCATTAGGCTTAGTTTAATTTAATTTCTAATTTAATTTAATTATTTCGATTTTGTGAGAATTTTATTTTAATGCATTTTTTTAAAATGTTTAAATTTTAATTAATTGTTTGATTTTTTATTTTGTTGTACATTTCCGTATAATTCTCTTATAATTTGCTTTATAAGCATGAATGTATACTATGTGAGGTTAGAAGGAATGGGGATGAAGTTGATTTAAGCTGAAACAAAAATGTGAACAAAACAGACATGTGATGAAATTAAATGTTAAATTTAAAAAAAACCAAAAGAAAAAATTAAATTAAAAAAAACAAACGAAAATAAATAAAAAATATTAATTGATCAAATCAAACAACTGGTTTTTGATTTTACAAAATATTTCCATTTTTCAGACGTACGGATTGATGTTGCTCTTACCTCTTACTTACTTACTAAGATGGCGCTACAGTTCGGTGTGAACCCGGGCCTCAACCAACAAGCCCCTCCAGCCACACGCCCAGTTGGCTGCCGTCCCTTTCCACCTGTTCGCGCCACCTTAGATGCGGTCGTCCTCTGCTGCGTCGTCCCTCGGGGTTGGAGTCGAAGACTCTTAGGGCCGGAGCGGTGATAGGTTAGATTAGGTACAAGTGGTAGGCATAAGCCACACCACATGGATCATATTACCTTCACACGCTACCTGAGAACCCACCGGTGCTTCTGATGAAACGATGGAGTTGAGTTATTTCTAGATCTGCTAGCTCACTTTCGCCTCCTCGCGGCGCCCTCTGGATAGCCTCTTCAACAACCGTTGGGAAGTGAACAAACGTATGCAGCGAAAAAAAACCCCGATCAGAATGGCGGTTGTGCGGCGGGCTAACAATCCGCCCACGTAAAAAAACCCAAAGTTATGAATGAGCAAGATGCCTCGGATACACGGACGGATACTCGACGACGACAACGCACGGAATGTCAGAACCCTGTACACTCCCGGAGCTGCTCATAAACTAGAAGGAATCCTCACGCAGTACAAGGCGGATATTACTGCGGTCCAGGAAATACGCTGGATAGGAAACGGTATGATTAGGAAGAAAAATTGCGACATTTATTACAGCTGTCACAAAAGGTTGCACTTACTGGGACGCGGATTTGTCGTGGGAAAGCGGTTAAGGTCGAAGGTCATCGACTTTAAACCTATAAGTGATCGCCTGGCTGTGATCCGCATCAGAGGCAGATTTTATAACATCAGCCTTATATGTGCACACGCCCCTACCGACGAGGCTAAAGACCCTATCAAGGAAGACCTCTATGACCTCCTGGACAGCGCCTACGGAGCTTGTCTGGAGTACGATGTTAAAATCGTGCTCGGGGACTTCAACGCCAAAATCGGTAAGGAGCCAAAATGGTTGCTAGCATCGCTCACCACCTTGGCGGAGTGATCGGAAAGCACAGCCTCCACGATACAACAACAGATAACGGCTTCCGACTCGCTGACTTTGCGACAGCTCGTAATGCGGTGATAAGTAGCACAAGATTCCCTCGTAAGCGAATCCACACAGCAATCTGGCGATCTCCGGACGGTTGAACCGCCAACCAAATCGACCATGTGCTCATTGACACAAGGCACACGTAAAACATCCTGGATGTGCGAACATTCAGAGGGGCAAATGTCGACTCTGACCACTTCCTCGTAGCAGCAAGATTCAGAGCTCGACTGTCCAATGTCAGAAAGCTGCACCAGCCCATCAGGAGGAGGTTCGACATTGGGCGCCTGAGCACACCGGAGGTTGCCAGAGTCTACAGGGAGCAGCTGAGCGAAAGACTCTACGGTATGCCTACGTCGAACACAAATGCCAATAATATGTGGCTGCATTGCCGCTCAGCCATTCAGGAGGTAGCCGAAACCACCTTAGGATACCTACCACCCCCGACAAGAAACCCGTGGTATGATGGCGAGTGTGAGCAGAAAAAGGCAGCAACCGACGAGGCGTACCAAAAGGCGCTGCAGAGGAAAACCAGGGCAGCGCGAGAAGAGTACCGAGCCAGAAGAAGGGAGGAGAAGAAACTACTGCGACAAAAGAAAAGAATCTTCGCAGCCTTCGAGCTCAAGGATATCGAGGAGTCTAGGGATAAACATAAAATTCGAGCCTTTTACAAGGAAGCCAAAGGCCTTGCAGGAGGCTTCAAAAAGGGCACCCTGGCTCTTCGAAACTGCGAGGGTAATCTTGTCACCGACCCGCAGGGAATAGTGGATGTATTTAGGCAGCACTTCCAGCAGCTGCTTAACGAGCATGACCAAGAGAGAGTGGTAGGGACCGAGGAAATCCCAACTCCAGCCGCTGAAGTAGTCCTCCCACCCAGCATCCAAGAAGTCGGCACAGCTATTCAGAAGCTGAAGAACAACAAGGCCGCAGGCTCAGATGGCTTACCTCTTGCAAGAACTATAGAGGTATATCCCTGCTCAATGTCGCATACAAGATCCTGTCCAGCGTATTGTGTGAACGTCTCAAACCATTTTGCACCGCACTAATCGGCAGCTACCAGTGCGGCTTCCGGCCCGGCAAATCAACTATAGACCAAATTTTCACACTTCGACAAATCCTGGAAAAGACCAACGAGTTTCGAATCGATACACACCATCTTTTCATCGATTTCAAAGCCGCATACGACAGCATTCATCGTGAAGGACTGTTTGGTGCGATAGCCGAATTCGGGATCCTGGTAAAACTGATCCAGTTTTGTCGCGCCACGCTAAAAAACATACGATGCACCGTGCAATTCGGTTCTAGAACCTCGGAACCATTCGAAACATGCACCGGATTTCGGCAAGGAGATGCGCTGTCATGTGACTTCTTCAACCTGGTGCTGGAGCAGATAGTGCGACGGGCAGGCGTCAACAGGGAAGGCCCTATCTTCTACAAGTCCGCCCAGCTGCTAGGATACGCGGATGATATCGACATCATCGCGTGTTCTCGCCGTGGCATTGTGGAAGCATTCACGGCGATTGAAGAACAGGCGAAACGAATTGGTCTTAAGATCAATGAGGACAAAACGAAATACATGCTGTCAAGCAAAAACCAATCCGTCGCTCACCACCCGGGACAAGGTATAGCAATTGACAGCTACAATTTCGAGGTAGTTAAGGAGTTTGTCTACCTCGGGGCAAACGTAAATTCCACAAATGACACCACAGTGGAGATCCGGCGTAGAATCGCCCTTGGCAACCGCTGCTACTTCGGCTTGTCCAAACAACTGGGGTCAAAACTCCTCACTCGAAAGACCAAAGTCATGCTTTACAAAACGCTCATTCTGCCAGTCTTGCTGTACGGAGCCGAAAGCTGGACGATAAGCAGGACAGCGGAGCTGATTTTGGGTTCTTTCGAAAGAAAAATTCTGCGCCGGATATTTGGTCCTGTCTGTGAGGAAGGTGAATGGAGAAGAAGACACAACCGCGAACTCTACGAGCTGTACCAAGATGTGGATGTAGTCCGGAAGGCAAGGATCCGTCGACTACACTGGCTCGGCCACACCGAGCGCATGGACATCAACGCTCCAGCTAAGAGGGTCTTCGACTCCGAGCCTCCTGGTTCGAGAGGAAGACCGAACCTCCGGTATAAAGACCAAGTAATCGCGGATGTAAGACATCTTGGTCTTGATGGAAGGCAGCTATAGTTCAGGCTCAGATCCTCCATGGATCGCAGGCCTGATAAGTAAGTAAGTAAACTAGCTCACATAGATTTTCATAAAAGGCCGTGCCGGTGTAGATCCTCTTTTTTTTTTTTTTTATATATATAGGGCTAGTGCTATCAATAGCAATGCGGCACTGCGACCTTTGCAGATCTGTTGTGCCTGCTAGCCGATTTAGCCGAGTAGCCTCTCCACCTCCACAACGAAGTTGAGAATGCTTCTCGTAGGAGCCAGGGTGATCCCCTCAGGAGTCATAACTTCACTGAGAAGGATACGCTTCCTAAGATGGCAGAGAGCAGCACACTCACACAGTATGTGTTCTGCCGTCTCATCGTCCTCAAGACAGAGCCGACACTCAGTTTCAGACGAGAGGCTAATTTTGTTTAAATGATATCTCAGACCGCAGTGTCCCGTTAGATAGCTGACTAGTCTGCTGATATCCATCCTATTGAGTTTGAGTATGTCAATAGGGTGCTTGTTCAGGGGTCGTATAAGTCGTTTTGATTGACGGACTCCCCGAACGCCGTTCCAAAAGGATAGGTGTTGTAATTTTTCCCACTTGTCTAAGAAGTAATTTATCTTAGACGCGGGAATGCCGCAGAATGGTTCCGGACCTATATACTTGTCACTGGAGCCCTTCCTGGCAAGTTGGTCGGCAATTTCATAGCCCTTGATACCTTTATGGCCTGGCACCCACCAAAGTTTAACATTGTTTCTTTTGGCGAGGTCTTGTAGGGCGTCATGGCATTCCTTGACGGTTTTTGAGTTCGTGCTGTACGAACCCAGCGCTTTAAGCGCTGCTTGGCTATCAGAGAGTATGTTGATGGTTACTCCTCTGATGCCAGTCTCGAGATTTAGATTGACGCATGTTAGGATGGCATGCAGCTCTGCTTGGAAGATGCTGGGACTTATTCCCAGTGCCTTCGAGATTTTGCGTTTTGGTCCAAAGATGCCGGCGCCAACGCCGTAAGCCATCTTGGAGCCATCCGTGTACCACCTAAGGCCTTTGACACTGTTTTCCCATGCTGAGCGGTTTGGGATCAATATCTCAAATCTCTTGTCAAAGGTGAAGGTGTGTGGCAGTGCGTCCGAGACTGTAGTAATCATATCCACCTCGGGAAGGTGTTGTAATATGGACATGTGGCCTGCGGGTCTACATGGCATATTTGTTCCCGAGCAGAGGATTCTGATTGCACTGCGTAATGCCACCTTTTTGATAAAAAGGTGCAGTGGAGTGAGTCCAATGAGTGCTTCTTGGGCTGCCGTGGGGCAGGTTGGCATAGCGCCTGTGATGCCGAGACACGCTAGTCTCTGAAGGCGTTGAAGCTTAACAATTGTAGTTTTTTGCTCAACTTTTGACCACCATACGGTGGACCCGTAGGTGACGATAGGTCTAACGATCGCGGTATATAGCCAGTGGACTACCTTGGGTTTAAGTCCCCAGGTTTTACCGTAGGTGCGTCGACAGGCCCACATGGCCTTGGTCGCTTTCATGAGATTATTTCTCATATTGGAGTTTTAGTTGAGTCTACGGTCTAGGTCAATACCTAGATACTTTACTTCCTCTGAAAATCCTATGCGTGTGCCATTTAGTAAGATTGAGCAGGGTTGTACCTTTCTCCTCTTTGTAAATGGGACTAAGATCGTCTTATTTGGGTTAATAGATAAACCCTCTCTGCCACACCAGTCAGAGATAAATTGGAGCGCAAGCTGCATGCGCTCACAGGCAGTGATCTCGCACTTGCCCGTAACAATGACTACTAGGTCATCAGCATATCCGATGACCTCATAGCCCCGAGTGGTAAGCTTGCGTAGTAGATCGTCCATGACTATCGACCAAAGCAGTGGTGAGAGGACTCCCCCTTGTGGGCATCCTCTAACCGCCGATACTCTCACTGAGACCTCTCCGCATGTGGCTGATATAATACGGCTATTTAGCATCGCCCTGATCCAGTGATTAGTGGGATGGTCTACACCCCTGCAGGATAGTGCAGTGGTGATCGATGTAGATCCTCTTGCGATACGCAAAAGAAGGGCATGAACAGAGAAGGTGATGTATCCATTCCTCCTCCTCCTCGTCCATGTAGCCGCGGCAGAAGTCATTGAAGGGTAGCCCTCGTCTTCTTTATCTTCTTAACGGGCGGTACAGTTCGGGGTGAGCCTGGGCCTCAACCAACATGCCTCTCCAACTAGCACGATCTTTTGCTAGCCTTTTCCATTGCCGCACACCCAGTTGGCTCAGGTCCCCTTCCACCTGTGTGCGCCATCTTAAGTGCGGCCGTCCTCTGCTTCTTCGCCCCTTGGGGTTGGACTTAAAGACTCTTCGGGCCGGAGCGGTGACAGGTTAGATTAGGTCCAAGTGGTTGGCATAAGCCACACCACATGGATCATATTACCTTGATATGCTACCTGAGAACCGACCGGTGCTTTTTCTTTTTTCTTTTTTTTTTTTTTTTTAAATTTGCGCGCACTCAAGGTCTAATAACCTTATTATGTCGGCGACACAGTGCCGGCAGAAGGTAGAGAGGAAGAGGAATAGAGGAGATGCCGATGGACATTGATCTTAAATGCTTGCATGTTGCATTTAGGGGGGAAAACCGAGTCCGGCAGGGAGTTCCAGATTCGTGTGGTTCGGTTAATGAAAGATTCTCTATATTTGACAGTACGTCCGAAAGCGGACTTCAGAGTATATTGGTGAGCATTCCTAGAGAGACGTGTATTGCGGGAGAAATGTTGAAGGGGCGGAATGCAACTGGCTATTTCATCACAGCATTTATGGTGGTAGTAACGATAAAACAGGGAGAGGCAGGTAACCGTTCCTGCGGTGTTCCAGCGAGTCTAATGTTTTGATAATGCTGGAGTCACCTATCAGTTTTATGGCTCGTTCTTGTATTCTGTCTAGTAGGTGCAGTGAGGTCTTGGAAGCACCGGACCAGAAATGAGCGTTAAGCTCTAATTTGGGGCGAATGAACGCCTTATAGATTGTAACCAGATCTAAGGGTGAGAAATATTTCTTGCATCTGTATAAGAATCCTAGGCATTTCGCAGCATTCTTGGCGACACTGATTATATGGTCGCTCCAATTAAGATTGTGAGCAACACTCATACCCAGGATGGAAAGCTTTTCAGTTTCTGAGATGCAAGTGCCATTCATGGATAATGGCTGCGGGTTATTTATACGCTTTAACGACAAGAGACAGCATTGTGTTTTGGAAGCATTAAATTCCACTCTATTGCTTTTACCCCATTGGATGATGCTGTCGATATCGGAATTTAATGAGCTTAACATACGCTGCCGCTCATTATCTACAACCGAAGGGCAGGATCGTAAACTGGTGAAAGAATATGAGAAGCTGAGGGTACTGTCGTCAGCGCAGGAGTGAATAGGATTAGAAGTAACAGACAAGAGATCATTTATAAAAATAAGAAAGAGTGTCGGAGACAAAACGGAGCCCTGGGGAACATCGGCATTTACAAAGTGAGTATCAGACTTGAATCCGTCCAAAACAACTTGAATTGAACGATTCAAAAGGTAGCTTCTAATCCATTGAAAGAGAGACTCATCGATCCCAAAAGCACGCATTTTCGACAAAAGGGCTTCATGCCAAACCCTGTCAAATGCTTTCGAAATATCCAGTGCAACAACTTTGCTTTCACCTGCTTGGTGAAGCGTGTGATTCCACTTTTCAGCGAGATATGCCATCATATCAGCACCAGTGGATCTGTTGCTGCGGAAACCGTATTGGCGGTCATTGAGGAGTTTCCGTGATTCAAGATATTTCATAAGCTGACGGTTAATCAACGTTTCCATGACCTTGGAAAGAAGGGACGTTAGTGCATGAAGCGATGGAGTTGAGTTATTTCTAGATCTGCTAGCTCACTTAGATTTTCATAAAAGGCCGTGCCGATGTAGATCCTCTTGCGATTCGCAAAACAAGGGCATGAGCAGAGAAGGTGATGTATCCATTCCTCCTCCTCCTCTTCCATGCAGCCGCGGCAGAAGTTATTGAAGGGTAGCCCTCGTTTTCTTTTTCTTCTCAACGGGCGCTACAGTTCGGGGTGAGCCTGGGCCTCAACCAACATGCCCCTCCAACTAGCACGATCTTTTGCTAGCCTTTTCCATTGCCGCACACCCAGTTGGCTGGGGTCCCTTTCCACCTGTGTGCGCCATCTTAAGTGCGGCCGTCCTCTGCTTCTTCGCCCCTCGGGGTTGGATTTAAAGACTCTCCGGGCCGGAGCTGTGGTGATTCGCTCTACATGGCCCAGCCATCTTAGGCGTTGGATCCGAAGACGTCTTACTAGGCCGATGTCACTGTACAGCCCGTATAGTTCTTGGTTGAATCTCGTCCTCCACTCTCCGTTCACACAAACGGGATCAAAGATTGCACTCAGAATTTTCCTCTCAAAACGCCCAAGAGCCTCTTCATCCGCTTTTGATAACGTCCAAGCCTCAGCGCCGTAGAGGAGGACCGGGATGAATAAGGTTTTGTAGAGGAATATCTTAGTTTTTCGAGAGAGGGTTCTACTACCCAGTTGCCTCTTGAGCCCAAAGAAGCAGCAGTTATTCTGTGTTTTATTTCAGCGCTGGTGTCGTTGCTGCTTGTCACTATCCAGCCAAGGTAGACTAAGTCCTTGACTACCTCAAAAATATAGTTGCCAAAGATGACGTTCTAACCAAGACGTCGGTGTTGCGCGTCTTTCTTTGATGACAGCATATGTATATTTGGTCTTGTCCCGATTTACCCTTAGACCCACTTTGGCCGCTTCTGCTTCAATGATTGTGAACGCGTCATTGACGTCTCGCTTTGTCCGTCCAATAACGTCAATGTCATCTGCGTAAACAAGCAATTGTGTGGACTTGAAGAAGGTCGTACCTCTCGTATTGGCCGTAGAGTCCAGCACGATCTTTTCCAGAATAATGTTAAAGAAATCACTTGACAGTGCGTCCCTTTTTAACATCAAAGGGGACGGTTAGTTCACCTCCGACCTTAATGTAGCAGCGAGAGTTCTCCATAGTCATCCAGCATAGTCTGACGAGTTTGGCAGGAATGTTAAAACATGACATGGCTCTGTATAGCTCGTCTCTATAAACAATGTCATACGCGGCTTTAAAGTCGCCAAAGGCGTGTCGACCTGGAATTCATGAGTCTTCTCCAAGATCTGCCGTAGTGTAAATATATTCCTGGCCTGAAACCACACTGGTAGGAACCTATCAGAACGAACGTTGTCAGGCGCTTACACAGTACGGCAGATTGGATCTTGTACGCGATGTTCAGGAGGGTTATCCCTCTGTAATTGGCGCAGTCATATGGGTCTCGTTTCTTATGGACCGGGCAAACGATACTGAGATTCCATTCATCGGGCATGCGTTCTTCCTGACCGGCTCCTCGCCAGCTACTTTAAACAGTTCCGCGGGGAGTCCGTCTGCTCCAGCAGCTTTATAAAAGTTAAGTTTCAATATCGCTATCTTAGCATCGTCTAGGTCGGGTGGACGGGATTCTTCTTCGTCTTCGTCCATTGTGAATGGTTCGCTCTGCCTGACGGCGGCATTTTGGCTATCATCGCCGTTATACAGTCTGCAGAAGTGGTCCTTCCGCAATCTCAGCATCGACTGTGACTCCACTACTAGTTGTCCGTTCTCATCCCTGCAGGCTTCTGCTCTGGCTTTATAACCTTGGCATGTTCGCTTTACTTTCTGGTAAAGGTTTCGAACGTCATTCTTGCAGTAACATCTCTCCATCTCCTCGATCTCGCGCTTCTTGTGCTCCTTCTATCTCCTTCTCAGAGGCGCATGCTCCTGCCTCTTTTTCTGTTCATAGAGCTCCCGGACAGCTCTCGTCCGTCCATGCAATGTGGCCATGTATGCATTCTGTTTCTCTACATGGACCTGTCTGCACTCATCATCAAACCAGGGGTTTCTCGACGGTGGTGGCTTGAAACCGAGTACATCTGAGGCGGCCTCTCTGATGGCGTTATGACAACGACTCCATTGCTGTTCTATGGTTTGTGTAGATTGCATCGGGACTTGGCATCAAGACTTGATCGGCGAAGGTCTTGGCGGTCTGCTGCAATCGCAGCTTTCTAACGTTCAAATTTGGTGTTCTCAGTCGACTCCGTTGATTCTGAGAGATTCGCATCCGTACCTTGGCTGCAACAAGGTTGCTGTTACCTCAGGGAAGTAAATATTGCTACTTCGAGATACACGCGCTGCTTCAACGTGTGGAGATTTATACGGGCTTTCTAAAAAATTTTTTTAAAAATATGTGGCCTCGTTGTAGGTAGCTGCTGATACCTTTGTTTATTGTCAGGGAACTCACTACTATGATGAACACGAGAAACGAATTACTTACTTACTTATCAGACCAGCAATCCGCGGAGGATCTAAGCCTTAGCTATAGTTGCCTTCCTTCCTTGGCGGTCTCGGGCACGCTGTTTCCAGTTATCAAGAGCAAGGTCTTACATCTGCGATTATTTGATCACCTCCTTCTTCTCGATTAAGAAGGCCCTTTTAGATGGAGCGTCGGTGTTCATGCGCTCAATGGGCCGAGCAAGTGTAGTCGACGGATCTCTGCCTTCCGGACTATATCCACATACTTGCACAGCTCGTAGAATTCGCGGTTATGTCTTCTCTTCCATCCGCCTTCCTTACAGGACCAAATATTCGACGCAAAATTTTATTTTCAAAAGATGTTAAAATTAGCTCCAACGCTTGTTTATCGCTTAGCCTTCGGCTCCGTAGAGCAAGTATAAGCATTTTGTAAAGCATGACTTTGATCCTTCGAGTGAGAAGTTTCGACCCAAGCTGTTTGAACAAATCGGCAAAGGCTCTCCATTGTGGTGTCGTTTGCGGAGCTTACGTTTGCTCCGAGGTAGACCATCTCGAAATGTCTTATCCTCATTAACTCTAAGACCAACTCATTTCGTCTGTCCTTCAATCGCCGTGAAACTTTCTACAATTTCACGCTGTGACCGCGCGATGATGTCAATATCATCCGCGTATCCTGGCAGCCGACTTGTAAAAGTTAGTGCCTTCCCTGTTGACGCCAGCACCAAATCGAAGAGAAGTCACACGACAGCGCATCTCCTTGTCTTAATCCGGAAACGTTGTTTGTCCTAGAACTGAACTGCACGGTGGATCACGTATTTTTTACCTGGAATCCCGAAATCCACTGCCACCGCATCAAATAATTCTTTCCGGTAAATGCTGTCGATGAGGGATAGTGCGTATCGATTTGAAACTCGCTGGCCTTTGCCAGAATTTGTCAAAGTGTAAAGATTCGGTCTACAGTTGAGTTAACGGGCCGGAAGCCACACTGGTACGTGCCGATTCGGTAGACCGAATCTGCTTAAGGCTTTTAGATGTTCACGCAGTACGTTGGACAGGATTTTGTAGGTGACATTGCGACATCTATAGTTCTTGCAAAAGGTAGGATCACCTTTTCTGTTATCGGGGCAAATAGAGCTGATAATGGCTGATAGTGGCCGAGCATCTTGCCACGTTCTACAGATGATATGGTGCATGCTTCCTAGCAGTCACTGTCCCTCTCGCTCTCTTGGTCATGCTCAATAAGCAGCTGCTGGAAATGCATACATAGTGAAGACATTCACTACTCCCTGCAAGATTACCTCCAAATTTTTTGAAGAGCCTGAGTACCAGGGTGCAAGGCTTTTTTCGTTTTTTCATAAAAGGCCCGACGTTAGTCCCTGGACTTCTCGATATCCTTGAGCTGTTAGGCCGCGAAGTTTCCTTTCTTTAGTCGCAGCAGTTTTATCTCTGCCCTTGACTTTCGCTGCAGTGCTTTCGGTTGCTCTCATGTTCTGCTCAAAGTCGCCATCCTACCACGGGTTTCTTGAAGGGGGTAGTAAATAGCTTAATGGCTGGGCGGCAGTACAGCCACATATTGTTGATATTTATGCACAGCTAGTTGCTCCCTGTAGGCTCTGGTAACGTCCGGTGTGCTCAGGCGTCCTATGTATGTCGAATCTTCACATGTTGAGCTGGTGCAAAAATCTGACAATGGACAGTCGAGCTCTGACTCTTGCTGCTACGAGGAAGTGGTCAGAGTCGACATTTGCCCCTCTGAATGTTCGCACATCCAGGATGTTTGACGAGTGCCTTGCGTCAATGAGCACATGGTCGATTTGGTTGGCGGTTCGACCGTCCGGAGATCGCCAGGTTGCTGTGTGGATTCGCTACTTATTACGACCATTACGAACAAACTCCGTGAGTCGGAAGCCGTTATCTGTTGTTGTATCTTTGAGACTGTGCTTTCCGATCACTCCGCCAAGGGTGTTCTCCTTACCGATTTTGGCGTTGAAGTCCCCGAGCACGATTTTAACATCGTACTCCGGACAAGCTCCGTAGGCGTTGTCCAGGAGGTCATAGAAGTCCTCCTTGATAGGGTCTTCAGAATCGTCGGTAGGGGCGTGTGCACATATAAGGCTGATATAAAAAAACTGCCTCCGAACGGGTACTGACAGGGGGTTTACTGTAGTATAATTGTCAAGAAAAGCTTCTCGAATTTGGCCGTTCGGAACCGGCAATAAACTGTAGGTCCCTTTCACCCATGGGAAAATAAAATCACGCACAACATGGGTGATTAAGAGAAGCTCGGCTTTGCAAGGAAAGTAACCATAGCTCTCTATACTTGCAAAAGAGGCTTGGGAAAAAATGGGGCTTTAGCCCCAAGATAACAGGACAGTTGTACATCACAGTCTGGTGGACTGCACTAGACAAAACAACATACCACAAGCAAATCGGAAAAGTACAGAGGTTAGCAAGCATGCGCATCACAGGGCCTCTTAAGCCTAAACCAACGGCGGCGATCCCACTCAATATCCGCGGTAAGTAGCTAGCCATATACACGGCAGCAAGACTAAAGGCCGGCTCAAAATGGCCACAAATGGTATCGCCGGCCACACTTCTATTCTGAACGACAGGACAGCTTTGGCAGAGAACTCCGACTACATTGAGCCTACCACAGTCTTCGAGAAAAAGTTCAAACTAACATGTCCGGAAAGATAAAATAAGGGCCCGACAAGCGCGTCCCCACAGGGGCTGCGTTGACTTTTAGACAGATTGGTTAATAACCATGGACGGGTTGGGAAGCGGAGTCTTTTGTAAACAATTGAAACTAAGTCAGCCCCTAAAACTACCAAACCAATACAGTGCCTTTCAGGCAGAGTTACTAGCAATAGAGAAAATCCTGTCAGGGTTAAAGTGGAAGGAATCTTCACTGACAGCCAAGCTGCCAATCGCTGCAATCTTATGCCTACACATCCCAAGCAAGCCTCGATTGCCGGCTATCTCTTAACGAGGTGGCTGAACAGTGTAACATACAGTACCAGGACAGCGATATTTCAGGAAATGAAAAAAACTGATACGCTCGCCAGACAAGAAACGACGAAAAAGCTAAGGCATCAAGCCATGGACGAGACGAACCTGAGATTCACCTCAGGGCATACTTACCTAACTACCAGGCAAATGTGGCCTCGACTCGATCGTCAGTGACCCAAGGGGCTAATCTATCTAAAACGAACAGACACCAACAAAATCGTTAGTGTCATCACTGGTCGCTGTCGACTCACTCCTGCAGGAGCTGTGAAGACGAAGAGGAGGCTAAATCCATTCACCACCTGTGCCATTCTGTGCCTGTCGGGAACTTTTTCATAGCAGGAAGGATACCTAGGAATGTGACGACACAAGCTTACCTGTCAGCTAGCGGCAGCATATCATCGTATGTAGTTTCCATTATCAAAAAAAAATTAACCGCGAAATGGTAGCATATTGGCGCAAAATAGACTTTGACTACAGGCGTCAGGTTGGCGTGAGCCATTTTATTTTGGGCTAAAACGCAAACAATCGAAGAATAAATGAAGACGCAAAGCGTCTCTTACTTTCGCGGCTTTTTAATTATTGCTGAAACAGCTGCTGTATAATTGGCTCTCGCACTTGTACAAACTTCTATGAATGTGCTACTGACGCAAACGTTCGCTAAACCACTTGCACGCGCCTTAAACTGCCAAGGGTTTTAGCACGTATGTAGGCTTTCGATAATTTAGGATTGCAAACGCATGATGTCCTAGGAGGACATGTGTGTGTCTCGCCCCTGTTCGATAACTGCCGATCCGGTTACAGTTGGGAGTAATCTGATTCAACTGGAACTTAATTGCGATTTGATAATGATACTCAATTGACTTGGTTACTCGTATTACATTCTGTTACATTGTTTGCATGTCTCATGTTACTGAAGTGGCAAACAATTTTCCACTGTTAACTACAAATGGAGACTGATTCCTCGGTAGTTGGCTCACTCGTAGGGGTCTCCTTTCTTGTGGATCGGACAAACGACACTGGGTATTCACTCATCGTGCATGTTTTGCTCCGTCCATGTCTTACAGATGAACTGGTGCACGTATCCTGCCAGGTCACCCCCATCTGATTTGAACACGGAATCAGATTCGGGGTGACGGAATTCTTGCCCATTGTCGTCCAAAGTGAGTGCACTATTCTGCCTGACAGCGCTATTTGGGTCTTCCTCACCTTCTACCAGGATGCAGAAATGATTTTTCCAGATTCTCAATATCGACTGCAACTTCTACAAGTTGTCCCTTCTCTTCCCGTCAGGCTTCAAAACGGATATTGTATCCACTTCCGACTTCATTCCGGCTATAACACCTTTCCATCTCCTCAACCGCGTGCTTCTCATGCTCTTTTTTTATCTTTCTGAGGAACCGGTTATCTTCCCTTCTATTCTGTTAATTCAGCCTACGAATAGCTATCGTCGTTCGATGCAGCATTGCCTTGTAAGCCTCCTGTTTGGCTGCTTAAACACGCCTGCACTCGTCATCAAACGTCACCAACCTTGGTGGTTTCGTTTAACCCAGCAGCTTCTTTAATGGCTTCTTGACAGCGCTACCATTCTTCGATTGTTGGTGCAGGCGGCGTCGAATTTTTAGAGAGTTTTTAGGAGACTCGGTCGGCAAAGTTCCTAGCTGTCAGATGCGATTGTAGCCATCCGATATCAAATCGTGATATTCCTTCTCGACTCCGTCCTTCTCTCTAACTTGACTACAAGGGGAAATGATTCGGATCAATATTGGCACAACGGAAGCTTCTTACTTATTTACTTAGCGGGCGCTACAGTACGGGGTGAACTTGGGCTTAAACCAACATGCCTCTCCACCTAGCACGATCTTTCGCTAGTTTTTCCAATGCCGCACGCCCAGTTGGTTGAGGTCCCTTTCCACCTGTGCGCGCCACCTTAGATGCGGCCGTCCTCTATTTCTTCGTCCCTCGGGGTTGGATTCAAAGATTCTACGGGCTGGAGCTGTGGTGTCCATTCGCTCTACATGGCATAGTCATCTTCGGCGTTGGGTCCGTAGACGCCTGACTAGACTCATGTCGCTGAACAACCGGTACAGGTCGTGATTGAATCTTTTCCTCCAACCCCCCTCTGTGTTTAAAGGACCGAAAATCGCACGCAGAATCTTTCTCTCGAAACGACCGAGGATTTCCTCATCCGCTTTAGATAAAGTCCATGTTTCTGTGCCTTATAACAGGACCGGGATAATTAGGGTCTTAGGGTCTCTACTTCTCAATTACCGCTTAAGCCCAAAGAAGTAGCGGTTGGGAAGGGTAATTCTGCGCTAGATTTCGAAACTTGAGTCGTTGTTCCAGGTCACTGCGGAGCCGAGGTAAATGAAGTACTTAACTACCTCAAACTTATATCTGCCAATATGCACGTTCTGTCCAAGACGTCGGTGGTAAATGTCCTTTTCGATGACAGCAGGTATTTAGTCTGGCCCTCATTAACTGCCAAACCAATTTTTGCCGTCACCTTCTCAATAATCGCAAACGCCTCATTGACATCTCACTGTGATCTGCTTATTATGTCAATGTCGTCGGCGTATGCAAGGAGTTGCGAGGATTTGAAATAGATTGTTCCTCTTGTGTTGAACAGTGATTTTTGCACAATCATTTCCAATACGATGTTTAAGAAATCACACGACAGCGCATCGCCCTGCCTAAATCCTTTTTTGACATCAAAACTTTCGGTAAGGTGTTCACCGATTCGGTTGGAGCAGCGAGCATTCTCCAAAGTCATCCTGCATAGTCTGAAGAGTCTATCAGGTATGTCAAAGGTAGACAAAGCGTTGTATAGCTCGTCTCTAATTACGCTGTCGTATGCGGCTTTGAAGTCGACAAATAGGTGGTGAGTGTCGACTTGGAATTCATTGGTTTTCTCCAGGATCTGCCGTAGGGTGAAGATTTGGTGGTGGACTTCCCTGGCCTGAAGCCACACTGATAAGGACCTCTTATGCGACAGATCTCTTATGCGACATTAAGAAGACTTATTCCTCTGTAGTAGGCGCAGTCAAAGGGGTCTCCTTTTTCGTGGATCGGGCAAACAATGCTGAGACTCCATTCCTTGGGCATGCTCTCCTCTGGCCATATCTTACAGATGAGCCGGTGCATACTCCTAACCCCCGTTGCATTGAAGAGCAGGCAATCCGTCTGCGCCAGCAGCTTTATTCGATTTGAGTTTCGATATGGCAATCTCAAATTTGTCGTGGTCAGGGGGACTGAATTCTCTGCGATCATCGTCATTCAGACATGGCTCATTCTGCCTGACGGCGGTATGTTGACTGTCATCGCCGTTATACAGTCTGCAGAAGTGGTTTTTCCAAGTCCTCAGCATCGACTGCGATTCTACTACTAAGTGTCCGTTCTCATCGTTACAGGCGTACATCGGTACGCCTACGTCGAACACATATGCCAATAATATGTGGCTGCATTGCCGCTCAGCCGTTCAGGAAGTAGCCGAAACCACCTTAGGATACCTACCACCCCCGATAAGAAACCCGTGGTACGATGGCGAGAGTGAGCAGAAAAGGGCAACATCCGACGAGGCGTACCAAATGGCGCTGCAGAGTTAAACCAGGGTAGCGCAAAGAGTACCGAGCCAGAAGAAGGGAGGAGAAAAAACTATTGCGACAAAAGAAAAGAATCTTCGCAGCCTCCCAGCTCAAGGATATCAAGGAGTCTAGGGATAAGCATAAAACACGAACCTTTTACAGGAAAGCCAAAGACCTTGCAGGAGCCTTCAAAAAGGGCACCCAGGCTCTTCGAAACTACGAGGGTAATCTTGCCACCGACCCGCAGGGAATAGTGGTTGTATTTAAGTAGCATTTCCAGCAGCTGCTTAACGAGCATGACCAAGAGAGAGTGGTAGGGACCGAGGGAATCACAACTCCAGCCGCTGAAGTAGTCCTCCCACCCAGCATTTCAGAAGCTGAAGAATAGAAAAGGCCGCAGGCTCAGATGGCTTGCCATCAGAACTCCTCAAGGCTGGCGGCGTTGTTCTGGTAGGGAGCATGCACCAGATCATCTGCAGAGTTTGGGAAGATGAAAGCATGCCCCACAACTGGAATACCAGCTCTATTTGCCCCATCCACAAAAAAGGCGATCCTATCTCTTACAAGAACTGTAGAGGTATGTCCCTGCTCAATGCGGTATCAAGATCCTGTCCAGCGTATTGTGTGGACGTCTAAAGCCATTTTGCACCGCACTAATCGGCAGCTACCGGCGCGGCTTTTCACACTTCGACAAATTCTGCGCTGTCATGTGACTTCTTCGACCTGGTGCTGGAGCAGATAGTGCGACGGGCAGGCGTCAACAGGGAAGGCACTATCTTCTACAAGTCCATCCAGCTGCTAGGATACGCGGATGATATCGACATCATAGCGTGTTCTCGCCGTGGCATTGTGAAAGCATTTATGGCGACTGAAGAACGGGCGAAACGAGTTGATCTTAAGGTCAATGAGGACAAACCGAAGTACATGCTGTCAAGCAAAAACCAACCCGTCGTTCACCACCTGGGACAAAATATAACAATTAACAGCTACAATTTCGAGGTAGTCTACCTCGGGGCAAGAGCACCGTGGCGCAGTGGGTACTGCTACTTCGGCTTGTCCAATCAACTGGGGTCAAAACTCCTCACTCGAAAGACCAAAGTCATGCTTTACAAAACGCTCATACTGCCAGGCTTGCTGTACGGAGCCGAAAGCTGGACTATAACCACGTTTTTGGGTTCTTTCGATAGAAAAATTCTGCCCCGGATATTTGGTCCTGTCTGTGAGGAAGGTGCATGGAGAAGAAGACACTACCGCGCACTATACGAGCTGTACAGAGATGTGGATGTAGCCCGGAAGGTTAAGATCCGTCGACTACACTGGCTCGGCCACATCGAGCGCATGGACATCAGCGCTCCAGCTAAGAGGGTCTTCGACTCCGAGCCTCCTGGTTCGAGAAGAAGAGGAAGACCGAAGACCAAGTAATCGCGGATGTAAGTCATCTAGGATGGAAGGCAGCTATAGCTCAGACTCAGATCCTCCACGGATCGCTGGCCTGATAAGTAAGTAAGTTGACGGTTGACCCAGCGGAAGGGACTTAGAATGCACAACACCGCAATCATCGAAGAAAACAATCAACATGACCTGGATTATTGAGCGACTATTCACATGGTTCTACCCAGATCGTAAGCGTAAATCAAAGTCTCATCTCCCATAATGGTATATTTCATCACGTCCTGATACTCAAAAAGCACTGTTTCACACGCTTCAACGGTTTGCAAGCACCAAATTCTAGCTTTTTTAAACGTGAGCTTCTTCGGTTGATGGTCATCCGGGATGCAACATAGCAACAGATTTTTTGCTGGTTTGGGGGCTTGTGCTACCGAAAATGGAACCAATCACTGAGAAAATTGTGGTAGAAGCATGGTCGTTGTATGGAATCTTCTTTTGTCGGAATTGAAATCGAGTCTCTTTGTCAATGCATTAGAAACAACATCTGTTCTGTTTCCCATAAATGAATGCCAATTTACCCCAATATTCTGTTTTGTGTTTGACTCTTTTTATGAAATGCATCAATGATCGTTCCGCCAAGTTCTTCCCAAGAGTACTCTAACCTAAACCGTAAAGAGACATCTAACCTACTAATCGTAATGCACAAGCACAGTCAAAACAGTCTTCAAACGAATGGAAAAATCCCAGCCGACTTGGATTAGAAAGTTGTCAAACAGAAAACCAACTTTCCAAGAGCCGGCTTCGTTCCTAATCAATTAACTACTTCCCAAACCCATCAATCACCAGCAAGAACAACGCATGCCACCAATCTCTCAAGGTTACATCGAACAAACCTCCCTCGCGTGCCGCCCCAGTCAATCTCGTCATTCAAATACATCATGGCATCATGCCTCGATCACCCGCCGTGATGCCCACTCTCGTCCACACTCGAATTTCATCACCCAAAGCCAAACGTCAAAAATAGACCACAAAGGCCTAATAAAACCATCCGCCAGTAATCCAAACTGAAGCGGAAAACTACCGCAGTATGCCAATATCCACGCCCACTATACGCTAACCTCCAAGCTTATCGTTTATGACATACACACTGCCTCCCATTGGCTTCGGGTGAAGGACCGAAATTAGATTATTCCTCCGCCAGTGACTTTTCAAGTTCTTCACCCGAAATTGGAACAACTTCCACAGATACTTGCTCGTATCTCAGAGAGACAATTGATTTATGTAGATACACATACGCATAGCTTGGGGATCAAGCCGCGGCTTACCAGCAAATTTATAACATCACTTACGTGTGTTTGCCTCCGCTGAGTAAGTGGGCCGGATTCGGTTGGTTTCGGAGTGGACGGTGTGACTCAGTCACGACGGCGTGTGGCCTTAAAGCTTCTTTGCATTACTAAACCTGACTTGGGCTGACCGGTCGGTAAATGGTGTGCCAATTAAGGTGATCTGGGGGTGAAGAGGGAGGGAACTCCTAAAGGCAAAGTATTGTATTGTTGTTGATCTGGTGTGCTGTAAAGCGGGTTATTTTCAGATTTGTTGGATCTAATTTCGGGACATCACGTGAAAGGCAATGCATTGAAGAGGTTAAGTGTCCCCAGGATCAGATGATACTGTTTTTGTATTGGTTACAGTGCAAAGTGCATTCACGTGACGACTGCGGTCCTTGGAGCGATTGAGATACTTATTTTCGGTATACTCGGCAGTTTTCGATAAGAATAACTTTGGAAGAACTCATACAACGGTACAACGTACGGAATTGGCAGCATGGACTTTGGACAGAATTGAAAGAAAACAAATGGTGAGATCGTAAGGCTGGACTTAGACTGACGGTTGGTTATTTACATTACGAAACGTGGACGTGGGACATGTCAACCCATTGTGCTCAACAGTGCTTCTCGAATTCTTACGATAAGGGATCTACTCTGAAAAAATACGCAAGATATACCTTGCGAATGGTGCTACAGTCCGTGGTGAACCCAGGCCTCAACCAGCAAGCGTCTCCAGCTGGCACGGTCTTTGGCGAGCTATTTCCAGAGCGCCGCACGCCCAGTTAGTTAAGGTCCCCTTCCACCGGCGTGCGCCACCGTAGATGCGGCCGCTCTCTGCCGCGCCTTCTTTACGGGATGGATTCAAGGACTCTTCGGGTCGTAGCTGTCTTTTCCATTCGCTCTACATGGCCCAGCCACCTCAGACGCTGTATCCGTAGACGTCGTACCAGGCCGATGTCGCTGTACAACCCGTAAATCGTTAAATCTTCTCCTCCATAATCCGTTTGAAAAAAACAGGACCGTAGATAGTACGAAGATTTTCCTCTCGAAATGACCAAGGGCATCTTCATACGCTTTTGTTAAGTTCCAAGCCTCTGCGCCGTAAAGGAGGACTGGGATGATCAAGGTCTTATATGTATAGTGTCACCTTGGTTTTCCGAGCGGGGGCTCTACTTCTCAATTGCCTCTTGAGCCCAAAAAAATAGCGGTTGCCAAGAGTGATTCTGCGATTTATCTCAGCGTTGGTGTTCTTGTAGCCGGTCATCAGAGAGCATAGGTAGACGAATTCCTTAACCACTTCAAAGTTATATCTGCCCATGGTGACGTTCTGGCCAATACGTCGGTGTTGACCGCCTCTTTTTGATGAAAGCAGATATTTGGTTTTACCCTCATTAACCTTGAGACCCATCTTAGCCGCTTCTACCTCAATGCTTACAAAGGCCTCATTGACGTCTCGCTGTGACCGTCCAATCACGTCAATGTCGTCGGCGTACGCAAGCTATTGCGTAGACTTGAAATAAATCATACCTCTTGTGTCGGCCAGTGACTCTTGCACGATCCTTTCAAGCGCGATGTTGGAAAAGTTGCACGACAGCACGTCACCTTACTTAAATCCTTTTTCAACATCAAAAGTCTGGGTTAGCTCATTACCGACCTTAATGGAGCAGCACGAATTCTCCATTTCCATCCTGCACAGTCGGACAGTTAGGAAGGGATGTTTAAACTAGACATGGCTTTTTATAGCTCATTTCAGGCGTTCACAGTTCTAACATAACACCCTAATGGCGTAGGTGAGGCACTGGTCTTGTGAATCAAAGCAATGCTTGTGCACAGGACACTGACCGTTGATGCAGGGCTCGACCAGGGTGTCATATCCGGCCTGCAACGTGGCGTCCTGTCTCCGCTGTTATGTTGTGCATGTTGTTCGATTCTCTACTTGATGCTCTCAATGCCTCTGGAATCTATGACCAGGCCTCTGCGAATTATGTGGCCGTTTTTTCTGTCGGCTCATGCTTAGCTGCTGTCCGTCTCAAAGCACAGACAGCGCTAAAAGTAATCGACGATTGGTGTATCAGGAATGGGCTGTCGGTCAATCCTCTTAAGACCGATGTCGTTCTCTTCACGAGAAAGAGGAAAAATACTAACATGACTCAGCTGGTACTAATGCGCACTTCCATCACGATATCCAAGGAGGATAAGTATCTAGGAGTCATCTTAGATAGCAAGCTTCTCTGGTCAGAACATGTTGAGTCAAAAACCACCAAAGCGCTGTCAGCTTTCTGGCAATGCAAAGGAGGTTTTGGCAAAACGTGGGGTTTATCGCCGGCAAAGGTCCTGTGGATCTACACGGCCATGATAAGACCTATAATCACATATGCATCGGTTGTCTGGTGCAACAGACTAACACGCAAACACGTAGCAGTCTCTTTCATCAAATTTCAAAGAACGGTTTGTCTCAGTTGCACGTGGGCTTTCCCCATCATACCGGGCGCTGCTCTAGGTGCTATGATGAACCTTCCACCTCTTGATATATATATCAGAGGAAAGCCATGAAAGCCATGTCTCGTCTGAGGAGAAATGGCCTCTGGTACAACTCGCACAGGAATAACAGTTTGCTTGCGCAAGAATTGTCCTGCGACCCTTGTCTCATGGACATGCCTTCTGACGCATTGACGTCCGTTATCCAACTGCGTTGCAATTTCAAAGTCGAGTTTCCATGGTGTTAGGATCGGCTCTGGCCGGATACTGAACCTGGAAAAAATAGTCTTAGCATTTTCACGGATGTATCCAGGTCTGGGCGGGAGTCCGGTGCTAGAGTCTTCTTTGAGAGCGAAAACATCCGACTGCACTTCTCGTTAGGAAAGTATGCGTCTTTCTTAGGTTAGGTTAGGTACATGGGTGCCCTATTGACGAAAATCAAGGCTCACACAGGCCACGTAGAGTCCATTGTGCCCAATTGATTTATTTAACCAGTTGATACCTAGACATTCACCGTTGAGCTGAACCAACCAGACGAGGATAAAAATCCCAGTATTCTGCTCAGCCCAATATTAGGTACCTACCTCTTCTAGCCCCAAGAGGAAGTATCTTCCTATGAATTTTTTCCTTTTTTGGGTTAGCGCCAGACATTCGCACAGCAGGTTACGAATTGACTAAATTTCCTCTTCGTCATTCTGCAGAAGTAATTTTAGGGCTGGCATAGTCAAGCTGCATGGTAGGATAGCATGCAGTGTCCAGTGAGAACACCGACTGCCAGGCGAATATTCCCACGATTGAACTTCAGCAGATTTTCCGTTCTTTTCTTATCATAGACGGACCAAGTCGATCTCGCCGTTGCGCATGTATCTAAGCGACACCATCGCTTATTGGCTTTCACTAATAGCTCCGTCTCTATTTCCCTGTAGAGCGCACTGAGTGGTGCTTTGGCCTCAGCTGAGATCTGCGCAATGTTTGCACTTGATCCCATCCTAGCCAGCTTGTCCGCCCTCCCGTTTCCAGAGATATTCATATGACCAGATATCCAGCAAAGGGTCACCCCATTCACATTCGATATCTCTTCAAACTTCTCCTTGCAGAGTTTGACGAGTTTGGATCTTATCCATGCTGCCTGCAAAGCCTTAATGGCTGCCTGGCTGTCAACATAGATGCTGATCCTTTTTTCTGAGATATTCAGGTCCGCCGCGTGCTTGATAGCGATGACCTCAGCTTGGAAGACACTGCATCCGTCATCGAGCCTATAGGAGCGATGCATATCCCGAAACTCAAAGTAGATTCTGGCACCGGTGTCAACATCCATTTTGGATCCGTCAGTGTAGAATGCCAGTGCGTACCAGATCACAGGTCCATTCCTCCCTGGAGGGAATTCTAATAGAGAATCTCCTCTTCCAGGAAGGAAGTCGGGTGGCATAGTCCGTTACGGTTCTGAATTTCGAGACGGCCCATCGATCCAAGACTGATGCATGTCCGTGAGGACTCTTTCTCCAGAGACCGGATTCCTGTAGCCTTAGTGCAGTTCCGGTTGCGACGCTCTCGCAGTATATGTCCAGGGGTGGGAGGTTCAGCATGACTTCCAGAGCCGCCGTTGGTGTGGACTTCATAGATCCCAGACCCTGCCCTTTGAACATTTGACACACTCTGAAGAAGACATTTTTTCTCGAACGCTTTCCACCAGACAACCGAGTCATAGACTAGAATAGGTCTTACCACCGCAATGTACAACCAATGTACTAACCTCGGTTTGAGGTCCCATGTTTCTCCAAAAGCTACCTTGCTGGTAGACTAAATTCACTAAAGCTTGTATGGGTTCCAGGTCACTCTGGGATCCCAGGAAATGAGATCTCTGATGAACTCGCCAGAATGGGTTCAGAGGAGAACTTCTCAAGACCTGAGCCCACTATAGGTCTACCTGAGACCACGGTAAATTACTACATTAACGATTGGGTGTTTAATACACACAACCGAGGATGAAGGGATTGTCCAGGTTGCAGGATGACTAAGCGCGTATGCCCTGATGTCTGCAAAAAATTCGCAGCATTCCTCCTGTCTTTAAGGAGAATCGACTGCAGAAGGCTTGTGGGAGTCATTACGGGCTACTACACTTTTCTAATCCCCTCTGCGTACTTGGCATCAGTGAGACGCCTGCCTGTGGTGCATTTGCGAGGACGATGATACTGCAGAGCATTTCATCTGTGATTGTTCCGCATTTGCTCGCGCACGGTGGCTCACCCTTGGAGCCGACGTAGTGTGTGCCGAATCTCTCAGCTCTACATAATTGAAGCTCCTCCTCACTTTTCTCCGGACAACCGGGAAAATACAGTAATGTAAGGTGTCTGTCTGGAGTACAATGGACCAGTGTTTGCGTCTGAGTGCTCCAACAGATGGCAGAAGCCTTCAATAAAAAATAAAATAAAAAATAGTAATGGCATGGAACAATTGCTGTGAACTACAACCAACGTGAAAATTCAGTCGAGTTCCTCTCGAATCCCATCTAAGACAACCACCCCTGGAGAGTAATAAACGAACATTTACGACCCAAACCATCTTCACTCGTCCAGGTTGTGTGACAATACATGATAAGAGTATGACTTTTGAACTTGCGCGAATTATAAAAAAAAAAAAAAAAAAAACCGGCCAAGTGCGAGTCGGACTCGCGCGCTGAGGGTTCCGTACCGTCTGTATATAAAAATATGAAGGAGACGTTGCACATATGTTACCTCATCAGTGATCACATTAAAACGGCTAATCCGTTTGAATTGATTTTTTGCATGATGACAGACCTTGGTTGCAAGCAGGTTATAGGCATATTACTTTGATGATAAAAAATTTCCACGATGAGACAGTTGATCATCAAAATGACCATTGAATTCAAATCAATTATCTTACTTGGCAGCAAGTAGGTGAAAAGGTGAATAACAATAATTATGGGAAAAAGGTTTGCAGCTAGGATTAATATATCAAGGACACAATAGGGATCAAAGCTTGGAAGTGTGTTATTGATTGTGGGATATGATCGAAAGTTAATTTCACAACAATTGAATGGTTTGCAGCAAGGATTAACTTAGCAGTGACACAATAGGGATCATCAAAGCTTAAAGGATATTTATTATTGGTTGTTCGCAATTATGGAAAAAAGGGTTGCAGCTAGGATTAATGCATCAAAGACACAAAAGGGATCAAAGCTGGAAAGTTTGCTACTAGTTGTGGGATATTGTCGACTAACCTTAGGTCAGCCGGGGGATTTTTTGGATGAAAATCATGTCTGTTGTATGGGAGCCCTCCTTAAATATTAATTTTATTCTGTTTTTAGTATTTAGTATCTGTGAAAATTTAAATTGTCTAACTATCACCGTTCTTGAGATACAGACTGGTGACAGACGGACGGACGCACGGACAGCGAAGTCTTAGTAATAGGGTCCCGTTTTACCCTTTGGGTACGGAACCCTAAAAATGATGGACTTCACCCTGCACGGTAGTATAGCAAAACACATTGTCGGCTGAACAGATGCTGAAAATCACTTGTCGAAGTTTTTCAGCAAAAAAATGGCCAAAGGTCATAAATAGATAGTAATGGCCGATGTGTACCGATTAAATTGATTCTCAATGATTTTTGTTGTTTGGTTTTTCAATGTACCTACTTGCACAGCTTAGCAACTGTGCATGTTATCAAAGGGCCATATATGGCCCTCTATGCATTTACGAAAATATCGGTCAACCATCGTCATGCCATATTTGGCCCCTTATTCAAAAATTTTGTTTTTACTGCAAATAGGCGACTTTATAATGGCATCAGCAAGGCCCTGTTTCCCAGCAAAACGCTTTTATTCAATTCCCTATGATGGCCCGGAAACCGAAGAAGAAATACCGGAGTCGGATGATGAAGCAGTATTTAATCGATCTTCGGAATCTGAACAAGTGGTACCTGAAACCGATGAAACCAGCGAGTTTCGTTCTGAAGATGAAAAGCCTTTAGCAAGTTTCGTGTCGAGAAAGCCAACAGATCGCAAGAAAGTGCAGAAAATAATCTGGAGTGATAGCAAACTTGGTACCTACAAAGAAGAAGATTTTCCATCTTAAGGAACCTGTGAGCTGCCAGAAGCGATGTCGCAGTTTAAATTTCCACCTGATTTTTTTTCACAGAAGATTTGATTCCGCACCATTATCTTGTAGTAGCCAAGATGCGCTTACGGATATCACGATCGCAACGGAGTAGAGTAAGAATACAAAGTTATGACGTCGGAAAGCTACTATCGC